>JACAXG010000161.1:43689-711876 GCA_018881555.1 Amblyornis subalaris
TAGAGCTGCTGGGAGCTCCAGGGAGTCCTTTCTCCCCTGACAGCCCTGCAAGGGGCTCCTTCCATCCCAGCGTGAGGCCACTGCAGGCACGTGGTCCCTCTGCCCGTGCTCCTGAGTGCAAGGCACAGGTGAGGGAGTGCCGTGGAGGGATCCTGTCCCTGAGCTGCACTCACTGCCACTCCGGCCTGAAGGAGAAATGGAAAATGGAACTACTTTCCATTAAGGTCCACTGAGAGGGAAGAATGAAGCTACAGCAGAAGAGAAATCCCTGGAGGCATCCAAACGTCTGGACCAGATGCTGACTGAACTGCAGAGACGGCGTGGTGGGTCTCTTTCCCTCAGCCTTCTCCTGACACTCAGCAGCCGAGGGCTTTGGCTGCACGACAGGACAGGCTGTGSCCGGCACAGCRGGAAGGGATCCAGCGCAGCCTCACTGCCYCGYTGCTGCTTTCACGCCCTGCAGGGCTGTTTCCCAGCCTGGCCTGGCTGCAGCCTCTCCCCAGCCTCTGCAGGAAGCCATTTGGCATCASCTGACAGGGGGCCCAAAATGCCCCAGGGGCCATGCAMACCCTGAGATCCCCTGCAATTTCCCAGTCTCCTGACAGATCAGGAGTGGCAGCTGTTTGGAGGTGGAAAGGCCCTGGCCCAGCCCCAAGAGCCTGGGTGTTTCCCTCATCGTTATGCATGTCTTTGACAAGCACTGCCTTTTGAAGATGCCACCATCCAAACGGGGAATGGTTCCATCTGATCCAGCTGTGCCTCTTCCTTTCCCAAGAGATGGACCAAAAGGCTGTGCAGAAGGCGGCAATTCCCAGAGGAAGCAATGGGTCCATGCCAGCCCCTGATGAAGAAAGGGTGGTGGTGCCAGACATCCCTGGCACAGGAGGTAGTTGCTCCACTGTGTCCTGAGCGGCCCTGACTCCGTCCCCTTGGGCTGTGGGAGCTGTGGAGCGGCAGGGAGGGTCGGGGCTGGCAGTTGCTGCTGCAGGCATGGCTTTGGCCCTTGTCCCTCGCAGGAGCTGCTGCCCAAGCAGCTGCCCTCCCCCCGGGCTCTCCTCCGGCCTGCTGGGGTTGGTTGGGTGGCACAGCCTGTGCCAAGGGCCGGGAAGGTGCCTGCAGGCCCCAGCACTGGGCGAAACAGAGAACGTCCTGGCYRYAYCCAACGTGCTGCCAGCTCAGCAGTGGGGCACAGGACGGGCTCACGCTCCCAATCGCTCCCGCAGGTGTGCTCGGTAAATCAGAAAAGAATGTTCAGCATCCACCAAGCATCCCAAGGGTTCTCTGCCCCCAGGATGTGCGCAAGCACTGCATGGTGGGCACAGCAGTGATAGTGCTCACTGTGCCACTTTCCATGGTCCTGTGCTATGCTGGGTTCCAGTGGTGGACGAACAACAAACGGTAAGTTGTTTATTTCCCCCCCACAGCTTTCTAAAAAGCTGCTTGAAGCCCCAAAAATTTCCCAGTGAGGCTGCTGTGGAGTTGCGGCGATTCAGTGGTTGTCCAGATAAGTCTGCTGAGGCTTCTGCTGTGGTCCCATGCTTTAATAGGCCTCCTAATTGCTGGGCCTTCTCCTGGGGAGCCCGCTCGAGCTGGAGCCAGTGCTGCTGGCTCCCACTGAGGCTGCCTGGCCAAGAGCAGCCCCAGGAGCGATGGGCAGAGGCAGAGCAAGGTGGGGAGGAGAAAGAGCGGAGGACGAGATTGCCCTTGAAAGGCAGACGTGCTCTGGGACCTGCTCCTGGCCAGGGACCCTGCCCGGAGCCAACCCCTGCTCGCTGGGGGCGTGAGGGCCRGGTGTCCACCTCGGCCAAGGCGTGCCAGCAGCTCCAGCCCTGCTGGGGAGCTTTGCCAGCTCTGGGCCCTGCTGTGGAGGAGGGCCCCTGTGTGCCAGCTGCAGCTGGGGCCCTCAGCCACCTCCCCTCTCCACAGCCGCCCTGCTGCAGCTTCGAAACGCCAGCCAAGAGACCGCGACTCTCCCTCGCCTCCAGAGAGCCCAAGGACCGCTCGTTTTGACACCTCCCAGAAATGGCCTCAGCAGGAGCCCAGAAGAGCAGAGCGCCAGCAGTCCGTGCCTCCACCACGCCCCCCCACCCCGGCCCCGAAGCAGAACCACGCCGACATCCCCCCGCCTCCCCCACTGCCGAGCCGGCCGCCCTGGTCCTCCAGCTAGGACTGAAACTGGGCCAGCCAGGCCATGGCTTGGGCCAGCGACAGCTTTGGGCATCTGCCCTTGTCTACAAATAAACCGTGTTAGCCATAAGCCAGAGTCTCTTTTCATACTGTTACACCTTCAACAGGAAAGGCTGAAGACTCCTCCTGTGCCCTGTCCCATCCTTTGCTGCTTTGATTTTTGTACAGCTGGGTGCTGCCTGAACCTCTTCAAAGAACTTTACTTGCAACAGCACTTCATGTTTTACCCCACCTATCAGGGGGGAAAAAAATTTAAAAATTCTTCTGTTCATACTTCATTTTTAATGTGGTTGGGCACTCCAATTTTGAGCAATAAATTTTCCATGGCACCTCTTCCTCTTTCCCTACTATCTAGAAAAAGTTCATCTGGCCGTGAAAATCACCAGAATTACTGAAATTTACCTCMAAGCCCGCAAGAGAATCTAGCACAAAATATTCCCCCTGTGTACTGCACAACAAGACATATTCAGAAGAAAAGCCTGTAGCAGCTGAGGCTCGTGGAACTCCCAGAATACTGATCCTGCAGAGGAGGCAAACAGCCCTGGCAGTGGCTGAGGGGACTTCTCCAGACAGACTCCTCTGAAAGTGTGTCACTTCAGAAAGGAAAGCTTTCAAACCTCTGCCTTGCMTTCCTGCTGTGCTAAAATGTAAGGCTGCTCCTGACAAAATACTGAGCTACAAACAAGTCTCCATTCCTCAACAACAGCTACTCAGGTGCTCAAATTTTCTTRAAGAGCAGAAGCAAGTGTGGTCAGAAATTTCTCAGCAAAGCCTATTTGCAGAGAAATCCCACCATACGTGAGCAAACATTTATTAGCATCAGTTCACTCAAAAGAAACCCAACCCTGTATTAGCTAGCATTTAAAATGAACTTGAATTCTCTTTCCTCACATATCAGGTGTATGGGTTTTCTCCACTTTTGTCCTAGAGCGAATGTTAGAATTATTTGGAAGCATTAAATGTTACCAGAGATAACATTTCAGGGGGAATGAATGCTCTCTGCAATGGCCGAAGGGTAACAGGCACTTCAGTGTGGCAATAGAACGATGGATTGAACACAGATGAATAGTGAACATGAAAYGCTTGTTGCAGGGCCCAACCCTGCAGTTCTTACCTGGGTTCAACTCCTGTGATGGTCCATAAAGTACCTGGAACTGCCCCCTTCATGCTTCCCTCCTGCAGCATGACGTTCAGTGATTGCAATTCCATTCCCAACAATGTCTGTTGTGATGCAGACAACTTCCATAAATAAATTAGGGAAGGCTGAATGTTCCTGCTCCTGCTCTGCGAACACCCCTGTGCCACAGCAGAATTGAGCCTCATCTGTTCAAAGGCACTACCTCCTCCTGAAATGACAATACCACCTCTAAACTACCCAAACCCGTAACTAGCCAAGGTGAGTATATATGCCAAAAAACCACTTTTATTTTCATCATTAGGCAGTGACTGATTAATAAGTACCAGCATCATCAACTTGAATACCTGTGACTACCGAGCAGTCAGAAGTGTTCAGTCACTAGTGACAACCATCCAGTGATAAAAGGCTCCCATGTCTCACTGCCACTTTCTAGAGCAATCCACCCAGGAAAATTCAAATCAACTAACATCTTTTCTAACATGACGTCCTTAAACCATTCAGGAGGGCCACACAAACTGAGCATGTAACAGAGGAAGGGTTCTTGGGAAGACCTTGTGCCAGGGCTGTCCTTCAGGCAGGGCAGGGACAGACAGTGGCACTGTGAATGTGCAGGCCACAGTGGGGGAGCCTCCAGTTCTGCAGAACCTTTGGCAGCTGGGAGGAACCTGCTGCTTTAGCCCTCTGGGGTCAGATGTCCAACACCACCAAGCACCTCTAGGTTTTCAGTGCCCAAAGTGCTTTCAGAACAGATTGTGTTCAAGTCTGTCATCTCTTCATCTTCCTCCACCTCCTCTTCTTCCACTGTCTTTGAATTGTTCTGCTTTTGCTTTGCCATCTTGGTGGAGTCAGGCAATGCACTTGAAAGCTGTGGGACARGACAAACAGCTTTATTTTAGTGCTCTAATAAAAATCCCTAATAGAACCAAAGCAGAAGCAAGGATGGAYGGCATAAGGAGGTCCAAAATTTGCCATTTCAAAAATGCTTTCAAAGTATGTAACTCACATAGCCAAGGGATTAATTTTTGGATGCAGGGACAATCCACACACAAGCCTTCAAGACACAGGGCAGGGTGGCCCTGCACCAATGCATTCAGCAAACACCAATGTGATGCTCAAAACAGCTCAAAGCAACACCTGCCCAAATTACATCTGTGCCTTTAGGAAGCATTCAAATGTCAAAATTTAGTAAGTGTTGCCACATAAAACTAGGATTAAAACAACAGCAAGAAATGCAATCACATTCCCCTTTAAACATTTGCAATGTTTTTCTACCCCTGGATAAATTTGCCTTTGTTGCCTTGAACATGGATGATATTCATGGTAGAGTGGGCAAAGGGATGAGACAAGGATTGTCTACAATTGGCAGTATGTAATTATTATGCCTGCAGCTAATAACTCAAGAAAACATCTAAGCTTGTCCACCTTTCAGTAGTTTGAAGAGCACAACCACACAAATGACTCAGCAGAAATAAGAAGAAGCCAKACAGAAACAGAGATGTTTTTTGGATGCAGTACCAGGGGATTATCTACACACCAAACCGTGGAGCAGTAAACTGAAGTGTGAATTCAGGAGAGTGGACTTTGGCCCCTTTAGGGACCTACTTGGTAGAGTCCCCTGGGATGGAGCCCTGGAGGGAAGAGAGGCCCAAGAATGCTGGCTAATATTCAAGGATCACCTCCTCCAAGCTCAGGAGGGATGCATCCTGACAAGGAGGGAATCAGSCAAAAATGCCACGGGGCCTCCATGGATGGATAAGGAGTTGCTGAATGTACTCCAAGAAAAATAAGAAGCTTACAGAAGGTGGAAGTGAGGACAGGCGACCTGGGAGGAATACAGGGAAATTGTATGGGAAGCTTGGGATAAGGCTATAGGGAACAGGAAGGGCTTCTATGGGTATGTTGCAAGCAAAAGAATGACTAGCATCATGTGGGCCCTCTGGAAGGAAACAGGAGAYCTGGCTACTCTGGATATGGAGAAGGACAAGGTTTTCCATGACTTCTACGCCTTAGTGTTCAATGGCAAGTGCTCCAGCCATGCTGGCCACGTTGGGAAAGGCAAATGCAGGGACTGGGAGAACGAAACCCTGAGCCCTCTGCAGGAGAGGATCAGGTTTGAGCCTCTCTGAAGAACCTCAATGTGCACAAGTCCATGAGACCCGATGAGATTCATCTGSAGGTCCTGAGGGAACTGGCAGATGAAGTTGAGAAGCCACTATCCATGATTTTTGAAAAATCGTGGCAATCAGGTGAAGGCCCCAATGACTGGAAAAAGCGAAATATAACCCCCATTTTTATAAAGGAGAAAGTGGAAGACCTGGGGAACTACAGCCCAGGCAGTCTCCCCTCTGAGTCARGCAAGATCGTGGAGCAGATTCTCCTGGAAATTATGCTAAGGCACATGGAAAACAAAGAGGTGATTGGTAACAGCCAACATGGCTTTACTAAGGGCAAATCATGCCTGATAAATTTGGTGACCTTCTATAATGGGGCTCYAGCACTGGTGGATGGGGCAGAGCAGCTGGCACTGTCTGCCTGGACTTGTGCAAAGTGCTTGACACTGCCCCRCACAACACCCTTATCCCTAAATTGGAGACACATGGATTTGATGGACCTTAGGAAGGAATTCTTCCCTGTGAGGGTGGGGAGGCCCTGGCACAGGTTGCCCAGAGAARCTGTGGCTGCCCCATCCCTGGAAGTGTCCAAGGCCAGGTGGGACAGGGCTTGGAGCACCCTGGGATAGTGGAAGGTGTCCCTGCCCATGGCAGGGGGTGGGAATGAGATGAGCTTTAATGTCCCTTCCAACCCAAGCCATCCTATGATTSTATGAATTCATGCACRTTAGCTACCCCCAACTCCCTTTTCAAAGACTCAGATTGCCTTAACTACAACTAACATTCCATATAAGCCCACCTTGTGTATCAACTTCCCCTTCCTTAGSCAAACCCATTATGGGATTAGTTCAACAATTACAAACCAAATAATTAAATATTTTGTCTTCTTGCACAAACCACACATCCTATTTTTCATGTGAACGGCTCAGTATTTAAGTCACTTTAGTCTGTTTAGTTTGACAATGTTTCACACAAGGGGGGTGAAAAAGGGTGGAGTGATCCCTTTCCCAGATTTTGGTTCTCTTTGCTTTCCCACATGATTATGTCTCACAACCCATCATTAGGAACTCAGGCTGACATCTCAACTGTCTGCAAAAAAGCAGCTGCATGGAAATTAAAATGCCAATGGCACTGTCACAGAATTTTTTGCTGATGGATAAAAGCTTCAACATTCCAGGGTGTATTCCATGAACAACAGAACACACAGATCCCTGTGTCCCATTCCCATACCCACCACTGCTTTCAGCCCTGGGGGTTGGTAAATCTCTTTCAGACAAACACAGTGAGAGCTTCTGAATTTTTCACATCCATCTGAAAAGTACATGAAAGCCCAGAAGGATCCAAATCTTGGAACGATTCCATTTGGTGCTCCTTTCACACCTATGCTATCTCAAGACCCAAATCCTGACTGCCAGTCTTCCACCTCAGCCCTCAGAACATAAGAGCTGTAGATTCACCTGTTGGGCATCTGTGAGGAAATAAAAGGTCGTGGACAGTGTGTTACACCTTCCTGCACACTCCCCCTTCCCTSCCCAGGGCCTTGCTGTACCTGCAGCCCAAGAGTGAGACCTGGCTTAGCATCAAGGATATTTTCCGCTCTTTCTGCTGAAGCTGTACCACTGTTAAAGGAGTTTGAGATTCGCTGAGCTCAACAGGAAAAGAGAGTCTTGAGATCTGCCATGGTTTATTGAAAGCACGTGAAGAGCCCCATCAAGCAGTGAACAGAACACACACGCCCCACTCAGTGGCAGAACCCAAACCAGCAGACCAGGAACTCACTTCCACATACTCTCGGGCAAAGGCTCAGGCTGTCAATCCTCAGCAATGCCAAAAACCCTCAAAATAACGAGTAGGGGACACCCTATTCTTTGTGCCATCTAACTCCATGCAGCATTCTGTCCAGGTGCCATTCGGGGGACTGTGTACCAGCTTGCCCATAAGGAAACTTATTCTGGTTTTCCAGGGATTTCAGGTTCCAGATGTCATGGGAACGGACACAAAACAGGTCTCTAAACCAAGACTGAAGCTTTCATCACCCTCCTTGCATCTGCTCCTTACAGTCACTGTACCTCCATTCCTTCACCTGTACACAGAAATTTGGTAATCTCTGGTATTTAGGAATATCCAGGAGAAAAAAGTGCTCTAAAAAGGCTACACCTAAATCATACACGTTTATCATGAGAACCTATAGTCTAGYTTACAGCAGAAATTAAGATGGCATCAATGTTGTGGAAAGAAAACACTTTTCTGAAGTAATTTAGATATACACCTAACAGGAGTCAAAAGCTGGTAGCAAAGGCTCAGGTTGTGTCTGCTCCCTACAGCCTGCACAGGAACTGCTGCCAAACTCATCAGCCAGAGACACAGAAAGCCAGGAGCAACACTGACTGAAGCACTACAAGCCAAATTCTGGTCTCACTCATCCTGTTGTGAATTTSCAMGTTCCCCCCTCCATTTACTCCAAAATTTGTTCATAAAAAAGAAATATTTATCCCATGAGCACCACTAAATAAAGTTGAAAGCAGCAGATTTCTCTTTTCCAATTACTGTAGGAAAGCCTTATTCCAGATGCTGAATAGCTAAGAAATGTCAAATACAACACCTGGTTACTGAGAGCTGCAGATGTTTCCTCTGCAGGCTACATAACACATCGTTTCTTCTCTTTAAACAGTTTATGCCCAGAGAAAGACCACAATCTAACCAGTAGGATCCCTCAGGATAAAAACCAAGTTGCAGTTAGGTCAGGTCTTTTGTTCACCCCTCTGCTTTCCCATCAGCTCCACAGCGAGAGGGGCTCCAGGGACATACAGGGGCTCCCTAAAGAACTTTGTTTTATCTTTACAGCCTTTTGCAGGTTTGTCAGCATCACCCACACCCTCCCTGTGCACAGCTAAGCTCTTGCCTGTGCAAGCACTGAATGAGGACATGCTGCAGGCAGGAGCAGAACTCCAGGGCAGATGGGGACGGCGGATTCCATTTTGCCTTCTTTGTCTCCCTGTACACATGGAGCTGTCCCAACACACTGGGCCTAGCAAACAACAAAGACAACGCCCAACATTTCTGGAGTGAAGAATAACTTCAGGAACAYGCCAAGAACAATACTGCACCACTAATATTGTTTTAACTCATCTCGGAAGTTCCTTGTGAAAGCAACTGYTTCAGAACCAACAATTTTTAAAGGATTGACAACATCACAGGAGGACTTTATTGAAAGGGGTTTGGAAAACAAATTTTAGGTACTTAGCACTACATTTTCACTTTTCTCCTTGACAGCAGGGAGTCTGGAAGGAATAAACTTGTTTTTTATTACCGTAATGAAGTGACCTTTCTGGCAGGATGAGCAGCTTCCACAGCCCCGCAGTTCTGGCTGGCTCTGTGCACTGACCAACAGCTTGCCACACCAATGAGACCAGATCGGAATATCCTGGAATGTCAGACTTAAAGGCAAACCGTGCTGATCCTCAGTCCTGCAACTCCTATGAACCACAGAATAAAACATAAGTGTAGTTAACTTAAGCTCAAATCATGATTTCTGTACATGTAGTTTATATCTCTTAACTAATCCCAGGCTGCCTAATACAATTGAAAACATTATTCCATCAATGAGTTGGCGAACAAGCTAAAGTCTGAGCATGGCACCTTCGAGCCTCTTAAAATAAAAATATCCAGTTATTTCAAAAGCAGTATTTTAATATACTTCTAATTTCCAACTATTTCCACAGCACTGTAGAAAGAGCCATTCCACTCACATTCTGCTTTCCCATCAGCTCTTTCTACAACTGGGATCCTTCAAGACAGTTTCATGCTCAAGGCCACTTCCAGAACTGAGAACAACTTAGTAAAGAGAAAGTTCTTGAATGCTTAATAAAATGCTGCCATCTCTCCCCTAGGCAGGTTTAGAGAGTAAGTTGAGGAACAGGCAAAACTTGTCTGGGTCAGGAGTAAAATCTTAGTTCTGTAGGTAAACATGGCTATGAGAGTGAATAAGGAATTTATACACATCCAGCTCATCCAGTCACTCCTCAAGTCAGCCAAAAATACAAGTTACAAGTTATGTATCGCTTCAAACAAGAGGAAAATGGRAGAAACACACTTTAGAAGTACAAGAATACATTAAAAAACCCACCCAGAAAAAAACCCTTGAAGTAAATCCATGAGCTGGACAGGAGATTTCTAATGACTGCACAATTACAAAACACACCAACTACCATTTCAGATACCAAATACACAGTGGTGGATAAAACCATCAGTTTTATCACTGGTGGATAAAACTCAGCCCTGGAGAATAGGAAGGCTGATCCTGTGGAGCATTGGGTACCGTGGGGGAACCCACATCTTGTAATATAAAAACCAAAAGGAGATCTTCAGCCAGCCAGCCTTCTACGATACCAGCCTAGCATGGAAACAATCAGAAATCTGATTTTTAGCAAAGAAAGGTCAACAGCCTCCAGAAGGGTGCTGCTTCTTGACGACACACAGCACACACAAGTCAGGCAGCCCTGCCATGCAGCTGTGGGATGTGACAGCACTGTCTGGGCTCRGAGCACACAAGCAGAGCACACCTGCCTTGCACAAGCTCAGGTGGGACCCCCACTCACACCCCCTGCCCAGGAGCCCCTTTGCACCAGCGCCGAGTCCCCTGTCCTTCCCTGAGAAGTGCTGTAGGTGTACCTGGCTCTGGTCCTTGCCCAGGCTGCTGGGTGGGCCATGAACCCACACTGTGATCTTCCCACCAGCCCTGTCCTGGCCCTGTCTGCCACTGCTCTTGACGGGACTCCTTGGATGGCTCCCAGACCTGGTTCCACCGTGCCTTGCAGAGTCTCTCAGCAACACTTGACTTTGCCACCCTCTTCAGRCCTTGGGCATGGCTTGGGCACACCTGGGGTGCCACGGTCACCTCTGGCTCGTGGTGTGTCCGTGCTGGTGGAGGAGCCCTGCTCGTGCTGCTCCCCACGTTCAACAATGCAGGTCCTACKCCCCAGCCCAAGAGAGACTAAAATCATTGCTTTGGACAGCTCAGCCATTTGAAAGGGTTTAACACTTACTCATCTCTGTCACAGACAACTTAAAAATCACATACCAATACCATAAAGTCACCACATCTCCAGAGGTGAGGAAGCCTGGGCAAACAGAAAGATGTTCGACTTTTAAGCACATTGGTTTTGTTAATCTAGTGGAAGCACTCACTTGTTAACAAGCCTTACTTGTCGAACTGGACTGTGCGATGCTATTGTCTTGCTCGTGTTAAAGAGGAACCAGAGATAAATTGGTAAAGAAATTAGAAACAAACTTGGAGCGCAGGCTTGGCAGACACCCGGAGCAGGGTGGCACCTGCCCGCTTTGCCCGGAGCCCTGTTCCCCGCAGACACCCGGAGCAGGGTGGCACCTGCCCGCTTTGCCCGGAGCCCTGTTCCCCGCAGACACCCGGAGCAGGGTGGCACCTGCCCGCTTTGCCCGGAGCCCTGTTCCCCGCAGACACCCGGAGCAGGGTGGCACCTGCCCGCTTTGCCCGGAGCCCTGTTCCCCGCAGACAAAGGCGGCCGCGGCCCCGCTGCGGGCTGAGCGCGGCGCTCGGCGGAGCGGTGGCGGCGGCCCCGCCCCGGCCCGGCCCGTCCCGCCCCGGCGCGGGCGCGGAGCGAGCTCGGGCGGGCGGGCAGGATGGTCGCGCAGAGCGGAGCGGCGGGCGGGCGCGATGGAGCCGCCTGAGGGCTGGGACCCCTACGGGCGGCCGGCCCGGCGCACGCAGTGGCTGGTGAGCGCCCTCGCCTACCACTACGGGCTGGACCGCGGCGTGGAGAACGAGATCGTCGTGCTGGCCACCGGCCTGGACCAGTACCTGCAGGAGATCTTCCACCACCTGGACTGCGCCGGGGCCGGCCGCATCCCCGGCGAGGACTTCCGCACGCTGTGCCAGGTGCTGGGGCTGGAGGAGGCGGCGGACGCCGAGGAGTGCGCGGGGCTGTGGGACGGGCTCTCGGCCGAGCTGACCTTCCGCCAGTTCCACGCGCGGCTCTGCGGCCACTTCAGCACGCGCGCGGGCGGCGCGGGGCCGCGCCTGCCGCTGGGCCGGGACAGCGAGCACATCGAGACCCAGATCCGCCTGCGCAGCCCCCGCCGCCGCCGCCGCGCCCGCCCCGCCACCCGCCGCGCCCCGGGCGGCGCCGAGCGGCGGCCGCCGGGGCCCTGCTCCCCGGAGTGCTACGAGGAGATCGTGGCGCTGGAGCGGGCCGAGGACCGCATCGCCAAGCTGGAGGAGGAGAACGGCAGCCTGCGGGAGCTGGTGGAGGACATGCGGGCCGCCCTGCAGAGCAGCGACGCGCGGTGCCTGGCGCTGCAGGTGAGTCCGGGCGGCCCCGAGCGCTTGCGGAAAGATGCTGCTCTCGGAAAGTCGGTGTTAACAACCCCTCCGCCTCCAGGCTGAGACCGAGGCGGCTCGTTCATCCTCGGCGCTAACTTTTTAGCAAAGTTGAGTTGCGTGGAGGCTTTCGGGAGAAATGTATCGTCACCGGTRTGCCATTATATATAGTTATGGGATAGGCTGAAAAGCACTCCGCTAAAAGTGCAGGGAATTTCAGCTTAACAAACCCAAGTGTGCAGTGCTGCTGCTTCTCTGTTGTGCATGCACTCAGGGTGTGCTGATACCATATACTGGATATGCACCATTGCAGTGTTTTTCCTGAAGTAAGAAAGAACTTTTGGATTCTTACCTGCACAAGCACATGCAGTGCCTCAGTCATAAGTGCCTCAGAAACATTAGAAGTATGTTTTCTTCATAGCATAGTCACAGGAGTTCAGAGTTGGAGCCCGTTCTGCAGGCAGGCTGATGAATAGACTCTGGCTCCTCTGCAGAGCCCCATTAATTCTGGGGCTGGTTTCTGCTGGTTCTGCTGCACTGGCTCAAGTGAAGCACACACACACTTAACAGCAGTTAAATTACTCTGGTATGAAATAGCGTGGAACAGGCAGAGCAGGGAAGGGCTGTGTTCCCTGGTTGTTCTGGCAGGTCTRATCAGGTTGGATTTGATACTAACACAGAACTCACAGGACTCTGCTCCACCTGTGACACTTCCACTAGCAGCTGTCCCTTTTCACAATGCTGGAGCATGGCAGGTCAAAGTCACTTTGATCGTTTTCATCTGAAAAGGGAAAGGAAATCAGAAGCAGACATGAAGTCACCAGTCAGAGGTCCCAGAAAGAATCAGGAGGACAAAAAGGAGAGCTCCAGAACACCCCCAGCTGCTCCYTCCTCACTTCTACTGAACATGACTTTGCTGGAAGTTTTTTTTCAGGACACTCCTGGACTTCTGCRTGCAGACCATAGTAATAACATTAAACCTATACAGAAACTTGTGCAATAAGATAATAATGAGTAGTCTGAAAAATAAATTTATAGATATGTATTAAAAAACTACTTTCCTGAGATTATTTCCTTGTGTCTGTGTTATGCAAAGTTGGTGATCAACTATATGTGATTAAAAAACACCCAGCAAAATAAAATCCAGCCGTTTTCAGTGTTGATTAAAGTGTCACTTGSTTTAAACCATATTAATTTGTCCCTGCTTCCTGCTCCTGGTCATTACAGGTGGGCCTGCGGAAGAGCCACGCCAACCACAAAGAAGAGGGAACCTGTTTCATAGGGAGTAAGAGACCATTAACACAGAACCCCTCCCAGACCAAGTGCCTCCAAAGTGTCCTGAAGGAGATGGAGCTCATCAGGAGCTCCAGGGATGGGCAGATTGAAGAAGCAATGAGGTTCAATCAGGAGCTGGAGAGGGAGCTGAAGAGCTCTCAGGAAGCTCGGGTCAGTCTGGAAGACTGCAACCGCAACCTGAAGAGGGAGCAGGCAGAGATGAGGAGGAAGGTGGAAGAGGCCAGACACGCTGTCCTGAACAGTCTTGGCAAAGTGAAGGAGCTGGAAGTGAAAGCTAACGAGGTGCCACATCTGCAAATGTACATTCAGCAGCTGGAATCAGAACTGCAGCACTACAGGTAAGCTTGGGTCCATCCAAAAATGCCTATAAAATCACAGTCTGGGAACACAAGTTAGTTTGAGAATCACTGGTTGTGGCTTATTAAATGTCTCCAAATCCATTTTGTAAATCTAGCCAGAGGGAAATTCGAAGCTGCTTATCCATTTTCTTGGTAGGGATCTGTAGGAGAACTGGGAGCATTCAGTGGGAGGTAGGCCAAAGTAAGGGTGCTGATCTACAGAGAGCTGAAGTTACTCCTCAGACRCACAGCAATGGAACTCAACACAGTCATGCTTCAAGAAAGCCCCAAAATAAATTCCTGACAGTCCCTCAGAAACCATTTCCAACACACTTTTTTCACTGTATTTCCTGGTCATTAGGTCCCATCCAAAGCCAGCTGAAATCAGATGGCTGACACTCCATTTCAGTAGAACAGCTCTTCAATGTGTCCTGGGAACTGGGGAAAAGCATACAAGGCCAACTTCTGGCCAGTGATTTTAAACTCTGCTGTGACTTCATTGCTTCTTCAGTGACAGAATTGGTAATACTCCAGAAGACAGAAGCTGAAACTTTCCTAAAACCCACAAAATAATACAGTGGGAGTGCCAAAAAATACCTTATCCAACTAAATGCCACTTTTGTAATAGCATAAACAAATCTTTCAGAAGTCAGAAAGTTGGTCATGAATTTAATAGTTCACTGCTTTTGTTGCTTTTTATCCCAGATGAAACTTGGACTCATGGATGGTTATTAAGTGTTAGGCATTTCTGCCCAAGTTTCAGATTGACCTGTGGAATAAAATCTAGTTTATATTTTCACTGACCCAAAGCAAAGCCAGTATTTATATATATATATATTTCACTAGTGCTACTAAATCTAGTATTTTAATAAATTGCCTTTTCTGAAGTCCTTGTCTCTTCCTAAACTTACACTTCCTCTGTTTSCTTTTAAGAAGAATTCATAGTGAGTTATTTGTGGCATCATAGCTATTGTACTGTTTTATGAAGTGAGGAAATTCTAAAAATAACCATTTTATCCAGTGTCTTTCTGTAAGCACTGTGTATGTTAATGCTTGCATGGTTGCAGAAGATAAAAACATTTATTTAAACATCTATAGGATTTTAAAACACCRTGAGGGCACGTAATGTCCAGGATGACTGTCAGGGGTCTGTGGATGAATGATACAACTCTTGGTGCTAAAAGGGGTCACCCTACTTGTGGGGCTATCGTGTTCTCCTTGGCATGAGCACCAAAGATTAAAGATGAGTTCCTGTCCTGTGGAATTGCTTTTCCAAAGTATGATGAAGGATAAAAAAGATCATCTTTAAACAGGTAGAGATGAATGAGTTAAAGTTCCTGCTCTGCAAGGCCAGCTGACATTCCTTACTGCCTTTATGTGTTACATCAAAACAAAGAGTGTGAGTTTAAAAATGTAAATTATATGTTCCTTGTAAGATAACCTTGATTTGTAATATTTATTTTTAAATTGCATGCTAATTTAAAGTGAGTGTAAAGCTCAGGAATGGTGCTGGACTGACCACTTGGGAACTACACCCCTTTTTTAGCCCTGTGGCACATTTAGCAGAGGCCCAGGACAGCTTCCACCCTTGAAGGTTCTCTGTTGGCCATGAAGCACTTCCACCTCCTTGTCCGTGTAATACAGAGGTGTAATACTTGGTGTAAACAGAGATTACTGATTACTGTAAAATTAACTTAGAGATGCCTGACCATGATTGTGACTTGCATGCCTGTGGTCATATTCCATAGTAGATGGAACACCAGCATTCCACACATTCCCCAGCGTGGCACAAAGGTGCCCAAACTGGCAGAAAATAGTTGAGGAGTGCAGGGCTGTGTGTCAGGGTGGTGAAAGGGTTCACCAGCAGCATGGCTGGCTCTGTCCCAYGCAGCCTCCGGTGTCGTGGCTTGTCCCCCTCCCTTTGCTTGCTCACTCTGGTGCTGGGGCRGCGTCTGCTCCTTCTGCTCAGAGAGAATCACCTTCTCCTGTCGTGCAGGAGTCCAGATCCATGGGTGTAGCTTGGGTGAGGTGCTGGGAGGTGCTTGGTGAGGGGAAGAGATGGATTGGCTGAGGTGTAGAGATGGAGGGACAGCTGGGAATCCACAGGTTCTGACTGTCACTGGCAAGGGTGTCACTTGTCCTGTGAGTTTGTCAGTCTGTATTTCAGTTTATATTACCTGTCCTGTGAGTTTGTCAGTCTGTGTCAGTTTGTGTTCCCTGTCCTGTGAGTTTGTCAGTCTGTGTGTCACTTTGTGTTCCCTGTCCTGTGAGTTTGTCAGTCTGTGTGTCAGTTTGTGTTTCCTGTACTGTTTGTTAGTTTGTGAGTCTGTAGTTCAGTCAGTGCTCACTTCAGTGAGCAGCTTTCTCCACTGCCAAGTGCCACACGGAGTTTGTGAGCAGGATCTGTGTTTGGCGAGGACTAAAGCTGCAAGGTAGTGGTGGAGAGCAGTGGGTGGCATTTGSGTGTACTGCAGAAAGYATTTACAACTGCATTACAACTGCAGATGTGTCTCCTGAGAATTCACCTTAACTGGCTTGGTAAGCCACAAGTTTACTCCAGCTCAAGTCAAATTTCTTCCAGAGAGTATCATATTCAAGAAYGAGTCCAATCTATGATGAGATGCTGCTCCTATTTATAGTTTCATATTTGTAAAGGAAATGATTTCTTCTTTTAGGTTCAGATTTYAAAAGCTCTTTCAGCATCTGAATCCCACTTCTAGACCTACTTGCTATCATTTAGATCTGGAATCACAACTATGACCTAACGCAGGAAGTAACACAGTTTACATTTATTCAAGAAGGTGTTTAAGTACCTGCAAGTGATTAAATGTTTTCCTAAATTGGAGTATGTAATTATAATCACCTATTCCTGATTTCATATTCCAGACTCATATTCCAGCAAATTTGTATGACTTAAACATGAACTTTTTCTGAGTGCACAGGTTCCTGTATCAGGGTTTGAAATGTCCCTGACACATCATTAGGTTCCTAAACCACCCTGGTTGACCAACTAGGTCATAGTTCTTGTCTTCAGATGCATACCCTGTTCTTCCTACTCTGCTGAATGTGTCAGGTTTCTGTCACATTCATCCCTTCCCTCCCCACGAGATGTTTGGACTACCATTCAGCTTTTATTTTTTAATCTCTCTCAAGTTAGTGAGCCAGCTCAGGTACTTTAAAGGTAAATTTCAAGAAATTCTTTACTGAAAAGTATGAGTTCATTTCAGAGGAAAAAGATGTCACAAGAAGTTGTATATTTATCATTGGTATTATCTAAAAAGCGTTTCATTCCCAGTGTCTGATCACAGAAGAGTTTAGGAAGTTGGGTAAGTCCCATTTTTATGCAGTGCTGCCCAGGGAGTTACTCTCATTTTGCACTGGGACACTAGATTTCATTTGYCCAGATATAGCTCTTTTAAGTTGTTACTACTTAAGCTCAGCTGTTCCATTTTTGAGCTACTTTTCCAGTTTCTCAGGATGCTGTTGGGACTAACCTCCAAATTGCTGTCATTCTCTCCCTGTCTGGTGTCAGTTGCTGACTTGGAATTCCTCTTTGGAAAGCTGGAAGCCCAAATGAACACACTAGCGAGGTCCCAGGCCAGATTCTGGTGGCCTCCACGTGGTAGACTCTATCTCAGGACAAATCATTAACAGCTACTCCCTAAACTCCTTTCTTTTTCCAGTAAGTTTTGCTCCAGCACAAGGTGACACCATCCATGTATTCTAATATAGTCCTATGATTTCTAAGTATTGTTTATAAGAGTGCCATATATAAAAATGTTACTACAGTAAAAATGTCACATCTACTGCTGCTTTTTATCCATTCAGCCATTTTCCCTGTCCAAAAAGGAAATTAGATTGGTTTGACATGAATTGTTCCTGCCAAATACAAGTCGGCTCTGTTTTCTGTACTACGTTGTGGGTGGCTTAGAAATTGATTACTTAATAAAGTGTACATATTCTTTTTCCCTTTAAGAGCCTTGGAGGGAATAGAACAATTTAACAACCTTTTTTTGATCCCAGTGTAACAAATAAAAAGAAAGGTCATTTCAAATTGAAATAAACTTCATAATAGAGACGTTCACAGAGGGTTTATGTTGCTACATTAGTCAGCAGCACAGTAATTACATAGGTCAGTGAAAGAGGTCATAAAATACCAAAAATGCTTCCCATATGCATGGTCTGTCTCCCAAATTACTTAATTATCCATCAGCATTTATATGTGTTAATGAGTAGGAGTCCTTTCTGCATGGAATGCAGAGAGGCTTGTCCAGCCCCTCATATTCTCCTGTAAATGTGAAGATTGAGGCCTCCAGCATMATTTTCTCCATTTATTTATTTCATCAGTGTCCGTTTGTCTAAAAAGTTCTGCTTTAGGTTATCTTATATTGGAAGTAGTTCAGTTTTTCTTTTCTTTCAGGAGATAGTGTCCTGATCTTTTCAATAATTTCTCAGGTTGCAATTCACTCTGTAAAATACAACAAGATGGACCAAACAGATCCAAATCAATAACCCAAGAACAGGAGAGCAATATGGAAATATTCCTAACTGATACAGGATCAGCTCCATTAAGTGAAGAAAGAAAAACCCTAGCAAGGAAACATTAACGCATAAATAAGGTGTCTATAGTAGGTTATTTCCAATCAAAATGATAATGCCTGTTTTATATTTAGGCATTCCAGGACTATTCTTCTGTTTTAAAAATTAGATAAATAAAGAAAATCTGGACAATTTCTGCTTGACTAGTGTCATCAATACCAGCTCCTTGCTGGTTGTGAGGTGGTTGTACATCTTGGCAGTTCATTCCAGGTGGCACAAAGTTTGAGTGGAGGCTGTGAGTGTGCATGTGCTGGACAAACACAAAAGACTGAACAGACCTGCAGGTTGATAAACACATCCTTGGACAAGAGCAGGGACTGATGGCAGTCAGCAGGAATGATGGCAGCCAGGGAACTGAGCTCACTGAGTAAAATCAGGTGTTACTTTGCAGAGCCTCATCTGTAAAAGTACTCAGATTGTTTTGGATGAACTGATGTCATGTCATTTTATTTTCTAACTTTCCTTGTGCCTGATACTGTCTTCTGAGTGTGAGAAGTTTTGTATTACATAGAAGTCTGCCAAAACCCACAGAGTTTCAAGTTTTTGAAGACATTAATAGTAGCAGGTGAATATGTTCCCATCATGTGAAGCTTGGACTACTTGTGGGTCTCTAGTCATGGAAGAATCGTAAGCTAAGCAAGCAAATCAGATTACTCTCATTGGGAATACTTGAAAGGAACATTCAGATTTCACAAAAAGGGATAATGGAAGGTATTGTTATTTATGATAGAACTGTACAGAGCAATTTAAATACATTAACTTGGCATTGTAGAAAATGTATAGCATCACTTTCTATAGAAGTGCTACTTTTATTTCAAATGCAAGAGTCTTTCAATGCTTCCCAAAATAATAGCAAAACCTTTACTTCAAATCCATTCACATAATTGCAAGTGCATTTATCCCCGAGGAAGCTTGTCCCTGKGCGCTGCCACATTGGAAGTGTAGCCACTTCCCTGGCCTTTTTCCATGCTGGGCTCTTAGTTACACAGTGTTTATTCTTGGGAGGCTTTCCCTGGATTCTCTCTAAATCCCCCTTTTATGTGGCTGGCCTTGTTTGCAGTGTGGGGAGTAAATCACTGGAGCACAATGGCAGTGCCACACACGGGGACACCCCGTCCACCGCATCCCGGCTCCGTTKGTTGGCCCCGCTGGAGCTGTCCCTCCCAGCCCCCCAGCACATCCCTCCCCGGGGATGGAGGGATGAAAGGGCCCTGCCAGCCCTGCTGCCCACAGGAACAAACCCACAGTCCCAGGCAGAGCAGTTGGTTCTGTCATCTCCTACCCAGCGAGCAGCTGCCTCTTCCAGCTGCCTCCTCCACCCTTCTGTGCATGATTTGAACCGTGCTAACCCCTCCTATACCACAGAGATTAGCTTTTCCCAAGGGGATGTGTAGTCAGTGTTTCTGCAGCTACTCTCCCCTGAAAATCCATGCCTGGAAATTCAGGCAGCAGCTTGGTGACAGCTGTGCAGCTCCCTCCTTCATCTGGCTGCCTGGCTTTGGATGGACTTTCCAGTACTAGACACTCTTTCTTACTGCACAAACTTCCTAGGTGATCGACATATTACCTGTCTTGTCTTATACCCCCCAAACAGAAAGATTGATTTCATACACAAGCATAACTTTAGAGAAAAAACTTCCTCCCCCACCCCTTTCAAACCCAAAGACTGGAGTCCCCACGAGAGGCTGTGCCCCTCGGAAAGCAAACCTCCCAGTCCAGAGTCACTGACTCGCTGTCATTGCAAGAACCAACATCAAMCACGGTCCTGGATCATAACCAGCCCTCAGCCACAACCCTCTGGCTTTCTGGGGTGCWGCACCCGTCCCTATCCAGCATTTCCAGCGTGGCCCTTGTGCCCAGTGGGCACAGCTCACCCGTAACAGGACCTTTCTGCCCTATGCTGCTCCTGGGCACAGTTTGTAGACCTTGGAATTGCATTAATTTGGATATCATCCCTCTGGCAGCTCCTGACACTCCGGATGCCACTGCATGCCCAGCAAACTCGGTGCACCAGGGTTATTTTGGAATGGAGTTAGCAGCTTGACAAGGCTGGGGTCTGTGCACCTCTCTTGACCCCAAAGTCAGCTCACRTCAGCGCAGCAGAGCTGCCCAAAAACAACCATGATTTAGCACCCAGAAAAACACACCTGCAAGCCCAGAGYGTGTCCTCCTGTCACACAGAGTGTCACAGCTCAGCACGAGCCTCCCTGGGGAGCCAGGAGGACCATTCCCTGTTCCCTACACAGCCACGCATGGGTTTTCCTTGTTTCCTAAGCAAACCTGATGAGTTTGTAGCTGCTTCTGTGCACAAGGGCACCTGCAGGTGTGCCAGAGTGCTGTGGGTTCCCCACCTCACTCCAAGGTCTCAGGTSCTACCAAAGTGCTCCCACACCCAGTGATCAGACCTGCTGCATGCATCAGAGCTTATAGGAGGAGCAAGAACACACTGGGCAATAAATATTGTACTGCATGGAAGTTGGCCAGACCTCCCTAGCAGATTTTGAAGAGCCAGCAGGATTTTTGAGATTTATCTTTTCTTCAGGCCGGTTTTGTAAGACAAAGGAGTAATATAAAACCTCAAGGTGTAACTTGTGGCTGGAACTTGGGGCTTTTATCCTCCCTGGATGTCTAAGACTAACAAAAACCTGAATTAAAACTACCAGGGGCGAGATCCTGGTAGAACCAGGGTGTTGGCAAGTGCTTCAGTCAGGCACTTGCACACGAATTTTGTATAAAGCATTTAAAGGCTCCACTCATCCCCTCCAGAGATGAAATTAAAACAAATCAACCACCCATATYTCAGGTGGGTCTAGTGTAGGTTATTTTTGTGTCAATTCACATGAGTTACTTTGAAAATCAAACTGCTGTTTAGCTACGCTTAGGCACAAGCAGAGGATTCTGCATTCTTTTAAGGTTTTTGTTCTGGTGAAGGGATAAAAGGGAAGAAATTTTATGTGTAATTTTCTTCATAAACCTTGAAAATTACTTCATGAAAGCGAGAGAAGTTCTRCTAAAGCAGTAAGAAGGGGTTATTTACTCTTTGCTCCTCATCTCACTTTCCTCCAGAATACAAAACAAATTTGTAATGCAGATGGTGACAACACAAGTTTTCAAAGAGATTAAACTAATTTGTTTTGCTAAAATAGTCTGCTCTCAGAATACAGAAGGATTAGTGATCTGCAGGGGAGGAGGCCCTATCTCCTGAAAACATCCCAGAACAGACAATGATGTAACAAGACAAGTGAAGACACCCTAGAAATGTTTGAGGGAAATTTGTAGATGTTATGCTTAAAAAAAAACAAAACCAAAACCCAAATCCAACAAAAAGCCCTTTAAATTTATGTACAAGGAAAAAACATGGGATCATTAAATCTGGACCGGTCCACTCAAACCTGCCCTTTGATTTGCAAGTTCTGTTTCAGCCTCTTGCATCAATCAGATGCACAGTCAGCCATTCCATTTCCTCAGTAACTTCGATTCTCAAAAAGCTCCTCTATGCAACAATAGCACTGAATTATCTGGAAACCTGGGAAAATAATCTAGATAGTAAATTAATTGACTCCATGACTTCCCTGGGAACTTGCAGACCCCCAGCCAAGCTAAGTTCTTAAACTCCATCCTCAGGACAGCACAGCCAAGATGAAAAGATTTGAAATACCCTCGTGTTGCTCAGGAGCAGAGACAGGCACATTTAAACCTGCCTGGACCCTGAGGAGGYTGGGGGGGAGCTAATAAATGTCACTGATGTGAGGAGATACAGTATAGGCAATTTCTGTACTTTCAATGGCACGAGACAGTTACTCAGCAGCCCTGCAAATATTTGTTCTGTTTGGGACTCCTGCTGGATCACTGCCCATGTTTGCTGTACTGTTCTCTTCCCTTCATTCCCCTGGGTATCCTTTCAGCTTTATCAGTATCTCATCTGCCTGCTTAGCAGCATGATTAAAATCCAGACTGATATTTGCCTCTCTCATGCCTGGCTTAGGGTGTCCTCTTTGTGATACTCAGCACGTTTGCCTGCATTTGCCTGGCAATCTGAATCTCAGCTATTCAGAACTGCAGCTCCTGCAAAAACCTAAGGAAAACTGCAGTCGCAGTCTAAGGAAAATGGTGCCCTCAAACCAGGAAAAAAGCTGGAAAAGAATGTCCTGCAGTAGAAGTAAAAGTTGGATTAAATGGATCTGATCTTACAGATTCACGTCCTGAGATAATTCCAAACTGGGAATTCAAAGACAGACTGAGGTTGTGGGAGGAAGAAGGAGGGCAGGAGGAGGAGCTGGTCAAAGTATCTGCTTCAGTCCTTTATTACAGAAAAGAGATATCCAGGGATACCTAGTTCCACCTCCCCTGTGGCAGGGGATCTTTAAGATCACCTAAAAATCTAAAGATGGTCTTTAAGGTCCCTTCCAACCCAAGCCACTCAATAATTCTATGATATTTTCACGATTCCAGATGTGGAACCTATCTGTGTGCTCAAGTCAAGCAACCTGAAAGCTGTAAAATACATCAAGAGACTGGCTTTAGTTCAGAGACTATTCTTTATCTTTGAAAAAAAAAGAATTTTTATATATTTTTATAGCTTTTCATAATGCCCAGCTGAAAATTTGGCAAATTCTGATGAAAGTGTATAGATAACATGTGTCCTTAAGGGATCACAAGGTTACAGCTCAACTTCAGAGGCTGAACACGTAAAGCATGGTCTGAAGCTTGGCCATTCTTGCAGGTATCTGCATCCCAGGATGCTGCCTGTGTTCTGTTCACCATTTCACATAGGAATGTACTTTATGAAGAAAGAAATGGTTGCCCAATAAATGCCAAATGTAAGTTTACTTCTGTGGAACAAACAAGTTCAGCCTTCACAGTATCGTTCTTAAAACCACTTGCACAATCAGGTGTAGAGGCTGTGATTGACTGAGGGTTGTGGTCCCTCCTTGTTTGAGGAGAAGAATATTCTCCAAAGGGTGCCTGAGTGCTAACTGCCATCCCAGCCCACATCATCCATTCCAAGGACAGTGGTGCCAAGTGTTGGGAGTCAGATTTCAGTGGAAAGACCCTGAACCTTTCAATAAATCCACAGAATAAAAATCAAACCCGATGCTTTGTTTTGTGAAGAGTCTCTGCTCACAGCAGAACGTTTCAGGGAAGGTTCATGGTGTCACATTAATCATAACACTGAAAAAATTGGTGTTCACAGCACATCTGCTCTGCTTTTACTCTCTGTACTTGACCCCATCGCACGTCCTTGGCATGGCTTCACATAACATAAAAGTATCTGGGGCTGCAGAGGGTGAGGTCAGCCAAGTTTAAAGCACAGCATTGTGAGGCTTCAGCTGAGCTCTGAGTACAGTATTTTCACACTCCTGTAGGCCTAAGGGGCACTGCTTGGCAGAAAATCACACAAGACAGCAATAGGAGCAATCAGAGCAAAGGCAATGCTTGTGAAAATTGCAGAAGAGGAGGCTGTGCTACCCATTTCTGTGCCAGCACACAGGCAGGGGTGGCACTTCCAACAGGACAGGTGGGGGTACAGCTGTGTCCTGTGGGGCATCAGTCTCTTGTCACCTGTGAGCAMCCCCCTGTCACTGTCTGAATGACATTAATAAATCAAATTTCAAAGTACCATCTTAAGATACAAAAAAGAAATAAAATTAAATATTTCACTTTGGTTTCATGTTGAAGAGGCAGTTTCCTCAGTTGCAAAATATTTTTTCCTCAGGTTTCTAATTCAACCAAACAAAAAAAAAAAAAGAGAAAAGAACATATTTGAACTGTTGCAAGCAAAAGTTAGGAGAGAAGCTGGTCCTTAGTCTGAAAGATCTGTGTTTCCATTGATGAATGGCTCTGCTTATTTCCAATGCTGTCCACATTCCCCATGGACAGTTCCTTCAGCAGAGAAAAAAGACTAAGAAAACCAAGAATAAGAATGTTCTTAGTTTATATTGTCAGTAAAACTGTGCCTGTGCTGCTGGAGCCCTGGCTGGGTTGTGAGGGGTTTTTCAGAAGTCTTCCAGCTGTGAAATATTCCCACCACTGGCACGATATTCCTGGGTAAATGCACTGACTTTGAACAAAAGACCTTTCAGTGTAGCCAGGGGTTGGTATCTCTCAGAAAAGTTACGATTGATCTCTCTACAGCAGAATTATACACCAGGTTTTATATACCAGGTTTATTCTTCTGCTGTCAATCCTACACTTGCTGCTTTCCTCCCTCTCCTGTTGTGCCCTGCCTGCTTTGGTCTCTTTGGTTTGGGGATTTTTGTTCATCATGATTTACAATTTCCAAAGGATGCTTCAAATGCATTCAAAAATAGGAAAGTTAAAAATTGAATAAGTTTAAGGCTTTTTAGATAAATATCATGCAGTTTATGAATGATCTTAAGCTTGGACTTCACATCAAAAAACCATCATTAAGGATCTAAAATTCTGAGAGTTTAGAGCTGTACTGTTTATAAATTTGAGGAACTGTCAATGCCTAAGGCTTGGCACTTCTTTTGAAGTAACAAAAGTCAATTATGCTTAAATTGCTCTTCTCCAACCTTACCAGTTAAGGCCCTGCTTCTGCGAACAGCAATGTCTTGCATCAAACAAGTCTTTTCTCCTAGTTAGGATGCAGCTTGCTTATAATCCAAATTASCTCTCTATTAAGGGATGTTCTTTTTAGAACAGAAAATTATTAATGCTGGAAAGGCAGCAATTATTTCTTCCTCTTCCAAGCAGAGGGAGCTTTCCTGTGGCAGGTTCCCATGGACCAGCTAAATTAATGGAGCTCTGTTTCCTGAGTGAGCATGACTCACGGAGCGGAAATCACCGGGAAGTAATCGATGCTTTGCTGCCTCATGTCCTCAAGTCAAACCTTTAATTCTATTAATCTGCATTTACCTGTCATTATATCCAGGAAACAACAGCAAATAACCCCTAAACAAAGCAGCGGCTCCATAGGCAGAGCCCACAAAGACACCCTGAGCCCTCCAGTTTATGTGGTCAGTGCCTGGAAGGCAGCGCTGAACCCACAATTCTTCCCTTCGTGGGCTCTGTAAAGAAAGAAAAGGCCATGGAGAGCAGGAGCGGGGGAGAAGGAGCAGTTCTGCTCGTTACCATGAAAAAGGAGCTGTCAAAGCATCACCTTCTTTCATCCTTCCTCCCYCGGCAGCCTTTTGCTGACCCAGGGAGCGGGAGCTCGAATCAAAGCGTGCGAGTGAGCGATGGAGCTGCRCAGGCTGCACTGAACCAACGGGGCCGTGGGGCTGGGACAGGGGCCAGGCACGCACAGCTCAGCTCTGGGCTCCTTCGGTTCACGGGGGCAGAGCTGGGGCCTGCACAGCCACGGCGGGCAGAGGGACCCCCTCCCTTTTCCAGCCCTAATCCTGCCGGGGAGGCTCCTGCGTGGAGATCGCGACCGGCCAGGCGTGGATGTCACCTGTGCTCCAGGGCTTGGGGACCTGGACTCTGCTCAGGCAGGCTCAGAAAGGCTCAAAGGAAAGTTCGAATGCTGGCACAAGAAGGGCTGATTTTAATGAAGCTCTGTGTTGGAGGGAGAGTGTTGCAACAGCTCACAATGGGCGAGATGAATGTGAGCTGGGAGAGCTGCTGAAGTACAGAAAGCAAACCAGGCACTGCATTGTTTTTAAAATCATCCATCAGTTCAACGTGCACAGACTTGAGTTCACTTTCAGGGGTTTATTATTTTTGGTGAAGTTAAGCAAACCAATGCTTTTGAATTTCGGTTTGTATTTTAACCAAGCTTAGAATGAAGCAACTTTTCAATGACAAAAGTGCTCCCAGGACCCTGGGAACATACACTGCCTTGCTATGCTTTAAAAAAGGCATTATTTTTTCCATTGCTTTATAAATGATACTGTAAACCCATGATCTGACCCAGAATATAATACATAAAGTGCCAGGTCAGAGGTGAGTGCTATAAAACAGGTGTGAAAAAGCTTATGTGGCTTAGATTGTGTATCCTTAAATTTAAAGGGCTTTCCCTCCCTCCTTGATCAAACAAATGCATGCTGCACASTGGTAATGTACTTAGTGGATGATATGCATTGTAAATGCATTATAGATTTTATATTTTAAAAGATTAATTTGTGCTTCAAAAGCTGGTACCCCATCTGATGATAAAGCCCAGGATATATCAGGATGTTTCTATCTCATTAAACACTGCAGAAGAGACCATCCTTCAGAGGTGAGTCTGAACTAATCTCTGGAACTAAAAGCAGTGATGTTCCAGCTCAGTAGTTTGATTCATGTCTCCACTAAAAGTCCATTTCAATCACAAAGCTTGGATTCAGATCAGAATATCCACTGAGGGGGAGCTGGATACATAAGTGGCTTTATCCTAATTTCAACCATGACTGATAGTCTGGAAACATGTTTTGTTTGASCTGTATTTTAGTTGGAGGAATAAGCTTTATATCACATGGTAAGGAAAGCTACCATATTGTGATTATCATTTGATTTTTAGGTAAAATAMTGCTGAAAATAGAAATTTAAAAATCACTCAGTCAAAATGTGAAAAACCAGGATCAACTGTGAAGAACTGCAGAATGATCTTAGGACACTGAGTGATGGGATGGTGGCAGGTACCACCTAAATGAAAACAGATTTATTTTGGGGGGAAAAAACCAAAACCAACCCCAAAAAACACTTCCAGCTTCAGTGGAACAGATACAGTGATGAACTCAGAGTGTGTTAAAACTGCTGAAGAATTTTACCTTTGAGCTTTATAACTCTAGGAATGTATCTGTGCAGTTACTAAGCAGGGAGGAACAAAAATACTATGTTAAAATTTATTACAAAAGGAATAGAGAACAATACAAAGAAAATAATTATGCACATTCACAGAACACCTGTATTAGAAGAAGGAAATTCATGATCCTTTCACCTAAACCAATTAAACTGCAAGAAGCCTAGAAAAGGCAATAACTTAAATGGAAATTATTTTAGCCACTTGCAGATGTGGAAAAGAGGTAGCTGAGGAGAGATGTGAAATGGGTCTGTAAAATTTTCCTCCAGAAGATGAATAGGGAAGAATTGTTCAGTCTCAACGCAGGAACTATGAGTCACACATGAAAGCAGGAGGCAGGTTCAAAGCAGACAAAAACAAGTGATTCTCACCCAGTGGGTCCCACAAGCTGTGGAGCACCTTCCYGCACGGTGCTCAGCTTCAGGACAGGTTACACAGATTAAAAAAGCAACTAAAATACCAGATAAAAAACCACTGAGCAGGTATTAAATAGAAAGATGACATCTCCACGGAAATCTACTGCAGAGTGAAAGGCCAGGGGAGGACCAAGATGCACCAGATACATGAAGAGCAGGGGAAATGTATCTATAGGTATTGTCTTTGAGCCTTTAATATACATAAAGTGACAACAGAAGAGTTTGATTTTAGAAGGGTCTCTAACACCCCCTTGGCTTCGTCTGCAGGAATCCAGGGTCACAGCTCTGAGAATCAAGCTCCTCTCACACCTTTAATCTCAGAGGATCCGTGCTCTGAGCAGAGCCCTGACTCACACTTCAGACCATAGCTTTGGATGCTTTCCCTTCACATCAATTTCCCCTTCTACAAAGCTGTTTCAATGACCACAGGGGAAGGCAGCTATTACCCACAGCAGTTGCTCATCCTGCATTACTTTTAAGATAGCCAAAGATGACCTACAAGCTTAGAGAGGCTCTTTAATTCTTTTGTAGCAACCCCCTCTTATTCAGATGCACAAATGTCACTGATACCTGGAGATAAGCAGGATTTAAAATGGATTAGCTGTTCCTCTGTAAGAAGAATTTCTGAGCTACAGTGATAAATATTAGCTAGAATTTGGGAAAATCTCTGAACTCTCAGCTTTAGCCCAAACTTCCCCGTTAGCAGCCTCTCACAGGATTTCTTGCACACCCCTCACAAGCATCTCCTCGTGGGACATAATGAGTAGGATACAGGATTAGATGGCTGAAGAGTGCAGCCAAAATCTAGTGTGACAAAGCCCTGCACAAGTCCCTGCCTTTAGGTCAGGCTTCCCCATTCTGGCCGTGTCCTGACGGACRCCTATTGTCCAGGCCCCAATCACTTCATTCATGTCATTCACGGCCCAGGAGCTCCCTGCTGGGCTGGAAACCAGCACAGGCTATTCAATGGAGATGTCAGCTTTTGTGGAAGAGACAGCCACACCAATATTGCAAGGAGCCTTTTTATCCCTTCATGCCCACAGCAAAATTTGATCTGAAAAGCTCGGCTTAGTGTTTCTGACGTGCTGGCACAGCAAATATTTCCCCACATCRTTGAAAGAGATCGTTTGTAAGAGTGTTGGCCCAGAGGTTCTTAACACAGGGCAAGCAGAGCATTATCAGAATACTGTGTGTTTATCAGAAATAAAACATKTACTTTAATATTTCCATTCATTTGGCCCCCGTGCTGTTTGCAGCTGGCTGTCACAGGCATACACTGGGATTTCTCTGTTCACATTTGCTCACTCCAAGTTGCCTGGTGTTTGCATATATATACAATATTAAAGATTCTGTTCAATAATCTGTCTGATATCATTCACCAGATGTGAGGCATATGCAAGTGCCTCACCTCTCTCTGCCCACAAAGCCATATCTAACTTGGTTTCTCTCTCCCTGTTGGGACTGCCAGGGAGAGGAAATGGTGTTCCATAGCCCTGGAAAGAGGGATTTTTCTCATTTCAGTCCAAGTAGTCTTGAGGTAGAAATACAACGTTCTATCTCATTGAAAACAGGAATGGAGTATTAATGGGGAATCCTCTTTTCCTTTAAACCCCTCCAAGGATATAAGAATAGCCTGACTCCACAAATGGAGAYGAGGCAGACAGGAGAGCTGTGCTGTAAAACACAAAGCTTGAGTAGATTACACAAAAGGAGTTAATAACTGCRTGGCACACTCAGCCCACTTGCATTATTCACTTCAAACGTGAGCAAAGCACTCATTCCACACTTACGCCACCAGCACTGCTTAGGAGTACAAGGATTTTCAACAGTGCTACTGCTCCCACAGCAGTGGCTTTTATTAATATTCTACAACCACTCAAACTGTACTATTAGGCTTATTTCAGCCATTGTAATAGCTCATGTCACCAGAACAATAACTCTGCTGGTTTACATGGCAAAATGAGAATRTAACTTTGTGTAATAGATCTTATTACTTTGTTCTGTCCAACTGTGGCCAAGGGCTTATGAATATTTTGAACTCTGACATTCAAGTTTGTTGTTTCAGAAATCTGTTATTACAGAGGTTACTCTGTCCTTGCCAGAACCGAAGATGTAAAATACAGGCTGCATCCTCAATATTTTAGTCCTAGATAAATGTCTATGTGATAAAGGAGCACGATGAAATTATCTGGTTAGATTATTAAGAAAAATCTCATTTAAAAACTATTCACATCAATGGAAGTCTTGGAGAAGACTGTGTGCTGTGAATTCTAGAGAACTCCATCATGAATATCAAATGCAGACAACCCAAAAAGCAAACACTGATTTAGAAGAGTTACATCTCGTGGATGTTAGGATTTTTCAGCTTACATTTTCTTCTGTAATAATGTAGTGATGTGAGAAGTGAATGAGAGCAGCACCAGCATAATTGTAGTTCAAAATCTAATTTCCCTCACAGAAACCAATAAAATCTGGCAGCTAATCCCACCCGAGCTAATCCCAACCGAGGCTGTTCTGCAAACAAAACTTACTCTGCCCAGATGCTTATTTCCAATTCAGTGTGACGTAGCAATGGACAGAGCTTGGAAATAGTAAAGACAATTTCTTTCTTTAATCCTCTAGGAGACCTTTGGGACCTTTTGGTTCACTGTACTGAATACAGTCTGGTTATATTCCAGAGCAAGAAGTGGAGGTGGTCTGTCCAGCAGGAATTCAGCAGGCATTTTGCCAGCTGTGTGGYTGCTGCTGTGGACTCCCAGAAAGTCCCAGGCTCCAACCCACACCAGGCTCACTCTGGTGTGCAAAGAGAGCCAACAGTGAAGGAGAATAGGCACTCTGCACAATTTAACCACAACAGGATCGTCCTCAATGGGGAGGGATAATGCTGTCAAAATTAATAATACAGTGCTGTGGAATGGGGAAACTGTAAATACTCAGATAAGCTTTCACATGTCTGTAAGGATAAATTTTTTTATAGCAGTTAAAGTACCACAGAAGTCCATATGCATAATCTGTCTGTGGAAATTTCAAAATACTGATTATTGGAACCTGGGAAATTGCTCTGGGCCTGCATTTGTTTTTTTTTAAGTACCCACTATAGCTCCCTGTCAGATACAGGACAGTGGAAAATGTGAAACTCTAGGCATATTGTTCCTAATTTCTTTTTATATCCATTTAAAGATCAATACATTTTTGTAAGCCTTACATTTCGTTTGGATTACTGTAGCTTGTTATTATATGGACTAGAGATGTAACATGAATTGTACTCAGCGCAGGCTCTGAGTGGCTTAAATCAAGCGACTGATATGATTTTCATGATATCAGATTTGAGTTCTACATGATGAAGCTCCAACTTGGGGGCTTATTTCTGTTTAAGAAGGTTCAGAAATTTGATTACCATTTTTATTACAGGAGTAACTGAAGATCCCAATAATAATTGGCTCCTCATTCAGCTTTATAAACAACCTCTGCTTCAGGTCACTTCTAAAATTCAAACCAGTCCTTCAGGAAACTSTTTGCTATTTTTGAATGCATTAAAAACTGGCCCAAGGTGAATGTCACATCATTCCAGGGTTCTCTGTAAATATTTAATAATTCAATTTAACTGTCACACAAGCTGGCATCTGACAGGAGAGTGGGCAAACAAGGACACACTTGTGATCAGTGTGTTCATGATGCTCTAAATGCTCAAGTTTAGGGAGTGGTTCCATCCCATTACACTCATGTCTCTGGGTTTAGAATTCCCAGGGAAGGGAAGACTCAGGGAACAATCCTGCAGTTGTCTCCATCTCTAACCATGGGTTAGTCCCAACCAGCAGCACGAAGCAGACACAGGAGAGAAGCAGCTCTTGTTYAACAGCCCAGCTCCCAGTCCCACATCCAGGCATCAACTGCATCAGGAAAGTTAGAATATTCAACTGAACAACAGCAGACTGTCCGTGTCAAATTGCACATGGCCAGAAAAAAGGATTTCCTAATCTTGCTCCTGGGCCTGACTAAAGGGCTGAATACAAGAAACTCCTTTGGAATAAAGGCAGGCCTGGAAGCTCTGCTGCAGGCCAAGGTTTTGCTAAGCCCTTTCCCAAACACCAGTGATACACTCTGGAGWCACCTTTGATCCTGCATGGCCTTTCTAGGAACTGAAGTAAACAGTGGGTTTGAGGGATACTGGGAACTTGTACACAGGCCATCATGTCTTTCCTGCACTGATATGGACCCAAGAGCCTCAATTCCCATTATTCTGATGAGTGTATTTGAATAACAATTCTCAAAGCAGGTGCCAGCAATGTCACCACAAGATGCTCTCTCATCTCTGGGACACACCTGGAGGCTGCTCGGGGCACTGGGGCATGACAGGGTTCAAAAGTCATCTGAAACAGATCTGCATGTGGAATGTCCTTTCTTCCTGGTACTAATGATGTGTTGGGGGTTTAACTGGAGATCTGGGAACGATCTGGCATTTTAAACAAATGCTTCTGCTAGAAAATCAAATTTATGCACCAGTTGGGTTTTTTTTACTGGCTTTGACCCTTCATCAAATCTGGAGCCTGTCACTTCTCAAAACAGCATTAATAGAGGCCCTCACATCTGAAACTAAGGTCCTTTCTRTTCCCAGTAGGATGAGAGACCTGAAAATAAGCAGTATTTATCCCAACTATCCCAGTTCTGGGCAGGATCAATGCAGTTCAATGAGCCTTTGCTAATGCAAAGCAGACTTGTGCATGCTCGTGGGATGCTGTCATTAATCCTGCGAGGACATAAACCTACAGCTGGCTCCGTTTACTGCCAGCAGCTTTTTCTAATGACCCTCCAGACAGATGATGTTTAATGTACTCCTGCCCTGTTCCGAGGAATTTACAATCCAAGAGGCAGGCAGAGCATGTTAAATCCTACCTTTAGCTGTTCTTGCCTGCCTGATCACTGCAGGGTGTGAAAATCCACTCCCAGAGCACTGTCAGGGCCTCTCTCTCTCTGCCACTGGACCACGTGGCACATTACAGAGCAGCAAACAATCATGCAGGGAAAGATTGTACTTATTACTTGGACTCACAACAATCAGGATCATTTTAAAGAGCAATAAATGATGGTTTGGAGGGAAAAGGGAACTCCGCTCATAAATCTCAGGCTTAACACTGCAAGAATATTGCACTTTGCACAGACCATATTGATTTTTTTCCCATTTAGTTGTTTAAAGTATCTACAGAAAACAAAACCAAGAAATATCTACTTTAACTACAAAGCCCTGCTGCTGTTTTTTCAGTCTCTCTCAGATCAAACAGTCCCTTGACAAACACCAGTGCTTTCAGTAGTTTTGACTCAAGCAGCAAACCAAACCTATCAGGCTTCATTGTGGGACTGAGCTGAAAGAAGCCCAGAACTGTGCAGCACATCACTCCTGTTTGTGCTCTGACCTCAGAGGGACTCTCTCAGATCTCCAAAGCCTTCARTACTCGCTCTGATGGGAACTTCAAAAAGTACAATATGAAATGTTTCCGTGAAATTCTGGTGGGTTCCTGGTATAGCTTTAAAAATCAAACCAGCAGCGTTGCCAGCTGAGGAGAGTGGATAAAAGAGATTTTGTTTCAGATGCTTTTGGATCGTGAGGATTTTGAACTTTTATTTCATGTATCTCTTGAAACACAATGTGTCTAATTACTAAAGCCCAGCAGTAGAACTTAGAAACATCCTCTGCTTTCATTTTTTACCACTTTCTGTATTAGAAATGAGCACAGAATATATTATCCCTAAGTTCTCAAATGCGAACAACATACTATGAAGGCCAAATCCATCATCTTCTTCTTTCTGATGTTTGGCTTTATGAAATGTAGAAAGTGATGGTAAAATTAAGGTCAAATTTCCTTTGAAGGATTTACAAATTTAAGAGTTTCTTCCTCAAAAATTGTCATTCCACATGCTATATCCCCATTTTCCGAGATCTCTGTCACCTACCTAACACTCCATAGCCTAAGAAGCTTCCCAAGGCAGCCAGAAACCAACTGGAACATTTTCCTAATGTGACTATACCTGCTTTTAACATGGAGAGTTACAAACTCACCCTCCCTTTTCAGTGCTCACAGTAAAATTTAGAACAACTCTGTAACATTTGGAACTTTGTGGAAGTTTGAAGATGGAATAGAAGGGATCAGTGTGAAATTTCTAGGTTTTCACTAACAAATATTTCTGCATGTCAGATTTTGTCAAATTTTATCCTGACCTGTCTTCCTTCTAATGCATAAATCTCAGGATTTGAAACTGAATTATAGAACATCAAAAAGCCAAGGGGAAAGATTAAGTCTCATATCAGGGGCATGAGGAATGGATCAGCATTAGAAAGTTTGGGATGCCATCCAAGACTGAGGCAGATGGGAGGTTTTCCAAAAGTGTTGCCCAGGGCAATGAAGTGGAAATAGAAAATAAGGCGTAAAAACCTGGTTGCAGAAGTTTCAACGTTGGTCACCTACTGTCAACTACAATGAAAAGCTAAATATATTTTATAAATACCTGAGGTTTTTAATTCTACTGCAGCCCTATGATGTTAAATTTTGTCATTGTTTTTACAGAAGATAATACAAGTGGTATCACCTACTGCTTCAAACAACCACATTTATTTTAAGTCTTCCTCCTAGTGCTAGTTACAGAAAGCTTCTGAGAACTGCTTCCTGTTTTTCATACAGATTTCCCTCTTTTCCTGTGGAAATCTATTGAGGAAGCTCTATGAAAACAAGAGGAAGTATCTGTTTCTAAATACCTGAGAGAGTGTCCAAAGGAATGGTCTTTGCCCACTGTGGGGCTCCTGGTGAGGGCAGGGGCTGCTTGTGATGGGAGTCACTCCCAGACTGGGAGCCTTCCAAGGAGCTGCATCCCGTCACACACAGCCAGGATGCTGCATGGAGAGACCCCAGTAACAGGGAAAAACTGCAATTAAGCATTGGCTTAAAAAGAAAATAAATGAGAAGCAAAGAGCCAAAGCTTTTTGTTAGAATAATATTGACTGGGAAAACATGAATCCTGTTTCCCCAACTTCCCTATGGGGAATTTTCCTGGTAACTATGTCCATCTCGCCAACTCATTTATTCACTCTCCTACTTGAGAGGAACCCCAGCCTGAGGTGGTCACATAACCCCAGCCAGTGTTCAGGGGGTAAAGCAGTAGCACTGAGCCCTGTAGGATTACAGCTTTTACCTACAGAATGTTCCTTTTAATAACCTGCTGTTAGTACATTGTGTAATACCTGAAATACACAGCTGCCAAAACAGAAGTGGGGTTGGCATCACTTAATTACCTTTAAGGTCATTCCGATGTGCTCTGGACATGGAAGTTTCTACACTGTGAAGGTAGAAAATGCAAAACAAAAGTAAAAAGCTCATTTAACATATTTCAACGTGATTTAGTGTCTGTTTCTGGTTTCTGACAGAACCTAGGTGATATTTCCTCCCCAGGCTCTGCAGTTCTGCTGCATGGCTGGGCATTTCAAAGAGAAACTGAGCCTCAGGCACTGTTAAAGGGTGGAAGGTGCTGTTGTTTCAATTTTTCATACCCCTGTTAAATAATCTAGATGCAATTTCCAGGGCAGCACCTACTTGCTCAATCAAGGTTTTTGCTTGTTCAGTTAAAATGTAGCTGAAAGAAATGGGGGTGAGTGTGGAAGGGAGGAAGAATGAGAGTTAGTTACTAATAAAATGTACTTGTTCCTTTGTCCTGCAAAAAGAAGTCCTATTATCACTTGTAGTTCTTTGCAAGGGCTGCTGCCAGGATTTCACCTGCCCCTGGGTGGCTCTGAAGGGTCAGTGTACACTCCATTTTAGGACATCATCCCAACTGCACAGTGTCAGTGCTGGAGAAATCACACCACTGAGGAAGGTTTTACTCTTCCTCACAGAGACCATTACTGAGCTTGGTTTTATCCCAGTGATATCCACTGATGTCAAAGCACTTTTGGTCACACAACACACACTGATGGTGCTACATCACCTTTGGTATTCTATCCTCTACTGGTTATTGATTTCTCGCTTCTTGTGCTAATTAGTCTATATTTTTCAGTCCTTTTATTATCTTTTTCCCAAGTAGGGTCTTTCCAATACACATATCCTGAGGTTTTTTTAGCTTATCTTCTGGTTTCTGCGAAATGTCCCTGTGGTGCCTAAATTCTGCACTTTTTGTATCCAATTTCAGCAATAAATCTCTCTCTCTCCCAGGCCTTGTTCATTGAAGCACATCAAGGTTTGCTTAGCAAAACTTCGAGTTTCAGTGATTTTCCCAAGCTATATTCCCATATTTGCTGCTTATGACAAACTTTGCTAAATGCTGACTAAAAGTGATTTAAGACTGAAACACTGCTTATAATTAATATACCGGTTATGATTAATTAGAAGTTAATTTAAACCATTAATAAAAAAATAGAAAAGTTTTATCATTTCCAACACAATAACATTTCAAAAAATAAGAAACCATCAAGATCTGACTAATATTTCTTTAATATTGGCCATGCTGTCCAGCTAATATGACCATGATGGCATTTTTAGTCTGTCTTTGCTGGCCTGCTGTGTGCCCAAGCTTCTTAAAAGTATTTTAATATATGCTTATTCCCACAGTCTAGTTGCTTAACCATTTTAGCTTGTAGTACCTTGAAATACTGCATTTGGTCTACTGGAAGTCATCTATAAACCTGGAGCTACACACATTCATACAGCAATCTATATTTATGGCATCTGTTTTTTCAGAGACAGAAACAGGTTACTCATGCCCTTTTTCCCCTTCACTAAATATCTGTATTAATTTATGGTGACTTTCTGCAAATGTTCAGTGATGTTGCACATGGCCAGCCTGCAGATTCCAGGGGATTCTACCTGGTAGAAGAGTATCTGGCTTCCAAGAGGAGCACTAAAGTTTGCCTAAGCCCCATACAAATCATGATTTTATGCTATTAAATCTTCGTGGCAATAAATACGGTATAATCATATTGCAGAAACTGAAAAATGGCCCTTAAAGCAAAAGCTTGAGGAAAGCTGTAAATGAACTTGTATAACCCAATGGAGTGAACTATTTGAAAATGGTAACACTGAAATCTTTACTTAGCAAAACGTTTAAGGGGGTGTCTTATCGTAATTATGGAGGGTTTGAAACTGATACAATGAAGCTACATGTAATTAACTTGGTTTTACATCAATAAGATGACATAATTGGCTAAAATTATGCACCTGCTTAAATGTTCTGCTGCAGTAGGAAAGAGTCTATGTAGAGTTTAAACTTAGATGAGGTCTAAGTGAATTTGATGATACATATGATGAAAAACTGCTTCGAGTGAGGTTCATCAAAGAAGTGGGAGGTGCTGCTAAGACAAGCAGAGGCCCAGCCATGGAGCAGGGAGATGAGCCAGAGTGCTGAATGTAGGGGTAGAAATCAGTTCTTGCACACAGGGAGTAGCTACCTATGACCACGTTACACTTCTGTCACTGGCTTTTGGACCTCCAAATGYTTCTTATTCAACCATATCACCAATAAAAGACAAAATAGAAGCTGCTGTATTTGCTGTCAGAACACAGCTAGGACCCTAAACAATGCCTAGAAATACTAGGCAGCATTTTCTGATCTCTATGAACTGGCAAGTAACTTATAAATATTTGCAAAGGAAAATAATTGGCCCCGAGATTGGCTCAGTTGGCCAGAGCGTGGGTCTAATATTGCCAAGGTTGTAGGTTTGATCCCACTATGGGGCATTCACTTAAGAGTGATCCTTGTGTTCAACTCAGAATATTCTGAGAAGTTCTGTGAATTAATTCAGAAGTTACTTTTCACAGTCACCTATCAGAACAATAAAGGCTTCAAGAAGGCAAAGGACAGGCTGCTCGCAGGAAACTTAAAACTATTTCAAAAGCTATCAAAATAGCAGGCACGGAGCTTAGATATGAAGGAGCACGCAGAATTACAGAGTATCTGGGAGAAAACAGCACTCTGTGAAGCTGCGGGGATGTTTTTACAAACAGCAGTGCACCAGCAAACACCGCGGGATGAGGTCATTGTTGTTGCTTCCTGATACAGGATCTGAGCGGTGGAAGCTGCGCCTGGCCCGCGTTCCCAGCAGGCAGCTGCTGGCTCTGACACCTCAGCCCGGGGCTCCCACTGCCTCCTGTTCCCTCTGCTCTCCTGCGGGAGCACTGGGAACTCGCAGGGACCAAAGGGCTGCACGAAAGGCCTGCACACAACTGCCTAAGAAATATCCACCTCGGATGTAAAACTGATGCTTGCAGCCCCTCCCCTCACACATTCCTGCCGGATTTTCCCCAGGGATTGGGAAGACCCGGTCAGAAATTACTCCCGGCCAGCTGAAGGCACACTGTTGGTGCTGAGTGAGCCACCTTCCTCCTCTGCCACCCCAAATGCACAAGGCTCTAAATCCATGAAGTGCTGAAATAAATCCTGAAGGAATTTACATGTCAGTAGGTGCTCCCAGAGTCTGTGCCACACTCAGTGACAGGTGCAGTTTTGCAGACATCAAACACAGCTTTGGCACATTTTTAAGCTTTCAGAGTTCAGTAGGATCCTCACCCTGCTGCTAAGTACCCCCCTGACTCTGTTAGGAAGAACACTTTTTTTATGTGTGAGACATTAAAAGGCTCCCTGGACGTTTGATTTTTACTGACATGGACTCCAGCACGTGGGAGATAAGGGAAGGATTCCTGGGGATTAAACAGCACACGTCTACGTGAAGGAACACACGAGGGGTGGGGGTTGTTACACRAGCAGTGGCAGAAGGAAATGAGCTGCAGGACCACAGCTCTGCTTTCTCTGGCTTCTGTGCTTTATGTCAAGTGCCTTGGTTAGGTTATCAGTGCTTAGAATGCCATAGTAGTTTAGTTATCAGTTTTTGATGACAGGCTTTTGGGCATCTTTCTATAAAATCCAAGTCAGGACACCAGGAGAAACAGAATTCTAAAAATCTAAGTTTGAAAAGCAGGAAGGAGACATAGACCTAGAATGTATAGAGGCAATTCTGGCATGGGTGTGTGGGGGTGTGTCTGTGTTTGCTTTCACAGGCTTCTGTCACTATTCTTACTGGACAGGGCTAAAAGCAGATCTCAAAAAATGTCCAGAGAGAGGTTTTTTGCCAGTGAGACTGTCCACATGACTAGAAGCAAAGAGAACTGGAAATCACAGAATACCAGGCTGAAAAGGACCTCGAGGAGCACCTGGTCCGACCTTTCTTGGCACAAGCATGGTCTTGAGTGAGAATTTATTCTCACAGAAGCATCACAGGGTCCACCCWGGGGTTTTGCTCTCTGGGCTGAGGGGATTGAACAGGGATGTGCTGTTATTTAACCAGCAGTTACTCAGGGGATCAGGACAATACTGAATAAAGCTATTCCCTCAGCTGTCCCTGAGTATTGTCTTAACACAGGGACTGCTGTGCTGCTCAGCATTATTGGGGGTCTAGCACCAGTCCCAAGTCCACGTGCAGAGTGTTCAGGGCTTTTGGAATAATTCTGACACTGCCARCTTAATACAAACTTCAGTTATTCCAAATTAATTGTTCCACTGTGGAAGGAAGGGAAACTCAGGAGCGGAGCTGTGTAATAGATGAGAAGGAGGAATGGATCATGATTTCCAGTTCCAGGACTAGGAGGAAAATTGCATTGAGATTTTTAATTCAGACTTCAAAGAAATCTTGTGCAAGCTTTAGCAAATAGCTTTTGTGCTAATAGTTCAATTAAGAACACATGAGGCTTGAATTTGTCTGGCTTTATTTAGGTGTGTTGTGTGCATCCAAACTTTGAGTGCAAATATAAACTTCAAGCTAGCAGGGTGTGGAAAAGAACTTCTTTATTCCAGTGGAAGAACATCTGGAAAACATTTCCTTCATTTTGTCATAAAAGAACTCTTCAGGGGGCAGGAATATCTGAATGATACAATCCCAGAGTGGTGTGTGTTTCTCCTGGACAGTGAAGTGACTATTCCCCACAGAATACCCCACACAGCAGTGGGCAGCCTGGTTCACCAAGGGGGTACTCAAGCACTACTGTCATACAATATACACCTTGCTAGGTGCAGGATTTGTAAAAGCACAATAATTACTCCATCTGTTTAGCTTAATTATCAAATGTTATCTTCCAGGGAGCAGCCTACGTGGCTAATAGTTTATTAAGAATGGGAAACTAAAGTTTCAAGGCCAAAGAAGGTTAAGGAAATCACCAGTGAGACTCTGAGATCCTGAGCTGCTTTTCAGAGCTGAAAGGAATGTGTTCTGTAAGTCACAGAGTGAAACCTGCCCGTGCAGATTTAATTCAGCTTCCATAGTTATTTATTTGTAAGAGATTTATGTATGCAGAGTGTGTGCCCATGCATAAGAGCCCCTGTTTTGTACCTGGGTGGGTCTTGCCTAATGCACTGATATGTATCTTAACTGTAAGTGTGGCCTTAACTGATAAGTTAAAAAGGAATGATCAGGTTTTCAGTCCACTCTTCATCACAGTATGAAATACCAGACTAGAAAGAGTACATTCAGAATATTCTGCCAGTTTTAGGTTCCCTCCGTGACTGATCTCAATGTTCCCAGTACCTGGTATTTCAGAGCAAACCAAACAAGTGATATCTCCCATGATCCCATGCATGACTGCACTTCTCAGACCCTATGGTCTCAAATTTCATGAAGAAAATAGAAAACCAGGACCCAATTATTATGTGTACACATGCAAGAAGGTAATTATGTACAGAAGGCCTAACTACAGTAATTTTCCTAACACTATGGATGGTCTCTGGCAGAGACAGGAGTACAGTCCTCTTCCTCACAGGAGCAGTGAGCTGCTTTGGCTTCTGCAGTAGATGAGAAAGGAACCTCCTGGCTGAAGTTTCCTTCTCTCTAAAGCTGTTGTCCATCCACAGAAATCATTCATTCCCTGTCTTGAACGAGGCAAAGGTCACGCAGGAAAAACAAACTGGGCTTTTACAAATAACAGCTACACTGTAGTGCCTGTGCTCCAGGGGTTAAGGCAACCACCAGACATCTTGTGAGTTGAGAACCTTCCAAAAACCCAAATGCACTTAAAACACAAGGATTTGCACCAGGTAACATCATCCTGACATCTGTGTTTTGCACCAAGAGGGTCACATTCCCTACATTCCCTGCACAGATCCCTGCTCTGAGCTAAGGAGCAGCCCACAGCCCAGTAAATCATCATCCTGTATGGGGGGGCTGCACTGGGGGGGGAGCAGGAATTCCTTTGTGCAGGGTTTTCCCAAACATTTGCTGATGGGAGAGTAATGGCAAGACTTCCAGTTCTTGGATAGTATCCCAAATTTTATCAGGGAGTGTGTTTGGCCCTTTTTCTGCATATTTCATCTTCTGTCCTTTTATCTCTACTCCAATCCTGTCTGCTTTCTCCATGTTGCTGCAAGTCCCATTCTCACTATACCCACTGTACCTCTTCAGGGTGTAACCCAATCCCATGTTTCCATCAGCAGGAAAACCAGATCAAAAGGTTTCTTCCCCTGCTCACTCCTGTCCCAGCCCTGCATTCTGCCATCCCCTGAAAGATGCAGCTCTTAGGGCAATGCTTTGATTCCAATTTTAAACTTCTCTCCAGAAATGAGAGGGATGAGATATTTTAAACACAGACAACGGAGACAGAAGTAAATGGATTTCTAAAGATCCTTGTGTTATTCTTTCTTACATGAAACCTGAAAGAGCAGCTGCCTCAAAAGTGCTTGGAATCACTGTAGGAAGGACAGCAAGGCACAATTCTGCTACTCTTGACAGCACCATTCCAAGGTTTGCCTGCTTGTATCCAGTATGCAGGGAAATGAAGAGGTTCTGCAAGAAAACACATGGCCATCAGTTAAATGATTTTTTTTCTAGAGTATGGTGATTTTGGCAAGAAAATGAAAATCATCAGCCAATAATAGGAAACCTCCCAGAACTGTAACCATTATAGAGGGTCTTTAACTACAACCATGGTTGTAGTTGTAACTGTGCTTTATAACTACCCATATAAAGCCAGGATCTTCAGTCATCTTTATTACAGCCACTAAAAATTCATACTTTTAAGCATTTATATTTAATGTCTTACAGATCGAGCTATTTAAAACCTGAGATTAAGCATTTGGATTGATCACAGAAAGTTCATTCATGGGATTTCTGTTGGAGAGGAGCTCACAGCACCAACCAGAGGCAGATTTATTCAGAAAACCCACACAGACACTGAGCTCCGGTGTGAAAACATACTTAATCTCAACAGTAAATGAAAAGTCATAAATAATTCGAAAATGTGCACACCTTCTAAAGTCTATAATTCCCCGCAGGGGATAAGCCAAATCTGAAACCATTTTGAGTTCCCTGAACTCTGACAGTTTAGGTAAAATAGTGCAAAAATAAAAATCACACCTCATTTTGGTTTAAAACCACAAAGTCATACACTTTGAAAATGAAGTACATCTTGGAGTATAACTGTACTGAGGGCAGTGTACAACTCCCACAGCTGTTTGATCTGCTCCAAAGAAGTCTCTGAAAGAGACGAGTTAAAGGTCTGTGAATGCAGAGTTAATAATTCCTCAGAGGTATTTTATGATTAGTCAGGAATTATTTCAGTTCAGGATTTGCTCAGCACCAGAAGCAGGTGGCTTTTCCTGCAGTTCCATGTTTCCATAACAATTCAGGAGAGCCAATTAAAAGCCAATTAGTCACGGACATTACTTTAAGGTCCAGTACTTTGCAAACTCTCTCCTTTTCAGTGTTCCTGCTCTGGGGCTGCCCATTATGCCCGGGACAAAGGCTGTGGGATGAATGGGGCTGTTTGCCTGTCTCCATGGAAGCCTTGCCACGCTCACCCTACACAAACGCTTCCCAGGCACCTTCAGCGCAGCTTCCCCCTCTGATCTTTGCCCTAAACAAATGTGCTGTTTATTCACTCTTCTTCTCACTTATGGAGACCCATTTGATGCTGTATGAATACTGATGAGGCAAGAATTAAACCTGTGTTTAAGGATGAGTGAAGRTTCCTGCTTCCAGCTCTCCTTTGAATCCTGAAGCCTCTGTCGCTTGAAAATTAAGAGTGCAGGTTTGGCATTAAAGAAAAAAAAAAGTTCTCAGATACAAAAAAAATGACCTAGTGGTTAAATAAGATGATGAGAAATCAGAAAATCATGGTGTTTCATTGTTCTGCTACCAAAGAGCACCACCAYGACTCCATCCATGCCTCCATCACCTCCCTTGAGAACGAGGATGAAATCCTCTGTACCCCAACAGTGTGAACTAAGCAGCCCTAAGAAATTAAACCTTCTGCACTGTTTGGTTGCATCTRCTTTAAAGATGAAAAATCAGAGAAAATCCAGTCAGAAATTTGAAATATCCTCCGAAGTGAACATAGGATCCTGTCGGTGGCAAAACTTAAAGAAGGAAACAGCCTCTTTCTTCCAACAGTCAGCAAAGATCCGTTAACATCCTTAATGCTATTCTTGTTCTGTGTGACATTTCTGATTAAAACCTTCTTCAATCCATCTTGTGTTTAGTTTCTAGCTGTAGTTTAAAGGACTGGTAAGTTCTGCCCTTGCAGCTGCACGAGCAGTCATAGCAGCCCCTTTGCCCCTCTCAGTTTCTGTGTAGCCAGAAAGATCTCTGGCTCTGCCTCCTGACCTTTGGCACCAAATTTGGCAGATTGATGCCTTAAACTGGGTTTGGATGATGCAAATGAAAACCACCTGTGTTGAGAGATCCTCTTTTGGACGCTCCCCCTCCCTTTACCTCTGTCACCAGGCTGTTGGTCCTGACCTTTCCCGGTACCTTCCTTGGGCATTGCTATGGATAAACCGGTGCCCAGCACCACATTGTACTGGGCTCCTGGAAAGACACACCAAACCAACACATTTCCAGTTTTGTATTTCCAGSAGATGCTTGACGTGATACATGAGCTGATCAAATGAAAAATCCCTTTTTTAAGGTTTCCATATCTACCCATGCTGCTGCTTGCCTTTTTTCTGCATTTTTATCTGGCTCCGAAATTCCAGCTTGCCTGGCCACATGTTCCTTCACACACATTGAAAATCCCTTCCTAAACACATTGAAATAATTTCCATGCATGGGTCAAGAAAAGAAGGCTGTATCTTCATCTGCCTTTTTACTTAGGTGTAAGGGACACTAAGTTTACTCTACTTCTTCTGTTGGGGAAACTAAAGCACAACATGATTTGATGCAAATGGTACAGCCTGTGCCAGGACCAAGATGTAAATTCTGAGCACCTAGGTCTGAAAACCCTGACAGTTAAATCTCTTTCTAGTTTTCCAGATAAGCATCTCCAGAGAAGACAAACAGGGCTGTMTTTAATCCATGTTTTGGGCAGAGATCTAACAAAACACACCATCTGTGTGGTTCTCTTAGTTTCTTCATGTTAAGAGAGATCTGATGAAGTCTCCTCAAGAAAATTACTATACAATAATTACAGTTTGTACTTTGTTTTTCATCAACTAATTATAGATTCCCTTACAAGAACTACTGGGCAGTGAGAGCTATTCTTTAGGTCTGTCTTRAGTTTCCTSTAAGTAGAGGGACTCTGCAATTCTRAATTATATGGGAAGGGGTTTTTTTKTYCCACCRRACTTCTTAATGTKYCTCAGAYGGCACAGCCCATTGACACCAGGCTGCCAGATGTCAGAAGTTACCACCACCAGCAGATCTGTTAAACATCACAGCCTCCACCCACACCTGCTGGAAAAGATTTTCATGATACTTGAATGTTCTCCATGTGTTATAGGTTAAAATCTTAACCAACTCCACTGCTGCAATAAATRTTCACCAAAATGTCAACATCTCTGTATTATGTGAACTAACTCTAGAAACCTCTGAAACCAAAAAATTATACTGCAGTTCAAACCTAAGAGAACAGTCTGCTCAARCACCAGCTACAGTGCTCAACTAAATTGTAAAGGATTCCTAATGAATACCAGGAAATCAGCACATTTCAGGAAAGTAAAATGCAATATCCTTGTGAAAGGAATATYCCCCAGTAGCTGTCCAGAACACTGAAGCTCTGTGGTGCTTCCCAGAGCCCCCACTCTGAAAGCCCAAGCTTAGCAGTGCACTTTATTTGTGCACTACTCCATGATTACTTTTTCCAGAACTAGTGAAGCTGTCCGGGCTCCATTCCGGGGATTGCTATTTCCCTTGACTTTACAGGAAATCCAATTGTTGCTAAGCAAAATAATGCTGTAAATTACAAATGAAATAAGTCATTAATTTTTAATGCAGTCAGCTCTACTCAAGGGGGTAAAGTAAGTGTTGGCTTCTAAGCAAGCTTTAGCTCAGCTTCTTCCCTACAGACGTTCTCAAATACTGACTTTTGTTGTTAAATTCATGATCTTGTTTACTTCCTATAGTTCCACGGGCAATAAGGGAAGTACCACTGGTGTGGCTGTTCAGGAGCTGAGAGCAGCTGCGTTCAACAAAGGCTCTGCAATTCCCATCTCCAGCTTGGCCTCAGCTGCTCTGTCACTGCAGCCAAAGGCCCCTTTGAGCTGCAGCTGAATGTACAGGCAGGAAGTACTTACAAGATTTGTACAGAAAGGTCGTGTTATGCAACTCGTTTCAGCAGGACCCATTTGCTAAGTGTTTTAACTTACGTGTTTTGCTGACTATTTAATGTGTTAAGTAAAAGGRATTTTGAATATTCGCCAGACCAAAACTAATCTAGGGAAGAATTTGGAGGGAACTTAATTTACTATAAAAGTCCTAAATTTGTTTTGTTTTCCTCGTATGGATTTTTGTGAACAACACAAAAGCTCCTACTGGCAATATGAATTTCTTASTATATGAGTATAATTTCTAAAATTCTTTATAGCTCTGGTTTCACTAACATTTTATGGAAATAATTTGCATATTATGTATATTGTGTGAAAAAAACCAAGASTCTTGAAATAAATTCAGTATCATGACTGTCATTTCACATTTCACTCTTCTTACCAAAACAAATATTTTATTAGATTATTGGAAAATAAATCTATGTAATTAGATTTCTTAGATTTTGTTTCGTCTACATTAAGAGTTTCCATTTAATTACACTCAGTGCTTTGTACTGTCTTAAGTGCTTGGGTAGAACATTTTCAACTCTACTACACATAAATATATTGTGAATTTTTSCTCTAACACATGCTACTCAATTTCTTTGAGGGCACTCCTCCAGTGCTGTCCACTTGGGTTATAAATTCCTCAGGCAGAACAATCATTGCCCTTCATAATTAAATTACTATTTTCAAATTATATTTTGTTGGCACATTTAAGGACTCCTATTCCTCACTTACATTATTTGATCTGTGTCCCATCCCTTGAAAGCACATAGATGAGAGGATTCTCATTCAGCTCAGAAAAAGACACTTTCAAATGAGACTCTCAGCAATGCAGCCACCCATTCTGAGATGCTGCTTACCTGGAAGTCCCTGGTTTCCAGGTGTGTCACTGTTTCTGGATCATTCTTTTTGACTTCTTAAACTCCAGAACTCAACAGAATTGGATCAAAACTTCCTGAGTTGGARGTTGGATCAAAAATTCTGAGTCCAAGGGACCGGGTGCAGGACTTCGTGCCCCAGCCCTGGTGGGTGTTGCGGTGCCCATGGGAACACGACACACACTGCCAGGAGAGGAGGGAGAGGTTCCATGTAACAGTTTCTGGATGTCTTTGATCTGACCTAAGAGTTAAAGGTACTGTTTAGCTTTTCTTATCAAAAGGACAGCTGAAATCCACCTTCCTTTGATAGCTGGGGAAGCAACCTCAGGCAGCCCTTGGGGTTCAGGTCCCATTCTTCAGCAATTCCCAACAACTGCAYCCCATCAAAGCCATTCACGGGCCATGCTGGGCACATCTCGGGTTTCCGCATTTCCTACAAGTGAACCTCACTCTGGCCTCTTTTCCAGGKCGGAAACGGAGGGCTGCCAGCCGTGCCCCCGGAGCAGCGCGGAGCAGGAGGGAGCAGGCGCGGCAGGGAGCAGCGGTGAGGTGTCCGAGGCGCCGCGGGACGGCCGCGGCCCCGCCGGCAGCGCCCAGCGCGGGACCGAACGCGGCAGCCAGCCCAGCGCGGGTACGGCCGGCGGCAGCAAAGCTGTCAGAGAGATTAAACCACCACACCACAAACCATTCCTAACCAACCTTGAAACCCTAGGGCTAGGTAAAATATTATACCCCAGCTTTCCACTCCTCACTCCCCGCATAATTTTATGTTTAATAAAAGACTGAACTTATCACTTAGAGCTGTGACTTAAAACTGTTTTTTTCCATGTGAGTCATCCCTCCAAAACATTTTTCCTGGCTTAAAAGTACGAAGATGTCATTTCTTTGTAAATAAAAACTCAGAACCTCAGCTAAAATAATTTCCAAGGAAACAATTTGCAATTGATAGCCCGTACAGGCACACTCCTTGGAAACATCCTGGCTGTTCCAGTAACTCTGGAAAGGCCCAAACTCTTTAGCACATGTAGCACAAACAGGTGCCATGACATTACACACTTTGGCTTCCCTTCAGGGATTTATTTTTTTGGGCACATGCAGTTCAAAGACCACAGAAGCACTTATCTGACAATAATTCTAAGTTACAAGGCATCTTTACTGCCGACTGGAGAGCTGTTTGTAGTGACAAAAAATTAGATTTTAGATGTGTATTGAGTGGAGTTGGCAAACAGCTGCTTGGGAATGTTAAAAATACTGACATGTAAATGCGAGTAACGTTGTAGCATGTTCCTCATCTGGCTAGACTTAGAAAATAAACCTGCTTTTACAAATAATTCTTTCAAATCACACACTCTGCCAGCTCAAAGACAGTTTCCACATTAAACTACGCTACCCATATTTCAAGTAAAAACAGCTTTTTAGCAAAACTTTTCATACAGATAAATTGTGGGTTATAGACTTAAAAACCAGGGAAAATGTTCTATCAAGTAAAATAAGATTGGTTAGGCAGAAAAACTAACTCAGAGAGCTGAACAGGTAAAAAAATCGTGTGAACATCCAGGATTAAACCTACTAGATAAATAAAACCATATGCAGAATGATTTATGTATATATACATGCTTTAATAAACATTAATTTCTTAAGAGCACTTGCATCAATGGAATTAAATAAGATATTCTACATTAGCTAGTTTACAAATTAATGCCTAAAGATCACAACTTAAAATAAAGTGCTCTATGATTCTTGTGATAGAATATTTTTTTAAACATCAGCTTAATGTAAGAACTTTTATAAAATACTGGCTTTGTGTTAAAAGATATGCAGAWGTTCTGCATTTCCTCTCAGGTTTCCAGTCCTGCTTATCATAACCTAAAAGAAGGATGTAAAAGCTCATCTCTTACATACATTAAATTGGAGCAGAGGACATTCCCTTGTCTGTGTAGGGGGAGAAAAACAAAAGGCATTACAAGTATCTTGAATATCTGAGCACAAAGCCCACCTGAGATTCATGTGCCTTTTCCCCCACATTTAAAAACCCARTCTGAGTGTCTGCTGTGCCAGATGCTGCAATTCAGGTACTGGATTGAACATTCCAGTTCCAGGCGCCTGAAGGAATCCTGGTGTGGGATCAGTTCTCAGGGCTGCCACAACACTGATGGTTATCCCTTGGAACTCCCATGGCACGAAAAGAAATGGTGGTAAAAAAATTCACTACTAGGGTGTCACGGATTGAAAATAGGAAGTCTGGTGTTGCTTGGCCATGCCCAGCCTCACAAAGTGCTGCTAATAATGAGTTCATGCAGTGTAAAGATTGCCATGAACATGCAGACATTCATTCTCTAATTAAACAGCAACACTGCATGAGCCGAGCTTTGTTCCTGCCTGGGCAATAAATTATTGAGCATGATAAYCTATAAATTAGGTACATTGAATGCCACTGGAATGAAAATTGCATTAGCAAACATATGCCAAGCAGAACTAAACACTAAGGAAATAACCAGGGCATTTTTCCTTTGCTGCTGCAAACCCAGCAGAGCAGGATCCCAGCCCTACAGCCAAGGATCCTGCAGAGGTGGAGCTCCACTGCCCTCTGAAGGGACCTGCCACCCCCTGGGACCACCCTGTCCCCAACCCTGCCCGGGGGTCAGACACACAGCAACAGCTACAGCTGAAAATGCTGTTCCAGCTGGAGCTGCAGGTGCTCTGTCCTTGGAGGGAGACAGAGAATCATTCACCTGAGAGGCTCTGCTGGCTGACTCATCCCCTGCAGCCCTCCCAGCCTCTGCTGAACGGCTAAATATGCACAACACTTGTACCACCACCCAAGGTCAATTGTGTTTCAATATTTGAAGAAATAACAGCATTGGACTTGATCACTCTCTTAGAATTCATTAAGCCTGTTTAATTAACTGACAGCTATTAAGGTAAGCAATTATAAAACTTGAAGTCACGTTGACATTGGTTTAACCTGATGTCAGCTCACAATACAYGTTCAGAATAAAGATGTGAGCAATGCTTTTTAAGTACTTAATGTACCAAAAGATTCTCAGTAAGTTACAGGCACCATAATAATCCTGTAATTCTCATAACAATCCCAGTAAACGTCTTCTTGTGACAAAAAGGAGTTAAATGCAATGGCTTTTATAAGATACAGCTAAAAAAGTATTGAAATATTATTCTAATAGTATAGGTATGTTCAAAGGCATTGTAGACAGTTCTTTTATAAATTATTTGGCATATGAGAAGCATTAGTTTTAGGTAACAAGATATAACTAAACATTAAAWAGCTATGGGTTTAATGTTACACATATATTAAAACTCCTGTCCCTACAAAACACAGTAAGGGAATGATATAGGGGACATTTATATCCAAGTTGGGCCCCCTGAATGTGTTCAGCTCGTACAATGACTTTGCAAGAACAATTTTACACAGTATGATTCTTTCTCTTTCTTTGGAAAAGTCTCAATTGTATACAGTAGTTGCCCCCCAAAAAACACACTGATCCTTCACCCTTATCCTTCCATTAGAGTTACTCAAGGAAAGAAGAGAGCTGAAGTGAAATAGCTACAAATTACCTGCAAAGAGAACACTGAACTATTCAAGGCTCTTAAAATAAGGATCTTTGCTGCAGCTGCCTCAGCCCCTTCCCAGGGATGCTGGGGGACCCTGCCTGGTGTTTCACTGGGGTTTTAAACTCCTTTCTGGTTCAGTGTCAGGGTTTAAACTTCTGCTGCTGCAGCACTGGGGGTTGTTGCTGAGGGGTCCTTGTCTCCCAGCAGAGGATCAGCTCTTCCGCTCCGTGGAGGGCCAGGCTGCTTCTGACGAGGAGGAGGAGGAGGAGAAGTGGGCGGGTGACCAGGCTCCTCAGCTGGATCACGTGAAGAAGATGCTGGCCAAGCTCCCTTGCTGCACCAGTGGGTAAGTTTAATTCATTAATTAATGCCATTTAAACCCCTTGCAAAGATAATTCCGTGACCTGAAGGTATTCTGGCTGCAGTCAGAAGCCTTTTGCCCATCCATTATGGCACGTGGGGAACAACGTGCTGGATATTCCCACTGAGCCCCAATGGTGWCAGCTAAGACACTCCTCTGTGATCTGTGCTGCCAAGGGTTCTGCAGGAAAACTCCTACAAACACAACCCTTCATTGTGAGGTTTCACTAACCTTTTYCTTTCAATGGGTGTGTAGATGTGATGAGAAGACGTGGAAAAAGCTGATGTCTTACCTGGACACCACCAGCRCTGAGGGCTCCGAGACAGCCCCTGCGGAGCTCACGGGGAGCATCTCACAGCTCACGGAGCAGCTGGAGCTCAACGGGCACCAAGGGAAAAAGCTGGAAACAAATATGGAAGAGGTAACAGGTGCCAAGCAGAGTGTGAAGGAGTTATTTCTGCATCTTTAAGTAGCTGTATCTGTAGGCATCTACATTTTATTCTGGCCATTCTGCTCTCTGTTGCTGATGTTTCTCATTGTGCTGTAGTTTGTCAGATCAAACACCTCATGCTTTCCTCTTAACACCTGCATTTCTGTCTGGTTCCTACCCAAAACTGCCTTTGGAGGATGAGATGTACCCCAAGCACAGGCAGACCCAGGTCCTTCAAGTACTGTCYTTGATTTAGTGGGGTTCCTCAGTCATGGATGAAATACTCTCCATATCCTAAAGCATGCAGTGCCTCTGGGAGCGCCTTAACTTTTCCATAAATCCCTCCAGCTCACTGAGACTCAGGGGCTCACTATTTTGGAGTAAATTATCCAGTTTAATCTGTCTGTTTTCTTGAGCTCAGACTGACACATTTATAAATATAAATAAAATTAGTTCTCAGGTTCAGCAGCATGTCCAACTTSCCTTCAGCAGAGGTTATAACCACAGTATTTAAAGCCCCAGTGCTGTACTCCAGGAGCCTTGTGTGATCTCACTGTTTAAATACTGCAGATTTCAGCCACTGATGGGCACAGATTTAAGTGCCAGCAATCTTTCTGTGAAACAAAAATAGTGCACCATATGCATTGCTCTGCTCTGCTTTCTCCTAAGCCTCAGTTAGTGCTTGTTCAGTATTTTATACCTCATCTTTAAACAAAGCAGAAAGCTTTTAAAAGTTCTGGAAGGATTATATGAATCAGTAAAATATTTAAAGTAAGGGTAAAATATTCAACTTCTTTACATGTTGCCATCCTTTGTGTTTTATCAACATTTCATATAATTTTCTCCCTTGACTAAATTAAATAAAAGAGTTTATTTGTTAGGAAAAAAATTAAAACYCAAATAAAATCCTATTTCTGTCTTACACAATCTGCAGTATTCAGTGACAATTCACTCCTGCAATATTCCTTAGAGCATCAGAAAGGTTCCTTCTATATTGCTTAACATCAGCCCACAGAAAAAACTACCTGCAGGTAGTGCCAGTTTTCTTCTCCTTTTTTCCCATTCAGAGGTGCTCATCTTCTTCTGCAGCATCATATTGCCCTCTTTTTCATCTCTGCTGATGGATATTAGTTCTGTGCACCTTGTCTGGAAAAGCACCATTGTCAGTAGATTAATACAAAATGCTGGCAGAAAAATGGAATCTGTTTCTCTTGATTTAAAGGCAAGCAGGGAGGTGAAGAAGACATAGTGCCAACTCACTGGGACATGAATTAAATATCAGTAGGATGAATCATTTTGAGCCTGTTATTGACTTATTCTAAGCCCATTTATTTATCCAGCATTTATATCTTGTGTGCAGTTATAGGGGAGGAGTTTGATGCTACAAAACAGACAAGTAATAAGTAATTCYTGTCAAAAAGGTGACTCTCCTTGTAATCAACAGAAAACAAATAGGAGGACTGAGAAATGCCCTCTCTCAAGTACCTTGCAAATAAATATATTGGCTTAATAAATAAACTACCAACACTTTCTCTGAACCTGACGAAAGTACATTATACATTGCTCTATATACTTCTACTTGTAGGTGCTCAGTGTGGAAAATTAGACAAATAACAACAAGGCTAACAAGCAATAAACTCAGYAGGCAAGTGAAGGGCAGCACTCTCAAACACTGATTAATAATTGCTTCAGTCTAAGGCTTGTAAAACCAGAGGATGAAAGAGTTCTGAGATTTGTCGTGTCTAGAAAGTTCTACTTTCCAACAACCAAACACTTTAAAATAGCTTCTCCTGAAGACAGGGTGGTGACCTGGGGATAATAGATGGAGAAAACATGAGCGAATTCTAAAAATAAAGTGGTTTTAGAACACTTTATTTAAGTGCTGGCAAGTGTAGTGTTGCAAAGAAATGTCAATTATTTTCTGTAAAAGCTTGCATGCAAGCTGCCAGCTTAATTAAAAAGACAATTAGTTTATGAACTGCCATACAGGGTCAAATGAGWAGTTCATCCCAATATTTTGCAGCTGCAGTTGCTTGGAGAAAAGCAATGAGAAACAGTGGAGAGGGTGTTCTCTTGGCATTCCTCACCTGGTTCCCAGTGCTCTAGGRACAGACACAYCCTGGCCTGGGTGTCACRTGGAGCATCATGTTTAATGGCCAATGTTGGAGCTATTTACCATGAATGTACCTTCCTTTCTTTAAAGCTGGCAGTGCTTTTGGTATCTCAGGGCAAGGACTCCCACACAGTAGTTGGAAAGGAGCAGGTCTTGAGTATTTGTCTTTTTTTAGCTTTAAATCTGCTGCCTGAGCATCCACCATCACTGGTTTTGTGCTTGGAATCAGCAAATGATTTTTCCCTCATCATTTTACAGACCTTTTCTACCAGAACTTCTAGCTCAGTTCCTAGTCTACCTCAGCTCTCTTGGTACAGGAAACATTGCCTCCTTCTGTTTTTCTATTTGATTCTTCCACGTCCTTTTCAAGCTCTGTTACCCTTTTGGAGTAAGAATAGAAGGTGTGGTTAGGATTCCAATGCAAAGGCATCATCACAGTCTCTGGTTTGTGCCCAGTTCCTCTCCTACCAGCCTCTGGCAGRTACCTGTGATCCCTGTGATCCCTGCTGGCTGCTGAGCTGTGTCAGGAGGTGCCAGCCCTCCYGGGTCTCCTTCTCCAGCAGCACTGGCCATCACCACACCCCTGGGATGYGGTGTGCCTTTCCTCCCTCCCTTTGCAGGGGTGCCACTGTATTTCACCTGATCTTTTATAGCCCACAGCTATTCAACATTCATGAACTCCTGCTGTGATTCTTTCCAGGCAGCTTTGGGTTTGATTACACCCCAGAAAATTGTATTGAGAGCAAACTTAAACACTTAGATATTCACTTTTTAAAAAATCATTTATGAATATGTTGAACAACTCAGGTCAGCCCAGCTCCTTGTGAGACCCTAGGGATTATCTTGCTGCATTGTGACACCTTCACTCCTGGTCTCTGGTCCCTGTTCCCATCTTTTAACCAGCTCCAACTCCATGGCAGGATCTGTGCTACTGCCCCATGGCAATTAATATTTTTTTTTTCTTTTAGTCTTTGGTTGTGAATCTTATCCAAAGCTTTTTGCAGGTTTGAAATACCCTCTATCAACTGAATTAACATTATTGATATATATTCATAGGCCCTTTCAAGGAAATGTAATAGATTGTTCACTGTGTTCATCTGTGGATTCACCAGGTGCCTCCTCCATTACAGTTCCTATCAATTTGCCTGACAGATTTACTGATTTGAGGGGATTTGCTGTTCTTCAGATCATCTCTGCATCCCTCTCAAGAACTGGTGTTTCATTTGCCACCCTCCAGTCCTCTYAGGGTGATGTGATTTAGAAGATAAATTGCAGAGCACTTCATTCTGCCCTTCTGTCACTGTTTTCTTCCCCTTTTGAAAATGTTTCTCAGGTTCACTGCTTGTAAAAATGGCTCTGATTTGAGAGAGAGCCTCCCCAACTTCTGTGGAAAGCACAATAGAATTATTTTCTCTTACATTCTTTAGGGGATTTTTGCATATTAATTATTAATTTTCCTGAAGGTGTTTGTACTCACTACTCCTGGGCTCAGATTTTCCCTTCCTTTTATGGGAGAGCTGGATACCAGCAGCTGACTTCTCCTCAAAGCTGGTGTTTGGCAAAGTAGTAYTTCCATTTCACAAAGGAGGCTCAGGTCCCAAACCAGGCTTTGCTGAGGGACTTTGACAGAGMTAAAAATAAACCCACTCCTTGAGCCGTGTGGTTTAACCACTGACCATCCCTCCTCAGGATCCAGTTCTAAAAACAGCTTATGCATAATTATGATGTTATTGTAACTGTTCAGGTGACATCAGGTGCCAGGTGTAACCTAGGCAGGGAGAACAGCTTGGRAGGATGTTTTAGTACTACACTGACCAAGAGGGGTGGGCAGCCCTTAGGAATTTCCATGAGCATCTGCCTAATTGCATATTGGGAAAGTCTGTTTTACACTTTAAAATAATGACCTTTTTACATCTCTGTTATTTGATGTAACGCTGCTTTGGCTGTACAGGGAAGCATAACAGCTTCATGTGCTTGTAGAGTCATGGAATAGAGTCAGAGAATCACTGAGGTTGGAAAAGCCCTCCAAGATTATGGAGTCCAACCATTCCCCCAGCACTGCCAAGGCCACCACAAACTCATGTTCCCAATTGCCACATCCACACGTTTTTAAATCCTTCCAGGGATGGGGACTCCAGCACTGCCCTGGGCAGCCTCTTCCAATGCCTGACCATCCTTTCAGTGAAGAAATTTTCCCAATATCCAGTCTAAACCTCTCCTGGTGCAACTTGAGGCCATTTCCTTGTTACTTGGAAGAAGAGATCTGTCCCACCCCACTAAACCCTCCATGAGGTGCTTGGAGAGAGSAGTAAGGTGTCCCCTGAGCTTCCTTTGTTCCAGCCCGGTTCCCTGGGCTGCTCCCCATAAGCTTTGTACTCCAGACCCTTTCCCAGTGTGGTGTTTACAACACAGAGACAACCTGCAATATGATAAAGGGAATCCCATGTTTAATTCACTGGAGACCTCCCACAGCCTCGAGAGCAGTGGATGTTATTCCATGGGATTGGTGCCACATCAGTGGTAACAAAACTGGCTCTCCAGGCAGGAAAATGTTACCGTGCTCATCTAAAAGGGGTGCTCAGGCAGGGATGCTGAAATCATTGCTTGGCAGATGGACCAGATCAAGTGATCCAAACTCCTGGAGCTGCTGTAGAGCCCAGAGGAGCTAGAGTGGCTCACAGGGCATGAGAGCTCATGGAGAGCTAATGGAACAGGCTGATTCCCATCTGATGTGGGAATAAGTGCCACCTAACACACACTATTAGTACTGCCAGAGACTAAAATGACCTTCTAGAAGGCTCAATGTGGACCAGGGACTGTTTTTTSACTCTAATGACACTTGTGTTTTAGGGAACTGAAGTTCCTTCACATCTGTTAAAATTCATTAGAATACAAATTCACACACACWCACAAAATCTATTCTCTCTTTAGTTATTTCTAAAACTACAAGGAAGATAAAAGATGACAACAAAAAGGGATTATCAGAGCCAGCACATTTAGCATTTACTCTACATGATTTTGTTTCTCAGTGTAATATTAATAAATGTATTTAGATTGTGTTTGCAACAAGAAGCTGCATAAAATGGTAATCTTTCAGAATCCTGAGCACAATAATGACTGGCAGGCTTACTTTCATTAATAAACCTGAAATCTGTCAGTGCTCTCAATGGTCCAAAATTAATAATTGAAGTGACATATTTTTCAGATAAGGCTTTTCAGCCTCTTTTTAGCAACTTGGTCATGTATCTGCAACAGGCGTGGGTAGGTGACAGACAAAGATATTTATTTTTGCAAATGGTGTGGCAGCTTTGCAGTTCCAAATATGTCACTTGGGGTTTGCATTGAAACAAGAGCAGCATTTCAAATTCCAATTTCTCGCAGGGGGGTCTGAGACAACAGACAGGGCAGTTCAGCATTGAAAGGTCCAGGTCTGAGGAGACCCTTCCTGCCCAGAATTTCTGAAGTGTTCAAAAGTCTTGTTGAATGTGGACTTTTCTGTGCTTAGCTGCAAACTCACACTTGACCAAGCATGTGTGAACGTTCAGCAGAGCCAGAATCTCTTTTTTTTTTCCTTAAGATACTTCTTTCTTCTTTTACCAAAACACCTAAAAGACTTAATTACCTATGTGTTTCACTGAATGTACAGATGATTGTTATGTAGGAGTTGCAAGACAAAGATATGATTACCTTGGTGAGGGCACACAAATTAGTTATGCTTTGTAGGGAACAAAGGAATGCCAAAGTGAGAGAGCTGAAATAGCAATGCTAGTATTTAAATGTAAAATATATAATAAATTTAGTATCTAAAATTCCTGAATGACCTGCCTTTATGCACAAGAGCAAAGCATTGATTTCCTAACAACTATTGATTCTTTGCTTTATGTACATTAAAGAAATGTCCTTCCCTTCAAGGGAATCTTCTGGAGTGAACCCCATTTACCACAAAAGGGGGGAAACTCAGCTTTGCAATTATTGGGCGAGACAGGAAAAGCTCCAGTGCCTTTAATTTGCTGTGTCATTGTCCAGGTGAAAGGCCCCTTGCTTGGGGAGCTGCAGCAGAAGGTGGAGGAGACTGAACTGCTCAAGATGGAGCTGCAGATGTTGGAGACTGAGAGGGTTCGGCTGTCGCTGGTGGAGGAGAAGCTCTTGGATGTTCTACAGCTTCTCCAACAGCTCCGAGACTTGGTATGGCAAGAGAGCAGTCCTGAGACTAAACACTTGCAGTGTCCTTTCCAAGCTAAAAAGTATGTTCATCCCTTCTATTAAGCAGAAAATCCTTTACATGTGTTTGCCCTGGAGATTGCAGAAAGTTTTTAGACCCCTAAGGCTGGCTTTCTAAAACAGGCCTAGAGATCCCCTTGGAGCTGCATCTCTAAGCTCGTTATCCTCTAAACAAAAATTTAGGGGAAACAAGGAAAATAAAAAACGAGTAATCAGAGTCTAGGAGATTAATTTTYCCTTCTAGAACAGGACCTTTGCTGCATCCTAATGTAACTCTGAGTCAGTATTAAAGGGATAAACCCCCATCCTATATAGAAATAAGAAGTTTGTCATAGTCAATGTCATGTCAGTTTACCCATGTCATAATCCAAACATGAATTTACCAAAACTGGTGCAGTAACATCTCAGATTTACATGGCCACTACAGCAGTTCAGTCCTTTGGAAGAGAAGTTTTAATCTCCTGCTTGGCACTGATAATGGTAAAGGCTCACCGAAACACAGGCAAATTGAATAATCTGCAGGACATGGAATATGTTGGGAGCCTCACTGCACTGCTAAGTGCTAATTTCTTTGGTAATCAATTTTCAGCAGAGCTCTGCACAGTCAGATGAGAAAGCTTCCTCAGATGATCACTTTACTTTGTTTGAAACACACTAATATTCCACTGATGACTCCARGGAACAAGTGCAATCTCTCATAATTTCATCGCTTTATTTTAGCACTTGACATGGGAATTCTGCTTTCATATTGCAAGTCTGACACATGCATCAACAACAATCCAGTGAAGGATTAAACTAGTAAAGACTATGACTGGCAACAGGCATGACAACCTTTTGTGTCAGGACTTCACCATGTCATTCACTGGTCAGTTGTAATATTACAAATCATCTCTGCTTGGGAGACAACCCCTCACACGATGTGCCACGTCTCAGTGATAACAGCACTTAATGCTGCTCACTGCTGGAAAGGTGCCACCACGTGCTGCCAGCTCCCACAGCACCCACACCACCCACACAGGATGATGCTGGCAGCCAACAGGATCATTTACAGCATTCCCAGGAGAGTTTAGCAAGAATCCCTTAAATCCAAAAGAAAGCTTATCCATCAGAACCTGTGGGTTTAGGTGTCGCTTCCCCAGCACATTCACCTTCGTGTTTGAAATATCTCAAGCACCTCGTTTGCAACAGAATCTGCCACCAAGCAGTGACTGTCCAAAGGCTTGTGCACATCCTGTCAGGACTAATCAAACCTCACACTGGGCTGCTGAGGCCATGGAAATCCCAGCCTGACACAAACTGCTTTCCACTGTGCCYCAGTCCCCACTGGGGCAGCCGGGCAGATGGGAGAGGCCCAGTGTCAGGAGCAAGAGCAGCTCTGCCTGGGCTGCTGGGAGGTAACAGCATCTTTCTCCCAGAATTGCTTCCATCCATTTCCACTTCTTGAAGTTTTAACAAGAGCAACCTGTCCCTGCAGATAATGGGCTCTCTAAGTGCTAATTAAACTGATTGCAAGACCATCTCCCAGAAAGCACACACGAGTGTCTTGACAGCAAATTAGGAGAGTTTGCTTTTCCAGGCACATTATGTAATGTCCCAACAGATTTCTTATGTAAAACTACCACCGAGAGAGAGCATCCAAATCCTAAGTAGTTTTTACAAGGCTCTCACTTTGGCTGATGTTTATTACATCTCCAGATGCAACAGTGGCCCTGCCATATGACATTTGCAATGTCCTTCAGCTGGGTCTGGGAAGTCCCTTTTTGGTATAACACCACCAGGTCTGGTCACCCCCCACAGGCCTGGCAGAGGAGAATAAAGCAAATATCAAGCCTTGTGTTAATCAGGATTCAGCATCATCTTGGTTTAGTTTTCAAGTGCAAATACACTGCAAATAGGTTTTGTTGTATGTCTGTAAACTGGTGAAGGATATATTTGTGCCATAATATTGTTTTGTCTTTTAAAGAACATATCTAAGCGAGCCCTGGGGAAAATCTTGCTGAGCACTTTGGAATCCTGCCGTGACCCCCAACCTGGTAAGAAAATAAATCATGTATAAAGACCAAGAAGGATGAAAAGTGTCCTTTGGGGACAAACACTAGATAATAGATGAGTGGGAAAAAGATACTTCAAATACTGAGGTACAGGCTAAGGAGAATGAAGTAGTTTGCAAGATTGTCTGTAGAAAGTGATGCTTTCTAGTCTGTGACACATCAAAACCACATCCAGGGCATGTTTTTAGCCAAATTTTAATTAGAATTTGGCCTTGGGGAGCAATTCAGCATCCTACTAATGTTTGTAGGGCTTCGTTGATACAAGAAAGTGGAAAAATGAGCAAGTATGCAAGGCTGCTATTTCTCAGGTTTACTATCCCACTGTGTTGTATTCCTCTGCTGCAACCCAAGATTTACACATCACAACAGTTCTGTACAGAAACCAGATCAAACCTGTACTCCTCTAATAATAGCATTTCATGTTCCTTGTGTGAAAATTAAACTTGCAAATTCCTCTCCCTTGACAATGGTCTGGTGTGCCAGAGCTGCCTTTGCAGGAGCCATACAGGGATCACAGCCCCAGGGCTTTGGTTTGATTACTTTGTTCCTATTAGCAGAGCATTTGTACTTACCTCCAAGAAATGAACATCCTGTACCAGGAGCATGGCTTGGAGATGCTTTTAATAGGCATGCAGTAGTCAAAGACAAGATTATAAAAGACCAGATGTGGCCTGGGGGGTTAGTTTTGCAGAATATTGTTTACAGGGATTTAGGGAGAACAGCGTGGAAACCCTTCTGGGCTTTCAAAGCCGTTTTGGTGCTCATGCCCAGCAATCCAGGGCACAGGCAGCCCAGAGCCAAGCTGTGCTGTTCTGCTGCAGAGGGAGCAGAGAAAAGAAGGCAAAGACAGACCTTTGTAGGCTGCAGGACACCAACACAGAGAGAAACCATACCTGAGCCATAGGTTTGATATTCATTATCCTGCACAGGAACAGGGACTCCAAGGGATGCTGCTGAAACAAAGTTCCTCCCCTTGTAACGGCAGCACAGCTCAGCTCCCTGAAACTCCAGCAAGTGTGACTCTCTGTCCATCCTGCATCACCACTGCCAGAAACAGCTCACACACTCTGCTTTCTGTTGTCTGGTTGTGCACTTGGTATGAGTTAAGCAGCTTTTCCTAAGTCTTTGTAATCAAACATCTTTCGGTGACAAGACTAAGTGGGTGGGTGGATTGGCAACTCTTAATTGTGATATGGAATAGTCTTTGTTCACACAAGTAGGTGAGACCCTAGTGGACAGAGAATGAAGCAAGAGAACTAGCAGAGAAAACAGTTGAACCCACAGTTCACTCACATTTTAGTTTCACTCACATTTTAGTTTCACTCACATTTTCTAATGGACAAGAATTCATTATTTGGTTGCAAAATTTAGACATTTTATGATCATCACTTGCAATGGCACCTATGAAGACAGAGCTTGTTATGATTGTGAAACTGCAACTTCCTGCCTTTGTTCCAGTTATAACGTTTGCCATTTTCTTCTAAAAGGCAAAGCCCAGCTCTTTGAAGTGCTGGACACCCTTCGGCAGGAGCTGGCAGCCTGCGAACTGCTGCACGAGCAGCCCCTGGAGCAGGGGCAGAGCCAGCGCTCCCTGTCCAACCCTCTGGTGATCTCGTGCTGAGCCGCTCCAGCCCCAGGGCAGCTCCGGCGCTCACGCGTGAGGAACGAAGGACATTTGTCCAGCTCCGCCACGCCCGGACCGGCCAAGAGCAAGGAATGTGTGATCCGAGGGAAGAGCGGCGGCTCCTCGGCTGAGCAGAGCTGCAGAGCGCCTGTCCCCGCCGTGCCACGGAGCAAAGCTGTGCCCAGCAGGCTCGGCGCCCCCAGGCACAGCCCTGCCCCTGCACGGGCCGGCCGCGGCGCGCAGCCTGGGCGCCAGCCCCGCTCCCAAGCGAAGGCAGCCCGCGGTATCCCTGGCAAGGAAGCCACTTCCTCGAACTACAAGTGACAAACTGAGCCATAAACAGGCGGGAGTGTGTGCCAGCAGTGCAAGTTTCAAGGGCTCTGTCTTTCTGATTCAGTTATTCACCTTATTTAACTCCGAAGCTAGRTTTTTTTATTGCTCTGCTGAATTTTATATTTGCAGTTATAGAGATGCCTTAGGAATCTGCAGCATCCTTTCCTGACAACAGTCAGATTTTACGTGAAAAGTTAAATTTAAGTGCTTCAAGAAGGTCCAAAGCAAYCGTGTTCCCAGGCTCTCAGGGAAAGGAAGGGCTGAAAAATTCACTTTGCTGCCGTTGTCTCGTTAGCAAACAACACGTGCAGTGCACAACTGAGTTCTCAAGTTTGATTTCCCCCAGTGCAACTGCAGAGACACAAAGTTAGGCCCCACGTGCAGGCCAGGTAATGTAAAAAGCTGGGCCTAATCATGGTGCCATGTAACATTTTAATCAGCAATAAAATCATTCCTGGGGCAAAAATAAAAAAATAGGTTACTTCCACGATGCTTTTGCTGTTTCATTCAGCTGTCAAACACAGAAACTAAAGGGGCAGACTTCCTAAAAGATCCACCTGAGTTTATGTTATTGAAAAGATGCACTGTTGACCTTTTAAGACTGTAAAATGATTTGCCTGAGATAATGCCAGCAATTAAGTAASACCATTCAACTCTGCATGTATGAATTTTTCCCAGGAGAATTTTTATACAGGGATAAAGTCCACAATGCAAAATGGGGAATAAGATTTCTATTCTTTTCTATTCAGAACACACTTTGTAGCTCACACTCACCTCCATTAAAAATTGCAGCACATTAGAGCCATGTTGGTAACAAAAATTTGTATTATTTTCGTTTCATTTTAAAGGAGAAAAAAAAGTTGTTATGCAAACAATGAAACAAACTCTGTTCAATGCTGTTTTACCTCGTTGGGATTTTTGTGTTTTGGGGTTTTTTGTGGTTTAGCAGAGAAAGATTTTAAGGATAGATATATATTGTTAATGTACATTTTTCATAAAGATAAATTAGACAGGACATATATACATAGAGCTATATTCACGCTCTAGGACAAGAAAACTGTCTACTAATGCTAAATATATTACTAACAAAATACCAGAGCATAATATACTATTACTTGGCATATACTGAATTACATGCTAATATTATATACTACAGAAACCATCCACTAAATCTGCAACAGATAAAAGTTTAAATGAGCAGAAGTTAGATCCCTGCTCGGGTTCATTTTCTAAAAAAGCCATGAAATACCAGCTTATGTTTTGTGCAGCTCTCTCAGACTTTCCCAGGAATATTGTGGAGGTCTGAGGAGAGAAGATGCCAGGAAATCATTAAATAAGCATGATCTGTGTGCACAGTTGCAGGTGAGACACTTCAGGAGCAGGGTTATAATGCAGGTACATACCTGGCTGTAGAAACTCATTTACTGCAGGATTATTTCATCATTTGAATTTGTGCTATTTACTGTATTCCCTCTCTGTATACACATGTGTATTTGTATTGTATATACTAATGCACACCTAAAGATTGCKATGCTAATTGTATTTACAGTATCTTTTTCACCACTGAGTTTCCCCTTCACTTTCTAAAGTATTCCTATAAATCTAGATATTAACTAAACTTATGTCCTAATGCCAAATTGGGGAGGAGCAATATAAGCTGAGTCAGTGCTGCACAGCTTATCCAAGCACTTGAACTGGAACTGGAAGCTTGAAAATGTCACTGGAAACCTAAACTGGTGTTAAGAAAATGCAAACAGTCAAGATAAAGGAAGCTTTTGTGAATAAATAAACAGCATTTCACTGATACAAAAAGCAGCAAGATCATATCTTGCTAAGGTAGCTCCAAGTACTGTAAAGTTATTACTTCTTTAAGAAATGCCTGTCAGAATAATTTTTGATACATCAACATAAGCTGATTAACCTTTTAATAATAAAAGCTGATTATTTTAACTCCAAAAAGTAATTAATATGGAGCAAGGCAGACTTGCAGTATTTTCACAAGAAGAATTGGTTCTTCAGGATGGATCAAGAAACAGTCCTCAGCCAAATTCCTGCTGGAAATCAGAGGCAATGCAAAGTACTGTACTTTGAAAGATCTTAAAATTGATTTTTTTTTCTTAAATCTTTTACCATAATGTTTTATACTGAGCCTGTCAGCTGTGTTGCTGAGACTGCTAAATATTTCATGTGACACTGTATAAATATGTGGTTTTAAGTCAATGTGATTGAGAAATTTCTAGCTCTGCCTGAGAAGCAGGAAGGCATCCACAGGGTGATTTATTATGTGGAATATGTTCAAGAGAGCCTGCACAGTAATCCTGGGAAATAACCCCAAATCTCTGAGTTTTCTTAAAGACACAGCTCTTAAGTCAAGTGATTACTGCAGGTTTCAACTACCTTTTCTTTTCCTTGCTTGTTTGAGTATTGGAATTGTTTCCAGATAAACAGCAACTGAAATACCTAATCAGGTCTCATTMATAGCTTCACCATATTTCGAACAAGGAGCAGGCACTACCCACACCATTGACTGMACAGCTGGAGCAATCCTCACAGGGACATCCTCTGCAGTTCTTCATCTGGCCCATACGAGGTGGTAGATTTGCACAAACTGGTCCTTCACAGTACAGGGAATRTTCACCCAGTTTAAACCGATTTTGTAAAAAAATTAAATGCTTATATGGCAAAAGTTGAAAAGATAAAGCACACTCCCAAGCCTTCTGTTTAAAAACAGAGCCACAAACCAGGTGTCCCAAACCTCTGCAGACAGAGGGTTTGGATTGTTGTGTATTCACCAAATGACAATAAATGGCCTTTTTCTTGCAGCTTCTCAGTAAAGAAAAAATACTCAGAGGGAGAGCACGTGCTATAAATCTAACAAGAGCAATTGCCCCCCTGAAATGTTGCAGAAGCAGCCCGAGGCCATCAGACAGTGCCTTCCCAGCGCCTCTGTGCTCAGCAGGGGAGCCAGTTTGGACCAGTTCACTGGGGTCACTGGTGAGAGCAGCGCCCAGGACGGCTCCCAGTGCTAAGCGTTCCTCGGGGCTGGTCTGTGGGAGGGACCTGCACTGCTTWATCGTCACTTAGAAGGGCCACTGCCCTTCTAAGCTACAAAAGGGCTAAAACTACCTAATTATGCTGAGTTTGAGGCACTCTGGTTGAACTCTGGCCTTACACCATGCTTGAGATTTTATCCGCTCCCCATCGTGCTCATTCCTCAYTCCAGTAATTTATTTTTCCTCGAGAATAATTTCAATCTTACAGAAAGGACAATTTGTTTAATCCCAGTTGTATCTTCTGGAGACTCCATAATGTCATTTACCCCAGCAAAAAAGTTGCTCTTCATCACTGCTGCAATATGTCCTCTCCTGCAGACCAATAAATCCCATAAACTCCCAGATTTCATAAGAGTGGTGTCCAGTCTTCCCTTGGATTAACTTCCTGGAGTGTTCTCAGCCCCCTCACTCCTACAGTCTCAAGGAATGTGCCCTTTTTCCTGTTCACATGTCCCCTAAACCTGGCAGTCCATTTCTCACAGACTTTGCCTTTCTTTAGATCCTCACAAATTCACTTTCTTAGTTTATTTGTTTTCTACTAAACCTGCAAGCTGGCCCTAAAAGGGAGCTGGGACATTTCCTCCACTGATCCCCACCTTGTTTCCACAAAACAAGCCTTCTGATTTGGCTTCATCCTCAGTGTCCCTTCTCCTCTCAATGCCCTCCCCACTTCCATTTGGCATGTTTCTCCCTGGGATAACCTGAGGGTCTGCACACTTCTAGCACAAGTTACATTTTTCAAGGAGAGTTTCCTCCTGTTATTTTTTACTTTATTTGAGATATTAACTMTTAGTAAATTGAATTCCACCTGATACATAAAATTATTCAATAATTGCCCCATTTATTTCCCTTTTATAATATTTATATATTATTGGAGCTTTCTCTGGAGGATTTGGCAGTGAGGACTTGTCACAGATGTCACACTCAGTCACAGAACTTTTGCAGCAAATCAGTGTGGCCTTCTCCAGGCAGAGCTGCTCCGAGGGGTTTGATGCATCTGCACACACTTTGGGAAGAAAAAAACCCTCGGCACCAGCATTTGCTGGAATTAAAACTCCTCCCTTTCATGATCCTGCCCATTCATCTATTCCATGGAACACTGCARTGATGAAAGGCAGCTGGGATTAAGAAGAAAGGAACACTTTTTAACAGTGCTGCATAAAATGGAATTGCTCAGTGTGAGAGTGACACTAAACCCTCGCAGCATGCATGTGACACGTTGCATTACCAGCCAAAGGGTCTCTCTTAGATTTATAATTTCATGGAGTTTAAGACACTGAATCCTTTAGTATTTACATTGTCTTMTTTTCTTAATAATTTTATGTATAATTCCGCAAAATACAAAAGCTATAGAGTGTGTTTCTTASTGTGGAATTAAATGAAAATCACCCTTATGTCCTTAATTTCACTTTAGTTTCAAAAGAGTGGGATTTTCAGAGTTCCTGTTTGGTTTCTATTCTRCTTTTCTGTCTCTCCTTTTTGCCTCAGCATGCCAAAATAGCTCAAATTCATTTTGCCCCCCAACTTTTTTCAAATTACCATTTGGCCTTGAGGCTGAAAGCATCAGACASCACCCCTGCACTGAGGTACTCATAGAAGAGCTCAGCTTAGCAAGGTAAAATCTTGGTTTTTCACCTCACTCACTTCACTTAGAAGGGTTGTCTGAATTACAGCAAACTTCTCTTAATTGAGACTCAATTGATCTTCTTAAATGACATTATTTTCTATAATGCTTATATTTTTCTGAACTGTAACCATTTCAGACTCTCTGCMTGAAGAATTGCCTGCTCCTAGACTTGATTGCCCACCTATTTCCAGACTGTATTAACAGAGAGCAAAAGAARAGAAGGAAAAGGCTCAGAGGAATTCTAGAATTCCTAGCTGGCCTTTTAGATCCAGTCACCAGCTAGACAGAAAATTCAATTCATGTCTCCCAAAAGGACAGCAGTTGTCAGAATCAGTAGAAAAAGGTCTGTTTAAATTCCTACATTGGCCAAAACCTGGAGCACAGAACACAGACAAATGTTTGGTTTTAAGTTCAATAATAGCCTAGGAAATAAAACAGAATTAACTTGGCATGAAGAGAAGGCTTTGGGGAGACCTTAGAGCCCCTTCCAGCACATAAAGGGGGCTCACAAGGAGGCTGGAGAGGGACTTTTCGTGAGGGCATGGAGTGATAGGGCAAGTGGAGGGTGGCTTTAAGGTGGGAGTAGGGTTAGATTGGATACTGGGAAGGAATTCTTTACTGTAAGGRTGGTGAGGCYCTGGCACAGGTTGTCCAGAGAGGCTGTGGACYCCCCATATCCCTGGAAGTGTCCAAAGCCAGGTTGGACGGGGCTTGGAGCAACCTGCTCTGGTGGAAGGTGTCTCTGTCCGTGGTAGAGGGTGGGACGAGATGAGCTTTAAGGTCCCTTCCAACCCAAACCATCCTGGCATTCCATGAGTATGCCCAGTCCTGCACTGCTCCTACTCAGGGTGTAACTTCACTACAGCCTTGTTGAGGTGAGGAGCAGCACGAGCTCTGTGCTCCAGGCAGCTTTACCCGGGTCAGAGTGGGTGGGATTCAAATCCCACGGAGTTCCTGCGTTCCCTGGGGTGCACAAACCCAATTACACTATAAATTACTGGGTTTTGATTCTGCCTCAAAGAACTATGAGATAACTTATCTTTGTCAAGGAGTAAACAAGGATTGTAGGATGACATTGAAGAATTATCGGTATTCAAGTGGTTTCACCCACGTGCACACAGCAAAGCAAAAAGGTCATAAGAGCTGAGTGTTTCAGTGTTATAGTTTGAGATAATTTCTATACTTCAAGGTTTTATTGTTTGATAGCCTTGGTTTTGCTGATTACGTCTCATTGATTTTTTTTCACAATTACAAGTGGAAAAAGGGTCTCTAACAAAGGCGAGGTGTTTTCTGAGGAATTTTCTACCTCTTAAGGTTGCCAAAAATAGGAAAAAAAAAAAAAGAGAAAAAGAAAATATGTGGAGGCTGAGACAATTTGACTTAAAATACCATTTAGATARAAAATGTTGGTTTTAAATAAAGAATATGCAATAGCCATGGGAGGATTTTTTTTGTTTCTAAACTAATTGGGGAAATCAAAGCCATTGCAAAGGCAGTGCTAGCCCAGCACACAGCAGGACAAGTTGCTTTCCTGTCAGGCACTGCAGCTCCACCAGCAGAGATCAGCTCTGGGGACAGCAGAAGTCAGAACAGCATCTAATTGCTTATGAACAAACATCTGTCATGCCCAGGGCTGAGACASACCACTGACTCATCTACCAGAGGATTGATAGTCACCCAAAAATGTCACCAGGTTTTCGGAGTCATTTGAAAGTCGCTCACAAATGGGCTCAAATTTTCAGTGTAATTGTCTTGTGGGGCCTCCTCCGAGCCCTGCCACGAACAGCGTGGAGCACATCCCACTGCCATGGAAACCATTTCTAGGTCACCTTTACATAACAGAGCAGGGACACAGCCCATCACCAGCCCCACCACTGAAGCACGCTCCTTGCAAAGGGGATTGCAAAAACCAATTTAATATTTCCTGTCATTGATGTGGCACAAACAGACACCCTCTCCCCAGCATTGGCATGGGGAGCAACACCCCATGCAGGAGGGCTCGGCTCAGACTCTGCTGTTACACTTGGAGTCATTCAGGAGGGAAGCAAAATGATTGCCTGATGCTCTGCACCCATCTTGTAATGGCAGTGTAACAGCTTGGGTCCCACTAATTCTGCAGAGAACATCATTAGCACTGCAGAGAAGCTACCAAGAGGGAACCTGCAGCTGGAGCTGCCCTTACACATCTGACTGCAGCAACATATAAATAAAACTGACAGAACCAATAATTCCAGGCACTGAATCAGATTTAAGGAGCTATTGAACTGAACAGCAATATATTGAGGAGAGAGAGAAAAGAGACAGGAAGAATTTCAAATCCTGAAATACAGAAATATTTCAGGACATGAGAAGTAAACAATTACATGGATGATTCTTCTGTGTTCAGAAAACACCAAAGAGTAACTGATGCARGAGGAAGACATTGAATTTTAGTGAACACAAACCTACTTATTTAAAGTATGAAATCAGGATGTTCAGCTCTGCAAAGGAAGTCTCTTTAGCAAGAGACTATCTGGAAAGGGAACCTAGGAAGAAAGACAAACAAAGTTTTCATATTACATTGATAAACCTGGACATTTTACTCCTGTAAGGATAATTTTAATCACAATGAGTTGCTCTCAAGAAACAAAGCCTGAATTTATACTGCAGGTCTTCTAGTTTCTGTGCAGGGCACAGTCCTCCATTCCAACAGCCCCAAAGCCTCAAGAAAGGTGTCATTGTTTATAGCTGTCATTTTTCTGTTTTGCAACTCTACAGTTTGTTGTGTGTTTTCCCCCCAATCAAGAATAGTGTCTCCAGCAACCACCATTTCATAAAAGGAAATTACTGCAAGTCACAGTAAACTGACCTCAACCTATTATTTCATTCACTGCACAAGTCATTCCCAAACTCCTGAGAGYTGGGCATGACAAAGATCACAAACAATTGAGAAGKACAGGAAGAGAGGAAAAAAAGATGGCTGAGGCTCTAAAATAAATCATATTTGACAATTCTGAGTCTACAGAAAAGGAGATTCTACTGACAAGAACTGTACAAGGAAAAACTCTCTAGAATATGCAGGAGAAATCTGTGTCCCTGTATTACCAGAAATTCTTCCTTTGACAAAACACCTGTTTAAGTTCACTTAAACTGTTCCACTGAATCCCAGTGTGTGATGGAAAAACCCCAAAGTCATGAGAATCTAACCTGATTTATAATGTAGAGGCCTTTCAAACCTTGGTTTTCTTTATTCTTGCTCCTGCAAGAAAGCAGCAACTCCAAACTTGCTAATCCGTTCATATTTTTTAAGGAAAATGGAGCTTAGAACTAAAAAGTAGGAAGACTTTTTAAAGCCATTTCAAGTCTTAAAAGACAYTTGACATTGCCATATAAGCAGAAACAGAATCACAAAAATCAGCACATGGATCCATAAACTGCTGCTACTAAAAAAGGAAAGAACTAATTCCAGTGATTTGTATGAAATCTCTGGAAATTCCTTGTTACAGATTCACTTCATTCCTGCACTGATGAATAAACACTACAAATAGTTTTAAAGCTGCATCTGCTATTGAATGATAACATTATAGTGACCTGGTCATAACTTCTGCTGAAAATAAACAGTTGGAGATCTTTGAAGGACAGTGGAATTGTAGTTTAGGCTTTGACTGGCTCATAAATTGTCACACAAGCAAACAGCAAATATAAGTCACATTTTTCTTTCTTTCCTTCTTTCTTCCCTATCACTCCTTGTCCAACCATTGCCACATAAAAATTTCCATACAAATTATAGCAGGTATGGACACAGAAATGCTGAAAAGTCACTTCATGGCCCTACTACAACCATGTGGAAGTGTGACAGTGCTAAATAGACCCAAAAAAAGGTCTTTGGAAGTACTTTACACAATTATGAGAAGAGAAATGACCCATAAGAGACAAGTCATTYGGATTCAAGTTTAATTTTTCATAGTAATAAATGGGTAAGAACAATTCAGAAAGCATCCTTAGCAGTTGGTATTTTATTTTTGCACGCCCCCACCAAGATTGAACCCAGGGTAATTTTGCTGCTCAAACATTTTGAGCATTGCATGTTGATATTTGTTCTGTTTAACCACCAGTGCCAATTAACGACAAATTCCTCAGCTCCATCCAGAGCACTCAGTCACTCACTGACCCTACCCTTGCTCCATTCCAGGTCTTCCAGGATTCGCTGTTTCCTTTGACCTTCACTCTTGCTTTGGGACAATGAATGGTTGCCTGCCTGGCAAGATGCAGATAAGGGATATTTCCCAAAAAGTTTCTACACTGCCTGACCAAGGGCACCTGCCTGTGTCAGTGCTTTACATTCCCTGCTCAGTTCTAATAACTCTCCCTTGTCTTTGTGCTCCTCAGTGCATGTGGCWTTTGGTAGGGACCAACCCAAAAAGCTCCCACCATCTTCATAACAACTGACATGGGAAATCAGCTCCTCGTRAGTGAGCTCTCCCAGTCTAATTATGGTTTACCAGTCCATATTCACTTATTTCTTTGAACTAAGTAAAAATTGGATATGCAAGATCAAGAGAACATTTCTTTCCATGCCATGTGCAGAAACAGTATTTGATAAGCATAAGAACAAAGATACATTTGAAAAGTCCATGAATAAAGGGAACAAGGCCGTGCCTTTCCTTGACACACTGGTGACACTGACAGGGACATTCAGAATTCCCAGAACTCTGTCACCRGGTCAGTCCCATCACACCAAGTGTCTTGGAGTTTTGAGAATTCTGGTGAGAGATACCAGGCAAACTGCAGGTTTGTTGAAATGAAGAGCTGTTCTTGCTCCTCATCCAGAGCATCTTTTTACTGTGCATAGATCAAAACGTTCTGATCTGGCCTACCCTGAGCACTGCTGGACACGCTGCAAAGTCCCATCCACGTTCCAGGTGTGCACAGTAAAACATCCCAGGGGAATTCTTTAGGCCGCAGCAATCCTCCATGAATCCTTTTGGCTGAGGTGATGGAGAGCTTGTTTATCCCTCTACATATCTCAGGGGAAAATGGAAAAGAACTCCAGGATTACCAGTTCCCATGTGACATCCTCGTGCAGAGGGATTAATCCCTCATAACAGCAGTGAGGTTGTGAGTGCACATGTGTGTGTGTGTACATGGAGCAGGGGCTTTGGGGGCATCCCAATCTGGGGGCAGCAGAAAGCCAGGACACCCTAAGAGTTGCCTCAGCTTGTGTGAAAAGGAGACAGTTTGTTTGCAATTCAGAAAAAGAATTCTGGCTTGAATAATAAGGAGGGAAAATTTGATTTCTGTTCAGAAAGTCAAAAGAAAAAAAATCAAGAAGAGGAAAAAAGCAAAGTTACCAGACAACAGAGGAGAAAATGATGTCACCATTTCAACAGACTTGACACTATAAAGAATCCAGCCTGGCAAGTGAGTGTGCCCTACCCAAACTGTGAAATTAATCCTGCACACGGTGCCAATGATTGCTAAGCACATCATTATGGAAATTGGGAGCTCACAGCAGGAGCTGGGAGTCTTAGAAACGTGGAAAATCAATGCAGTGCATGCTGGGGAGAAGGACGATTCCAGCAGAGTGACCTTTAAACAAGTGGAGAGATGGGGACAAGAGGAAGGGAAGCACAAGGGAKGCACGAGGGAGGCACAAGGGAGGCACAAGGGGACACAGCAAATGAGGGACAGCACAGCCATGCTGTCCCCTGCGTCTGGGGCTCCCCARCAATTCAGCCTGGCAGTGGTTCTGAGGGACAGGAGGAATAAAAGTAAGAATTATTCACCTGTGTTTAATGAGCAGCTATTTAACAATAATGCTACATATYGATTTGAGAGGAGGACTAGAGACTACCCCACGCTGTGGACACCACCCAGCTTGTCAGATAAGAGTACCACCGAGGAATTTGTCAGCAGCCTGTGCTGTGGCTCTGCCCTCCAGAGAGTGACAAGGACCCAGCAAGTGAAGTCCTCAGGGTGGCAGAGGAAGAAGAGATGATTTATCAGTCCCTTCACACAGTCGGAGGAAGGACAAACTTAGCAAGCAGAACAGGAATTTTGCAGTGAAATACTTTGGCCAGAAAAAGTGCACTTCATCCAACTGAACTTTATTTTGTTGACAGAAACTGCTCCAAGAGCTCTGCAGTGTAACCAGCACTGCAGGGGTATGGTTCTCATCCAGGGGGTGGAAGATGGAATATGACTGAGTAGGGACTTCACTTTGGCCTCCCATATCATCATGAATTCCCTACCCACTGCACTGCTGACCTGCTGGGTTCTCTTTCATCTTCCCTGTTGGAGCTGCTCCACTTTGCATAAATAACTGCATGTTATGCAGRGCAAGGAATTAAATCCAGTCCTGCCATATCCTAAATGAAAGCCCAGACCAATGGGGCATCCACCTCAACTTTGCATTCACTTCTTGGGTTAAACCAGTTTAAATCAGCTTTTTGAATAAAGTATAAGTTACCTAAATCAGATGAAAAAAACCCAAACAAATGTGAAATAATCAGATAGTTCAAATTATCTTCCTATTGTTTCATACTTTAAATACTTCTACCTGTCACTCACTTAATGCCAGTCTGGTTTAGATTTCCTCTTACCTATGGCTTACAAGGGGTGCTTCAGGGTTAAAGCACAGTAAACATTCCTTCAAATACCTATCCATATGGAAATGCAACTTATTTATATAGGTTTTCCTTCTCATCAAGAACTACATACCTATAGAATTATAATAAATGCTACAAATATTTTTAAAATATTCTAATTTTTAGTATTTCCCTTTTGCAAGTCAGTGCTTTAAATGCAGTCTCCCAGCAAGAACATTGACCTTCACCTCATTTAATAAATGTAAATCTCCAGCACTTCTGATCCAAGAAAGTTGTGTAGCTCTTACATGCTAAAATACAGCAAAAAAAAAAGTAGCAGACGAGCTGTAATTTCAAATCAACCTAAGAAATTTTTCACAAGGTTAATAAAAGATTCAAAATCTTTAGTTTGCCTTTCTAACCAAAAGAAACACAATCAGTATTATACAGTTATATAAAATTATATATATATATATAATTATATAGATTTGTATTATATACTTATCCAGAGAAAACTTCATTCTTCCAAAGGGTGGTCAGTCAGCAGTTCCTGCAAATTAGGGCTGGTAGGAATTTCTCATTTTAGATAGGAAAGTTTTTCTTTTTGAAAAGAGTGTTCTAAATAATTTTTGAGAGAGTTGTCAGTCTATTAATGTCAGTACAAACATCCCTATGCTGACAAATGATAATCTAGAGTTCCAAAGTAGCAAAATGGAGTAAAACCTCCCCTATTCTTTGCTGCTTTACTGAAAATGGCTTTGKAAAAAAAGCAGCAACAATGTGGGTGTTGTTTGGGAATATAGTCCTTAAATACCTTAAACAAAAAGTAAAAGCCAAGTAAATAAACTCAGCCAGGCAGTAGCARTATGCAAGGCTTCAACAAACAGCTACAATAGTCAAAGTCTTTGGTCACTAAGGAAGCTAACGGGGGGAAAAAAGAGTGTATTTCTCCACCCAAATAATCTGATTTTCAATGAAAAAAAATAATGCAGAATTGGACATGTGTAAACAGATCCCTGAGAATTTTCATGTTACAGTAGTAAGCACACAMTTCTATTTTACCTGCTGGCACAATCTGATCAAACACAGTCTTTTTTCTTTACATACTGTCTGAACTGCACTATTATTGTGCCACTGGGTTTGATATTATTCTCTTCCAGGCCGAACTTTCTTCCCACTTTCTCCAGTTTTACCCCAGGACCTGGAAATTATTTTTATCTTTATTTCTTTTTTTTTTACCTGGCTTCTTATACATGAGGAAAAATCACCTCTAGCCTGAAAACAATAGTATGTCAAATATTTAAAGGGTTGAAAGGAACTTGCTTGAGGCTTGGAACATCAGCATCAATGGTTTAAAACAGCGAGAGGGACTGAGCCCTTGTCACAGATTTTTGTCTGAAGAGATGGGTGATATATTTAGGTTGGTTTTTTGGCAGAGGCATTGCCAAAGTCAAAGTGTGGGTGAGAATTMATTTTGTTTGTTTTCAGACAGGTGATACTGTTCTGCTCATATTCTGTGCACTTATTTTATCTGTCCGAGACAGTCTGGTGGGTGAAATATCAAAAGCCAAAAGATTTATACCTATTTCAAAAGTCCGGTGCAAAACCCACCCCTGCTCAGGGAGCTATGGTGCCTGGACTCAGTTTAATGCCAGTAACATCACTTAACAGGCTGCCTCAATAATCTGCTTTCTTTCCCTCTAAGAAGCAGGTAGGACATTCCCAGTCCTTCATGGCATTGCAGCTTCCATGGCATTGAGGCTGCAGTACTGGCCAAGCCAATCAACCATCCCAGATGAGGGGAGAAACTCCTCAGGCTTTAAAACACTCCAGAGAAGGCCCTTCTTTACTGCTTTTTTTTCCTTAAATTGTAAGCTTTGGAATCATTACCACCAATATTGTCATTAGGAGCTAACCTGGGACAAGCTCCCACCTCTTCTCCAAAGTTCCCTCACCCAGCAACTTCGTCAGCAAGTGCCAACATTAAATAAATATGTTCAGAGTACAGATTCCAGCAGACCCAGGGACTGGCCATCCCCATGGATATCTTTCCCTTACTTTGCAAGGTGAACTGCCTCAGTTCAGGTTAGCTAAATCAGGCAGAAATAGGAAGATCTCAACAACAGGAGTCAATCTTTAGTTTCCACTCAAAAATTCTCCAAGGCAAATATAATTCATACTCTTAGCATTGTGTCACAGAAAGCAGATTGCTTTTKTCCATTTAACTCTAATGTGGAAACAAGAGCAGAGGCATTTTTTGGTTTATGTAGAAGTTTTTGAGGAAAACTACCACATACAAAATACCAGACCTGRAGCTGTGATATCTTGGGGTGCATAYATACAATAGGTAGAATGGATTTTTGTTGACTCGGAGTTAATTTGCTTTAGAATATTCCCCAGCAATGGGCTTTAATAGGGCTCTAAACCACAAGTTTTCTTACACACAAACCACAAAATGAACACTTCAAATAAAGACCGAACCAGATGTTAATCAATACAAATTACACTTCCTTCCCCTGAAGTCCAATACTGGCAGGATGCACTTCCATCTTGCATTTGCCTGCACTGGGAATGATGGAGCTGTAATAGGTGGAACAGATGGCAGGATGAACGAGAAAAACKAAGTGGAGAGGAGCATACATTTATCTCTGGTAGCAGCAAAATGCTGAAAGGAAGACCTGGAGCAGTGAGAAAGACAGGCTTTTGGAGAAAAACACTTTGGAGATAGAAGCTCTTCAACTYTGCTTTTCTCCCCTGTTGAGTAAAGGTTCCTTGCTCTGATTCCTAAGGTGGCACTACTTCTGCACGTGTGTATTTTTCTGGTATGTCTTTTTCTTGCTCAGATTTGCTGAATGTTTTTGGCTTAAGTGAAGGAAACACTTACTGCAGCATGTGTCCACATGTGGAATTTGTCAGGAGTAGCTGCTCCCGAGCAGGCACAAGTGCAAAGGACCTGTATTAAGTGTCCACTCTGGTTTCCTAAAGGAAATTATGTTTCCTATCAATGGATCTGTGATATTCTTATGGCTCTAAATAAGTGATTCCTTGGCTTTGGGCATGAGTGCCTTCCCAAGCTGTGGGAATGTGCTGTGAACATGAGCCCTCCTCTACCCCACTGCCCAAGTCAGACTGTCCCAGCAGTTTTCCACTCTCCTGATTTCCTGCAGGGGCTGTGCAATGACATTGCTGTTATTTTTATAGTGTACAAAGTAGCACCCAGACTTTTCATTGAATTTTAAGCATCCTGCCCTTGGGGCTTTATCATGTAAATGAAAAATGCTGTCAGCAACTTTGTGCTCAGGAAAGTTCACTTCAGACCAAGACCCCAGTAAGACTATGAAGTCCTTCAAAGATGAATCTCAAGAGCATTTGTTCAGTTATGGATTTCTTCACCCTCTTCGAGATGCTACTTTATGTGCTGACTCTGAACAAAAAAGACAGGTACTGAATTTCAGTTTACAGACCTTCTTAGAAGCAATAAAAGCCTAAAAATAAGGTGACATCTGCACTATTTATTAGTTGCATCCACTCTCCTGAAGGCTGAGAAAATCTCAGTCTTCACCGAATGGAGAATTATTGTCTGTGCTTCTTCCCTCAGATGTTCAATTTATGTCCATGAGGAACTTTGCCCTGTGTAAAACTGCTGACTGCTCTGTGTGTTCTTTTATTCCACTATTAATCACCATCAAAATAAGAAGCCTCTTGAACAAGTATTTTCCAAACACATGGGTTTGATGGCCCTGCTTAACACATCGAGGGGAAAAAAAAGTAATTTTGGAACTGTGGAAATAAATGGATTCTCATTTTTCTCAACCCACAGGAAATACACCCATTTTTCACCCATTCCTTAAAAATAATATGCCTGTTTACTGACTGTACATGTGTGGAGGTGGCTCAGTGAAGCCTTGGCCACTCAAGCCAAGGCTCACTAGCTTGAGTAGCTCTACTTAAGAGTTTCTTTTCCCATATTTTTTCAATCATACTCCTGGCTGTAGAGGGGTKGGATAACCTCCCCCTCACTTCTTCTTTCATATGAGACTTGTAACTGTAATCTCAAATAGCACCTGCAAGTCCCAGAGGTGAGGCTCTGGCTCAGTTAAGCCCTTCATGCAAAGCTGCATTCACAGAAGTRGAACTCTTTTTCATCCTGTTGAATTTCAGAGCAAGATGAAGAAAGAACTAACAGAATTTTGATGTTTTTCCCAAGTGCCAGACATGCAAACTGAGCAAAAGCTGAGATTTGTAATAAAGCTCTGTTCAGCTGCACCAATCCAGCAACAGTGATTGAACTGGAGGCAGCACAGAGACAGATAACTGCCCATATATTCTGGAAACTCCAAGTTTGGTCTTATCCATAGAGATTCATCAGAAATGCCACAGAATTTGAAGAAGAAGAAAAGGAAAAATAGTTGGGTTCACTAGGAAACAAATTGAAACATCCAAAAGAATGGAGATGATGAGTAAAGGCAAAAAGCAAAGCATGGAAACAAAGGCTCAGGCAAAGCACTCTATCTCAGTAACAAACTTAGATCAGAATGAAAAGCTCCTCAAAACAGCATAAAGTCCTACTGAAGGCAGACAGTGAGGAACACTTAATGGGAAGGGAAATCCCAGGGATTTTTCTTTCCTCGTCCTTTTATCTGAAGGCACCTCATACTTCAGAACAGCTCATGGGATGACTCCTCACTAAAAAAACAACAAAAAAGGAAAGCTGACAGATTTTCTGTAGTCACAAAGCCTGAGCAGTGTTCTTTAGCTGCTGCAGCTGGAGGTGCAGAAAGCAGCCAGCCAAGGCATGAGGCAAGCACGGAGTGATTTCAGACACACTCGGGGGAGCTGCTGGTTAGAGGGGACAGAGAGCTCTCCTCTCGTTCCAGCTCTGGTTTTCCCTGCTAGAGGCAGGGATACTGCGGGAGTGCTGCGCCTGTCAGCGTGGAGAGAATGACACCATGAGTGTCCCTGCAGGACAACATCAAACCGCCAGGATTTATCAAAACTGATGAGGAAATAAATTATAAATAACCTCCAACCAGCTCCATTAAATGCAGGAAGTTTCAGTGAATACAGTCATCAACACTGGGCTAGAGAGACCAAAAGAGGGCAAAGACATAATTAGATAATGCAGGAAGAGACTTGCAGCATCTTTTAATGAATGTACAATTCTCCTCAGAGGAACTCTGCTTATTTATACCCTGCTATAAGTGACCAYGTGATTAATTCAGCTGCCAGCTTGGTAAAACTGACTCTCCAAAGTGTTTGTATATCAGCATTCAGTGATAGGAAATAATAGGATTAGCACAGCAGCACTTTCAGCTCTTGAGATTTTATCACAGGTCACGCTATATAAAGAATTTCCTTCAGAACCCAACACTTGGAGGTACATGATCAGCTTTCATTAGCAAGCTGTAGCCTTAAGGACCAGGAGCAGGACTTGCAAAATGGGAACTTTAATGGCTCAAAACATCAAGCCCACTGAAAAAAAAAGTTTAAACATACTACATTGCTTTGAAATGCAAATATCATGGTTTTTGAGGATGCAATGCAAGAACTGGAAACTGGGATTGGCAATACTATTATCTCACATACTACAGCAAACACTGTGGGGTAGCAGAGTTGGAGACATTGTTCAGCTCTGTCCACCCAACCCCATGAAAGCTCTGCATCCTGACATCTCCTAAGTGGGTGAAATGGGTCAGCTGAGGTGTGCATTCCTTAGAATCCATCTGCTGTGCAGGAGGAATTCAGCAGAACAGGATTAGATCTGTCTGCAGTGACTTTGTGGGGCTCTCCACGTGTGATCAGGAGTCTGGGCAACCTCCCCTGCAGTTCACTGTGCACAGAAAACAAGTGGGCACATCTGCAAGTGTGGGCCCCACCAACAGTGTGTGAACACAGCACTGGTGTGGCAGGAGCAATGTAACTGCAGCTGCTCTCACTGGGGAAAATTAATTCATCGTTGAATATATATCCAGAGTTGACTGTTTTATTTCAAAACCCACAAAGTCATAGCTTTAGAAAGGACAGTATAAAAACAATCTTATCAATCATGAACAGCAAGTGAAATTCTGCACTGAGTTCCCATGGTAAACTCATCACCTGGGCTTTTCCAACGCAGTCTTTTACGTCAGACATTAATTAATTTCTAATTGATCTTTCCAAGAACAACTGCTCAGTGTGGCCATAAAGTTCAATGCCCTGCCTTCTCCATTTCCAGCTCTTCAAGCAGGAAGCAGCAGGGCTTTAGTAATGGGGCTGAAGGCTGATTTTGTCACCAAACTCCTTAAACAAGGACAACACCACAGCATTCAGAGTGCTGAATAATCTCATGCATTTTACAATCCTACTAGAGCTATTATGCTATAACTTGGTGAAGACGCTAAATATCTTTAGCAGGATTGCCTGAGTAGTTGGCARGGCATTGGAACAAGGCACACTCATGGACAGATCTTTGTCTGTCACACTGGCAATTCAACAAACAGAATGGCCCAAAGAGCAGGATCAGAGCAGTGAAATGATCTGGAACTGAGGATACCATGTCCAACAATTTACACCAGGAGAGGAGGGGATATTTTGGACTATCTTTAGTCTGGTTCCAAGCACTGAACCTCCATTAGCATCTGGAACAAATCACAGGTATTTCCAGAGTGAATATTGCAATTTAATTTAATATAAAAGGCATACATGGAAAATGGAGAGCATGAGATTTGCTCTGCAAGCTCAATCCCAATCCTAAATAAAACATTCACATAAATGCAGAGTTGTGTTGTGTCTGGCTGGAACACTGTATTGTATTTTTAATGACAGTGACTGTGCATAAAGAACTAGAAAAATACCTGCTTTTCATTAGAGCAAAGCAAGCAAGGCAGAGAGGGGCACAGAGCCTCCAGTTTGCCCAGGCCAGGGCCGTGTGAATCCAAATTGACATGAATATTTATTTTCATTAACAGCCTCAAAACCCTATGAGTTCCATAAAACACAAGCATGTGCTTTTAGCCATCTGATTCAGACAGATCACTTAATACACACATTTTGCACCTCACATCTATTTTTATCTTGGAGACAATGGAAAATTATATCCTAAAAGAACATAATATTTCATTCTTTTAGGCAATTCTTTTGAATTGATAAATAATAGCTGAAAGTCTGAATCAGGGGATGCTCAACATTTAAGAACAAAATAACTTGGCTGACACCTAGTGGGAAGTTCAGCAATCRCTGGGTGCAGTTCTGAACGGGGAAAATGGCAAAGAGGAAGGTCCTTCAGGAGAACAGGGGGGAGGAGAGAGAATTACTTAATAAAACAGGTGGAGTACAATTTAGGAGAAGAATTTCCTAAATGACAACACTTTATCTGCCCGTGTAGTGATTTTCCAAGGAAATGGGATTTTTGATTTGAGAGAGGCAAAATGACATTAAGTAAAACCATGATAAATGTGCAGCAGGAAAGAATATGGACAGGAAGGAATTCAGAGTCCTCCTATGTATAAATACTCASAAGGCTTTAACAGGCCAGTTCTGTAGAGTTAAGTAGGTAACAGGAATACCTTGGCCCTGGGGCTACAATAACTCCTGATTTGAGAGAAATCAGTTTTTCTTTGATTCATTTCTGCCAGCAATATTCCTTGATGCAAGAATGAATTTCATGACTGATCTTTTTTCTTCCTTCTTCTTGCTTATTTGTATAATTYATTAATTACCAGTGACACATATCAATTATAAAGATATATTTTGGTTAGTCTGTTCTCACCAACCTATTTGAAAATACGAAATATGATGGATAATCCAGGTGATGGATGTTAAATGAGAAGCATTTTTGCTGTCCATTGACAGTGTGAGGTGGYCAGTTTTTTCAGCATTGGAAATGGAAATAGTGCTTGAGAAAACTTCCRTGTGTCCAGGTCAAGAACAGGTCATTGACAGCAATAAATGACTGTAACTCCTTAGAAGTGACTAGAAAAGATAATTGCATCTTCTGCCTGAATTTGCTCTCAGCAGGTCACACGTTTGATCTGCACATTTATCTCCAACTTGCAGCCTTTATTCTTAACCACAAGGAAAGCAGTAATCTCCCTTCAGCCCTTTCCTCCCTGAATAAGCAGACACAGCACCCTCGGAACTCACTGGAAAAGTCAAGGCCTCCAAAGAAAGCTAATCCAGAGAAAGGTGCCTTCAGGGGGTGAGGCAAGGAGAGAAGTGTTGTTTGGGAAACAAGAGTGGTCAGAAATCCCTCTCCACTGAGAGGAGACAGAGCCTCTCTCATTCACAAAAACTTCAAATGGATTCTCTCTGTGGAAAAAATACTTTCAGACTATAACAAGATTATAGGAGATTATAACTACTTTTTTTTTTCAAATTGGCTCTTAATAAATCCTCTTAAATGAAGAATCCTCATTTGGCCTACAAAAAGCTATAGCCCTAAAATCATAAATGCAAATGCCTTGTGCTTCTGCCAGATACTCCCTGCACACCCCCACCTCCACACTGGGCTGGAGATCCAGCCAGGGGTTCCATCCCATGGAACAGATCTGGGGACTCAGCATGACAGGTCACCTCTGCCACCACTGGTGACACCTGGAGGAACATAGGACGAACTTGGTGAGGATAACCCACAGCGCAGAATCTGAGTGTGGATTCCAGAGGATTCCAAATGTTCAACATCTGTTTCAATGCAAAAAGACACAGCATTAGATTTCCTTAGATAACAGGAAAGTTTTGATTCTGTGTGGCAGCATTCCTTGAGACACATGGCACGGATTGTGTGACACAGGAAACGGGCACGGGGGCAGACAGACGTTTATGAAATCCATGGCCTAGGGAAGTACTTTCCCAAAACAATGAAACAATCCCTAAGACAGAAGAATCTTGCCATTAGCAGTCCACTCACAGGTCCAGCCGTGCCACATCTGACAGGCAGATGAGCTGTTCGCTTCAACAAGGGAGGAATCTCTCCTCATCTCATAGAAGAGATCAAAATTCAAACGGGGTTTGAAGTATTTTTGCGTTTTCCCTCTGGCACTGTCTGAATTACCTTTTCAAATGCTAAAGAGCAGAGATACACATTAAGGCATTTTCCTAAGGAAGTTCTTAAGAAAGTTCAGGCTCCTGGTAAGCCATTAAACCTAATGAAGAAAAGTACTTCAAAGTAAGTAAGAATTAGACAATAAGAATTGCTATCAGAACAATTTATACATCAGAAATTTCCCTTCCTCCCAGGAACAGCACGTTATAAAGAAAGGACAGCTCAGAAACACAGCTCTGCTGCACATCTGCACCATCAGAAGCTCACCTGGGTTTCATTTCCAAATGCAGAACACAGCTCCAAGCCTATCCCCAAAACAACACACTACACAGAAGTGGCCTGAATTAAACACCAGATCCACACCCACTGGGTTTCCAAATGTCAACTGCCAGCTGAATTCTAGTGTGTTCATGACTGGTAACTAAAGCAAAGGAAAACTTATTTCCAAAACTTTGCAAATCAGAACAAAAGTGAAAAGAAAATCCTATTTTTATTTTCCCTTTACGCAACCATGAACAGACACATGTATATTATAAACTTGTATCCTTCTTCCTTATTGGCTTTCCAGCCAAATACACACAGATCATTACAGAAACCTTCCTTTCACTTGTTGGAGTCATCTTTTTTGATGACATTTTTGACCATGGGTGACCAAAACTAAATATTATATTTTGGTTGACTTCAACACAATTTCATCTATTTCAATTCCAATCAATGGCATTAATATTTCCTTTCTCTATCCCTTAATGATCTCATCTGCCTATCATGGTTTGATGTCACGGTGTGTTTTTACAAGCTTTATTTGAACAGTGGAAAGGCAGATATCAAACACACCTGACTAGGACAGAATTACTCTATTTCACAGGCTAACTTCAGCTCCCTCATCTGCTGGTGCTTGTGYGTCAGCATCTGAAGCACAAACTTTTATACCTATAGATTTTTACAGCTGAGGAAGAAAAACTCCACTAGATTTCAGATGAGTTTTTCCAGATCTTCTCAGATGTAACAGGAAAAATACATTAGCAAAAAACCAAAAATCCACAATCATTTCCTCTTGTCTGCAGCAAACACAAGGCCCGCCCCAAGCACTATAGGCCAGGGCACAACCATAAATAGCAGCTTCCTATGGGATGCTTTCCTATCATGCCCAGGAAAAAGTTCATCTTCTYCACCACACTTTCTTAGTGACTCTTTGAGCAGTCAGCCTGCACTGCTCTCCGTGCTCCAGCACCTCACCACGCRCACAGAAAGGAATCAACAGGGAATCAAAAAGGGTAAGTGCCAGTCAGGCACCTCCCCAACTCTCCCTTCTGCATTTTTGCCACAGTTCTTTTTTCTCTTTGAGTTTGGATTTCTTGCTGTTTCTATATTAATTCAGAAGAGATCATCCTTTCTATAAATATCACTTAACTTTTTTTAGGTAGCTGACATAGGCTGTCCTTTGAAGATGTTTACTTTGAAAAATATRGCTCCAGTAGACGTCTTGAAAAATCACAGATGAATATCTAGATTCAGAACAAAAATACTCCGACTAACTTGCCAACAAAGAGATAGGAGATGGCTGAGTATTTCAGATTCTCTGTGATGAAGATTATAATTTCATGCAGCATTAATCCAATTCAACATACAAGAATGTAGTATTTAGATGGGGAGTCTAAAGCTGCCTAACTTCATCTTGAGGAGCTAATTACATAATCCTTGAAAGTAAATAGAAGTAAATTAATTTAGAACAAAATCAATAAATTTTTCCTATCACTTCAGTCATTATTAAATCAAACTTGCTAGAGAAAAAATTGTCTCAGTTCATGTTTTTGAGGAAACCTCTTTGGTTCTAAAACACTTGAAAACATTATTTTGAACAATTCTTTTCCCAAATTTCATTCTACAGTGATATAATTTCAGCTCTTTATTGCCTTAGCATGTAAAAAGCTTTTACTCTGCACTTGTTGCTGTTAATAGGGTCTGTTCTAACCTGCTTAACATTTCTCAGCTTTTAAATCTTTTAAAATCAAACTCAATTTTAAAATCATACTTAATGTGCTTCTACTGCTTGCCTGCAAATTAATTTATACAGCTGTTTTCACTTTCTGCAGTTAAAAAGGAATTTTCTTTAAGAGTATGGTGCATAAAACCCCAACACTCCTTACAGTATCTGCCATTCTCCAAGTAGTATCCAAGACAATACATGGTCAGATATTTTTGCTTCAATACTTCCTTATTGCAAATTAATTGGGGGGAAAAAAAAAAAGAAGAAGATACATTTTAATTATAGGGTGTACCAAAATCATAAAGAAAGATGGTTTCAAGATCAGAGATTCCCCAGCCTATGCAATGGAGTTGGTATTTCAAATTCCAATCCTGCCCCAAGGTTTGCTATGTATTTTGAAATGCAGAGAAGTAGTAGGAAATACAGGGAGAAAAAAGCTTTGGAGGTTTTGAACTGCCAAACAAAAGGGACTGAGACGGAAGTCTGGTGAGATCCACTCTCCAGAAGAGGGAATGACATAGTAAAAGGGATAATCACCTGCTAGCCCACAGCAGGTTTATTTAATCCCTAAAAGACAAACAGTACAAGACACGCAAAATTTCCAATTCTCTATTCATTCAAATCTTAAACTCTATGTTCTTGGTGATGCATGAAACTACAAGGTGGCAAAAAAAAGAGAACTTTTTGCCACACTAAGAATAGGTATTTCCTGGTTAGAAGCTTCATACTCTCAGAAAGATTTTTAGACATCTACAATTATTCAGTCCCTTAAGGTTCATTTTGAAAACAGACTTCAACACGCAGTTKTAGCACTAGATCTATGACGATATGGAAACGGAATAAAAAACTTTCCCTAACTAACCTGTTTTTTACCATTGTCTCCTGGTGCCATTCTGCTCCAGAACTTTGAATAATAATATACCTTGTACAATTATGTAGGAAAAGCAATAAACCCGAGAAGAAAGTGAAGCACTGTGCTCCGTCTCGGTGCGTTTACGCCAAAGCCGGGTAGAACGGCTCAGTGGGAAATACAGAAAGCTAAAGATTTCATTCCGAACCCCTAAACCTGGGGAGGAAATAACCGTGGTGTTTTCTGCCCTTAGAGACGCACCAACGCGCGTCCCCTGTGTGGCCGCTGCTGCGGCGCAGGCGGAGCATGGCCGGGCGGGCGCTGCTGGCCGCGCTGGGCGCTGCCGTGGCGCTGTCCCTGCTGCCGCCGCCGCCGGCGCTGCGGGCGGAGCCGTGCCCCGCGCGCTGCAGCTGCGCGGCCGCGGGGGAGGCGCGGGCGCTGCGCGTGGACTGCAGCTCGCGGGGGCTGCGCGCGCTGCCCGCGCTGCCCCGCCGGGCCCGCGGCCTGCGCCTCCGCAACAACAGCCTCACCTCCGTGCCCGCCGGCGCGCTGGACGGCCTCGGCGGCCTGCGGGAGCTGGACGTGGCCGACAACCCCTGGCACTGCGACTGTCGCATCCTGTACCTCAAGCTCTGGTTGGAAGATTTCTCGGCGCCCGCGCTCGCCCAGCTCAGGTGCGCCAGCCCGGCCGCCCTGAGGATGAAACCCCTGAGGGAGCTGACTGGGAATGAGCTGGGGGACTGTAAGAGGCTTCTCCCGACCGAGTGTCTCCAGTTCTTCTGGCGAGACCTCATTTTAATTGCTCTGGCGATAATTACGCTGATTTTAGCAGCGTTGGCTCTGAAGTTCTCCAAAAAGCTGGTCTGCCAGCTCATCCTCGGGGGCTGGCTGCTGAGGAGGCACAGCTCCAAAACCCACAAGACACAATGAGCCACCAGCTTGAACAGAAACATCGAACTCCTCTGCAACAAAGAAAAGCAAGTGCGCTGGTAACACTGGTTTGAATGGTGAATGATAAAAGGCTCAAAGTCTGGGTCCTCGGATAGGCAAGCTTGATTTAATTTCTTTCCGAAAAGACGCTTTGTGAGGAATTGACAAGGCAAGTTCAATTCTGCTGCCAGGTACTCATATGAAGAGCAATTTCTAAATGTTTTTTAATCATTTAACTTAGCATTTTTCCACTGAATTCTCAGCTCTCATAGCAAGAAGATTTACGTCCCCAGATCCTACACTTTTTAATATATGGAGATGAATACCAATTGTAGTATTTTTTAGCAATTTTTTTTTCACTCAGAAGCTCTGTGACTTTACAACCCATCACCGTCTCTCAGTGTCCCAGTGGGCTTGGTAGGGCCATTCCTGTGTGCAAACAAATTCAGCCATCTCTTCCCCGGGTTCAGGAGCTTCCTGCCAGCAAAACCACCAAGATGATATAGACCAGCCACTGAATGTACCCTCTATTGAATACATTTAAGGAYGGACTGGTAATGAGAATAGAATCAGCAGAATCATTTCAAATATTATTGAATTTCCTGGAGAGTGAAAAATAATAAAGCATTCTGTGTGAAACTGAAATAATGGGTGTTTATTGAACATTCATATTGACCCAAATTTGATCTCTTTCACAATTCTAAACATTTCTGATTAAAATTCTAAGAAATTTCCAGAACTTGTCTTCTGGTTTTCCTATGGATATTTGGTACAGTGAATTTTACATAACAGCTTTGAGAGGATGTACACTCTTCCCTTCTCCTCTTGTGCCCCCCATCCTCACAGAAAAAYAGTTGTGTTATCTCCAGAATATTGTTTTCTCCCCAGCCCAATTCACTGGAGTACAAGAACAGCAATTCATGCTGTGACTCCATCTGCTCTGGTGAAGTTAGGCCAGTTAGATGGGAGAGCTCTGAAGAACTTCTAAAATTAATCCCACTGCTGGCAGTTCAACTGAAGACACATTTTGCAAATGCTCCGCCCAGCCCCAAACCTGAGCGTGGCTCTAGAGGTCACCTGCTGAGGATGCCAAAGACTGCTGGGCTCTTGAGCAAGCACCTGTGAGCTGAGTGGGCTGCAGAAGCAGCAGAAGCTCACAGGCATGTTTCCAGGCCCCTCTTGGCCCTGCCAGAGCATTCCGCAGTATGGAGTCCAACGTCACTGCTGGCTGGTGGTGACTTTCTCAGGCAGCTTTAGAAGAGACACGACCCTGTCTGTAACACCTTCACTCCTCGTCCCCTCCTGCACCAGCAAGGAAAGGCCAAGCTACCACYCCTTGTCAGCCTAAATCAGTGCCCATTCAGGATGAGCTCCTCTCCGTGCCACAGGGAATGGCCACTGAGTCCACAGTGGGACTGCTGAAAGGACCCCTCAAACACAGACAGATCTGGGGAAAAGGCACCCCCAAGGGTAGAGGGTTACACAGATCAGTAATCAACTGCAGTATGGGACTTCAGACTGAGAAGAGGAAAGGAGTAGAGTCAAATGCTTACGCTGTAAAATAATCAGTGATCTGGGAGACAACATGCCCATTGCCAAGTGAAAGTCTGCCAATGATGCAGTGTGGGGAACAASAAGAGGGAAGTGCAAAGAGCTGTGGGTTACCCGGAGTGCCAAGCAATCACAAGTGAGACTGCAGCCTAGAAACAAAAGATGAGTTGGGACTCAGTTCAGGGAAGGCAAATAATCCAGTAATCSTGATCTCCTCTGTGTGACATTGCAGCAATGGGTTAACATTACATTTTCTTGTTAAAATAGAATATCATTTGGGGAAAGAAAAATTTATTTTTCTCCATGTTTAGATAAGCCACAGTAATTCAGCATCAAAGTCTACAAGTCAAGAACAATCAGCTGCAGAAGAATCAGAAAAACAACAGTAATGCAAATAAAGGATCAGAAAATAGATCTTAAAAGGAGATTAGTTAATTTCTTTTAAAAAAGACAAATTTAAGGAATGACAAGATCACAACTTGCATAAATCTACATGAAGAGAAATTTGTGAACAAAGGACTAGGAGCAGAAGTTAGAACATCAGACTAGACAAAGGGCTCAAAATCTAACACTGAAAATAATTATATACTGAAACAACTCATCAAATGTCATGGCAAAACCTACAGCTTAACCAACATTGGGAATTTTTGGTAGGCACTACCTGAAATGAGAATGATCTTAGCAGAATTGTGTGACACCTAAAACATTACAGCTATTCCTACTGCTCTGCTCACCTGCAGTGAGCAGCAATACTCCACTCTACCTTCTCCAGGTGCACGTTGCTTCACTGTAATTACTCAAAGTGCAGCAAAGAATTTGCTTTTCACCAAGTGTTGCACCTCTGCTGCAGGGAGTGAACCACATAGCCCAGCAACAGCAAGGCTGAGTCAGGCTGCACCACCCTCCCGTGCAGGCCTGAGCAAAATTGTGTCTGCACATCTGTGTGTTCAYGTGGGTCAGCTGAGCACAAACACTCTTCATTTCTCTACATTAATAACCTCTGCAGGAGAAAATTTCAAATAAACACGTAGGAACATAGCGGTGTAAACATGAAGATAATTTTAGGGTATTTTCTCTGCTCTGAGCTTTTAAATTTTTTAAAAGATAACCACCATGTAGTATGAATGCAGAATATTACTGAAGAAATTCACTCTGCAGTCTCTCATAGAATTTCCTAAATGATATTTCTTGTTTCCCCAAAATAAAATAAATCATTAACACTAAAAGCTTATCATTCTCTTTTGTGTCTATAAACTAGATATGTATAGAGTAGTAAACTGCTTTACTGTATGGCTTCAATAGTACAAATATTTAAAAACTGAGCAATTAGCAAACATTTCTGCTTTCACCAACCACCACATTAAATAAGATGCACAGAATACAGAAAAAAAGTAATTGAGAGAACATGTTTTCTGTTCTTATAAGAGGAAAGAGGAGGGAATCTCTTCCATGGCAGTAGTTCATATTCTACTAAAAGAGTATAGTATTTATCACTTTTCATCCATTTGGTTTTTATCTTAAAAAAAGCCCTCTGCAAAGGGGGCAGCTGGAGCTGCTAACTGAGGGCTCAAAAGCAACACTCACTGTTTATCTGGCAAGGCCACTGTGTCATGCTTAAACCACACACTCCATCAAATTGCACAAATAACACCACAGTTGCTAACGACGTGTAAAGACAGGAAAATACATCAGCTATCTAAATGGAACAGGCAGGCAGCATTCCCAAAGTGGTTCGGGAACATCCCAGAAACTGTTCCTGCACCATGCTGCAAGGGGCAAACTAGTGACTCTATCTGCTTTCACATTCTCTGGTCACACAGGTGTTACTGCTGGGATGAAGCTCAACTGAAAAGTCATGAGGTTTGGTTCCTCATTGGGCAAGACAAGCAATCAGAGTCAGCATTACTGGCCAAGACCTCGTTGTAGCACACAGAGCAGATTTGTGTAAACAGCAATTTTGTGTAAACTGCAACTCGATTAATGTGAGAAATGGTTTCGTTTATTAAATAGCACGGTATGTGAATCACCTTTCTTTAAATTCTCTGTATTTTGTAAACACCGTAACAAAAAGCATTGCTCAAGTTGAACGACTTTTGTTCAGCTTCCTGCTTGCTTTCTGCCTGGGCTCTACAGTACCAGTTTATTCCAGGTCTGTTGTTTGAGCTCATGCATCAGAGCAGTTTGCAAGGCTTACACACATCACACAGAGCTGTTCTCCGTTGTGCTAAAGGGCCACCATCCCAACAGAATGTAAATTATGATGATCAAAGTGCTAACAATCAGCTTTGGAGCTCTATAAAACACAAAGCAGCTCATTGCCTAAAAATCACTCTTGTCTTGGCTCAGAGTAGGCTGAAAGGCCTAAGTGCTCTGCCCAATAAAACTGGCTCTGCCTTGTGGAGTCAAACTGTCTGGCTTTGCATCACTGATGTCATTCCAGTGAGTCCAGCCACTCTGCAGCTGACTGCTGAARTCAGCTACAAATACTGTTTTCTTCACCAGAAGTAGACTGGTACTTAAGAATTAAAGCACTTCTGCTCATTTACAAGACAGAAAAATTTCCAAACCGGGAAGAAAACAACACCACAATTGCCCTAGGGCAGAAGGAGGCTGCTGAGGTCACTGGTGCTCCTGGGAAACCACAGCAGGAGCAGGGAAGCCTGGGGAGGAGYTGCCCAAGGGATGCCAAGGGTGGAGCCAAGCAGGAAAGCAAGCAGCAAAAACAGTGGCATTGCCATGGACAGTTGATATGCCTACTTTTTTCTTTATTTTTATTTTTAATGAAAAATACCCACCTTCCTCCTTCACTCACAGGGAAGTGGCTGATCAACTGCCAGCAGCTTCTATCTAGGTGCCACTGCCAAGGAGGGCTGAGCACCTGGAGAGTGTAGGAAAAGACATGGCTTGGAGAGTGGAGCCAGCTCGAGTCCTCCTGCCTTGGCTGGAGTGTCTGCTTGCAAAAGGGAAGCACAAGTGCCTGTCTGTGATAGAAGTTCTTTTAGAAGACATGCTTATTCAGAGTAAAATTACAATATTTTCAGTAAAAAATAACTACCACATGCTGTGGATTTGCTGAATTTGCTCGGTTTCCGCCCCACCCCATGTTCTAAGGATGTTGGTATTTTAAGAACATACATTTCCCATGTGTTTCAAATCCCACATACTGCAGGTGAAGRTTACATGGTGAATGAGATCTAAGTGTATTCAACAGCTTTTTTTCCCCCCCACAAATCAAGGAGGAAGCAATCTGAAAACAGCTTTGTGTTTCACCCTGGAGTATCTCACACGCTTTGAGAACCAACCCAGCCCTCCCCAGTAGCTCTGGGTAGCTCCATGAGATGGATACATGACATTTTTCTGTTCTGACAGTCTTCTCTTGAGTGTAAGTACCTGCAGGAAGTAGTTTTGAATTTGCAGTAATATATGGGCTCACATTCATATCCAATYGGAGAGGATTTTACTGTAAACCTTTGCCTGTCCTAAGGTTTGTTCAGCAACCTATGTAAAATTAATTCACACTAAATTCATACCAGAGACTAAGTACAGCTTTGCTCTCAGGGATGAAATACATTGCAAAGTTAACGAGCTTGTTCTGTATTTATCATTTGGCTAAGCAGCTGTGCCTTTAAGGATTCAGATTTAGTGCTCCCTTTCAAAGTATTTAACTGTGCAGAAAATGAGTAATGCAAAGTAAAATATTTCTTTCTGTTCAGTTAAACCCCAGCTATTTCATAAGACATATGCCACATAATGACAGTAATTTTCCATCTTAGTTACACACCTTCTGCTTGCACTGACCAAATATGGAACTGSATTAATAGCTACTAGAATAACTCGTCCAATAAAAAGAGAAAAACTCATCCAATGAAAAGTTTTGAACAGCAGAAGACCACGAATATTCCTAGCCTAATAGGACTAGAAAGAAATAGGGATTTCCTCAGGTGAACAGGAAATTTCTTTTATTATTGAACTAGTAAACACATACTGTAAGAAYTAAATACTAACTGAATGTACAAAATACACACAGAATGCAGTGAAACAGGCTTGTTAGTTGGTCTGTGCTCCCACTCTTGTATTCTAAACTAATTAGCCAATATACATTCATTCTTAKACTGGTTTATGTTTAAATGCACTTCTTGGGGAATTATTAAAACAGAATTTGAGGCTTCACAAAGYTGATGTTTTTCCTGGACTCTTAAGGTCCACACACTTGCATGTTATGATTTATACCTGAATTACACRATTTTACTTTTGCCTGCCAACAGGTGAAATGACCACACTGAAAAATAAACAATTCCTACCTAAGGACTCCTCTGACAGTGCTAAGTTTACTGTAATGCTTAGTAATGCTAAGTTTATCTTAGTAATGCTGTTTATCTTAATGCTTTTTTTTCTTCAGAGCACAAAACAATTTCCCAAAGTGCTCCGGGTCTGTTGCTAGAACCCATGTAAATATTTTGCTATTACATTGCCTCCAGTGAAATTTAGATTACACTCAATAATGGGTGTGTGACAACAAATTGCTTCAGTTGCATAATGGCCACATGGCTACTATTTATACTGAGCTGCTTCCCAGGGGCAGTTTGCTCCTGATGTAGCCTCTCCGAGTGCCTTCCCCGGCAGCACATCCCAATGTTTATCCCAAAGATGTCACTGCAGAAGGCACACGGATTCTGACTGACGTGGCATCTTCATTTTAGGCAAAAGAAATGGGATGTACCTGACAGAAGTTTGTTCAGATTTCATTTGGCTTGGCTTGACCATCAAGCATCCAGTTTTCTAACAATCTGTAGTTAATAAAGTTGGATGGTTCTGTTTTGYGTAAAGACATTCCCTAGGAAAAGTGGATTGAAACCTCTTCCCTCAGAATAATATTAAGGAATAGGGCTACAGAAATACAGAACATTCATCTTAGTCCAGGGGGAAAAAATTCAAATGAAGCTCTTTCTTAAATGACCTTGATCTCTAGGGAAGGAAGTGTCAGGAGGGATGGATTACAGCCTCCCTTTTCTCCTTGAATCCTTTTTCTTGTCTCCTCTTTAGGGGTCAAAAGGGTTTTACCWCTTACCTAATAATTTATTTTTTGACAAGGATCCATGTGTTGCCTCCTATGACCACAGAGAAGGACCATCCTGACACATCCAAATAAAATCTTCCTTTGCAACCCTCTCCCATCAGTAGCAGTGCAAACAGYGGAAGGCTGTGGCAATGGCCACACCACCAAAGGTTTCCCTCAAGACAGCAGAGCACTTGGAAGTGAGGGTATGTTTGACTTCCCTGAGTTTGCCAGGCAACTGCAAAACCCACTAATTCAATTATCAGATGCACTTATCAAAAGCTGAATTACCAAAAGAYTAAAACTAAACCAGCAGCAATTACCACCTGAAGTAAAGGGGCAACCTCAGTCCACGCAAGAGCACAAATTGTGCAGAGCAGAACCTCAGAGCCCCCGAAGCGATTCCTTTACCTCCAGTAACTGCTTTGTCTGACAGCTCTGAAACTGGACCAACATTGTCACCTAGTGGCTGCTAAAATCCGACAGGGAGAAAAGTTCCCTGATGCTTGTCATCCTTTCCAGGACCTCAGTAATGGGATGTGATAGAGTGATTTTCCAAACAAGCTACCAATTACTGCCAGCTCTTTCCAGAGGCTCCACACAGGTTTTCTGTCCTGAAGTGTCAGATGTTGCAATTCAGAAATTGTTTTCTATTGACAGAAACCTGAAGTTATTATACTTTTGGACACTGGGCAATACAATCTCCATTTTCTTTCTTCACTGTGATTAATCATTTTGAGACCTACCCTGAGTTTGCTGCTACTACAACTCCCAAAGTCACAGCTCAGTATTTATATTGAAACTTGACATAGGTTTTACTTCTTCTTTTCTCCTAAAGAAATTATAAACTTTAATGTAAATTAAAATTAGACTAACGACTTTGGTACTATGGCTTCATCCTATCACAGTGTAATAAAATGAAAATGAAAAATACTTGTATATTAAGTAAAACAAAATAATGACATCAAATGCCTTTGTGGGTCTTTTTCCCTACCATTCCTCCCCTTTTCCTGGAAGTCTGAGACAGATCTTTCTGAGATAGTCTCAAAAAAGAAGAATAAAACCTCAACAAAATCAATCCAAGAAGAAAACAAAATTTAAAAATCTGTGGCAATCTGTTACCTATCTTCAAGAAAGTAAGAGAAATTTAGAAATTATGATATATTATTCTATTTTGCATTAAAATACACTCAGTATGGTATGGTAAATTAGATGAAGACTTCYGATCTGAATTAGGAAACAGTTTCACTTCAGAAATTAAATCCTCCATGCAGTATTAGTATCTGAAGTTAGTAGGGGAGTGGTTTGTGGTGTTTTTAGTGGGAGCACTAAATTGGGAATACCATTCCCAAACCACAACAGACTAATACAAACTCGCTCTTTATTCTTACACCAAAAGTTAAGTGATTCAAAAATTATGCTGAATTTGCCATCTGTGAAATGAAAACAAAAATACTCTTCTACACATGGAAAAAAAAAATTTGAAAAGGCATTTTCTTAGCAGATTTTCTCCTTTTGTGTATGAAAGATCTCCTTGCTCCTTATTTGTCTAAATCTTCCAGAGGCAGAATAACTAAGGCAGAGATCCAGACTGTATTCCATGCTTGCCAAGCTATTTCACATGTTCTAAGCCTCGCTCACTGCAGTTCAAAACACAACAGTTAGCTCAAATATCACTGCAGGCTGCATTGAGTCCCAGCTATTTTATTACTGGTGATGGACAGAAGTCGTAATAAATCCAGCTTGCTCCCAGAACAAAAAAAGGGGCCTACAAGTCAGAAAAGGCACAAATATTTTTAATTTAGGCTGAAGACACACTGAGTCAATGCCACGGCACTGCCCTAACACCACTGTTAGAGTCCGTGCTTGGAATCAGCAGTTTTCCTAACCTGGTTGTATTAATCCAGCCACTGAAGGACTGAACCATCCATGTATCACCATTTTGCGTGAGGATACAAGTTCCAGGGAAATTCAAAACTGAAAATTCACAGGGAAAGAAAGTGCAGGAGGGTTTGGGGATTACTGGCAGAATTGTGAGAGTGTGACAGCTGCCACACTCACTACCTACTCCAGTAATATATATATATATATATATATATATATATATATATAAAACAATAAATATACACATATATATATAACACAATAAATTATGTCAAAAAGGATTAACTACCTGCAATTTTAAAAACTTGCAACTGGAATTGTGAAGAACATTGTAAACACCAGACATTCCTGCTATGGAATGGAGACAGTAATGTATGTACATATGTACAACTTTATTTATACAAATGGACATAAATATATACATATATCACAGGCATATATATATTTTTTTTTTTTAAAAAAAAACCTATTCAGATACCTGATACAGCCTTAGTAATATAAAGATATCTAGGCTGATGCTAATGAGTGTTTTTCTATTTCATTTCAGTTTATTACATCATCACTAAGCCAAAAAGAGCAACGAGACTGAGTTAATAAATGGGAAAAATAAAAAAAAAAAAGGAGGACAATTTACACTGTGTAAAACTGATTCCTAATTTAAATCCACCAGCTCTTCTGAAAAGAAGACTTGGGCACTATTTTATTTACCTAATTGATGTGCAKAATCATAATTTTTAAAGGCTCAAATATATTAAAATAACATGAACTCCCTCAGCAATCTGTACCAGGAAAAGTTACCATCAAAAAATCCAACTACCGTGACAATATCAGGRGATCTCAAAGAGAAATGAGGAGAATGAAAGCCCAGATTTTAGGWTGTCTAACAGGTTTATAGGTACTACACTAACCACTCAGAAGAATAAAAAGCCAGCAAACAGTGCAGATTCCCAGGTGTTTCTTTACTGAGTCTTTAGCACTTTGTGCCATATTTCACGGCCATGCAGCCACAGGCCAGCTGGTACATCCCCAGTGCCCGTGCTCTCTGCTGCTCCGTGGGACTGGCAGCACTGGAAATGCCGGGGGAATCCTGGTGAGAGCACACACCTTTACAGGTATCCCACACATTCCCTGGCCCCGCACTGCTGAAGGTGCAGCTACAACCTGCAGTGCCAAGGTGATGCAGGTCAGCAAGGAGCTCGGGGAACTGCACAGCTACTCGGAATAAGGGGACTGGCTGTGAGGATCGGCCAAATAACCCTGCCTGTGAGGAACCGAGGGGTTTCATTGCCTCAGCCACTCTTCAGTGTCTGAGACTGATTACCAGCTGTGTTTTAAGAAATCTCTTCTGTAATTGGCATCGTTCTGAAGTGGTGAGTCTCTCCTCACTCTCTGTGAGATAAAACCCGTGCAATGACTGGCTTTCATCCTCTATAGAACAAAGACAAGGAAAACGGATGGGTGAGTAAGATTGATAAAAGCCTTTAGAACCCAAGCAGGGGAGAATTTGCATTGCATTCATTCAGAAGATGATTAAGCTATGTATATGAATATAGTATTTCAAATAACAAAGGGGCCAGTATCCACAACTGAGTCATCTGAAAGGAACTGCAAATAGCTTATGGCTTCTAACATTCAGAATGCGTAACTTGGAAAACTTCATGAATACAATTAAAATTTCTTTTATTACCAGCTTGTTCTGAAACTTGGCTGATAACAAGCCCAACACCCTCGCAGGGTAAGGAACACGTCACACATTACAGTCACACATTTTGCTGAACAACTGCAGAAATGAAGCCATTTCATTGCTACGAATTACCATGAAGGAGACACAATTTTTCTCATAGCAAGGGTAGGCCCTGCAGGCTTACAAGGAGAATACAAATCTGTGGCTGGAGAAGTTTTGAACCCTGAATTCATCTCTGTTTTTTTGTCAGCAGCTTTCTTATAACTTGACAGTTTCACTGTCACTTCTGATAGTACAGCAACAGAACATGAGGCAGAAGCAAAATTCCTGCTAGAATAGGTCTAAGTGGCATCATTTTCTGAGATTCCAGGAGTCTTCCAAGTGCTGTGACCACTGCAGCTCTGAAGGACAAAGGGTTGAGTGTGGAAAAGAGCACACAAGGCTCTCCAGAAAAAACCCATCATAAGAACGTGGGGCTTCCTAATTAAACATGATTCTTACCATTACCTTAAAGAGCATCTCTATCCATGTGCTGCTTCCCAATTCCTGCTCCCACAGAATACAGACGTGGAAAAGAGAGGCTGCCATGTACAGCAGGAATATCTCTTCACTGGTGATGGGCTTCAAAACACCCATCCCTTTGTGTCAGCCCTTTGTGAGTTAAAAGGTCCACACTCCATCTTACAGAGAGGACAAAAGGTTGTCTTTCCTGTAAATGTTAAACACTCAGGTACTCTCCTCAAAAAGGAAAGCTCAAAAAGGCTCTACAAATTTAAAGTAAAACCACTGACATTTTAACTAACGAGTATCAGACACTGCTAAACTTTAAAGAAAATGTTCTGGGCACAAATATCCTTAAATCAGCATGTCATTCATGTTGGACTGAGTTACTAAACAGTGTATTATTACAAAATTCTTCTGGTTAAAATTCAGAACAATGCATTTTTGTAAAAGAACACACCCCGTAATACTGCAGGCCTCTCTGCTGAGCAGAACCAGACAGTCTTACCCATGATAAACTGAAATCTAAGACTCTTCAAGATAACCTCACACTGCCTGGAAGCACAAAGCCAGAACCCATGATTAAAAAACAAAGGTCAGTTTTTTAACAGTATTTAATCTCAAAAAAAAAATATTATAGGATTGGAACAAGAGCAGTTTGTTCTCAGAAACACAAGAATCACAGAGCATGTATGATTTAATATGCACATGTAGGAATTTATGCATTGAAGTGCATAATGATGCTTAAACATTCTGTTAACCAAAATCTAACCAGAGAAAGGCTGTACCACATAAGGAGCAGTAACACATCGAATAACACATCTGCATTATAAACACAGGAGAAAATGTTGAAATTTTCTGGAAAATTTATCTTGGGACACAGTATAAACAATGTGCCAACCAAGCCATAACTCAAGTCATCATGGTTTTCATGAACAATTTTGGTGATTGTTGTATTTCCCCACTGGAAGTTATTGGGAATGAATGCTTGCTACTGCAGAGGATTACAGTCATCTATAAATTTACTGTGTCACCACATAGTTACAGAAGTTCCTTTGAACCCCTGCCCTCGGCTCCTTCAAACAGTGCTGCAAGAGAGTGGGGAACAGATTTTAGCATCCTCCTTGTGCTTTTTTGTTGCGGATAGGTAAAACCTTGCAAAATGAAGGCTTTGTTACCCTTGTAAAATCATGGTTCACTTCTGTTACTTTGGCTAAGTAAAAAGGCTTCTGGGAACCAGTTCAGCTAACTTAGAAGTAGAGAAAACAAGTTACATAACGTAACATTTCGCATGATCACCTCGTGACTTATGGTGACTGGTTGAATTATTGTTTGTTGTGTTTCAATGGTATGTATTCTGATAAGGGCTAACTGCTTAAAAAGGCTTGTTTTTTTGTAATAAAGCTCGCTCTCCTTTGCACCTGCCTGGGAACTTTGTATCTCTCCATCAACACATCTTTTCTGTTTTGTAAGAGCTCACTGTATATGTTTATTTAAAAGGTCAGAACTTAATTAATTTTCTTCATAAATCCAACTCTCCAGCAGCTGTTTTGAAATATAATCCAGTCCCACCACCCAAATTCCACCATGCAATGTGAAAATTGCCAACAACCTTCCACCTGCACCCAGTGTGCTGCAGCTCAACCCATTCGTTGCAGTTGAAATTTAACTGAGAAAAAAGAAAACTGTAACTAAGGCCCAGTTTAGGGGGTTTTCTACCGGGTTTTGGTACTGTTTTCTAGTTACTACTAGAGTAGTACTAGTAGAGAAACTACTAGAGAGTCTCTACTCTTTTCTGATGAATCACCCTCAAATAGATCACCCACACTGAGATGATCATCATCTCAAATCACCCACAAATTGGAATTGACTCCAACCCATTTTGTTTTTCCTGATCTTTGCATGAAACAGGTGTTAAGCCCAATGGAGTCTGGGGATTAATCAAAGAAAAGCAAGTATTTTAACATTTAAACCACTATTTACAGTTTTCACAATGTGAGAGAACTCCTCAAAGATCCCTCACATAATCCTAACAACATAATGTGAAAATTTGTGAGTTTTGCTTGGGGAATTCTTTGTTTTAGAAGCAGCTAAAGGCTCATGATGACAAGCAGCAACAATGATAGCTAACAGAAATATGTTTGCAATGGTGTCTAGCAAAGATAGTGAAATACCTGATTTATAATTATCTTCACAGAAGTAGCACCTTTAGTCTTCCATTAAAATGAGGTGATACAATGAATTATAAAGACTGACATCTCTAGCAATGCTTCCTCCTAAATAACCTAAATTTCCTGAAATGTTTTGCTCAGACTCTGAAAACATAATTAGCAGAAAGCATTAGCACAGTGATGTCTTATTCCCTCTGTGACACCTTTTCTTTCCCGGCCGATAAATATCCTAGGATTCAGTGGCCTGCTTAAGAGTTGCAGGCTACCAGGAACAGAAAGCCTTTGGTCCAGCCTAATTGAGTACTCAAACCTCTGCTCTTGGCTGGAAGGTTACTGTGGATCACCAAAAATATATATCCAGACCTGAAAAGGAATAATCATGAAGCCATCCAAAAACACATTGATTTCAGAGGCAATTCAAGCCAAGCTGTCCTGGTTGGCTGTGCTGGCTCAGGTTGCTGTCCTCCTGCACAACTACCTACGGGACAGTTTAACTCTCACTCTTTGCCATGAAACAGTTTCATTACACAATTTTGTAATCTGAAACTATGAGGATGGAATTTAGCTAATCTTTCGTACAAAGAACAGAGCAACAAAAATGTGCTGTGTCAATGTATTTCATTAGTAAATCTTATTTTTGTTAGCATCTTGATTTACCATGTAACCTAAAGGAGAGTACCTGTTAAAGAGCACTTTGTTTTGTAGATAGCCCAGGTAGCAGCTGAATCACGAATAATTCCAGATTGTTGAGATACACTTAATACACAGAACCAGTTTGCGATGCAGTGCAGTCACACATACACGCGTGCATACGTCAGACACGTAGCAGGATGTTAACAGTTCTAAAGCCGTCTCTCAGCAGCACAAAGAAAGGCTGAAAAAGCGTAGCCCTGAGCCTTGGCCTATAGAAACAAACCACACCCAGCTCAGACCTGAAAACGAAAAGCCAGCGACGCAAGTCAGCTGCACTTCCTGGAAGGCTGCACGGCAGCTGCACCTGTTTATTTCTGCGTGTAAAACTGTAAAACGTATCCAAAGGAATACACAAAAACAGGAATACACAAGACAAAAATCTGTCACTCCAGCAAGGATGTGGATGAATGCTGGCATGTACAGGTTGTCCGCACAAGCAGCTCATCAGGGCCACCAGAACCGCTGCCCCTTGTTTGCCCACACACGATGGTTTGCGTCGGACGGACCGCGACCCGCACGGGCCCCGCGGACACGCAGGACCCGCTGTCCGTCCCGGGCGTGCCCCGGGCGGTGACACAGCCCCGCTCGGCGCTGTCGCAGCGCGGCCGCGGGCGGTGCCGGCGGCGCGGGGCGGGGCGGAGCGGGCGGGCCCGGGCGGAGCGGGCGGGCGCGGGGGCGGTGCCGGCGCGGTCCCGGGCGGCGGGCGCTGCGCAGAGCCGGCTGCCCTCGGCCGCGGGCGGAGGCCGGAGCGCGCCCCGCCATGCCCGGGCTGGGCGCCGGCCCCGACCCCGAGGAGAGCTACGACTTCCTCTTCAAGCTGGTGCTCATCGGGGACGCCAGCGTGGGCAAGACCTGCCTGGTGCAGCGCTTCAAGACCGGGGCCTTCGCCGAGCGCCAGGGCAGCACCATCGGCGTGGACTTCACCATGAAGAGCCTGGAGATCCAGGGCAAGCGGGTGAAGGTGAGCGGCGCGGCCCCGCGGCGCGGGCGGCGGTTCCGGGCCCGGCGGGGCGGGCGGGGAGCCGGGCTGGCTCCGGCCCGGCCCCGGCGCTCCGAGCCGCACGCACGGCGAGGGCCGGGGTGCCCCGGGATGCCCCGGGCGCGGAGAACCGGCCGCCCGGAGCCGTCTTCCCAAACAGCCCCGCGGGCGAGGAGGGACCGAGCGCATCCGTCGCGGGTCGGGCTGCGGCAGGAGCAGCTGCGTAGCCGCAAGCCGGGCAGGTTCCGCGAAAAGCCCCGTTGCAAACCCGCACTCGGGGACACGCTCAGCCTGCATTGCGCTGTAGAGCAGCACCCCTCTTTCCTGAGGCTTCTGGCCATGGTCTGTTTACAAGGCAGAGGGAAGCTCAGCTGGACTGTCATGTTTCCAGAAASGGATGTGGAACTGGCAGATTTAGAGAAGGTTCTTAAATTAGGCATGCTATTATCTTAAGACACTGTTTACAGGGTCTCACAGGAAGTGCGATTTTTATAGTTGTTCTTTGTAGAGTCARTAAACCCCAAATTTGACATCTGCTTTTCTTATGCTGGAGAAAATCAGCTGGTTGTTAGGGTTAGAAAGAGGCTGGGACCTGTACCCAGTGAATCTATCCTCAGATTCTCGGTGGCACAGATTCCCTACAGCTGTGCTCACCCTGTGAGCACCGAASTGAAGCAAACAGTGGGGAGAAAAGGTTTTAGCACCTACGGTTTATAGGGGGCTGCTGGGATACATCTCTTCACCAGCTCCTCCACAACAAGGTCACACAACGATCCTTACTCAACTCCAGCGAGACTAAAAAGCACTTAATTCAGTCACTGCCTGCAGAAAGATCACGGAATGGAAAAGCTGCTGGTGACACAGAAGTACAGTAATAGCAGTTCAGTTTTGGCCTGTGTTTACCAAAGTAGGTGTCAAAGTCCTCTGTTGTCTTTTTCTTATAAATTAACTTTGGTGAGCAGAATATTAAGCTGAGAAAGTTGCAGAAAATAAAAGAAATAAAGGCTCACACTTTTTAGGAAAAGAGAGGGATTAGCATCTCCACAACTAGCAAAGGCATTTATTTTCTTGGTAGTATCACACCTTTGCCTGTCATGTCTGGCTGGGGCTAAGGAGCTGAAAAGGAAACTCAAGTTTTCTATTTGAGCTGTCAGTACCTCTTCCACACTTCCTGGCAAGTGAGGAATGGGGTTTCTCCTTTAAGTTTGAAACCTGCCTCCATTTAAATGCCAGGCACATAGAAAGTGACAAATGTGTCTGTTCCTGGTGCCAGGGGTCTCAGCCAGGGACTTCAGGAGCAGGACAGGAGTACCCCAGGAAATAAGCCAAAATTCCTAGGTGTGTTTTTTCATATTGTCAGTTCTTACACCTGAATATTCCTGGATTAGTAGTCAGTCTGTAACAAAACCTGTGTGTTATTTCTAAGGGTTTTACAAAAAACAAGTAAGAAATGCAAGGTCTTTAACCTTTCTTTTTCTTTGAATTGTTCCGTACTTCCACTTAGAAAAAAAATTAGGAGTGAACATATTGAAGAAGAGTATTTTAAGCATTACTTTAGGGAAATTAATCCAACATTGTTGCTGTTTTACCTTRCAGATATTTTTGTCAGCTGCTGAGTCAGGGACACAGTTTGAATATGAAAACATTTGCTTAGAGAGGTTTTTTTTGTTTGGTCTGTTAAGGTGTGGGGTGTGTGTGAAGTTCAAATCAGACTTTTCCAGTTGGATTGAGATTTCAGAGTAGTCCATCTAATCTGGGTATGTTTGCTGAGCATGCCACTGGAAACRGAAAATAAGGAAGCATTTTCTTACACTTTTGTGGGCTCCCTTACGAAGTAGGCAGGTACTGTGTGTCTTGCACACTGTACAAATTTGCCTTGGTGTAGGTGACAGGGATCCCAAGAGGAGCAGTTCAGCTCCCTGAGCAGGTCACATCCTCTCGTTAGTAAACAAGCCCCAACATGTGCTGGGTGAGATGCACTGTGGTTCTCAGTCACATGAGACACCCTTGTTTAAAAGACTTTTACATAAACTGRTGATTGGGGTGCTTCAAATCAAGAGATGTTTAAAATGGAGTTTGTTTCACCTTACAGAAGGATCCTTACAAAAGCAGGCCAGCTGCTTCTCTGCTGCTCTGATTTCGTTAGGGGTTTATGGTTCCTATTTCCATAAGGAATGCAAAGACTTGTTTTCTATTTAGCAAATGATGCAGGAGAAAATTGCCATTTTTGTAGTGTTTCAGTAGCTCATCTTTAGAAGTTCCTTCAAAACAAGAGTGTCTACAATAAAAAGAACCAAGTAGATTTTGAGCACTACTTATTTCACATCCCCAGTGRTCTAAACTTCATTTTTAGTCTGGCTAAGGATCGTATTTCAACCCAACAACAGTTATTTTGAGATTGAACCAAACATTTTAAGGTTAAATGTGTTAGTGCTCCTTTCTGCTTCAAACTTCAAATGTTCCCATTACAGTTACATAATGTTTCTGAAACATTTGTAGCTCAAGGATTTTAGGTCTCACTTCCTTTTGATGTATTTTGTTGAATAAGGGAAAAGATGCATGTTGGAATACTGAAGGTTGAGGTCCTGCAAATAACTTCTTTTTAGTATTTATGAAACTTGAGGTTTTCCTTGCACCTTAMAGCTGTTTTCTTTCAAGTGTCTCACATGGTATTCCACGCACTCCTGCTTCATCAGCTACTGAAGCTGACGAAACTTCATATATAAAGAGATATGAGTGCTTGAGAAAGGAGCTGTTCTGGACAGTCCTGATAACTGAAGCTTTCTCGTTAGAAATAAACCAGTTTGCTGGTATCATGAGGTTCCCCATATGTGCTTACCCTGGCTTGCAGAGATTTACYACTTCCAGAGAGGAAGAGAGTGTAATCTTGGCTGTGCCATCCAGTCCTCTGTTCAAGATCTCCAGCTGCAGTGTGGGTATTGCCCAGTGGGATAGACAAGGCCCCTGGGCCTGGCTGTTGTGAGCCATGGGCTCTTGGAGATGTTGGAGCTAAAAGGCTGCTGGCATGGAGCCAGGCAGGGATTTGCAGATCTGACACCCTGGGGTCTAATGGAACCCCAGAGTCAAAGCTACCTGTGGTGACCACTTTGATTTTTATCACAAAGACACCTTCTGGCTGGCATATATCCAGAATTTCCCCAGCAGCTTTATGAAATATCTGCAGTCTATCTTCATTTTAAAAAAGTGTTTTAGTAAATGCTGTTTAAGTGGTTGAAATTGTGGCATACTGCTCTCTCTAAAAGTTGTCCTTCTTAGCTGGCTAAATCCTAGAGTACAGACTGTAGTTCCCAAAAGTTGCTCTTATTAATCACTTGAAAGTGTTTAAAAGTTGTATTAATCACTTAATGCATAGTGATTAAAGTCCTATTGATAAAATAATTACTTGTTCTTGGAGTGATAGAAAAAATCTGGCAAACAGAACAAAAATGTTTTGTAACTGTTATGTCACTGTAAGAAAAGATATTTATAAAATGCTGTAACCAAGATTTTACATAATGATAGGCAAAGACATTCCTAAGTCCAAGTCCATAAATCATGGTTTGTAATAACAAAAGTCCTTTTCTTTTGATGAATTACCTCCTGTGAACTGATAAATTAATTGTCCTTAATGTCTACTTTATGCTGTAATTTCATAGTGTTTTACACAAACTGAATATTTTTCCTCTATGCCATTGTTTTTTTCTCTCAGTATAACTTTCAGAAAGTAGCAGGAGAGAAGAACAGTTGAAAACAGATTCCTTTTATAACAAATGCTTCTTTATGTAGCATTGCACTTCTTAATTTACAAGCTTTTTCAGCCCATATGTTATCAAGATTATTGGCTTTTATTCAGGCCTCATGGCTGTAAACTGTATTCCTTTCAGAGTGGCCCAGAATGTAATGTGTCATGATCTGGCCAAATTGCAATACAAAGTTGTGACTTGTTAACTGTCTTGTCTCCTGACTGGTGATTTAATAATGTTGCTGTACAAATACAAGCAAAGCTATTGGGTATTACATGGAAGCAATATTATTTGATATCCAGAGGAAAATACAGTTCTCTGTCAACGACTTTGACACTCATAATGCTGGAGCAAATGGGCATACTGCATTCCCAACAGAGAGATTCCTCATTCTCTGAAAATTGTGTAGGAAACATTTGAATGGAGCAGTTTATCCTGGCTGTTCTGTGTATGAATATCACTTTAAATTGAAATACACTGCCACAGAGATGTTGCTTTTGGCAAAAAACTGTGTGGATTGAGTTGCAAGACTGTTTCAATAAATGTTTTTCAGAGCAAGCATTGTGATTTGCCACCCTACAGAAATGTATATTATTGTTTGCCATTTGAGATGACAGGAGTCAGACACAGTCAGTTGGTTAAGATTCATTTAGCACAATCTTTGGATCCACTACTGGGAAATTTTATGGAAGTTGCTACATTGTCACAAAAGAGACATTTCTATTTTTGTAAAGGAAGGTATCAGCTGTAGGATGTACTTAGTCATTATTTATGCTGCTCCACAAGCAAAAGTAAACCTGAACTCCCATGATACTTCAGAAGAATCAGGAAAGTACTTAATAAATTATGTAGGAAGTAAGGGAGAGAGAAATTATTTAATGTGTCTTGAGGCCATCTGTTAAGGATTAACCTTTGATAAACAATATGTTTATCTATGCGAGAAGAAGCCACATTGACCTATTTGATAATGCTCATTTACTATGCTCTTGGCCAACCTGTCACTCACAGTCTTCAACATTTTGTCTGTTTCTGGAGTTCAAAATCTGCTTTCTGTAAGCCTAAGCAGACATTCCAGAATGATCTTCCAGAGAACTGCCATGAATTTTGCCACCTTCTCTTTTCCTCCTTACATCAAGTTGAAACATGCCTTGTTTCAGTTTTTTTCTGGTGTCTCATTGTCCCTTATGTGCCACCATGAAGAGCATGGCTGTGTCTCTGTCTCTGTCATAACCTCCCTGGAGGTGCTGGGCAGCAGCTAAAAGGTACCTCCACCTCCTCCCCTCTCCCATATTGGCTAAACCTGATCCCCCCAGACACTCCCCATGGATATGCACTCCTGTTCCCTGACTGTCCTGATGGGCCTCCACTGAACTTCCTCCAGTTCTTCAATGTCTTTTTTTGTACAAGAGGCCCAACACTGGACACTGTATTTTAGTTGGACTGTAGTAAGTGCTGAATGAAGGGGAATAATCACCTGTCTTGATGTACTGGCTTGTCTCCTGTTGGTCCAGCTGGGGATGCTGCCAGGACACACTGCTGGCTCCTGCTCAGTTTGCTGTCTGCAGGGACCCCAGGGCCTTTCCAGCACAGCTGCTCCCAGCCACTCAGACCAACCCTGCATCCATGGAGGGGTGAATGACAGACACTCCCTGTGGACTTCTTCCCAACATAAAAAGATGTTCAAGACTTTGTCTAATGTACTTATGGGGATTATGTGGAGTCATGAAAAATCTTACAGGAGATAATGGTTGGTTTAGCACTGTGCTATTCAGTACTAGCCAGTGCTAAGGGCTCTGCTGTCCAAAAAATTCAAAGCTAAGAGCAGATCGAAATAACCAGCTTTTGTAAGTAAATGGCTATTCAGTAGTGAAACAATTAGCACAAGAAAGGTGGCTCTTTGTTCACTTTGGGTATTCTGTCATATTCCTTCTGAACAATGAGTATTTATTCCCTGTTCATTATCCTATCCTCATTTGTTCCTAGCAGTGGTCCTCCTGAAGGCCTGCCACCAATCTCTTATTTCATAGGTGTTTTTAATTGGTATTCTCAAATGAATTCAGCACAATTCTCCAGCAGTCCTAACTTCTCTCTGTCTTTCTTACACCAAAATAGTTGCCAAAGTAGTTAAAAAATCCGGAAATGCTTTAAAAGGTTACTGAGTGACAGACATGGCTACCATCATGTTATTTGCAAAGCTGAAGCACTTAAATTGAAGAAATAAGTAATTAAGAACTTTGTGTCCTATGCAACATCCGTGATACACTTGTACAATACAAAAGAATATGTGATCATATCTTTTTAGTAGCTTGTGGCTAGTACAGTTCTTTTGGATTTTTTAAATTTTATTTTAATATTTAACTTATACTGAGGGACTTTCGAATCAGAAATACTAAGACTGTATTTTTCTGTAAAGATTTTTCAATTGTTATTTCTTGTCAAGAGTTACATGCTTGTAAATATAGTTTAACAGAAAGACTATAAAACTTTTACTATGAAATAGCTGGTTGAAGTTGTAGTTGTGATTGGTATTTTTATATAGTTGTCATGTTTCTTTTTCAATAGAATTCTTTGAAATTTATCTCTGTACACATGCTGGAGAAAATAGTGTTTTCTTAGGATCAGAACTGGTATTTTTGTAATTACTTAAATTATATTTTTTTAATCATGTAACAGACTGATTAATGCTATATGGAAATATTTTTATTTGAATTTTCTAAAGATGCTGCCAAGCAAACTAGCTATATTTTGCCCTTGGAAATACAATGTGCTTTAAATGAAGTAATCTGGTTCGTAATACTTGAATGCTGTGTGTGCCTGTAGTGTGTATTCTTAACGATTTAATGTACGACATTATTCAAAGTACAAACAATGCGACAGGACAGGTTTTTAAGGTTCTGAATTGTGTGGAGGGAGCTGTTCTTAGCCCCCTAAAAGTCCCCCTGCACACTGAGCATGCAGTGGGGCAGCCTGAGTGGTCCTCTTGAAGCTCCCATGTGCACAGGTCTGCCAGACAAGACTTTGCTCCTTCAGCTGAGGTTGTGGCATCATTTCAAACCCACCTTCAGCAGCAAGTTAAACCCAAGGGGAATATTCCTGATGGGTGCAAGACAACTTTGCCATGGCTCTAAAGGATGATTGGCCCTTCCTTCCTGAGCGGGGTGCATGTTTCAGTACCACTGGCTGTGTAATTAGTGTTCAACCTCCGGRAAAGGAAAACCCCATTTCTCTGTTTCGTGAGTTCAACCCTATGGTGAACCAGATCAGCAGGTGCTTGTTTCAGAGCAGGGAGAGGGCCAGGGTGTGCAGCTGGGGTGGGAAGTCCTTGCTGACAGTATTGCCGTAACTTGCCTTCCACAAGTCATTAAACCATGGGAGTATTGCCATAACTTGGCTTCCGTAAGTGATTAAGCCATGACCGTATAAGACTGACTTTGCCTGAAACAGGGAGCACTCACCTGGCTCCTGCTGCCCCCAGAAGTGCTGGGAACAGTGACAAATGTTGCTGTGTATGTTTGCAGAGGAGGTATCTGCTTACGGTCTAATACATACTGGAGCCTCAGCAATGAAAGCAAAAGGGAGCATGAAATTCCACTGCCTTACCTGGAGGATGTGTGCTGGGAGTAAGAGTTGTTTGAGCTCCTGAGGTCAAACCTGTGCTCTGTGCTGTTCCCAGTAGGACACTGAAGGCTTCAGCAACTTTGTACATGTAGTCCTGTGAACACAGACACAAGTGCTTGGGTAAAACGTGGGGGAGTGCTGTAAGATCTTGCTGATGACATTTTGAGGTTGTTCTGTCACTACTGTAGAAACTGGGAAGGACCAGAGAGAGGCAAATGATGTACTCATCTTCAGAAAGGACAACAAATCCTGGGAACTACAGGCTGGTGAGACTTATTTTTGTCTCTGGGAAAATCATGGAGCAATTCTTTCTGGAGGCATTAAGTTTTGACCCCACTTTGAGCAGCCGGTTGGCTTTGTCACCTCCCAAAACCTGTCCTAACCTCGGGGATTCTGTGGAATGTATTGATACAGAGGCTTTCAAAATGCACCACAGAACCCATGGTCCACAACTGGCTTGCTCAGTCACTCTGCACTTTTATTTACACCACATGAAAAGTGTAAATGGAAACAATTTTATTTTTTAATTGAAATGTTTCTAATTTGTCTGTACACACAGAATCCCTGAGGCCCTTCCCAAGAGTTGAGTAATCATCATTAGCCATTTCTTGTACTTGACCTAATCAAGTATTGAGATTTAAAATTATGTAACAGACACAAAGGTCTAGTGGGAGACTTGAGTACAGAGAATTGTCAATAAACCTGCCCTGAACTTCCTTGTCTCTAGTAATTGCTGTTGACAGTCTGAATCGTCATCTGTTCCATTAATAATCATTGCTTTGTGGTTTTCTGAGTCCATTACAGTGCCTTCCCCTTCTCTGAGGAAACTCTTCCCAGAACTGAGAAGTACTTTCTCATTGGATTGATTCCTTTTAAGCTGTACATTTATCATTTGGGATCTAAATGCTTGGTTAGCACAGGAAATGAGATCTCCTCAGTACAGTCTTTTCCAAAGGGAAATGTGCTGCTCAAAAATGCAGCAGTCAGAAGATACAAACAAAACACTAATGTGCAAAAGAAATAAATGGAAAAATGATTCTGTATTATTTTGTTTAAAACATCACTGGCACTTTATATTAAGTTGTTGCACTTAACAGCACTTTGAAATAAAGAGGTTCAGAGAGAGGGGAAACAATAAATAAAATGTCCACAGTATGGGAGGATTAAAAACCTCAGTAGTATTTGCTTCTGTTCTATCTCAGTTAAGAAGAGATGCAGAACATAAGGAATGGCACAAAAAGACAAGCAGTAGTCTCTCATTTATCATTTGGGAATGGAGAAGTGAAAGTGCAGCAGAAGGACAGAAAATATAAAATTTATAAAAGGAAATTCTTTAGTTTCAATGTGACTATAGAGTGAAGCCAAGAGCTTTGAAAGACTCAAAAAGGATTAAAGATTTATATGGAGGATGAGAACATCCACAGTTACTTTAGATTAAAAGATCYTGGAATATAAGATGTCATGTTCCAGGACATTAGACAACCTATAAAACAAGAGAATTTACAGAGAAATTCCCTATGAGCAGGATATTGTGTTTGTCCACTCTGAATTATTTGGCTTCTTCCTCTGGAACATCGAGTACTGGGAACTCAAACTCTGATCCTAAACTCATAATTCTTATGCTGCTGGATTTAGGCAAAAGTATGTAAACCAAACATTTCTCCTTCCTGCCCAGACGTAATGTCTGTTCTACCACTCAAAAAGGGACAGGTGACTACACTGACTGGATCTTTGCCTGACTTTATTGAAACCTAGAATTTCTGGCATTTCATTTACACACTCTGTAATCTATATTTTTGAATTGTCTCATATTTCCTTCTAAAACAGCATCAGTGCTTTCAGATTGTGKGATTACATCCTGCTCCATTTGTTCCTACCCCTGTAGCAGAACTGGCAAACCCACGTCAGTGCCACAGACAGTTTGGTAGTGGAAACCCACCTGTAGTTTCAGTGACACACGGGGTGGAGTGTGTTGGCTACAGACTAACACCTTGTTCTGCTGGCTCTCTAGAGGAGGTGACAAAGGGATAGGGCTGGACACACAAGAGAGAATCTTTCAAGATCTGCCACAGAAGCTCACCTGCAGGAACCCAGTGTCCCAACTGATACAGATAGAAACTTTGAGCAGCCAAGTTCTCAGCATAGATTACATATATATATAAGTTTATATCAAGGTTCTCAAGCATATATTATCCTTAGATCACTAACAAAAGACTAGATGCTAGAATGGTGCTAGAATGTATTGCATATACAGGAGATTTATATCAAGGCTCTTGGATCGAGTCCTCTGTCTTGGTTGAGGAGAGCTGCTGCTGTGTCTCACTCTGTGCTGTGTTCCCTCCAGCTGCAGATCTGGGACACGGCTGGCCAGGAAAGGTTCCGGACCATCACGCAGAGCTACTACCGCAGCGCCAACGGAGCCATCCTGGCCTACGATATCAGCAAGAGGGGCTCCTTCCTGTCCATTCCTCGCTGGATCGAGGATGTGAGGAAGTATGCCGGTTCCAACATCGTGCAGTTACTGATTGGTGAGTTCTAAACGTTCATTCTGGTTTAACGTGGTCAGAAGTTTATTTTTGGTTGAAGTTAAGATGCATGTAATAGATCCAATTGGAATTTTACCAAAGGCGCTGATTTCATTGAAACAGAAAGGTTTTGCTTTGGTTAACTTCTGTGGAGAAGCTGACAGCTTTGAATCCTTCGCATCTCTTGATGGAGAACTGGGATGCTCAGGATTTCCAGGTTCTGACCACACCTGCTGTGGAGCTATTTCATGATAAAGATCTTTAGGTTTGCAAGGCCTGGAGAAGCTCCATCACATCAAGCTGATGTGTTTTGGTGAGTTGGAACATACACGTACTTCAGCAGACAGGGAATTTTGGAAGGATGTTGGGGCAATCAGGGTTTGTCAGTTCTCTGCTAGAAGTTCTCCTTCCCAGCCTCAATGTTTCAGGCTCAGCCATGGCTCTTGGGGCCTGTAGACCTGCTAATACAACAGCAGTACAATTCTAGGTTTCCTTAGGAACCAACAGACAGCTGCTGTTTTCACAGAATGGTGTTAACTTTCATTTCTAGCCCATTTTCTTCTGTTAGGGTCTACAGCCACCACTCTTCAGTTATGTTTTCTGTTCTCTGTGAGTAATACAGGAGTACAGGTTGGAAAGGGCTTGAGAGATTATGCAGTCCAACCTCCTGCTCAGAGCAAGGCCAGTGTCAGGTTGGGCAGGGCCTTTTCAGTCAAATTTTGAAACCTACAGAATGGAAATTCTGCAGCTTCCCTGGGCAACCTGAGAACCTCCTGCCACATGCTTCCTGTGACATAAACAGTCCTTATAAATGACTCTGTTGTTTCCTTTTCTTCCAGGAAACAAGTCTGACCTAAGTGACCTTAGAGAGGTTCAGCTGGAAGAAGCTCAGAGCCTGGCTGAACGCTATGATAATATCATCTGTGCCATAGAGACCTCTGCAAAAGACTCCAGCAACGTGGAGGAGGCTTTTGTGAAGATGGCAACGGAGCTCATGATGAGGCATGGAGGGCCCATGTTCAGTGAGAAGAATACTGACAGCATCAAGCTTGACAGCAAAGACGTTGTAGAAGGCTGGGGGTGTGGTTGCTGATAAGAGCTAGGTGATATCCCTAACTTTACTGGAATTTAGATGGTGCTTCACCCTAATGCTGAGTAGCATGGTAGCCATATTCTCCTCCTCCTCCTGTGAAACCAGCAATTTTGTAGATGTTAGACACAATCCTGTTTGCTTTGGTGTCTTATTTTTAAAAAGGGACTCTTGAGAGGTAGTCCTAAAAGTCAAACTCTCTGAAAAACTTACTCAATATTTGTCCCCACCATTTTATTTTCTGTAACCTTCATACAAGTTACAAAAATGGAGGAAACGAGTTTGGACTTGGTGTTATGGAGTGGGAAGACATTTGGTTGGGGAAGAGACTGATGCAAACCCAGAGTTCTAAGCRTTTAGCACGGGACTGCTGGCAAAGGAGGTCACTTTTGGAATAGGCAATCTTGACAGTGTCTCTTCAAATCCGCAGCACTCCACTAGTGACCAGAAAGTGACAGTGTTTTTGATAAAGGTATTTCAAGTGTTAAAATATCCAAGATTTTGGTTCCAGGACCAAATAGCAGTCACCTGTCCTAGGGCATATGRATTGCTAGTTACTATTGGAACAGGCCCAGGTGGGGAAGCCTTCTCTCAGGTTTTGTGATAATTTTAAGTTAGTATTTTMACAGAAAGCAAAACCAGCCTGAGCAATATCACACAACTTCCTGTCAAGCAGGATTGGACCAGGGTAGTGATTTTAATACAGCCTTGAGGGGAGGGTAGATGCATTTCATTTGCTATTGTTTGCACAGTGATAGCTCCTTTTTCCACGTGAGTATCACTGAGTTTTTGCCCTCAGGTCTCATCATTTCATTCCACAACTCAAGACCTGCACCACTGGAAACAGGAACTGGAGAAACCTTGAACTGACTGTAGCCAAGATCTCTTGCCGTGTGCCTAATGGTCATATACAGGGTTCACTCTGGTCATACATTTCATGTTATGGTACCAGAGTGTTTAGCGCTTAAGTGGTGTAAGTGGATTTGACTTTTTTATTGGTTTTGTTTTTTAAACCATCTCTTTAAATACCACATGGGCATATGATGGGAAAGAAGACCTCAGAACAGCTGAAAACTGCATACACTGCAATTTGTTAGTTGTAAGAAACCAGTGTCTTTTCAAGTTATTCCCTCCCAACTTTGGACCCAAATGTTTCCCTCTCCCTATCACAAGTTACCAGTTGCTTTTCATTTCTTGAAAACATTCAACGGGAAAAATCTTTCCTAGCTGATCAAAAGTCTACATTAAGTTAAATAGATTTCATAATCCAGCTCCATCCAGTTCTTTCAGATGCAGCTCTGTAGTGTATCTTGTAGATGCAGCTTAGGTACTGATGGCAGCATCCTCTGGATTTACACTCTCAGGCACCTTACAAACCTGGATTTGCAAAGGGAGCAGGAGCAGGAATATTTTTGACTGTGCAATTAAAACAAAGGTGTTCAGGGATGGCAAGTGATTTTTGCAATGCTGGTAATTTGAAGGAGCTTATTTTCAGAAGGCACTCATTTAAGACGAAGTCACTTGTCTCTTTGAAAAATCTAGATCAAAAAGGACTTGAATTGTTTTGCTACTAGGGCTGCACCAGTTTAGCCATCCAACATATCCAGTGTCATGAAAATTAGGAAGACTTAGGAAAGGGCTAATGGATACTAATTTTAATACTATTCATCTTCCTGTAGAAAATATTAAACCATCCTCTGCTCTTTCTGGTTTTTTAAACTCTGAGGTAGATAATCGAGGAGTAATGTATGCTTTGTAGCCTGTTTGCTTCTAGTCTAAGGGGTTAGTTTTCAGATTTTATAGCTGTAAGAATGAAAACGCCTTAAATTTTTCAACTAGTATAGTTTTCACAATTCTGATATTTTATATGGAAGGGCAGGCTGAGCTGCAGTACTTAGTGTTTTTGGATAGTTTTCCAGGATATTCCCAGCTCTCCTACATCCAAAGATAGCAGGCAATAAATGTCCAGCTAGACACTGAAAATGAGAATTGTCCAAACTCCAGAGCTGTTAGTGTATTCCCTATATTCTACTCTCAGGAGAAACTATGAAGACAGTCCAAGCTAAAACTCAGTCCTGGTGGCTGCTTTTCCTCCTGTTGAGATGGTCCTTAAGGTACAGAATATTTGCAAGCATTTGACTTTGTGTCATGACACGTTATAGTTTACACCTGTAGGTCATGGGCCTGCAGTTCTGCATGCTTGAACGTGGACCCCCAGATGAGCTCAGCCTCCCACTGTTTGCAGGTTTAGTGCCAAATTATTTAGTGCTGATAAAAATTCACATGCATTTAAGAACAGTATTGCTACTACTCAGACTGAAATCCATAGTTTACATAGTAACTCATCTTGAAACTGGAGCAAGAAGCAAAATGAACACAAATCCTGCTTCCAGTGCAGTCAGTGAATGATTGTGTTTTTACAGTAGATGAAGAACTGAGGAATTATTGATCCATTTTCTTAGTTTTGGGGTTTTTTTAGTAAATAAGTAGAATAAGACCAGGCAGTACACTTCTCATTGCAATTTGCCTGGATATATCTCTTCAACTAGGCTTGAAGGGTGAGGCTCTGTCTGCAGGTCAGTCTGTTTCAGTCACAAAACGTGCAATACAGCAGCAGTGATTTGTTTGCTGTACTTCCAAATGAAGGCACCAATTCCAATTAGTTTTCATTTTGCTGCAGAAAACTAAGACTATGGCTTTAAGTCAGTTTTAACTCTTGGCTCTTCTGTGTTGTAACAAGTGTAATACAAGTTTGCATGCCCTCCTAACTGAACAAAAGGGAACAAAGAAATAGCCTGAAGAGCTGGTTTATTTTTTAGGTTAGCAGCAGATGTGAATGAGTGTTTGGGCTGTCAGTAGTTAAAGCTTATTTTGATTACCAAAGCCTTGCTTTGTTCATTAGCAATAGTCAGTACTCACTAGGCTGAGAGCTTCTTGACCAGAAATAAACAGTAAACGTAGAGCTTTTCACTGCCCTGCTGAACACTTTATTGAATCTGTAACTCACACACAGATACAGAATTCAAGCATTAGGAAGATTGTTGGTTTAACTCCATTAATCCTATTGAAACCAAAAGGATGCCTGGGTGAAGAGAGTGAGTAGCAATAAACCTGTGATTTACGGGTAAAAACCTGAGTTTCACCTCTTAGGTTATAAATGGGCACTGATGTACACCAAGTGAATAATTCAGTAGTGCATGTTCAGCATAAACATTTGCCAAGAAACCTGTTTACTGGCAGTTGAACATTAACAAGACTATGGTGCAGTAATTGCTTTTAAGCAGATCCCCTTGGCTGATCATGTATTTGCATTAGTATTTATTTTTTACAGTACCCAAAGTGTGCAAAAATATTACTAAAGCACAGAAGGGGACATTGATCTCTGCCTTGTAACACTTGGGAGTGGAATGCAGAGGCAAATACTGAAATGAAATCATCAGCAGAATGTGGTTCCCAGGACCGTGGGCTTTGTTACCCTTTGTATTGATTTTAAGCTAATTTATCTCTGGTTTCTCATCCAGCCCATCATCATGGATGGAACTTGTACAAATATTTATAGTTATGTAAATGTAAAACCAAATAAATGTCATCCCTGCTAACACTTGCTTTGCAAAACAAAATTCGAAAAAAAAAAGAGAATGCTTAAGAACAGAGGAGAAGTCCTAATGATTTTCTCACTTTCACTGTACTGGAAAGCAGGGGGAAAAACTCTAAAACTAAATGAAGCCCAGCTAATATCACTAATAGATTTCCTATTAGCTAATACTGATAGATTTCCAAGAACTTCACAAAAAGTGGAGCCTCTTGCTCRTTTTCTTCCTTTGCCTTTAAAGATCATATTGATTTGAAGAACAGAGCTGATGATCACAAGCAATATACCTGCAGTTACTGTACATTACAGTATACGTACACTCACACCATAGCTCCCTTAAATAGCATTAAAGCCTTCCCTTGGTTTGCCCCAGGATATATTGGCCCACTAAGATTTACACCTCTGCTAGTCTCAGTCCCAGCCAGTTGAGCATTTAAATATCTTTTGCTATCTGACACCAATCCTGAGGGAACTGGGAGGTAATAACATCATCAGTTTCTCTTTGTGGGATTGTTTTACTCAATTGTATAATGGAAGTCTCCTTAAATCAAGATGAATTTGTATCTTATTTCATTAATAGACATTGTTTATCTTTACCTATGCTGCTTTCAAAACTTTTATGTATTAGCAGACCTCTGAAGTTTACCCTATTATTTTGGGTAAACAGTGTGCTGGGGGAAAATGGAATGAGAACAATACATGCTTTGTGAACCTGAAAAATAAAATTACTTGCCTTCTGGTACCTTCCAGCCATGGAGAGTGCTCAGTTTAACCCCATCAGGCATTCTCACAGGATGTGTGTGGTTCTTGGTGAAGTTGAAAGGAAATGAATCCCAAAGTTTGGGCTAATCACCCATAGCACTTAATTATCCTTTCTCAAATAATACTAGATTGTTTTATCAACTAAAAGGTGTTGTAGGTTTACAAATATGGCAGTAAAAGATGCCATGTTGGTAATGTAGATTAGTAGTCACATTTTATTACAGTTGTATAAAGTATAGTGACTTCAGAGCCACAGAGCAGAGTCCTTGGTAACTGGACTGTTCTCAGATTTGATAGTTCTTTTTCATGGTGTAAGAAATGATTCACAGATTCAGGAAATGCTGTCTCAGTTTTATTTTTATAGTATTTGTAGTTTTATTTTTGTCATGTTTGTAGTAGTGCTGATCATCCACTGAGATTTCAGTTGGAGTATCTTGGTTTTTACTGGCCAGGTAATGTTAGATTATTGAATTTGGTTATAAAACTATTAAAAGCAGCAAAAATTCTCAGATGGAAGCATTTAATTGCATACTTTAGAAGAAAACCCCAGATATTCCACAAGTAGATGTTCTGGTTTCCACCACAAGTTTAGCCCTCTCTATCTCTTTTGTCATTTCAGTTTAGTTTACTTGGAAAAGAGCAGGGTTACAAAATCAGAACAAACAAACCAACCCAAATGTATATTTGCTGTCCCTGGAATTGTTGCCAGAGGTTAGATAAAAATACCCAGGATACTCTTCTATCCTGATCTTAGTAGGACTAATTTCATAATTTTTTACTATGACTGAAATAAGTTAAAAYGCACTTTAAAAATAATCCTTTGAAGCATAAAAAGGTTGCCATTTTTCTCCCCATGTCTTTTTTAACAAGGGTTTCCATTACTTGAATGCTGATACAGGCAGTATCATAAGTACCTTTAGGCATCACTGAAGACAGTCAACAGTTGTCTTGTTTTTCCATGTGAGCCAGTGGCCAGTGGAAAACAAGGGAACAAGATAACTTCACAAGAATGACAAAAGTGAAGCCTGAGTAACGGTCAGGAAAGAGTTGCTGTTTAGTCCAATTAAATGTGTTAGGTTTAATCAATCAATGCTTACTCAGTTCAAAGGAGACACTTTCCTTCCCGAAGGTGAAATAATGCACTACTCAAGTATTTGCAGGTTTTCTTTTTTGCGCCACAGAAATTTGACTGCTTTCTGTACTGAAGAAGGGTAGACTGCTAAAAACTTGTTAACTGGTTGGTACCAGCAGAGTTTAACATTTGGAGAGCTGTTAAATCAGCTTTAAGTTGTATTTAGAACCTATTCCTTCCATTATGAGGTTAAAAGTGTGTCTCTCTCCTCCAGGGCACCATTTGAAAGCCTTTAGAAGACCCAAGATCATGCCTTAATAAAAATTCATTGAGGCTTTCTTTATCATTAGAAAGTCATTTATCATGTTTCTTTTGCAAGATATTTTTAGACTTCCATTGATTTATTTCAAATTTTATTATCCAACTGAACTGCTGACTCCTTCCAGTAATTACTAAGTACCAGCCTTTACACTGCACTGTGATGTGGAACATGGGATGATCAACACCCTTTTTTTTCTGCAATAAATTCTMTGAGCAATATAGATTTATAGGAAGATGTGAGGGTGTGATTTTGGGTACCTAAATTATCATAGGTGAAAACAAGAGTATGAAAGATTGTCCTTTGGACATAGCATGCAAACTTGTCTTGAGAACTTGAAGGCACTCTTTAAAAGTGAGCCAAGAGCTGAATTTTCAGAGACATGAAAGCTGCAGACAGATGCCTCCCAAGGTCTTCAAAAGCATCTCGGTACCATAGCAAATAAAGCACGAAACTTGTATGGAAGTGGTTTTGCACTAAAGGGAAATAGTTATCAGAGAAAAAAATCGTTAATGTGAAAGGCAGAGCATCCTGATTATTCTGCATTTTTCATGTTCATTTCCTATTTCAATGCTGTGCATAAGTAAGATTTTTCCCTTTATAAATGATATTAAAATAGATAAAGTGTGAAAAGTAGTTTGATACTTGACAAAATAAATGCTTTCTTAAGAGAGTGATAATATTGATGAGGAGAATAACTTTGCTGTTAGGGTTTGGTGGTGTAGTGTCAGGGATTCCTCATGGAATTATGTGTTGGGATGGTGTGACACACAAATCATTCCCAAACCAGGGGAAGCCAGTGGAGACCAGACCCTGTCCTGCCTGCCAGACATAAGATAGATACAGGCATATACTGAGCAGAAGGTGAATTTAGTTCTTTGTAACTGTTTTTAAAGACTTCTATTTTATAAGTCTGTAAGGAGAGATGATTTCTGATAGTCAGATATGCTCAGTGCTGTCAACCAGCTTTTCCCTCTTCTGTGCCTCACTCGCTGAGACCTGACAGGTAAAAACCCCACAACTCCAGAGACCAGGGAGCATTCCAGCCAGTCTGGCTCACACACACCTGTTGGGGAGAAGGTAAAAATCTCTAATTCATATTGAATTCATTCACTGCATTCCAAAATTATTTGAGGGGTTTGGATGATAACAGTGTTAAAATGGTTCTGCATTTTCTAGGACAAATCTGTTGCTTTTCAAGGTTTCTTCAAGAGATGCAGGCTGTACATTTCTAATCATCAGTAACTATTTTGCTTTTAAACTTTCTTATCACAATACTGACTAGATCATTTGGAATATGAGGAGACAAGGGAGCAAGCTTGCATACTACGGTAATTTTTTATACTTTACCTTCATCTATTTATGAATTTATTATGAAAAGTATTTTTAAACATGAAGCCTGCTTTTGTTGTGAATTTTAGCAAAGTAGTGGATACATTGTACTGTATCATTAAAAAGGTTTAATTAAAGTAAACATTTGGCAATTAATATCCTTTGTTGTTATTTTATGCATGTACCTTGATGTGGTATATGATCAGAAACAAAATCAAATTTTAAGAAATTATGTATCCTATCCTATGGTGATGTATGGTCTACTTTTACACAAGATATGACCTAATGTACTCTTTATTAAACAAATGGTGCTGAACCAACTTCCTCTTATCCTTCCAACTGTCCATCACCTCCAGAAATGCATGCACTTTAAATTGTTTCCAGTTAGTAAACTCCCCAGCATAGCTGTCTGGAAGATTAAGAATGAAAGCCGAAATCTTCAGTGTTGGAGAAGTGCAAATAACTTTCTCAATGCTTGCAATTAAGTGTAAACAATGTCGTTACAATTGTACCTCCCCAAGAGAACATTTAGATCCTGGATTTTATTGAAGTGCTGTAAATTAAACAAAGCAACACCCCTTTCTTTTTGCTCGGCTCTTTAATTCTAACGTCAGCAGATGAGTATTTGCGATCAGCAGGAGCCAAATATTGAATGACTTGGTTCTATATTCAGTCTGCTACTTAATAACAGCCTCAGGTATCAAAAGAGCAATGAGTAGCTGTCCATGCAATGGTCAGGCTCTAAAGGTGGTGAATTTGTTAGTTAATTCTTGTACAATGACACATTCTTTGCAGGTGAAACATTCTGGGTGTAACTACCCCTGTCACTGGTGTGCGCTGTGCTGGAGAGAACTGGTGTGAGAGGGAAGTGGTGCAAGTCATGCTTAACATGTACCTACTCCTCGTAGGGACTGACTTTTTTTCCTCGTGTGTTCTGCACATCTATACCACAGTGTCTAAATCTGTGGGGAGAAAAAACCCAACTTTTCCCTACGTATTTTTTTGGTAATTTGTGCATTTCAAGGCTGTGATATGAGAAAAAACATAACAATTTCTACATAGCTGGGTTTCATTTATGCAAATACCACCCTTATTTTAATACAGTCCTAGAACATAACACGTAGAACAGTTCTTTGTAAACCCTGTAACACGTTTGGCCCTCAAAAGCCAGACACGCCACCAATGAGCCAGTCCCGTCACCCTGTGTGACCCTTGGGACCTGCCTGTCCTCCTGTAAGGAGCTCTCAGTGTCTCCAGGGCAGGAAGGACACACACCTGTGTCGACAGAACCAACTGGTGCCACAGCAGCTTCCCAGGTCACCTCCCCCAGCCCTCTGTGAGATGCAGAGCACATAGCTCTGACTGAGCAGGGAGCACGGTGGGGGCCACTGAGGTGTGGCCAAATCCCCCCAAGACACCCCTGAAAATGTGAACCAGTCATAAAACCTTATGTGGAGGGGAAAAACACACACTGAACAAAACCAAAGCCCTGCTCTGATCTCTGCTGACCGATTGTCTGTAAGGGGGTGTGTCAAATTAAATCTGCATCAGTAACAGGCCTCTGTACCTTGAAGTTATTGTGGAAAACAACACTAACAACTGTTAGTGGCTTATTATGTGATAAACACTTAGAAGTTCTCAGCTGTATTTCTAGGAACTCTCCCTTGAATTCTCTAGGAATGTGGAATAGTTTGGATACAGGAGGAGATCTATACACACTACAACCATTTTTCATGTGCTGTTAGTGTGGTGAACTGGCCTTTCATTATGTAGCTTGTACCTGCAAAAAAATACCCATATTTTTTATAGTCTAAGTTCACTGAATGTTTTTTCTCCCCATCTATGGGCAGGAACTTAGGTGTTAAACTAGCAGAAAGACTTCCATAAAACAAGATTCCAGTCCCAACTCCTATTGAAAATCTACTTATTCTGAGATTCTTACCCATACAACAGGTGCTGCTCCTGCTTGAGAAGAGGCCAGTAGATAAACCTGTGTAAACCTTGCTGGGTGTTAAACTAAGGCATGTTTAGCATGATCCTAGATCTCCAATACTGGATTCTGAGCTTGGCATACAAGACCAAAACAATTCAAGGAGGAGAACTTCTAATTAAGACCAGCTGAGTCTCAAGTGATGTCAATTAGACAAAGTAAACCCACCTGTGTTATTCTGAATATGCACCGATTTGTTTTATTCACAGGAGTGACCACAGAAACACTCTTTTCTGAAACTTTTAATGCACAGGCTATTTCTGTCCATGTTGAAAACAGGATATATTTCATCACCCAAGAATTCATCCTTGTCTARACAAAAGATTTTCATACAGACTGTGTGAGATATGCTGTAATACCATACAACTGTTAGCACCCATTTCTGTTCAAGTTACAGAGCGTACAAACACACCACTGAGTTTCAAAGAAACAAACTCCTGTAATCCCAGCTTCTCTCCTTTGAGACTGATGGAAAGAGATTTCCACCTCTTTTGGCAACTGCCTTCTGTGTGGTGTTATCCAAGTCACTATTTCTACCTTCCTTTAGTCCCTTCACCTCCTATCTTTTAAGCATTTTGGTTTTTTGTGGGTTTGCCAAGCCTATATTGCCACTTACCAAGCTGGAGTTGAGTCCACAGAGCTGGAGAATCTGAGGTACCCTGAGGCTTGGAGAGCTGGATGGGGGCAATGGGTTTACATTTTAGTACTGGTGTGACATAGAAATAGAAGGAGAAAAAAAAAGGGGGGAGGTGGAGAAGGGAAAGAAGAAAGGAAAAAAGAAAAAAGAGAAAAAGGAAAAAATGGTAAAGAAAGTAGGAGAAAACTGGAAAAAAGAAGAAAAAAGGAAAAAATTAAAAACGAAAAAATGGGGAAAAGGAAAAGAGGTGGGGGAACGAAGAAAAAGAGGAAGAAAGGAGGAGGAAARGAGGGAAGGGGAAAAAAAAGAGAGAGAAAAAAAGGAGGCAGTAGAAGGTTGGGATGCTCCGACCTCTTTCCCGCCCCGCTCCAGCCGCGCTGAGGTACCACCAAAATGGCGTAGGGCGCGCACGGCGGTCCCTCAGGGTTGAGGCGATCATCCCGCACCCATCACCCCTCACCGATCGTCCCGCACAGCACCCGGGCGGTCCCGGCCCCTCAGGGCTGAGGCGATCACGGCTCACCGACCATCCCTCGCGGCACCCGGGCAGCCCCTCCGGGCTCAGGCGATCACCGCTCACCGATCCGTCGCTCACCACACCCGGGCGGCCCCTCAGGGCTGAGGGGATCACCGCTCACCTCACAGCACCCGTGCAGGCTCTCGAGCTGGGGCGTTCGCAGCTCACCGATCGTCCCTCGCCGCACCCAGGCGGTCCCGGTCCCTCAGGGCTGAGGAGATCGTCCCTCACCGACCATCCCTCACCGTACCCGGGCGGTCTCTCAGGGGCTGAGGCGATCATCCCTCACCGTATCCGGGCGGTCCCTCAGGGCTGAGGCGATCGTCCCTCACCGCTCATCCCTCACCGCACCCGGGCGGTCCCGGCCCCTCCGAGCGGGTCCAACCCTCGGCTTCCCGAATAAACTCAGTTCTTACGGAGCAGTTCACGGAAAGAAGTAAACTACTACAAAACACTGCAACAGATTGTCGTGAATTACCCAGATCTTCAAGACAAGCTGCCTGGATACGACCTTTAACTAAAAGCCCCTACAATTTCAAAAGATTATTCCCTAACAAGTAGTATCAATAGGTGTAATAGACTGATTTTATAAACGTAGAAGGTACCACAGAACAGATTATTCCCTTCATTACATTTAAGTGTATTCAACTTTTGACATGATTAATTTTAAATGCAAGTTTGGGATATTTTTTCATATCAAAGAGGAGATAACCTGTAAATTCGTGGGTTTTGAATCCTAAGTATCCTACATTCCTCTAACTGAAAAATGCTTCTGAAGAAAAACATCTGACATTGAAGACAATACATGACCGTAGTTCAAAATATTCTACATTTTGTATTAGCAAAAATAATTACAGGATATACCTTTGAAGGTTGGTTTTGAGGTTTTGGGGGGGGGGGGTTAATAGAACAAAAGGGATCAAGAATAAAAGCACTATTCACAAACGGCAAGTTCTACTTACAGGAAACTTTAGCACGATGCTCAGAAGTATTTTTAAAAGTGATTTCAGTGATCTCCTTCTGTACATTCTGGTCATTTAGGTGTTTCAACAGGACATTTTCAACTTGAAAAAAGGATTGTAACATCCAATAGCTCACCTGTGTTGTGACTCAAATACACTGAACAGAACATGTGGGAAACTGTTTCAAAAAGGTAAATGTCAAAACTGAAATAAATATTAAAGAAGGTTAAGTGAAAATCGAGGTAAGGGGAGAATCAAGGAAAGGAGAGCAAACGTTAACATAGGGTCTTACTCTTTTCCTTACCTAATATAATGTTAATCAATCTCACTTGGCTGGATAATTGGAAACAACATTAAACTAAACTCAGCTTTATTCAAGAACTGTGAAAACCCCACCTTTTCAGCAGTACAGATGGAGATTTCTTCAAGGATTCCCACATTTTAGCTTGTTACTAACAAAGTATCACCACATTTCATTTTAAAGTACCACAGCAGGAAATGTTAGAAATTACAGTGGTAGCTCTGAGGCACTAATTTATGATACCTCTTTTCAATAGTAACTCACTATAGTCCTTCAAATCCTTCCTTAAAAATTTGTTTTTCAGGATATGTCACCAAAATCTTTGCTGAGCTCACTGCTATACCCCAAGTGTCTACTGAACTAACATCTCTCTTTAAGTTTTATAGCAATACCTGCATATATTAATCCTTTTTTGTCCACCACTAGTGGCAACAACTGCCTATTTTTTGTGTGATCCAGATCTAGTGGCAGCCCAGCGCACTCCTGGGGTTCAATCACACTTTCACACAAAAAATCACATCAGAGACAGCTCAAGCAGAACCACCAGGCAACATTCACAGCCCTGCAATGCAGACACAGCCTAAATGGTCTGGGAGGGATATAGGCTAAAAACCTCTCAGGCAACAAGCAGGAGCAGCCTGAGGAGCAGCCAAACTTTGAAGAAAAAAGGAGAAACAATTGAACATTTTCTGTTCTGCATCAACTTCCAGCATTTTTATTCTTTGCTTCACCGATTCTGGTAGAGTTTAAGAGCTCTGCAACATGCTTTACTACTGAAATAATATGACTTCAAATCATCCTGACCTTACAAAATTACAGTCTGTACTTAGATTTGGCATTCTTTGCAAATCCTTGGTAAATTACAGAAAAGTGCTAAAGAAATAGGTAGATACCTGTTTACTGTACCAATAAAAAAGGCAAGAATGTGCTGCTGTAAATACTTTTCCAGTGAAGAAACAGGAAATAAACTGTTTAGAGCAGTGTCCTTAAACTGGATCCAGCGAGACATGTTGAAAGCTACTTAGGAAATATTAGGAGAGATGAATCAACAATCCTGACAGTGGAGAGGGGGATTACAGTGCTTTGCAAACAGAGGAAACACAACAAAATCTGACTTCACAGCAGCTGTGTTCTCTTGGTGGCTGAGCTTTCAGCTGCTGCTGTTGGGATAATGAGCAGTGAAGAGTTTGACCAGGAAGTCATTTCACTCTGTGCCACCAGGTCTGTCCATGCTTTCAGCCAGAGTTCTGCCAGCCCTGCAAGAACCTGGGAGAACTGAACACCCAGATTTTTGTTTGTACAATTCCTAATTGGAAAAAAGACCTAAACAAAACCCAACCCTAAAAACCTGACTAGCCTGTAATGTGATCCTTGTGTGTAAGCCGACTTTGGTTTCAAAACAATTAAATGGGTTATGTTTTCCAAGCTTATGTCACAAGTACAACATATATTGTTATATTTGTTATAACAAATTAACACGGAAATATTTTCAAAGACATCTTTTTGATGAAAACATTTAGAAGCATTTTATAAAAATAACATAAAATAAATTATTTTTTTTTTTAAATGAACAGCTATAAAATCCATGAACCAAACAACATATAACATTGACACAAGATGAAATATATTACACTAAAGGCCAGTTAATTACCACAGTGGTATGAGACTTCAAGTAAATTATGAGGCACTTTTTGGCCAAGCAGTAGTCACTCATTCAGTGGTAAAGTCCAACTCACAGAAACACCTGAAACAAAATTGCTAAAGCTTTCTAAGATTCTAAATTCCTCAAAAAAAAGGTGCAGATGGAAAGGCAAAGACCAAAAGGCCACACAGGGCACCCAAAGTGTGCTGCTTTTCTTACAGGACTGTGCCCAGCACAGCTGGAGTTCCAACACGTGGGAACAAGTCAACCTTCCCCATCCTACAGGGGCATTTCTGTTAAGGCTTCCACATCACAGCAGAGATGAGCAATAAAATTCCAGGGACATGGGAAAACAAACACAAAGAAAGGCAGCAGCAGGTTATATGAGAGCAAGTCCAAGGCGGAACAGATTAAACTCCACTCTAATTGAAGAGCATTCAGTACTTGCAGAATGCCAGGCACTAATACAGGTTGTGCTCTGTACCAGCCCATTTGGAATTGACTGAGTGGCCCCAGCACCACAATCTGATATCCTCAAGATCTCCAACATCTAAAAGCTAAATCTTCCAGCAAACAAAAGCAGGTGCTGTCATGGAGGAATTTAAGTACCAGTTCACATGAATAGGCTACTATGAAATATTGCTATTAAAATACCTAACATAACATAACAAAGAGGAGGACAATAAAGGGCAACTGAAAACAGAAATTACGTATTTAGAAGTACTATAAAAAGCATTATTGATATCTAAGATACTGAAACACACTAATGTACCTACATATACTACTAATAAGCATACTTAATAGAAGATTGTATTGATTTAGAAGTTAAAAAATTTTAGAAGGCAGTGGTTTGTGGCGCTATCATAAAGCACTGTTTGTTTTTTTGGGAAGAAAAGCACAGCATTGAGTGGTCCTTAAAAAATAATGTCATCTCAATTAGGTGCAAAGTTCTCCAGCTGGAAGACCAGGTCTACAGCAGCATCAACATCTGGCACAATATGATCTGGTTCCACTAAACCAGGGTCGAACCGAAAATCTCGGTGGCCGTGGAACACGTTTTCAGTTATGCTGTCCCCGGTGTCCAAGGGCACCTCGGTGTGGGGGTTGTACACCCCAGTACAAACCAGGACAGACCTACAGCGGGCAGCAGCTGCAGATGCCAGCTCATTCTCCCAGCTGAGGCCTATTTCATCATCCTGAGGGAGCGTGGCAGGGCCTCTGCAGCCAGAAACTTTGGCCTGGATCCGGGACTTGGAACCTTTCCTGGAGTTCTCTTCAAGGTAGCGGTTGTACAGGTTAGCACCATAGACATCAGTCATGAGATTGTCCCTGCAAACAGGAAGGTTCAGTCAGCAGTGCAGCTTTAGTTGTCAAATGTATGAAAGACATTTTTATGGTTTCAATTGAACAGTTCATTCTACATTTCACACAACTTTACGTGGAAGCATGCAGATAGGGAGAAATCCAATCCCACAGCTATTTTATGGCACCATTTTCATGAGGCATGACACAACAAAAATGAATCACTCTGCATATTGCAATTGCAGATTGGGGCAGAGGGAGGGAAAATCAATGATAGGTATGAGCATGAATGAGCTTATTWTATTTCCAAACATCTTGGAAATTCTGGAACAGTCTTTAATACAATACAGCTTTATTTCCTTCTATGAAAAGGATTCTACGATGTGACAGCACACACGATAGCATATGACCATGCTAAATTATCTCAGAGATAAATTCTAGCTCTACATTCTCTAACTGTCCTTTGCTCAAAGCCAGTTGGTGTTACACCACTAAACCTAATAAAACAAACACCCATGCAAGCCCTTTTTGTTAGATTTACACAGCCTATTACAGAAATAAACAAAAAACTGGGAGAAATCTTACTTGCATAYAAAACACTTTTTGTGCTTCTATAGAAATTACACATCAAAAGACCAAAGTATTAGTAATTTTTAAGATTAGAAACKTCATAAAAAATACACCATAGCACCAAGAAAGTTAGATGGTCTTAATGGCAGGAGAAACAAGCTGGTAAGAGTTGTGTGTTTTTCTTTGCTGGCATTTACACTGTGAGTAATTTCCTGCTATACCTGCCAGACCCAGCACACCGGGTCTGGATGGGCTGTGATTTCCTGCTGTACCCCTGAGGCTCAGCACAGCTTACCCCACAGCACAGAGGGTCTGGATGGGCTGTGATTTCCTGCTGTACCCGTGAGGCTCAGCACACCTTACCCCACAGCATAGAGGGTCTGGATGGGCTGCTCCCAGCTCCTCTGCAGGGCCTGGGCCCGGATCAGGTGCTCTGCATACTGGTAGGTCAGCCTGCTGGGTTTGCCCATCAACGCCTCGTACTTCAGCTCTTTGCCAGTGATCTTCTTGTAAATGTTTTCCAAACAAACCATGAATGTCCCGTGCCCAAACCTACACAGGTATAAAACCAAACCATGAACGTTCCATGCCTAAACTTACACAGATACAAAACCAAATCAAATTATATTAAGTACAGATTAAAAAAAAACCAAACAAGGCTTTTCTATTTCATGATTTTTAGGGATCAATCGTATCCTGCAACTATCAAATTCCCCTCAGCATGTAACATTTCTGCAGCTGTGTCACTGAAAATTAAGTGCTGATTAGCTGAACAGCAAACACCACAAAAACTCATGTTATTGGGAGAGCACAACAGATTTATCTGTTTAACAGTTTTAAAATTGCTCACTGGAGATATCTTGGCTGCCTTACTGTAGCCTGAAACTATCACACATATATCRTTTCCAACATGCTAATTAGAGATGGCCTTTGCTTCCAAAGACAGGTATCTGACAAGATCTTTTGACACAGCATTGCGTGCGGCAGCAATCAACTCACAGTAACAAGTTTCTATTTCAGCCTTTGTTCAAATTACAGGCTGAGGGGAAGGGAAACAAACCTATTAAGGAACTACCTTCTATTGAAAGCATAATCAAACAAAACCACTCTAAGAGGTCGTGCCACCTTGTTCTGCATGTTCTACTTGCTTTTTCTTATGTTCCTTTAAGAGCTCACTGCATTATYCCCAGCTCAAACCCGCTCACTGTTTTCAACCAGCACGGTCAGCTCTTTACCCTACCAGGAATGTAGGGTGGAAAAGAGAAATACCAAAGAGGGACCTAATGAAATGAAACAATGGCCTTGATAATTTTTTCATTTTTGCCTTTGAACCGAGGCTCTGAGGCCCTCAGGAAAAAACCTCTTTTCTCCACTGTTCTGGGAGTGAGGAAACAAAAGGGGTTAGAGCTTAAAAGCGGTTTTTCTCTTGAGTAACTGATTTCCTGGATGCAATAATGCAGCCAGCAACAAGGCAGCATTAGCTGAAAGTGCATTGCTTTAGAGATGTTGTGTTCAAAGCCAAGACCTGCTGTGAAACTACATCAAGCATTTTGTATTCAAGTGTTGACTCTGAATCTTACTAGAGAAAAGAGGAAGTCCCAMAAATATCACAATTACATGAATGTTACAAAGCACTTACCTTGGGGACTGTGCCTCAGCCACCCACATCAGATCCATGTTACAGGCAAGCACAGGAATGTGAGGGTAGTTTTCATGGTGATAGGGATTTCCAGGATAGCCACTTGTCAGCAAAACATCTATTATCAGCTGCAGGCTGGTTTCCCATCTGACTGGCTCCCCAAACAACACCACAGCTGTGAGAACCAGAATTACAACACAGTCATGGAATTGTTAACAGAGGACTGAGTCTCTGACACTTGGTCTAAAACTTGATGTAGAGAGACTGAACAAGTAATTTAATATAACCAGGAACTGATCAAACAGTCACATTAACTTTAATTTAGGGGTTTAATATATCACATACTCATCCATTCATGGAACAGAAGTAACAAGACTCCACTGCAAAATCTACAGGTTTTAGGATTTTTTTTTAATTGGTGCAGTTCTCYAAAACACCAGCAAATATTAACTTCTAAATTGTATTTCTAAGTCTTCCATACCTTTGTGAATTCTRTGTTTGCACACAGTATTTAAATACTCTACCAGAGATGTTAACTTGTTCATCTTAGAACAAAATTTGGATGTTGTTTTTAAAATTTGTTATGGTCTCCAGCAATAATCTGACATGGATTTTTTAAAATTGTATGGTCCAATTTCTACTTTCCTGTTGTTCAGAAGAGATGAGAGTGAACACAACGAGCTGAAACAAGACCCTTCTCATACTACAGCTCCCTCCTGACTACTTGGAAGAACAAGACCCGTTATTTCTGAACACGTCAGTTCATTCCCCATTTATGAAATTGCCTGTTAGAGGCAGATGAAAAGGAGACCTCATGTATCCTTGAAACTTCAGAAACACATGGCTGAAAACTGCACACATTAAAAAACAGCTTTACTACACATGAGGCATTCCAAATTAATGACAGATGTCACTAACAAGGAAATTTTAGGATTGTCTCAGACAAATTTCTAAAGTGCCCAACAACCTAAAAATAATTTCTGATAATAAAATCAAATCAAATAAAGATATTTCATTTATTAATGGAAAGTTGGAAGTTAAATAAAGGTAACTGACCCTCAATCTTGGGAAGCTCCACAGCAGAGGGGGACTGCAATAAGAAAAAAGTGAAAGTTTTCCACAAGATTAAGCATCTACTACTATTTTTAACAGAATAAATTCAAGCATAGCTCCCACAGCTGCCTCCTGCAGCACTGACAGGAAGTGCATTTTCTATATTGGTATATACCTGACGTCAGCTCACTTAGAAACTTGTGTTTGCATTCTGCAGTGAAATCTCTGGCACATGGACAACACACAAGTGACTGTGTTGTACCTGCACGAGCCTCCTGCTTCTCCTGAGCTGCCTCTGGCAAGCCTGAGGGCTCCAGTGGTTTAAATGACTTGTGTGTGAAAGTATGGATGTTTATTTYTCCACAACTTCCAGGAGTAAGAGGCCTCTTGTAGTACCAAGACATTTGAAAAATAGTTTTTGATATGTATTTCTTTAACACTGCTAATAAAGAAAAACACACTGTATAACCTGTAATATATTTGCTAAACAATTAAAGAGTTTGCACTTCATTATTTACTCTCTGTGGTGACAAACACATTAACAGGTTCTTGACCTTCCCCACCCACATGGGTGAGAAGCCCAGCGAAAGGTGACACGCCTGAGTTTTGGATTCTGTGAGCCACAGACAATGTCCTGACTACASGTGGGGAAGATCCACTGTGTAGACTGACCCTGAACAGGTACAGTACACACAGATATTCACTGGGCAGGTATTCACTTCTACTTTAAATTCTGCACGGTTCAACTGAGAGCACTGTACCTACTGTTAACATTTAAATAATGCTATATACAACAAAGGGAGTTCTTTGGAGGAAAAATCTTTATCTTCAAAGCGTTCATTAACAATCAAAGCAACCTCATGGCTTAGAAACAATATCAACACAGTCCCCTACTGCAGGGGAAAGCTTATGTTATCTTCCACACGTTCTGAGGAAGCTAATCAGCTTTCCAAGACAGACTTTGCATTAGGTATCTGTATTAGACTGTAAGTTTTCCACAACAGTTAGTTACAAAATCAAGGACCAGGTTAAAGAAYTACTACTGAGAGAAAAAAAGTCTATAGAGCTGTTGGTGAGAATGCTGTAATAAAACAAATAAGGAAGCAGAAAAGCAAAGTCAAAATACAATGTAGGAACATGCTGTAGGAACAGCAGGATTAGCTCAGTAGTTAAATATTGACCCCTGTTATAGGATGTCATGCAACGAGCAAACAGAGAGGTTTAAAACAAAAATCTACACTCACCAGGACATTGGGTCTTCTGTCATGGTCAACTGCATCGAGCAAKGGGTGCTTCTCCCTTAGGGTGTCAATGGTGATGGGCTGGCAGAAACCAAGGCTGGGGAACACCAGCTAAGGACACAGGGTTGCTTATAGGAAAAGATTTTCCAAATTGGTAATTCCATTTTAACCATTTGAACATATGCAATTTATCTGGTAAAGCAAATTATTTAGGAATGAAAGCAACATCACAGATGGACTTTTCCCACTACTGATAAATGAAGGCCAAGATTTCTCTATTTTGTATTCAGTCTTGTAATACACTTCTCTCTTAGTCAAGCCTAACGAATTTTAACAATTAACTGGAATGTTCCTTCAATACCTTTTTCTCAACTTTGTATTTCAAAYAGAGCTTATGCTATGCTTAAAAGTTGCATATACATTTTTTACATCTTATGATTTACACCAACTTTAATGAAAATCCCACTAAAGGAAGAAGTGCAGAAAGGAGTTACTGGAAGCATGAGCAAACATTATGCAAAAGTTAAGGTTATTAAGTTACAATTTGAAACTTTGAAACTTGTTACACCAACATAATTCAAGTTCTTTGGGCAGTTAGTATAAAATCACATTCAAAACATAAATTTGACACCATACTAAGAACTACCATTAATACTTATTAGTGCATTTGTAGGGTTGAAACACTCGGTTTTCTTTGATCCACAGGATCCCCTGAACTTCATCAAGAAAAACACTTTGACAGAAAGTTATTGTTTTTTAAAGTATTTTTTAAAGATACTCTTGAGCAATATCAAGAAGTGGTCCTTGTCCAGACACCAGAACACATTTGTCATGGTAATGCTTGAACATCCGCAGAGGACTGTGTGACATCATCACTTGATCTTGTGAAATCTGTTTGGGATTTAAACACAAAAGGAGTCTGTTGTTTTTCAGAGAAGTTGTTTATACATAGATTCAATTAACAGATGTGACAAATTCTAGGAATTACAAAAGAATCATACAGCTGTACCTAAACTCCTACCACAGCATTTTCTCCTTTCACAAATGATGTATCGATAATGCGCCAGAAAAAATACGTTACTGACATACTATCATACACATCCCTTTCAYCTTCCAGAATTGCTCTATTCAACAAGAACATGGTTTCTCTCCTAGTTTTACAGAATCACCAAATTCATTTGGAAACAAACAGGGAAGAAGAATCAGAACTGCTCAAGTTCCAATTGTGGGCCCTTTGCTAGACTGCAGCACTGACTGAATTTGTATCAGATCACCTGCTTTTAGTTTACATATCCCCACTCCTTCAGTAGGATAGGTATCTACCAGTAAGACTATTATCCTAGAAGGATGCTCTTATTAATCGCTACTTATCACCTTTGGAAAGAAATACCTTTAGTTTTACTCTTGGAAAAATCAGTACCTTTACTAATGGAAATGCCATTAGTTTTGGACAGCATTTTTTACTTTCTAATGCCTCCAGCAAAGCATGTCACAGGSCTTAAGGGAAAACCAGAACTGATTAACTGAACAGCATTTAATGGAAGGTAACACATTTGACACATTCAACATAATAATGAACTAAACAGGATTTAAGTGACTCACTGGAACTCCCAGTAGGTGAGACAACTGGTCGGCTTTTTTCTGGCGCAGGCAATTCCCTGCATTGGTGACAAAGACCACAGGCACCAAGAACTGTCCCTGAGAATTCACCAGCTTTCGAAAGGCTGTTTTGGCAGCAGGAATGGGGGTCTTTCCTCGGACCAGTACCCCATCAATGTCAAAGAGAAATCCAAAGGATGGCAGTACACTGAGCTGTAAGGAAGAGATGAAAACAAAGGGTACACTAGTTATGCCTGTACTTACATATGTTTGATAGAGTTTACAGCAGCTACAGATCACTGAGAACAGACACCTCCAATGAAAGCAAGGGATCTTTAACTTTGTACATTTTAACCTGCCTTACAGACACATTCATATGCTAAAATACCTACTGTTGACACAAGGAGCACCACAACTCCCTCTGCCATATGCAGAAGTGCTATTTTGCCTTATAGTTACAAAACATTTCAGAAAACAGGGAAAAATTAAGTTAAACTCATCCAAAGAGGTATAAAATACATGCTGCTGTGCCAGTGAGTCACTCTTTTGATTGGTTTGACSCCCACAGAATACTAACAGAATATACAAAAGTAAATTTTTCAGCAGTAGGGTGGATGTGAATCTTGTACTTGGCTCCTCCCTTACAAGGTGTTTAGATACTGAAACTGTTCTGTTCCACAGCAGGTTTGATTACAGCCAGGTAACTGCTGTGCTYCTTAGACACGGCTTCAGCCCAGTCCTAGTTTTACCTACGGCAGACTAATCGGTGAAGTTAGCACCTCTTTAAAGAAAGATGCTGCCCGAGTTACTAAAATGTAGCTCCTCACCTGCCTTTGAGGCAGTGAAGAGCTGGACTTCATGAGCTCAGGAAAGGAGAGTGTGGTGAATGAGCTGAAGGAAAGATGAGCTGGGTGATAACCCCAAGGAGCAGAGACAGAGACTGTTCAGCAATGAAACTGTTACTGGATCAGGTTGGAAAAGCATGGAACAAAACCTATCATCTAAAGTTCATTTACCACCCGAGCCTAAAATGGAAACGTGGAACCCTGGGACGTATGATCCCATCTGTCATASTCCAGACCTGGACAGCCTTTGCTGTCAGAGCTGTCTCGGGGCACACACTCACCATATCTCCTATGCAGGGAGAAGGGCATTTTGCCTACTGAAGCAGCACTTTGTTCCACATCAATTATTCACCCACTACATTTTTCCTGCAGYCAGGCACAGCTCAGGGACAGCCAGTGCCACCGTCACCGCTGGGAACGGTGATGCAGCTGCCGGCACAGCCCGACACGCTGCCTCTCACTGCTGCCTCTTCTCAACCCACGGCACTCAAACGACAGCGATAATCCACTCCCCTACAGAACTCAATTTAATAAAGTCAACACTGTAAATATATTGCATTACCATGGATTTAAATTAGGCTGTTTTTTTTGCTCAGCTTTACATGCAAGAACTCCCCCTGAAGCCCTCTCCTTTCTCCTCTATAGACCCATCAGCCTCTATTTAAGAACAAACCCCCTGCAGCCCTCGTCTCCACATTGTCTGTGGCCGTTTCAGGAATGCTACATTAGAAATAACCCAGCTGCTGCAGGGATGCTGCTAAAGACTTGCTAAGAAATATACAGGAGTCTTCTCAGGCTTTGTGAGCTGCTACACGAAATTACTGAAACTATAGTGGTATTGGAATAGTTTTGTAGTGCAYGCGGTTCTTGAAGTTAATTTTGCTACATATAAATAACAGATTACAAATGAGAATTTTACAGTGAGTAACACTAGCAGAGAGGAAAAAAATGTATTACGGGGGAAAAAAAAAAGCACTAAGGAAGGAACTGAACATCCAGCCGGGAGATAATGAAGTCAGTAGCTTTTTCTCCCTTTTGAGCCTAAAGAAACTGTTGGTGACAGGAGCGCTCTGCCGCGCTGCACAGCGAAGGGGATGGATGGAGCCGGCGCTGCTCAGARCAACTTTCCCTTGTTCTCTCTGTATGACCAGGAGCAAACGCGCTCCCGGGACAGGGGTTCTGGCCGGCAGTGCCCGGGAAACTCGCACCGGCGTCCCGGGGAGCGACGATCCCCTCGGGCATCCCCMGCCCCCGGACACGGGTCCATCCCCCGGGTGGCCCGGCCGCGCTCCGCCGCGCCTCGCGCCCGTTTCGCTTTCGCTCCGCCCCGGCCCGCCCGCCCCGGCCCCGCTCACCGCGCTGTCCCCGCTCCGCTCGGCCGCGGGGCCGCAGCTGGGCCGGGGCGCCGGGAGCCGCGGCGGGCGGGCGGCCCCGAGCAGGGCGCGCAGCGGCGGCAGCGCCCGGCGCATGGCGGGCCGAGTGCGGGGCCGGCGAAGCGCCCCGGCCCGGCTGTGAGCTCACGGGGCAGCGTCACACGCGTCACGGGCCAACGTCAGCCCGGGGCGAGCGGCACCGCGCCCTGCGAACCCTCCCGCCGCTCCCCCGCCGCTCGCCCGCCGCACACCCGCCGCTCGGGCGCATCGAGGGTGGTACCACGTTGGCAGCAGCGCGAAGAGCAGCSCAACATTCCGACCAAGGAAATAAGTTAAAAAATAGTTAATAACAAACCAGAAGAAACAATTTCTCTGGTTCTGCCCGGCCAACGGATGAAGGGACGGGAGCATCCCAGGAAAGGCTGAGGGAATTGGGCATGTYCAGCCAGAGAGGGGACCTTATCAACGTGTATAAATATCTAAAGGGAGGGCTGCCAAGAGGATGGACCAGGCTCTGCTCCGTGGTGCCACCCATGCGGACACGAGGCAATGGGCAGAAACTCATGCCCAGGAAGTTCCACCTGAACATGAGGAAGAACTTGTTTCCTGTGCAGTGACTGAGCACTGGAACAGGTTGTCCGGAGAGGCTGTGGAGTCTCCCTCACTGGACATATTCCAGAGCCCTCTGGACACAATCCTGTGTCATGCTCTGGGATGACTCTGCTTGAGGAGGGAGGCTGGATCACATGAGCCACTGTGGTCCCTTACAGTCTGACTCATTCTGTGACTCTTCACAGAATTTTTTGGAAAAAATCCTATCATGCACAAACACCTCAGTACCTCAGCTCTGTACCGCAAAGGCATTCCCAGCAGCTAGACTTGAAAGCGAGACAAGCAGCACAAAATGTCATTAGTTAATGGATACTCTGCAAAGCTCTCTCTGTTTATCTCACTCATCTGCTAATGCAGATTAGGTAAATCCACTTATTTCCTAGTGCTGCCAACAAATATTCCTCACCACCCCTTTGACTGCGGGGAGAAACTGATCCTGCAGCGACTGCACTGCGCTTCCCAGGACACAGAATAAGGAAGGTGGCCTTCAACCCGCACCACTTAAGTGGCTGGCTTTAAATAAAACACACAAATGCATTTCTAAGGGACAAAAGCAAGCCCAAATCGATGCAGCAGACAGAGCAATTATGGAGTTTATCCCCCGGCACTCAAGCTAGGATCACATGCAGGACAGAACTCTGAAGCGAACAGAACTCTGAAGCAGACAGAACAAGCTACATGTAAGAATATATAAAGTGTTTGTTCTATAACCTGGATGTGTTTAGGGCTGAGGCATTATAGAGATGCTATGAGCCATAAGCCTGACACCACACACACATCCAAGCACAGCTGCACACTCAGATTTGCCGCAGAGCCTGCCCRTTGTTCCATCCTCCAGGACAAACAGCATCAGTTTCCTGGCTGTGGTCACAGCAGCTTCCCCACCCTGGCTCCAGCAGCAATTCCACAGCCTGGCATGACACAGGCATTTTGCTATAGGCCACTGTGGCAAATAATTACTCTGCMATTTGTTTCCTCAGATGCAGCCAAGAGCACTCAGCTTAAAAATGCTTCACACTCAGAGCTACAGAGAGGATTTGGCACAGCAGGGCCAGGCAGCAGCCAGTTTGCCTTGCACAGTTACATACTGCATTTTTGTGCATTTATTGCGTTTCTGTGGTGGTTGGCAGAGACCAACCTTGTCTTAAAACTGTCCCTTTTACATCTTGATGTTGGTCATACTCCTTTAATATGAATGCAAATACAATCCTGGTTTGGTTTTCTCTCATTCTTTCCATTTATTTTTCATATGTCCTGTTATCATAACTCTGTCGCTGATCTGCCTTTACCCTTCTGTATTCTCTCTTCTATTTTATAGATTCATATATTGACAGAAGGGATCTACCATTGGTATTATCAAACCCTTAAGACTGTACCAGGCCATAAAAACTAGTTGTTTTTTTCCACCCTTAAATCAAGTTTGGTTATCTCCACCATATAGTTTAGCAAATCTACCACAAGATTCTGTCCTTCCTCTTTTAAGCACTATTCCCCTGAAAGAAAAGCTGTTGTACAAATAAAAATTTCAGTGTAGCAGAAGTGTGGTTGGCAAGGGGCTGTTCATAACAGAGCTCCAACTCTACCTTGGCACTCATTTGGCTGCTCCAGTTTTTTTACTGGTATTTTGTCCTCCTGCCCTAGTCACACCTCTGAAATGACTGAAGCCTTAGAGGGCCACCTGCCAGTTTATTCAACTTCAGGGACTCAGTACCAGCCCTCARAGCCTTTACCTTTCCCATACCGAGATTTTCCACAGGCAAAGGACCTGATCCACTACTGTCAGCACATTCAACAAGAAAGGAGCCTACTTTTCCATTTTTGGTGGCCAGGGGTTTTGGGGAAGGAACTCTGGGAAATAGCGTTGTCTTTTACAGCAATACAGAGAGCACGTGGATAAAAGCACATCCCTTCTTGACATTCAGGAACAGAAAGCACTCAAACAGCAGCAGCAAAACCCACTCTGGAGATGCTCACAACACAGAGCACACAGATTATTACAAGTCATAAACACATTGTTTGCTGCTTTATTACCAAGCAGAGAAATCTGCACTGCTGACAGGAAGAGAGAAGAATGTGTTTGTGATGTTAGTTGTTTCCTACCAATAACTGAGCTTTTGGTTTATTCTGTTGGGTTTTTTTAAGGTTTTAATTTGGCAGCCATGCTTTCCACTTTTTCAATTCTAATTTTTTTTGTTTGATCATTTGCATCAACTAACACAAAGCTTGTCTCTATAATTTAGAGCTTTGATTGTTCTGGAGTGGATTATTCACAATAGATAGTAACAGATTAATACTGAGAGCATCCAGAAATGCTAAACAGTCCCAGACTTGGCTATTAAATACTCTATTCCTTAGACAGAAACACTCTGTGGCTGCAGATGCCCAATTTGAAGTGCCATTCGTTCAGACTTGTACAACAATGTCAGTCACCCACAAGACTCTGAACAGGCTCTAACTTGCCTCTTGTCCCAGGATACACGAGCCAAGAGCAGTAGGGGTGCAGAGCTTCAAATCCCTACATGGAAAGCTGTCTATGGTCCCATTCTTTGGCTACGATTAGGGAATCACCACAATCCTTTGAGCTAGAATAAAACAAGACATCAGGTTGTAAATAAGTTTTACTAAAAATATTTGAACAAGGTATTGCAAAGTTTTTTACAATAGTTGCTGAAATATCCAGCATTTAAGCAATTCATCCAGGCACAGTTACAAACACAAAAAGGGCAACAGTTTTCAGACATTGCATGTGTTTTAGAAATAACCAAGTCTACTTCAAAGTCACTCATATGATCTCCATCAAGGTACCTCTAGACAGGTTCCAGGTTATTCTGGTAAACTAGAGCAGATGTAACAGACCAAGTTACTTCTCAGSTCAACAAAAATCAGCATGAGAAGAGTGCACACTTACAGTCAGGGTAGAGCAGACAGGATGGCAGGAACACCATCAGTTTTCCTTCAGGATTTAGGAGATCACTGGGTGCGGTTCTATCTGCAAGAGGCCCCACTGCATAGACCCTTTTACAAACTGAAAGCACTGAAGACAGTTCTTGGATGCAGAGACAAGTTCATCGAAGTTTGATCTTTTCCAGCACTGGAGTGCAAGTCATCCTAGTGGATAAGCCAGAATGATGGTTTTCCCTCTGCACACCACCCTGTAATTCCACCACTTAACATCCAAAGGGACTCTCAGAGCTAAAACCCACTGCTATCAGAACCTAGGAACCTGTTGCTTTCAGAGGGATTGCACACAGGCCATACTGGTGCARTGTTACAGTCCTAGAAGTGTCTTTGCTTCCTCGCTCTGTGCCAGGAGGGTTTCACTGGCATACTTCTGGAGAAGCTCCATCTTCTTTCTCCGTACAAGAGCTTCCTCAATCTGCAAAGATAAAAATAGGATGGATTCAGCTTGAGATGCTGAAACCAAGGATGCTCAGCTATAGATAGGAGGAAGAAAAACACAGGAAAGGGCCTGGGAAAGTTAGAGCTGTGAACTGGYGTAAAAGAAGTGGAACTAAGATGGGTCAGGAGTATCTTTTTTAATACTCAGCTGAAGCTCTTGGAAGTCAAAACAAGCAGTAAAACAGATGCCTCCTTTCTGATCTGTGCTCCCACCCTTGTTACTCAGGGTGTTAGCTGCCATTTCATTTTGATCTCAGTACAGTCACTTGGGTTTTGCTGCAAACARTTCTCTCAGATACAGCTTCAGGACATGCAGAACACGTGGGGCTATGCCACAGAGCCCACACCTCTGAAATCACATGTAGAGAGTTTACCCTTCACAACCAACCTGTTGCTGTTAAGGTAATATATACCTTAGAGCAGTTTCAAAACRTAACAGTCAATTCAAGGTCATGCCACTAGCTTAATTTTAGAAAACTTAAGCAAGCAAACCCTGAAATTTAGAAATCATCCCATTAAATTAAAAACCAAGTCAGACCATSAGCAGAAAGGCACAGCACAGGTGTAACAGGCAATCCTAGTTATTGATCATAGCACCACAACACTTCCCAATTTATGGAATACTTAGGAAGATTTTGGAAATTCTCAGGTGAAAAGGSTTATAGCACTGATACCACAACTCTGGAGAGTTCCACAGCATTTACAAGAGGATTAAACAGCTGCAGTCAAGTGACAGAAATAAACTTAGGGCAYTTTTACTGATAGCCAAGATGTGTCTTGCAAAAGCCAGGGTACATCTCTGCAGCTGAGTGCTGTTATGTCTTACCTCCTGTTGAGTTGGCACTGGAACATGTGCAATAAATTTCTGTTGGCCTTCTTCACCTTCTCTCTCCCTGCCACCTTCCTCATCAGACTAAAAAGTGAAAAAAATAAGCCACATCAAGTTTATTTTCTATAGAGGTCAGAAACCCCCTTTTTTACTTGCTTTGCCAGAAGGAACCAGAGACTGGTCAACACTACAAACACAGGAAGCAGGTGAAGAGGACTGAACACCAAAGGAATATGACAAGGATCACATGCAGATTCTGCTTCTTGACATTTTCAGAATTACTGCTTCCATTTTTCATGTGGCCTTTGCACTGCTGTGGCATTAGCATGAATGTAAAGCTGTATTTCCTCCCCTTCCATGACTCTGGCTGCCACAGCAAAGCTATAAACAGAAAAGGAGCCAGCTACCCAAGAAGACAGCAAGTCCYTTAAAAACATAGGTACCACTTCCCTATACAGCTCTGTACTGCTTCAGTCCCACACTTGAGAGCTGGGCTCATGAATCATGGGATAATACAAATAAAACAGGGTACTGGAGGAGCCACCAGATCCACCTTACGGATTTCTCCTTTTAAATCTTGTGCTTAACCCACTTAGGTACAGACTGAGAAACGAGAACTTGTTCCCAGTACCCTTTGTACAGATTTCACCGGGAGCAAGGAGAAGAAACAAGAGCCATGTCACAGCAGTGACAGCAGCACCAGAAAAGCCTTGCTGTATCAYGATTCAAGTGTAAACAAGGCCCTGCAACCCCTGGCTTTTTACACACTGGCAGCRTGACATCATCCTGTACCCAAAGCTACTTGTGGTGTTGGGGATGCAGGTTGTTCTTATGAGCCAGACTGAGCAGTGTCACCAACACACCACCTGACAAACACAGTGCCAGTTAAAGCACAGCAAGGTCTCAGCAGGTGTTTCTCACTCAAGTGAAAGGTCTTCCCTCACTGCCAGCCTTCAGCACTTCCTACACTTGGGCCAAGTGTACTCCCCTAGGACTGATTCTTACTGAACAGGGACAACTGTGTAGGGAGTGAGGTGGAGGGACAGGCAGGACAGCAGCAGACAGGTCCTTGGCAGAATAATACCACTGCCAAGAAGGGAGCACAGAAGACACATGAAATGTCACATCACCTGAGCCATCACCTACCTCCTCCTCGTTGACAGCATAGATGTTTTCTTCCTCCTCCTCCTCACCTCTTGCAAGCCGTGCTTCTCTCTCCATTTTCCATTTTTCCACTGCTTCTGCTATAACTGGGTAGYAAAGAAAAACAGCAAGTGTAGCTGAGAGTCAGTGAGAGCAGCATGGTCTTATTTCCAAAGCTTTTCCGATGGACTTAAACCTCTTGACTAAATCCTCTACACCACTGACACACACTATAGAACCTCAATGCAGCATGTAATAAAGTATCTCAGTGTAGTCTGAGCAAAATCCCTGCTACCACTGTCAAAGTGTGGTACTTGCTGAAGCCTTGGGTACTTTTTGGACTCTCAATGTCACAGATAAATACCAACCTACTTTCTGAACTGAGCAGCAGGGTCACATGAGCAGGCTAAGTGGCTCTTACRGCTCTGTGGTATGTCAGCAGCTATAGGGATTCTGATCACCCTGTGGTTAATTAAACATGATTATGCTCCTTACACTGACCACCCACATTAAGTCTCTTTTTACATCTCAGAGTGTATTTCTCTTATTTTGTTGCACAATCCCAGTTCTGTACCTCACTGTTAGGTGGAAGCTGCCAGGCTGCTGCACCTCTACTACAGCAGAATGCCACTAAGAGCACTAAAACAAGTTTTAAGMAGCTTAATCAGTGACACAAACAGTGCATAAGATCCTAGAGAGGTGTCAGATTAATGCAASCAAGCAGTAGGAAATGCCTTCAGCAACAGGATTCAGCAGGCATCCCCCAAGCTCTCCCAGATCACACACTAAAAKTCCCTCCCTGAGAGAGCAAGATCTAACCAGCAGCATGTGGCTGTGTTTGTGTGTGGTTCCCTAAGAGAAAAGGAACTCCAAATTAAGTTTTTTCAATACTTTGTTTCACAAAAACTTTACTTAACAAGGTAAAAACCACAAGAGCCCAGACAACCACCGACCCTGAGAGAATCCCAGCTCTTGTGCATTAACTGTATATTAACACTACATTTATTGGCTCTGTCAGCACCTCCAGCCTTGTTAGTTCAGGTGGCACAATCACCAAAGATGACAATTTTCTTAAATGACCACCTGAATGCAGCCCAGGTAGCTCTGCTGCCTGCAGCCAGCAGGATGTGCAGGATGACCCCTGAGTGGGAGCTGTTGGGAGCCCTCACCATGCWACTTCCCCTCCTACCCCATCAGCTGCCTGCAGCCAGCTCCCATTCCCAGGGTTTAGGGCTCCAGGYTCTGCTGCAGGACACTGATAAGTGAAACATTTCCGCTGGCTCCCCTTCCTCCCTGCCCTACAATCTAACCACCAAGGCATGACCTTGAACACACAATTCTGTGAATGCCTCACACATGGAGAAGGGATAACTGGGAGGATCAGCCAGTGCTCAGCAGAAGCACCAAGAGAACTATTTAGGAAACTCAGAAGTGGTATATACCCTCTTGCTTAGAGCTACACAAATCCCAGAAAATGCCACACAGTGCTGAATTTTGAAGAGTTTCAGGAATTAAGACTCATAACCCTGGTGTCTTTACCAGGGAAGTCAGTAGAAACAATGCTAGAAAACTATGTGAGCAGACACATGGATAAATATTACCTACTAAGAAGAAAAGGTTTCAAAGGAAAAAATATTCACAAATGTGTTAGAATTCTGAAATAGATGACGTGGATAAATTAACACAGCCAGCCTAGATTGCAGGGTTTCCAGAAGGCCATTCTAATCTCCCAGAAAAGTAACCAGCTATGTTTATGGATAAATAAATAATGAGGTGAGACAGGAAACAGATGGTAGGGGCAGTTTTTACAAGGGAGGGAAACAACTGCCTGAGTTCCACAGATCTTGCTGGACCTACTGTTTTACATTCTTAAGCATGCAAAAGCAGGGGAAAAAAGGAGATCCTGCTTCAATAGTGAGTAACTTGCTGAAAACATTAAATCATTAGCAGTAGTAAAGATGAAAGTCAACTCTAAAGCACCTATTCCCTGAAATGCCTTATACAGTGATGTGGATACCCATGCGACAGCTAAGCACAAGACAAGGCCCGCAGGGGGTAAAAAAAAAAGCTACCTTAACTTCAGAGTCTACCATCAATCCTTCTTGGACTAATTTGCGCAGGTTTGGAATCTCACATACCTTTCTTCTCATGCTCCTGTTCCAGAGGCTCCAGAATCCCATCATCCTCATCCCTGTAGCCGTAGTACTCAGCATCAATGTCTTTCATAAGCTCAGCCCGGGTCTTCCGTGGGGGTGGCAGGGCTGGAAGAACAGCACTGTCACTCACCCTGCTCACCTCCATCACTTGCCGAGTGTCCCCAGCTCCTCCCAAACCTCCCAGCACCCATGGCTACCTCGCTCCAGCCAACAACCAGCATGATGGAAGTGCTGCCAGCACTGGGAGCACTGGTGTCACACTCTGGCCTGCACAAACCAGTTTCAGTACATGACCCAATGCTTCCCCCAGATCCTKGAGTACTTCCTGAAATTTGTCTTTGCAGATGGCAAGAAGGAGCTGGTTCAGTAGCTGCTTCACTTTCAGGTCCAAGCAATTCCCACTTGACAAAGTTTCATACCCTTACATCAAGTCTTTCCTATTATGAAAGCTGATTGCTGCTTCTAAAATTATGTTCAACACAATTTCCCCTTTTTCTTCATTTCTTTTTTTAACCCTGAACTCTGAGTACTATTTAGAACTTCTCAATAAAGTTTCCCCATTATGTTGGGAAGTTTCTATAGGACATCAGTCCTTACCATTTGGTACTCCCAGTAGAAACCAGTTTACTCTTTTCTAGATTTCTCTAATTGCAAACAGCCAAAGGTGTTCCTTGCCCAAAGAAACAGCATTAAATTAATTACCTGTGCTCAGTGTTTCACTGAGCTGGCCTAAGACATCCAGAAATGCTGTTACCAGTACTCCCTAGAAACTACACAACATTTTACTCAAGATGTTCTACTGTGCAGACTCATGTCTGGGAAAAGTTGCTCTGTACTTACGTTCCTTTTCAAAAAGCTCTCTAACTCCTGGTAAATCCTTTGCAGCTCCAAAATATTTGTAGCCTCTGTTTCCTGGAACTTCTTTCCCTTCATGATCTAACATTTTCGGGCCAATCCGCTGGAAAATAAACAGAGTTCATAGTTTAAAACTTTCTTCTAATACAACCAAACATTTTAGGGGCTGAATAAAGATCCTCTCTAATAAACGCTGGCCAAGTCATACATGGTTAACTAAATGCTGCATATTTTTCTCAGTAGTCACTTCACTCATAAGCAGAACAACCATGTAGTACAACACATTCTACACTTACAGCATAGTCAGGACCTCCCAGCTCCTTTATTCTGTATTCCCAGTGTCCTTTCTCCCTCAGAAGTTTGTTTATTTCATCATTCAGGTCCCGAATTCTGAATTCACCCAATCCAGCTGTTAGAGAGGAAAAAGGCAATAAATCAGGCAGCCCACTGTAAACACCAGAGGAATTTCAGAATTTATGCAATGGGAAAGTATAATTCACATGAAATGTGATTTTTACTATAACTACTTATGACTGAATATTCAAAAAAATAAAACATAGTTAGGAAAATCTTACCATTTTGAATCTGTGCCACTTTCTTGGAAATCTCCCCAATGATCTAGTCAAATAAGAACATAGAATTTAATTTCTAAAAAAACCTGTCTTCAGTGGAGGGCACAGAGAAGACAAAGCCAGATTGTTTGAGAAGTGCATGACAATAGGACAAGTAGCAACAAAACACAAGTTGAAACTGGGGAAGTTCTGGTTAAATTCAAGGGGAGGGACATCATTAAGAAGGTAATCAAAAACTGTAAAAGCAGCCCCAAAAAGCTGTGGAATCTAAACCCCTGGAGATATTAAAAATTCAGCTGGACATGGCCCTGGGGCAACCTGACATGGTAGGACCTGCTTTGAACTCTGAGCTTCCAATCTTCTAAATTATTCTGTGATTTAACTGTCAGGGTTCTGACAAGTGTGGAAAAAACCCTGGCAAGCAGGCTGCCTAAACAGGAAGTGCTGAGGTTCTACCTCCTATAGAATTAGAAAATCCATAGGTTGACATTACCTGTCTCCTCCATTTCTCAGCTTTGGGCAGTTCATTACACTCTGATGCAAGGAAAGGTCTTCGCTCCTGTTTGACAGAAAACCACAAACCATCAAATTCAACTGAGCACTGACACATTCACAGCATTTCACACAAGTTTATTGCTCAGTTAATCCCAAATTACACTACCAAGCTCCAGGGCCTTCTGCTCTCATTGATTTTTAGTAAGTGGAAAACAATAATGATTTACAGCCCTAACAAATTAAACTATCATAGAATTTAAAAACCTACCTAAAACCACACCAAAATCTGCCACTTATTTTTTCAAAACAACCCACAGTCCTCTCCAATAAAACCAATGTTCCTTTCAGGACAGTCTCACCACTTTCAGCACACAGCACCTTAAGCCTTTTTCAATTGCTACTACCTAAATAATGTAACTTTTTCCAAGATTACTTTATTTTGTATTCTCCCAACTACAGTTTATACAAAACACCTTTTCCCCAATTTTCTTCCCATTCCATTGACTTACTCATACAAACTAATACTTCATCTTGCTTCCAGGGCTCAATGTCTTTTCCCTTTCCCCACAGCTCTACCTTTTGTTAAAGGGCTCCACCTTTTTACTAAAAGCTCTACCTTTTAATAAAAGGTATTTAACGCCCYTTCTCTGCATAATATACTGGACACTCTACTCCATCTTCATCTCTATCTGTTGTTCATGGAATCTTTTCCACTGCAGTTTTACCAAACTCATTTTTTCACTTTTCTGTTTCATAATGCTTACTTATAAATCTATCCAGAAAGATTACTGAGAACACTCTGATCCCCACATAAATATTCTTGCAATTTGACTTAGGATCCAGTGAAAAATATTCAAGTATATCCAGAGAGCTGGGAATCAGTCTGTAAGGTTCTGTGTGGGTTTAGAGGTGCTGTTTCTTTTATTCTAGTGGTGGGAGTTTTTAAAATTACAAATTAAGTCTATTTCTTTGGGCAATCTTACAGCAATAAAAAAACCCAACTGTGTGACAGTGAAAAGCATCGTGAACAGCAGCACAGCTGTCATGTCTGGGGTGAACAACATTCCAACCTTGTGTCTCATGGGAGTCTTGAGTCCACAGAGCCTCTAAAGGCCTCTGCTTTTCAATCCAAAACACCAATGAACGAGATTATGAGGAGGATTTCTTTACTTCTGGGAAGAAAGCCAGACAAACCTTGTGATTCCTGTCAGCAGTAGTGTTTGTGCACCAGTCTGCGTAAGTAGTTGCAGACAAAGGCAACTTCAATCACAAAAACAGTGTTCATTTTCTGCTGCATCTCTACTTAGAGCATTATTGTAAGGGTTTTTTAGGATTTTYTCCCTGAACTATTACATATTCTACCTACAGTTGATACAAAAACTGATGTTCAATTTGCACTTTCTTCTCGGCAGCCAAGCCAACGTACCTCTGGAACACTCATACACATACATATATATATGTGCGTTTTTAAGGAAGTAACTTATGTAAGAAAATTCTGTTTACCATTTCTAATTCATGTGACTGTGAAATACAGTTGCAATACTTTCTTTCTAACTGGAGTCAGGTTCCTACAGGACACCTGGGCCTGGCCTATGGCCCAGCTCTGAACAAGGCCTGCCTTCCCCTCTAACTTAAACTACCAAATCTTCAGGGCTTCTACATCTTACCTTGACTTTTCCTTCCTCAAGTTGGGCTTGCCGAAACCTTGCCAAGGCCGTCCTAAAGAGAAGAAAGCAGATTTACTTTTATAAATCCACATTCCAACAGGAGCAAGTCTTGCTCTGGATGTTTATTATGGACTTAATTACAGTCTGTAGAATTCACTGACCACCTCTAGCTCTTCCACCTAGTGACTTCTCAACACTAGAAATCCTCAGTGATTAATTTCTTAAAGAAATATAAATCCCAGTAAGCAGCTGATTATTCTTTCTGTTTAACATATGCCAGCATGACAGATATTAGCAGCAGAAGGACTGCCACGATATTAGATACTGGCAGCAAAAGGATGGCAACAAGTTATAAGCACAAGCATTAAAGTTTACGTATCTTAGCAGGGGATACCTCAGAAAGCAAATAAAAAACTCYACAGGAAAAAAGCTCCAGTAAGGAAAGCAATAGAAGGAAAAAAGCTCCAGTATGGAAAGGTAGTACAGCTATGGGCTCTTCAGCCTCTCCCTGCGTTAGAAGCTCAGAAAGTGTGTTAGGGAAAAAAACAAATGTGAGACTTCTGAAAGTGCTCAAGAAAGCAATACAAAAATAAATTTGTTAAAACCCACTGGTTTAGCCCAAGCCACTCCCAAGCAAGAATTATCCCTAAAGCACTGCTGACAGATTCCTCCTATCTGGCCTGGCATCTCTGTTCCCAAAAGAGGAACTGCCTAAAACCACAAGGGTCCTCTAGAACATATTTCTGTGTACTTATCCTCAGCCCTTGCTGCATTGTCTCTCCTGCACAGAACCACCCAGCACAGCTATAGGAGCTCTACAGCACTAGGTATGCATGCAGGTGCCCTTTGCCCTCCTATTCCCGCTGCCTCTGGGCCAGCAGATGTGCAACTAAGTACCCAAAAGCRTCATTAAAACTGTCGGGGCTTTAAAACAGGCTGAACAGCGAGTCCCCCTGGGCCAGTGGGCCCAGGTACAGCCGCAGCTTCAGAGGAGTAACACACGACTCGAGTGGTGCCCACACTGCAGTGCCCCCGCCGCACTCACATGGCCTTCTCTGCGTTCCGAGCCTGGAAGACACAAACAGAGCGGCCTCAGTCAGCCCCGGCCCCGCTTGGAGCGCCGGGAGGGACCCCGGGCCCACCGTGCGCCCCGCAGCCCCAGACCAGGGCCGGTGCCTCCCCTCACCAGGTAATGGCACCAAGGGACAGCATGAGCCCCGGCCCCACAGTTCCCACGGACCCGCTCAGCCCCAGCCCCGCACTCCCCGTGGCCCCGCCCTGCCCCGCGACCCCTCAGGGCCCCCAGGCCCGCACTCCCCATGGCCCCGTTCTGCCCCTCAGCCCCGCACTCACCATGGCCCCACTCTGCCCCTTAGCCCCGCACTCCCCATGGCTCCGCTCTACCCTCCGGCCCCTCAGGCCCCCCAGCCCCGCACTCCCCATGACCCCGCTCTGCCCCACGGTCTCTCAGGGCCCAGCCCCGCGCTCCCCATGGCCCCGCTCTGCCCCGCGGCCCCTCACGCCCCCAAATCCCAGCCCCGCACTCACCATGGTCCCGCTCTGCCTCGCGGCCCCTCAAGCCTCTCAGCCCCGCCGAACGCGCCGCGCACGAAGCAGCTCCGAGACCCGGAACTGAACCCCGCTCTCCTCCCCCGTGCGCCTGCGCGCCCCTCCCGCCGCGCATGCGCAAGATGCGGCACACGCCCCTGCGCGGGCTTTGCGCGGTCCTGGGGGGTGGCGGGGCCGTCGGGCCTCGGCGGGGYCGAGGGGAACAGKGAACGGTTTGGGTGGGAAGGGGCCGTAACGACCATCCAGTGCCAGCCCCTGCCATGGGCGGGGACACCTTCCACTATCCCAGGTTGCTCCAAGCTCCGTCCAACCTGGCCTTGGACACTTCCAGGGATGGGGCAGCTACAGCTTCTCTGGGCAGCCTGTGCCRGGGCCTCACCACCCTCACAGGCAAAGCAAGTCCTTCTAATACCAATATAAATTTCCCGCCTTTCAATTTATCCCCATTCCCCCTTATCCTGTCACTCCAGTTCCTGATGAACAGTCCCTCCCCCGTTCCCTGTAGCCCCTTCAGGCCCTGGTGGGTGCTGTGGGGTCTCCCCACAACCTCTTCTCCAGGCTGAGCAGCCCCAATTCTCCCAGCCTTTCTCCATAGGACTGGACTGCTCCAGTCCTCGTCATCTTCATCTCCCTCCTCTGGACCTGCTCCAACAGTTCCACGTCCTTGTTCTGTTGGGGACACCAGAACTGCACACGGTGCTCCAGGGGGATTGCACGGGGGCAGAGTACAGGGGGAGAATTCCCTCTCTGGACCTGCTGCCCCTACTCCTTCGGATGCAGCCCAGGATTCCGTTGGCTTTCTGGGCTGTGGGTGCACGCTCCCGGCTCCTCTTGAGCTGTTTTACAAGTTACAGTTGCAATTACACCAGTCCTCATCAGCTGGTCCAAAACCCAAACTGGGGAGACCGGCTTTTGGTGACAATTTATTCAGTGACTCCCAGCAGTTTCAGCAAAATAAAATTTCTCTATCCAGATATACCCCTTCAGAGTCCCATTTCTAGAACATAACATTTTATCTCTTTGTCTTCCTCATCCATCAAAATCCACCAGATCCATAGAAAAACACTACCCTGGAGTTTGCCATAGCAAATGAGGAGATGCCTAACGTTAGTGAAAACAAGTGAATTAGGTTTGATTTTTCCCGTCTCACAATTTATGAAATCAGCACTTGCTTGTCCACCTCCTGTTCACTTGGTAACAACTGATGCCAGAACAGCAGCACCAATATTCTTACAYAAAAATGACCAGAAGAGACACCTCCTCTGGAATCATTGTCTACTTTTGGAACTTAACAGCGTGGTTTGCATTTCTCAGCTCTCCAATCTTGTTTCAAGTTCTTTCAGCAAACCACCACTTTTTTTAGTTACCAGTTAAGTCCCGAAGACTTCCAGGTCTTTGTAACGACAGGTTAAAAACTCATTTTGTCCCGACCTACCAGGCTGAAGCACCATGTGCTGGATATCTGCACTACCCAGGGACAACCCACACGTTTCACCCTTGCTTTCAAGATGAACAGGAACATTGACCTAACAGTAAGCAGCTAACTGTAACACAGATGTAGAAGAGAAGTGACAGTGACAAATCAGTTATCTCCAACATAGCTGCAGACTGCCAGTCTGGGACTTCTCCCTCTGGAGRCAGACATCACAGCCCAGTTTTTCACCGCTACAGCAGACACAGCCCTTGGGACTTGACAGAAAGGAAAACTTAAGACTGATAATTCAACCACCACCCGACTACAGCACGCTACCCCTGATCCTAACTGCAGACTCCACAGGATCTTGTGCAACTTCCCAACTGTTCACTAACCCTCAGTGAACCAACACACCACCACCACCAGACAGGGCAAGTGCAGATGATTCAAGTTCTTGGTGCAGTGACCCTGGTGAAGGTTCAAGTACTGCTGACAGAGCTGAACTACCCCAGGTTTGGAACTCACTGCACCTCCAGCCACCTCTGTGCCTCCTTCAATGTTTTCTCCAGTAAATGCTTGAACTGCACCAGCACAGATGAAACCAGCCCTCCCACCCCTCAGACCCCACTCCCATGAACATMTGCAGACAGGACTGCACACAACACGTTTACAGCTGGACGCTACAGGATGGGAACTTAACATGAGACAGCACAAAAGAAAAGGCCAAGCTGAACCTCCACATACCCCTTTTTAATATGTTATTTTGCACTGTGTACAGGAAAACCAAAAATAAACAAAAGGAACTTTAGCCAAACTCCCCTTCCTCCTCCAGCTTTATTGATAGTTTAAAATTACATTTTCTATGTTCTAGGACTTCAATTGCTCTTACCATCTTACTTTAAAAACCGATTACAAGCAAATGAAACTCAGTTGTCTAAGTGATATAGTATACAAAAATAACATCTTGATTTCTGTGAAAATGCATTTATTTGCAACTCCTGAATAGCTCCAAATTGTAWATGCTATGAGCACTGATGTCTGGGTTTCAGATTGACTTTGAGATATTTATTCAAAAGCTTCCCATTACGTTCTGTATCTCCAACATTAACATTCACTGACTGAATTACTGTTACTTTTAGATTTATTTCAGATTTCTCTCTCTCTCTCTCATGGCCATTAACAGGCATGTGCATCTTGTTTGTTCACTCCCACTCAGCTATATGCTCTAGGTAGGGCCTGATGCAGATATCACTTGGTGTTAACAGCTACTGAGGTCAGACAATCCAAGGCCATTGTAATAAAATAAAAGTTATGAGGAAGTTTAGACACTTCCAGAATTTCTTTCCTCCTGCATAGGATCACTTCCCTGTAACCCAGAGAGGGTTTTTGCTGGTCTGACTCAACTCTTCCCACTCATCAATCCCTATTCACCAGTGGCACGGAAAGGGGGTTCTTTAACAAAGCATTATACATAACACCTCTACCAAACTAAACATAAACATTTTTGTAGTTAAATGCAGAAAGTTGATTTTTCCACCCCTTTCCTCCTTTTACACGGCAAGTAAAGCTCACTGGCCTGGGAGTAGCCTCTATCTGCCAACCTTTGGCCAGTGAAGAGGATTCAGAGAAAAATAATACAACCATCAATCAGAAAAAGGAGGGGCGACAAAGGAAAATAATTAGGCTGTAGCTTCAATTGTGCATTCCCGTGCAAGGTGCCCTGACTCGCCGCAGCGGTAGCAGTTGACTTCGCTGGTCTTGCTGCAGTTGATGGCTACATGGCCAGTTTCACCACACCTGCAAGAGAAAGGGTGCGTCAGCACAGCCCAACAGGCACTGAGGAGCAACCCTACTCTGTCCAGTACATTGTCTACTTCACTTTCATGCAATGCTAGTTATGCGTTCAAGTCTTCTGTTCCTGTGTTCCACAATTCTCTGACATGAGGCAAGTTTGTCTTCAGCACAGCCATGAACTGCTCCCAAATGATCAACTCACATTAATCACTGTATATGCCAAAATCACTGTGTATCAGCTTTGTAAGTTTGGGGTTTTTTCCCCAACTGTACTGGGTTTTGCCTGCTCCCAATGCCTCTGCCTGCAGTTTAGCCTTGTTTTGAGAATAATTAGTTGTAACTCAAATACACCATGTTCTCTCTCCTTCCTCCACAGAAGGGAATGTTGGTGGGGGTGAGGAATACTGCACCCAGGAACGTGCTGTTTCTGGTACATGCCTGCATTCAAAAACCAGACAACACTTGGAAGATGGCATTTCAAACCAAATTTCCCACCCACTTCTATTCACTGTTCCCATAACCAAGGCATCTTAAGTGTGTTCCTGCTGGGGCTGGCTGTGCCAGTCAGCTGGGCTGTACAGCTGGAGTTTGTTAGCTCTGGCAGAAGATACAGGGTACCCAACTCCTCGTGCTATAACCAGGTACCTCCTACTACCTTCTGCCAAAGGACACAGCCCTTTCTCCCGCACAACTCAACCGTTAACAGCTGCACTGTGTGGCCATCTAGAGAAGTGCATCATGGATTCTGTAGGTGTTTAAGCTTCAGTTTTGAACAGCAGGTAACTGTTCAAAGAAACTGGCTATCTGGTCACAACTTAAGCTGCATTTCCTAATCAAAACCACATACAGAAGGCATCTACCACGAGGTGCATCTTGCAGCTGCCTGCTGTCAGTCCTTACCTATAGCATTTCACTTTGGTGCAGTCTTTTTGAATGTGCCCGAACTCTCCGCAAGAATAGCACTTCTGCTCGTCTGCGTGGTCGCAGTCGCGGGCCAGGTGGCCGGGCTTGCCACAGTTGTAGCAGCACTGCTCCCTCTCCCTCTTGGGCTCCTTGCAGTCCTTCGCAATGTGGCCACCTCTACCGCAGTTATAGCAGGCTTCCACAATAAGAAAAACATACCAAACAAGACTATAAAACCTTGATAGCATGAGGGGCAGCATGCTGTGAGCAGCGGATGTGCACAGCTTGCTCCCAGGGAATCCCTGTACCCTTCTCTTCAACCCCACAGCTCTGCCTGTGGCACTGAAGAGATGGAATATTTAGTGATACTTACCATCCTCCTGAAGATCACAGTCCTTGGCAAGATGGCCAGACTCACCACAGCGGTAACAGATATCCGGCAGCGATGAAGACATGAACTGGAAGCCTGCTTGAAATGGGTAAAAAAAAAAAGGCATAAGTATTAAGTTCAGAATACTCTTAAGAATCAATCATGAACACTGCCAGCTGAATCAACAAGTTAGCTTCACACTCAGAGCCCCTGGCAAAACTCTTATGCAGAGGTAAATTTCACTAGTTCTTATCACCAATTTGTGTCMCCACTTCTTCACTCTGCTCTGTCAGAGCCAGTTTTACACTCTATCCACAGCAGCCCGCTGGAGATTTGCTAGACAAATACACAGAAAACCACAGCCAGCCCTCACCTCTGCCACGGCTCCTCATCCCACGGCCACGGCCCATCCCAGTGGGGCACTCCCGGGCCCAGTGGCCAGTACGGCCACACTTGAAGCACTCGTTGCTGCTCATGGCTGCAGATCACCTGTCTGAGCAAGAAAGACATTTTTAAAGCATTTTCTCCTCCCCCAGCCAAAGGCTACATTAAAATGAAGGATTTAGAGGTTTCCCACCCTCCCAGCAAAGACAGTGCAAACCAAACAGGACTTCCAGCTAAGGCAATACCTTCTTGTACAGTATCTGACCATGACCACTGAAACCACTGTAGATCATAAAAGTTTGTTCTCTCTTTCAGTAAAGCACCTTCTTCCTTATCCCTGAGAGTTAAACTCAAAAGTCAGCTACTTCAATCTCTACAAGTTATTTCCTCCTGGTAATTGTTACATTTCTCTTGAAGCATCTGCCTGGCAGCTACTACCTCTACCAGGCTTCACTCTAGAAGCTAAGTGTAAGCATAGGCAGTATTAAACCTAAAGCATTCAAAAGCATATTAGCTTAACATTTGAAGATTTTAGGTCTTTTATGACCTAAGCACCAGCTGAACTCTGAAAAGCAAAACCACAATTTGTAATTAACCTATAGCTCAGGATGCATATTTCACTCCCAGGTTTACATGGAAGAAAATGTTTTAAGATGTTAAGACAGCAGACAGTTGCCAACTATGTAGAAGGCTAACTTGGAAAACATCCTTAGAATGCTCTGGAAGCATCAGACAGGCAGGTCTGTCTGACAGCATAATCCCTGCTTTGCCCATATTGGGAATGGAGGTCAATTGGGAATGCAGGTCAGCACTACCCTGAGCAGAGCCAGCCTGCACAGCCCACCGAGGACGGGGCAAGGTTCAACACTCTACTCACACTGCCACAACTCCCCTAAGCTAAGGACACTTACCCAACACTTTGAGAGCCAGAAAAAGAACAAGGAAGTTACACTTTAAATTGCAGTATTTTTTAAAGTGTATTTGAAGACAAGTTTAAAGTACACCAGTCTAAAAATATGCACGTTGAGCTTTGTTTTGATGAAGTCTCCTAAAGTTTAAATACCTCAGACACTCTCTCCCAATTCATTATTCTTAACCCAATAGAAGTAGAACCATTATCTGGTATGTCTGGCAATTTACCCGATCCCCCTTCAAGGTAATCCTCCTGTAACCCTGCAGTTTGTTCATGTCACAGAATGCTTCCCCTCCTCCCAGACCCTCCAGCATCCCAAACTGCAGACACATCCAGGAGTTGAGTGTTGAAGAAACCCACTACAGGAGCAGTAGAACAACACATGACCTCAAGAAGGAACCAGAATTAGCATCCTGACATTTAGCTCTTAAATGGAGAGTGTACATCTAAACATGAATTGTTATTTAGCTATTTCTAAAGTACCCACACGTTTAACCAATTTTCTGGGGCTTTTTATCCACTCCACCCTCAAAACAGTTCCTCTCTCTGATGGTCTTCTGCACAGAAGTGATTCTTCCAACCACAGTAGATGGCTGAGAATTTAAAATACAAGAGATACATACTTTCGCATGTTATCTCTGTAATCCCACATCTAACCTCCAGCTGGACCAGATCACGGTATTTGCCCTCAAAATGAAGTTCTGGAGTGAAAGGCTGCAAGAAGATCTTAGGCAGATCTAAATAAAGTTAAAACAACTGGTTGTAGGAGCATATAAAAGATACACTTGATTTCACACATAACTAACTCAAGTCTTCTTTGCTTCATCTCAGTGCTTAAGATTTCCAACTGTCTTCTGAGGACACCCAAGGCTGAGCACTGCCTGCTCTGGTGGCAGGAGCTGGCACTCACTGTGCCATTGTTTATGCCTGTTTTCATAGCAACCATATTGACATTGCAGAACAGGAAAAACACAGGCAAAGCCAACTGTAGGAGCTGGGCTCAAGCACAATAGTTGATGCTGCTTTTAATTTGCAAGAGGGACAAGATGGGGGTCTCTGAATTATATATATATATACACACACACACATATACTCTTCACTCTACTTGCAACTCTTTTAAACAGTCCTCACATTAAAGCATTACTGAATGGCAACACAGAATCTGTTAAAAAGAGCAAAATAGTGTAGGCACCAGCTATAACAGAACTGCAGCACATCTGAACAGACACCAACAACTACCAGCCTTCATTCCCAGCCACGAACCTGAGACTCCAGCATGACGTGACAGGACTGAACCCTGCTGGCAGTCATCCACAGGAAGCACCCACACAAGCAGTCAGGTTAACACATGGTAAAAGACAAATGTCTTAACAGTGAGACAGACCTGCTTTAGACACACAGAGAAGTTATTATACCAAGATTAATGGCAGCCTACAGCTTGTCTGTCCTTCTGCCAGTCCGGATCAGGACCTGAACGATGGACAAAAGCTCACTAGTCATTGCCCCAAAGGAATCTCAGAGGAGAAGCTTTAAATCTGATTCAGAGTTTTTTCCTTTTCAACTGCCCCTTCACAGGAAAACCTCAAGTCTCTCTTCCTGTGGTATACGGCAAATTGGTAAAGATTCCACAAACTGAATTAGAACTCTAAAGTCAAACAACAGTCTCTGTGCAAGGATCCTTCAAGACTATGAGATTCATTCAGAAACTTTTATCTTCAGATGCCCATTTTCCCCCTGAACTCAGGTATACTGAGAAGTTACAGCTGCCATACAAGTATGATTACAAAGCCCACTGTTCCATCCTCGGATACCTTAAACACATGCAAGTACCACACAGTTACCCTGAAGTTTCTCCTCACCAGTATTTCCATGTTTAAACTTCTGCATTCTCCCTGTAAAGGATCTGAAACTGAAAACTGGTGGCTGCATTCTAATGAGCCTTACACAGGACAAAATTCCCCAGCAGCATAAACTGTAAGTATTCAGTTTTCAGAGAAAGCTAACAGCCACCTTTAAGGAGCAACGTCCAGAAAAGGCTGGTTCAGAAGACAAGTCCTTAAATGGAGAGCCTCCAAACACTCTGGACACCATTAAAGTTTTCAGTTACTTCCAAGAGGAAAAAAATGAGTGCAGTAAAAACCACCCAAGTTCARACATTTCTCTATTAGTCAGTACTCCTCCGTTTTGTCATCACAGGCAAGTTTCCAGCAGTTCCTTTTATCTATCAAGGCCACCTTAAGCAAGCCTTCTGCAAGAAAGCTACCTAAGTCTTCTTGGAAAGTTTTCAGTCACAGCTATCACTGTTTTCCGCAGCTCAGATGTGTTACACAAAGCAGCCTGTCCTGTCTGTCCATGTGTCATCATCCCCTCCCTCCTTACATACCAGGACTAGATTTTTACCTCACCAGGGCAGGAAAACTAGTCATAGAAAACAAATTACAACTATGGCCTCATCTACCATTTCTGAGACAGGTCAAATTCTGAAAGATATAGGCAGTGCCTCATGGATTAGATCCCAAAACTTGTCAAGAAATCCAAGTCTAGCTGCGTTTTCTCACCTCAAATCTTGCCTTTCTAGAAAAGGGAGAAGGTGGTCACTTACCTAAACTCCTTGTACAGAGCTCTGTAGCTGCAGTTGGAAGCTGAAATGTTTTTATGGATTTTAGACCTTGTTCTGTATGATGGCCCTACTGATAAAGAGCACGCATTGAGAACAGCTCAAGGATCCACAGTGCTTTCCTAGGTCAGATCTGAAGCTTCTGAGTGCAACTTGAGCACCAAGCTTTGAAGAGATATGTTGATTCTCCTAGTTGTAGGAGACACCTCTGATACAAGAAGTTTCTCGTATCATACTCTGAAGGGGAAGACTTTGTCTTTCTGTGGCTTTACAGTTAATACATATTCAAGACTTTTAGAACAGGAGAGGTACTATTAATTGCCAGTCTTTATGCACAAGATTCAGCAATATTGCAATCTGTTTTAGTAGCCCTTCTAGACCTGATGATGTAAAAAACTGCCACAAAGCTCCACTGTAAAGCTCCTTATTTTATGACTTTTAGCATAGATGCCCTCCAAGGAAGTTGTTTTAACAAGCTAAAATAAAACTAACTTGGGCTCCTCATAGTAAAAAGGAAGCTGAACTTCACCTCTGAGATTCCTCAGGATTCTTCTGGATACCAGGAGTCCCTTAGCATTCCAATGCAACAGCCCAACAGAACCGGAGCAACTCTCTTCACTCTACTTACCAGGTGCTTCTTTTGACCTACAAGCACCACTTGCAGCCGGTTTCAGCAGGACTTCACTCCTTCAGTCAAAGGACAGAGCAGATAAAAGCCACTGCTCGAGCCCGCACACGTCAAGCCCTTTAGCAAGTCAGCCCTGTGAGAGGCACACGTTGGGCAATCAGCAGTTCCTTTCCAGGCTGTTGTGACCAACCCACAGCACCACACCTGAATTGGACAAGCCAGCCCAGACCTGAGCATGGTGAAACGCCAACGTGACAGGAAGTGCAGCTCTGCTGTCCTCTAAAGGACTGAAAAGGCAGAAAGGCCTGCTAATGTAAGTGCTAACATCTAGTTTCAAAAGAGAAGTCAAAGCATTACTCATTTTACAAGAAATACCATCTGTGAGGAGTTTTTATTTCCCAAGCAACATGTTGTAAGAATTCTTGAATACGGGACACATGACTGTCACCAAAGCTACTCTGTACTTAGCAGCTAATTTCTACATCTGTAACTTCAAAACCGGCTACAGCAGAAGCAGTGATGCTCCTATCTCCCACTGCTGTTCTCCCTAAAACAAGATACAAAATTAAGTATTCTGACCGGCAGGTAACAATACCCCAATTCTGAAAGAAACCAGTTTGAAAATTCCAGAAAACCTGCAGAAGTGGAAAGCCAATCCCTGCACTCCATTTGGGACCCCTCAATACATTTCACAGCCAAGCTGACCSAGGAATGCTGAACATTAACTAAGACTCAAGAGCAGAGGGGCCAGAAGCCAGGACAAAAGGACATCATGACTTCAATTAGACAAGTAGTTCTTGGATAGCTCTGTTGACACAAATAAGAAAGAGAACAAAAGTTCATCAGGAAGTGACTCTAGCACTTTCTGCCTATCCTTACTAGTTAAGAGGGAGAGGAGTAAACCATATATACCAATTATGCACATTTTACCATCTTCACCTTTTAAATTTTGGGTCTATCTATACAAAATTTTAAACTTAAAGTAAACAACATGGGCAACACGTGCAGCTTTTAACATAAAATTCAGCCCAGACATTAACAAAGTCAGTTTAAATGGCAGGTTAAACCTGTAACTCGCAGGATTGTTGCACAGCCCTGGTGAACCCATTTAACCTCTTCATTTTGAGGACAGATGCAGGAATGCTTATCTAGGCAAGTCTGCACTGAAGGAAACACAGACCAGGGAACTCTAACGCTGCGTGGCAATGGGATCACATTAAGTGTTCAAAGGAAAACAAAACTCACTATTACGTTTAATAAATCGTTGTGACAATGCTGGATCCTAAATGAGTAACAGCGGTTACTTGAGAACTACGCCCGACAGGAACTCAAATAAAAGGCCGCCCTACAGCCCGCGATCTGCAGATGGCACAGGCTGTTTTTCCTATCCATTTATAGGTCACATTTGGATTTAGAGCAGGCCACCATCCGTGCCTGTGGTCGGAGCAAACAGTTGCGACACCTCGACCCTCTCGTCTCCGGCAGCGCCTCACACGTGGGGAACCACGTGGTGCGCGGGCCGCGGCCCCGCCGACGGGAGTTTAATGGGAACTCAAAATAAAATTAAAGAAAGAAAAAGAACAAACAATTTAATTCCATCCTGTTCCCCACAGTCCCCGGACACACAGGATGTTCTCTTCCCCGAACTCGCTGGCTCACGGGCGGTCCGGCCGGGCCGGGTTCCCCCTCCCCACGCCCAGGCGGCCACGTGCAGCGCTGCCCCGGCCCCGCCGCCCCCCACTCCCGGTCATGAGGCCGAGCGTGAGGCCGGCCCGGGCCGCGCCCGGGCGGAGCGAAGCGGCCCCCCCCTCGCCCAGCGCCCCGGCCTCCCTCCCCCGAGCGGCGCAGGCTCCCTGGGCGCTCCCGGAACCCAGACCTGACTCACCCGCTGCCSCCCSCCSCCCYCYCCSSSCCCSCSSCCSKCRCGGSMCMGSGSCSSKMAYGGCSCCMGCGSCCSYCMSGCCGCACTTTCCCGCGCGGTAGGCCGGAGTGCGCCAGCGCCATCACCGCCCCGCGCGGTGCCCTCTTTGGCGCCCCGGTGTCCCACAAGACCCCCGGCCGCTCCCCGGAGGTTCCCCTGCGGCCCCCCGGCGGTACCTGCGGTCCGGTCTCCCCGCGGCCGCGGCCCCCGCACGACTCGGCCCCGCTCGCTCGCTCGGCCCCGCCGGTCCCGCTGCCTGCGCCACACGCGGTGTGCACACGGCCCGACGGCTCACCCCGCCCCGGCGCTGTGCGCACGGCTCGCCGGAGCCCGCCCCAGCCAATGGGCGGAACGCGCTGCTCCGGGCGGCCAATGGGAGCGGCGGCCGGAGGGGGGGCGGAGCGCGCCTCTCGCGCGCTCGTCGGGGGTGGGCGGGGAGGCCATGGCGGCGGGCAGGGTGTGCTGTTTGGTCGTGAGTCACAGCCTGCTGCTCTCTGCGCCGCACACAGCGGAGCCCGGGCAGCCTTGGCGTGGCCCCGCATACACCCGAGCGGCRGGCGTGAGCGTCGGAGCCATTGCACGCCTCTCCCCGCGCCTGTGGCTGCCCAGCTCGGCCCGGCCCGCTCCGCACAGCGCCTCCACGTTGTACCGAGGAGCCGCGCTCTGTCCCGCCCCGCTCTCTCCACCGAGCCGGGCAGTCCCCAGCGTTCACGGGGAGACACCGCAGGCCCCAGCGGGACCTACAAGGGACTCGTCGCCGCCTTGTCCCCCGACAACCTCCGCCCGCCGGGGCTCCCCTAACCTCTGTTCCGCTTCCTGCGCCGCCCTGCCCGCACACCGCCAGGCTCCRGTGCCGCGCTCGGCACAGCCCGCGGTGCGGGGTCGGGGCTGGAAGAGCCCTGGGGGCCGGGATGGGGCCGAGGGGAGCGGGCAGGGGCCGCATCCCGCCTTCAGCCGACCCTCAGGCGCCGCCGCCATCTTGGCAGGGCGCGGGCGCCGCCGCAGCGCAGGAAATGGAGGACGCGGGGCCGTGAGGGCTCCCGGGGCTCCCTCAGAGCTGGGGGATCCGCTCAACAACCGCGCGGGGCTTGCACGCGGTACAGCCCAAAGACTGGAGGGGAAAAAAGTCTTTTGAATTGCTAAGCAGAGTTTGCTCCTAGCCGCTGTGCCGTACTCAAAGCCCAGAAGTAATGTTACTGCTCAGTTTAGCGTTCCGAGGATGTTTACATAGATCTACTCCCTTTTGCCTGGAAACTTTGGAAATGAGTTARTGGCCAGTTATTGTCTCAAGCGCACTCCTACGTGAATGGCATAGCAAGTACAACGCACCAGCATTACCCACAATTAGGTGTCATCCCTTTGTTTACATGTGTGTAAATGTCTTTCTCTTCCTGTCCATCAGGTACAAGAAACCCCCACCGAGCCCCCGGGCTCCGGAATAAAATGTCATGGGAGGCTGATTGTGGAGACACTTTGGATTGACCTTTCCTCAAGCTGTAAATCTAATATTATAGCACTATTAAGTTAAGTTTCTTTTATTAGACTATGAGTAACAACGTGTGTCTTTTCCTCCCTGCTAAGTGCAGCTCATTTAAGATGGACTTAGGTTTCTTTGTGTTTTGTGTGCTGTGTTTGCATGTCTTCGTGGTGTGGTTTATGATGTGCCGTATTTTCCACAGAACTAAACCCATCCGGAGTGCATCAGCACCGAGGTGTGAGAAGGGGATGAGCCTCTCATGCCCATCTCTGCATATTTCACTTTTAGTGCCTGACTAAAACTTTTGCCAACTCTCATTCTGGTATTTGTTTCACAGCAGTGTAAGAACATCAGCATCGCCAACAGGCTTTGAACTCGTAATGACATTTTTCCCAGCAATAGCATTTCTTCCCCTTGATTACTTTCTGCATCTCTACTGTCCTAGTTCAGCATAATTTTCATGGCCTTTGGTTGCCTGGGATACATTACAATCCTGTTCACAAGTCACACTTTTAGTTTCAATCAATTACTGCTGTTTTCAGGTGATAAAGGGAAAAAATATAATGTGTGTAGCTAAGGAAGTGCTCAGAGCTTCTAAATCATGAATGTGTCTGTACTGCATGGAAAAAACCCCAAACAGATCAATGTCACTCGCAAAGGCTGCAGAGACAAAATCATATATCCTCATTTTTTTCATCAAATCTTCACTTTAGAAGGTACTAGAACCTGGCTTCTCTCTGAGTCTTTGTAACAGGACTCAGGAATTTCAGACTGACAGAACAGTTGTAATACAACTTTTCTAACCTTTTCTTGTGTTTTGCTGGTTGTACTTCTGGAACTGTGCATCAGGCCTGGAAACTCCAAACCTAATCTTGGTGGCACCTGGAGGCTTACTGTTATAAAAAGTTTTTATGACTGATACAGCTGATAAATTGCCCTGAGCAAATCAAAACTGTTTATCTAAAAGAACTTCAAATCATACCCTGGACTCTCCCTTAGTTGAAATGGAAACAGGGTGCAACTGTGAGTGAAAATGCTTTACTCAASAAGTGTCACTGCCGGTGACACATCAATTAATCATCCTCTCTAAGTGTGCTGCCTCAAATACAGCTCCAATGTTCTTATAATACAGGATATTTTTAGCTGTGTTTCATTATAATGGAGGAAATTCTCCTCCAGCAGATAGTAAGAGAGTCTTCTAACAGCATTTAGTTGTATACTTGCCTCAAGAATTAATTTGGCATGTTGTATCTTAGTAAAGCTTGCAATTCTTGTTTTGCAGGTTTCTCTTTGATATTTAGGTGAAGGATAGTCTTGCAGTTAGAGAACAAAAGTAAGGAGCATGACATTTATTCCTGGCCCAGTTAGTACTTCCTAGAGAAAACAAAGGAGACAGAAAACAAGGTGGAAGGATGAAGTCTTTACATTTCTTACGCACAAGGAAAATACAATTTTATGTCAGTTCCAGTCTCTGCCCCCAAAATCCCAAGCCTCAGGAGGAATTCATGAATAGCTGTGCTCAGAAGAGCTCCAGTGCAGTCCCAGCTGAAGGTAATCTGTTGTTTCAGCAATATATCTTTCCTAATAGACAGTTCTTAGAAGTGTTGGATGACGAGCCAAATCATTTTAAGACCAAATAAAACAACAAATCACATTTTGCAACCTGTGTTGTTGCATTGTTTTCCTCTGAGTGGTTGGAGCTGTGGGCAGAGAACTGTTCCAGTTGCTGGGTGATTGTCATTGCCTCTCAGCCACAGATTTTCATTGTTAAAGCAAACCTTACTGCRTTTTGTAAGTGGGATTTTTCAAAACTGAGGAGACCTAAAATAAATACTATGGATTGTCAGCATTCAGAAGGGAAACTGCTTTTGGAGTATGGCTTAGTTGAAAACAACTCAGCAGCAGCAGTGTCAGGGCAAGGGGTGGCTGTGTCCCATTCCTTCCCCATCCCCAGCCATCCCTTCCCCTGACAGGAGGCCACAGCAGGGTGGGAACACCCCCACCTTTCCAAGGCCTGCCCCTGGATGCTGTGTCCCAGTTCTGCACCAGATGGAATTCCAGGGGCCTAGGAGTCTGCAGGCAGCTCTGTGTATTTATTTCTTTAGACAAGTCACACACAACCTGCTGGTAAAACCCCCAGTGAAATCAACTGCTGTGCTGAGAAAGGAGAGACTGGCTCCGGTTAACCCTTGGCTGTAGAAATGTCTTTGGGACAAGTTTGGGAAGCACCAGTGGTAAGAGACTTTTGAAATGTAGAAGGCACATATTCCCTATATTCCCTGGGTGCTGCAACAGATAGCAGAAAAGATCTGCYGGCTTCTTTTATAAAATATTCATATTTGTATTCAGGCTTCATGGCTGGGGTATTTCATAGGCTTATATATATWTTTTCTTATTTTTAGAGTATGTCTATGCTAAATTAGCTACATACAGTCTTCCAGGGTAAAATGAGTCTGGTTGAAGAAAAGCAATCATATTGACTGGTTCCAGATGCTTAGTCCATTTTGATCTATTATAATTAGCTGATGAGATCTCAAATAATTACTTATTTAGTGCATATAATAATACAAGAATGATGAGTTAGCTCATGACTGTTGCACAGATATCCACGTTTAGAATCAGGCAAAAAGAACTTCCTTTGCTAACCAAGAACTGCAGCTACACAATCATCCCTCTATTTCTCTAAAGAGATTGAAATCAGTTATTCGGGAAGTCCTGTGGAATAAAGAGCCAGAGCTTACATGGCACCAGGGGGGGCTTTCAGGACTCAGTGCCTGGAGCAGCAGGTCAGTGTCCCATGAAAACGGGAAGGTAAAACTGGAGATGAAGGCACCGTGAGGTCATCCCCAACATAACCAATGTGCCCCAGGCTGAGGCACGGTGAGAAGATGTCTCAATAAAGCATCCTCTRAAGAAGATTCTTTGTCGTGGAAAGAACACACAGACCTCCTTGTGCTGTTCTCTTATTTTTCAAACAACCTATGGAATAACCTGCTGGGTGCCAGCTGCTCAGTATACATTAATATTTTACACTATGTCCACCTTCGAGGTGTCAGTTCCTTTAGTCACACTGACAGTTCACCACTGAGCCCCAGTTTTATGCCTCTTAAGGTGACCACAGTGTTAAAAATCACAGCAGTATTTGATGGTYTGTGTGGCTCTGCAAAGACCTGCTGCTGCAGGATGGCTCTACGACCACACACATCCCAAAGACTGAAGGATAACCTGGAGTGTCAGAGGCACCGTGCCATGAGAACAATATAGATGTTTATGTACAGTGYTGATGGAGTTCTGGTGTCCCTCTAAAACGAGATAGTCAACTAAAGGGGCAGATTTTGTCATTCTGCTGCTTCTATTTTTGGGCAGTGCCCTGGGGTTAGGCAGGACAATGTGAAGCCGCGGCCAGGAGGGGCTCGGATTGTCCCCGGAGTGCTGAGGCTCGCTGGGTCTGTTATCAGCTGTCTGGCCTCGGGCATCTGCCGCAGTCAGTCTGCAGCCCGGGCTCCTCCCTCGCTTCAAATGCTTTTCTCACTRCTCCCAGAGACTTATACAAGCGATTCCAAAATTTAAGTTTTACTGATGAGGAATCGGTGACCAAAAATCTCTGTGTAGTGTTTATTGCAAATGSAACTAAAAATATTGATTATTAATTGAACGTGATTGGAGTAGATGAGCCTGAGCCTCCCATRATGTTGATGATACCAGTTGAATGCTTGTGCCATTCTGTTTACTTTGACAGGGTGGAGTATTGGATCCCATCACTAAACCTTCTTTTTTGCTGGACAGTCCTGCTGGGCTGTGTAAAAGGATTTTGGGGCCTYCATTTGAGATTCATAATCAGCCCATCTTGTTTCAGTGTATGTTTGACATGGAGCAACTGTAGCTGGACACCAAAGGCTTTACCATTTGGAGGGGGCATCCCCTCATGGCTATTGCAGTTAACTCTGGGAAGGAAAGAGATTCTTAGGAAAAACTAGTATGTCAGGAGGGCAGTGGTGAAGCAGAGACATCCAGGTGCTAGAACAGCTCTTTCAAGTTTTCCAGGGGCAGAGAAAAGGGACTGTTCTAGGTGGACTTGACTGAAGAGCAGTACAAAAGCAAAGCTGCTTTGCCCTCTCCCACTGYGACCATTCCCCAGCAGTGGGTTCCTAACCTAGTTTGGATGCAGCAATCCTCAGCTTGGATCTGACACTGAAATGAGCTCTTTATCTGTACTTGACTAGGCTCCAARTGATTTCAGTAAGAGGAGGCTGAGTCAGGACTTGGCCATAGGTGGATCAGAGCCTCTGCAGTGTTTATTTATTAAATATATCCCATCTGGTGTCCTGTTTGCAGCCTGCCAAAGCAAAAGGGATTAAAACCTTGCCCCCCCCCCCAAAATCTCATTACTGAAGTAATGAGTAGAACTTTTTTTTCCCCTCTACATTATTCCTGGAATAAGCTGTCAAGCAAGCAGTTGAGTTGTTGCACCTTACCACAACCTTTGCCAAGAAAGATTTAGCAGCATGATAATTTAATGGAAAATATTATAGCCACATTTCTTTCAGACATAAATTCTGTGCAGAAAGATAGATATCTAATGGGAAAAAATTTGTGTTAATGTTACAGTGATCTATCTGCTTTATTGTTTTTTCCAGTGAGGTGTTTTACCCAAAATAGTGCAGAGGATATAGGAGAGTGAGCTAAGTGAAGTTATCCCACCTCGGGTTGAAATGTGGATATAAACCTGACAGCATCCTTTCAGCTGCATTAAATAATGGAAGTACAAAAATAATTATGAGAAATACTCTTTTAAAAGAGATGTTCCCCTAAAGCTGTGCAAAGCCATGTTAGGGGTATGCCTGTCAGGAAGGAGCAATAGGAACAACTCACAGGAAAGGAGAAATTATCTAAGAAATGTAAACATTACCAACAACAAAAAGATAACTGAATTCCATGGTAATTTCCACCAAGTAACAAATGAAAACAATTGGGCTCTACCAACAGAGATGACAAACAGTTCTGTAGTTCCTAGAATATTTGTATGTGCTAAAAATAAGCATGGCTCACTTTAATTGCATGAGAAACTACAGGCTGAGGATGAGTAAAAGGTCATAAAAAGGTGCTGGCTTGGAAGTAGAAAAAGCATTGAAGCAGGCATATCACAATTCAAAGTTGTGACAAAGATGTGTGTGTGAGATACTCTGCAGGGCTGTTAATAGAGCAGCTTTAATTATGTTATAAGCTTCAAATTAGAGCAATAATGCAGCTGAGGCAATTTTAAAGGTTAAAAAAAGCCCAGATATTGTGGGGTTCYCCAGCAGAGGAGACACACTGTGTTTGGAATTGTAAAGGTGAAAATTTACAGGTAAAACCTCATATAAGTTGCCCTGACTTCTGCTCTTTTCTTGTCAATTCCATATGAATTAAACAGAAATGAAACCATTTTCTCCTCATAATTATGTCATAATATAATTTTTCACCTATTTGTAACAGCAAAGCTAAATTTACAGATCTAATAGTTTGATTCAGCCAGACACAAAAAATTTTCAGCTTCAATGCAAGCTCTTGGTGAGTGACAACGTCCTAAACACACAGAACAGCTTTTTTTTCTCAGTGCACACTGCCAGGTTCTGCTCTTCTCCTGTTGGAATGTTTTAAGGATTTCAGTCCTAGAAATGCAAATGGACATTGCAAAACCATACTGAGGTCCTGGGGTTTCATTGGTTTAAGCAAGATTTAGGAAGGAACTATGTTCATTTCCTAGGCTTCTCATTAACATGTGTAAGATTTAACTTAGTGAACAGCTACCAAAGTCTCGAGTTTCAGAAAAGGATTTATTCATGAGCACATATGGCCTGCTATATAAATTCATAGTTCATAATTCATAAGAGGTGTGATCTTCTCTGTATAAATAAATAATTTTCTTCTGTTTTCCAGCTTTTTGAATTGATTATTTATAAAATCTTGTGGTGCATTCTTAGGGAATCTAGGAATAGCTCTCTCTGGAACATATGCTTAACACTTTCCCATAAACTCTTCTCTGGTGTGAGTGCAAAAGGGGCTGCAATTCAACGTTTGGCCTTTGCCAGTGCACTCTCTTTTTAAGGTCCTTCCTTCTCATGCTAAATACCCCCAGTTCTACTACTCAGTTGAGGAGTGGTTATTTCTATTTTGTAATGTTGTATGCAGCAGATTTTGTTTCCCCTGATGTTTTTTCTTCCCAAGTGGTCTCTTTGGAGTGGCTGGAAACCCCACTTATGTGTTTTGTATGACTTCAGAATTCCACAGAGTGCAGAAGACTCTTGTCCTAAGTGTTGCATGTTGTGATCTGTAATTAAGCCCCTACCTGGCTTTTGCAATGCCACACCAGGACAAGGTATCACTGGTCCTTTGCTTCAGAAAGGAGGCTCATAAAGGAAAAATACTATTATTAAAATTACAGGCTTGAGCACTGTTATAGCCCAAACTGGCAGAAACACACAATTAAAAGGAAAGGTGGTCCTTGCTGTGGGTTCTGTAGCTGACCAAGCTGCATTATAAGGGACAGAAGTGAAGAGTCACTACCCAGCCTGCTCAGGCACAGCCAGGGGAAGAAAATGTGCCCAATGGAAAGGGATACGTGCTTGGAAGAGAGCAGGAACAGGTCTGCCTGAAGCATGACTTAAATACTTGATGACTTTTTAATATAAAATAGTAATTGATTTTTGAAGATCTTAAAGACTGATGGAGGAGTCAGCACAAATCCAAGTCTTTTGGCACACGTGGAAATGCTGTTTGAATTCCTTACCCCACTACACGAGCAATGGGACTTCACACTTTTAAGGCGTTTTTTTCCCAGTGCTTCATAGTTATTTGACCAACTTTACAACACTTTGGATATGGAATCAAAGAATCATAGAATCATTTAGGTTGGAAAAGATCTTCAAGATCATGAAGTCCAACTGCTAACTCAGCACTGCCAAGGCCACCACTGCCCCATGTCCCCGAGTGCCACATCCCCAGAAGGAGATAAACAGGGTCTGGTGTATTTGCACAGTCTATCAAATTGTGGGTATGGACTTCAGAGCTGCAGCCACTGGGCTTTCAAGACATCTCTAATTCCAGGTTGATGGTACAACATATATTACATATGACTGGTTTGGAATTTATGTCAACACTATCAAAGCACATAGAGTCACCTAAGAGAAGGATGCATTTGGTTACAGCATTTGTTATTCAATAAAATTGAGTAAAAAGCCTGTCATTGCTCAAAAGTATGGCTTGTTTCTCCTCACTGGCATCCTATTTGATAATGTCATATTATAGTAATTAAATATGCAATAACTCAGACTCATAAATATTATCACCAGCTTTAATAGGCAGACTTCATATTAAAGTTTTCTTTTTAAAATTCTTCCTTTAAGATTCAGGCAGCTGAAAGTCTGGTCATCATTATGTCATAAATATCTGTCTCCAAGGCTGGGCACAGTAATAAAACGAGTCATCTAAAAGGATGTTTTATCCATGGGAGCCTGAAAATGGCACAACACTGGTATCTAGCAAAAGATAGGGAAAAGGAGGTTGTATGTGAGATTAGGAGACAAATCATCTGCCCCTGAAAAATGAAGAATAAATAGAATTATTTGATTTCTTTGTTTGCAGAAGGAAGATGTTATTTTTTGGAAATTATCACTTGTTTTTGTCTTCAGTGTATACCAGGATAAAACATATTATCTGCTCTGGCCACAGTTATTTTCCTGGAGMAGCTCTCAGTCAGCTTCAAACTGGGAAAAGTGATAAAAGCAATAACAAATGGAAAGCACCTCAAGAACGTATTTTCATATTTTGAGTTGGGAATGACCTTGGGTGTTGGCTGATCCCTCTATTGTTCCCAACGTTCATGCAGTGACTAACGTTGACACGGGAGCGTTCAGAAACAAACACATTAATTAGCCAACTTGATGAGCAGGTTTGTGGGCATGAAACTCCTGCCTGAGTAATGAGAAGCTCGGGGTGTTTGGTTTGAAATAGAGACCTGGACTGCTGGGGCTGTGCTGTGCTGTGGCTGTAACTCACTCGTGTGGCTCTGGTGGTGTCGCTGCTCCTGACAGCTCCATGGTGGAGCTGAGGATCTGTGCTCCCCAACGGTGACAGTGCCAGYGGGTCTGGACAGGCTTTCAATCTAAAGGAAGAGCAGGGAGGCTCATTGATCCAACAGCTCATCATTCCTCGCCTGCTGGCCACGGGGATCTCTTCCCTCGTACGTGTACAAAGGGACAGTCTGAGCCCATAAATTTTCACTTAATGAAATGGAACCTCCTGCTGCAAAGGCAGGAAAGTGGCTTTTGGCCAGTCCATTAGTACTGGTGAATAGAATTAATTGTTAATTCCCATATCTGAGCACTGAAACTGCTACAGCTGCAGAGTGTTGGTGATGCATGTGAATTCCTACACAAAACTCATCCAGAAARTGCAGTTATTATCTAATGTATTAGAATACATTAGAACACAGACCGGGCACTCCAAAACTGGGACGTGCTAGGGTTAGGTTTGTTTATACAACCTTAATTTAGGAATTTTGTGGACAGAATTACAGTAGCCTTCAGTGAAATAATTCAGTGCTGCCTTTTCCCTGCCTTCCTCAGAGTCAATTGGGGTTGCTTGCTAATGGAATGTTTACCTTGTTGGAAAAGCTGGGAGATGCACAAGGAGACAGGAGACTATGGGAAAGGGAAAGGAGAAGGAAGGGAAAGGACTATGGGAAAGACAGGAGACTGTGGGAAAGTTCAGGGAACTGAACCTTGTCCAGGGTAACTGAATTCTATCCATGTTTGTGTGACATCTCTGGTGTTACACCACACAGGTCACAGAACCAGGTGGTGACGATGTGTATGTGCTTCATTTCCAAAGGCTCTGTATTTGAGACACTCAGAAGTGAGGAATGACCATAATTGTAGGCACGTCCTAACCCTGAAGCACAGGAGCACTGGAGTTATCAGAAAAGAGGTCACAGGAGCTACTTCTCAGCCAAGGRTCATGCTTGGAAATCCTTGAATCAGTTTTATTAAGCTGTCTCAATGTTAGCTGAGTGTGTCTCATCACGTGGGGGGAGACATTCATCTCGAAAAATGTATGAAAATGATTAAAATTTGGGAGAGTCCCAAGCAACCCACCCCAGAACCTTCTAGAGGAAAACTCTGGTAAATAATCTGTAGTACTCTGTCAGTCTTTGGACTACCTCTGGAGACAGGGAAGCCAGTGGGAGAGATGGCAGTGAGGAAAACAGGAAAACTGCTTCCAATTTTTAAACTGCCTTTCCAATTTTAAAAAGTGTGACATTGGTACAGCACAGGCTAAACAACAAGGTTTTAGGGAGTGTAACAAACTGCTCACACCAGTGTCTCCGTGCTGATCATTCCTGTGAAACAGGCGCTGCTCAGGTGCACTTTCTGCCAAACACATCCTGAACACGCTTTGGATGTGTGTCCTGCAGCTACAGGCAATGTTCGGGTTTCTATCTGCTTCACGTGCTTGCCCATCCCACCGTTAGATCCAAGTGTGCTGATGTTTCATTCTAAAGAGTCTTTTGAAGTTCACCCCAGCCCGTGAGCGGGAGCGAAGCTGTTCCAAGCCCCAGGCGCACTCAGCTCTCGGGGTGTGACTCCACCCGTGGCATCCCCGGGAGTGCCGGGAGTGATCCCGACCTCGGCACCCCCGCAGTGCCTCATCACCACCCCGCTGACTGTGGGTGTTACTCCTGCTCCTCCCCACCTCCACCTCTCCAGAGAGCTCTGTCTCAGTGCACACTTAGCTGACATCAGCAGCTACTTCCAGCTGCCTCGGCGAGGTGTTCCAGGTGAGGAGACTCACCTGGACTGGGCAACAGAGATCAGTGTTCACAGTCCCGAGTCCTCCATAAGCCTGGCATTGTCCGCTCTGCTGTGGGCAGCTCACAGCCTGCAAGACTCCTAAGTTTTGCTTTGTCTCCCTTTCTTTTTAGAGAATAACTTGATAGAAAAATGACTTCCAAGTAATTATTGTAGAGTGCTTGGAGACTGATCAAATGTATTGCAAGGCAGTGATTTTCTGTCTCTGTATTGCAGTACAAGTGGAAACAGATTCCTTGGCAATACTAAACTTGTCAAAATCAAATCTGAAACTCTTGGGGTTTTTTTTTCTATTCGACACCTCTCTTTCTTTTACATAGAAACTCAGGGAAAAATACTTGAGAGGAAAGAGTGAGTGAAAACTGATAAAAGGTGTTAAGCAGAGCTGGGGGAATCCCTCTGTACAAACCAGCCTTCCTCCTATTATGTCTCTGAGAAGAAGACCACTGTTCRTATGTCATGCCTGCCCTTTTGTGTTGTGTCTCAAAATAATAAATTTATTTCTAAAATACTATAAAAGAGGATACTGAGATAAGACTGTCTTTAGCCACTTACTGGCTTCCCCATCTAGAGTAAATTTAAACAAACAAACTAAAATCACATCCAGTTAAAGGAGTAACTTTAGAGTTCTCTTAAAATACAACGCATCTTATTTTCATTATTATATCCTAGAAAGCTACTGGTTTAACCAGGTCAATATTTGGCACTTGCATTTGGGAGTGTGAGCAGATCAGGGAAGTAATTCTATACTTGAATAATGACCAGGCAGAACCCCGTGGTTCATGATGTGACAGTGGTCCATGCAGGATGAAATCCAGAAAGTGCAAGGGCCCKCTCACCCTGTTCATACCATGGAGAACGGGATGTGTGAATTCCAACAGATCTGATTTCAAGTTAASTCCATATTTATACTCCTGGTGCTCATCTGTTCCACCAAGAAAAGATCATCTGAAAAATGTGATCCCTGTTAAGAGTAGCTAAAARGCTCATTCAGCTCATCAAGTGAAGCAAGCAGAAAGCTCCTGGCAGGAGCAACAGCTGTATGCCTGACCTTTCCCCAATCCCCCTTTTSCCTCCCTGCACTCAGGACCAGGCTCAGGCATTCCTAGGAGCCATGTATTTGGAAAAAGAGAGCTATTTTTATTCACCGTGTGGTTTCTCAGCAGAGAGGTCTTTAGGAATATTTCCCTTCACGTCAATCCCTTTAAGCATTTCACAGAGCAGAGTCTGTTCTGGGAAGTCAGTAAATTTGAATTCACGTTTTGAAGTTTGCTCATGACTCGGAATACAACGTGCAGAAGGCAGCCAGCAGGGCTGATGAATAAAGCAAATGCAGGCTGTGTAGTCCTGCTAAAGCTATTACCAGAGTATTTTACATTTTCCGTGCACCCAAATTAAACCCTTTACACAAGCAAAGTAATCCAAAACCATCTGGCACTAGAATTTGGGATTTCATAATGCTTTAATGCAAACCATGTGAGCAGGATGTCCAGAATGGCTGTGTCAGTGGGTTCAATGAGTGTATGTGAAGAAGAWGAACTCTGCAGTAGTTTTGCCCAGTTTTCGTGTGTCCAGTCAATGCATCCCTTGTGCCACTGCTGTTGAGCAGGGATAACCTCTGCACTGTCACCTGTCCCTGTCTGGCACCGGGCACTTCACAGTTCTTGAACATAGAGGAATAACCAGGATCAGAGAGGAGGAGTCCAGCTATGAAGCCAGATCCAGAATAAAGCTAAGTAGCCACATGAGTTTTTTCCATCTTGACACTGAATGACAGTAAGAATTCGTTATATAATAGGTCATCAAAGACCTATTTGGCCCTCAGCTTGGAAGAGCTGCTTCATCCTTTGCCTAGCTGTTCTCCTGAAGTGCTTTCCCACCCTGCATTGCAGTTGAATAAGCAGTGGGAATAACTGTGACAAAGGGAACTCAGGCTCACTCGGGAGTTCAGGGTTCCTCTCTCCTCCTCTCAGGGCTCAATCTGACCATGAGTCACCAGGGGGTGATCAGGCAAACGCTGGTTCTGTGTGAGGGAGCAGAACCAGGGCAGGTCACAGCCAAAGTGACACATTCAACAGGCATAAACTCTGCCTTTCCTGGCTGTGCCTTTCCAAATGTTCTAYGAGAGGTTTTGCCATGCACACGTCACCTTCACAGACTCCTTGAGGTCTCAGGCAGTTATTTCCTCGTGGATTCTTTATTCTTCTCTACACATTTTCTTTGAGAGCGTTGCCATAAGTCCCCTACACTGCTCACACTGATCTCGGGTCCCTGAGGACTCCACCAGGCCTTGCTGGCCTTGTCCAGCCTCTCCTGTTCCTCCACCAYGTCCCTGCACTGCAGAACAGCCCTGGTCCTTCCATCCCTGCCCAGGCTCTGCCGCAGGAGTGCTGTACCTGCCCACGGAGCCCACTGATCCTCACCTCTGGATTCACCTCCCAGCTGGACCTTGGATCTGCCTCCTAACTCTGGACCTGCCCGGCAGTGACTCTGCTCTCAGGCAGGTCCTGGCCCTGACGTGTGGAGTGCCCTACTGGCCCTGTCTCATCTCTGTGAGTCTGTGGGATGCTCTGCACTCAGGACTGAAGTCAGATACCACCTTTGGGTCTGGCCTGGCTGCCCAGGTTGGTCACCTGGGGCTGGACCTGGCTGTGTCACTGTGCTCAGCTTCAGCCTCCCTACCCTGACAATGGGCAGAGCCTCTGAGCCCCCAAAGGTCAGAAAATCCCAAATGTGGGGATAACAGAACTGAAAATGGACTTGGAAGAAACCTTCAGTAATAATGATTTGAGATCTCTGGTTATTCCAGCAACCCTGCTGCAAACCAGAAACTCTTTATCACACAATGATTGTTTAACCCCTGCAAGGCCTGGCTTGGTCAGTGCAGGGAATGCTGTTGACTGCTTGGGCTGCTGGCAAGTGACTCTGCTCTGCTCCAGGCCTGTGCAGCAGCACTGCTCCAGCTCCCCTGGGGAGCTTTGGACTGACCTTGGAAGTCACTGAAGCAACAAAAGAAAATCCAGGCTACTCTTCACTGGGTGTTCACTTCTAATTTACATCAGATTTTAGCAGCAGAGGAAATAACTACAGCTTTCTGCTGACTTGTAAGTGCAGCTCATAATGCATCCCCTGCCCCTGCTGCCCGTGGTGTCCTGTGGGTGCTCTCAGGTGTGGGGTGACTCTGCTTTGCCAGAGGAGGTCCCAGGTGCCCTCCTGGCCCCACAGCTGCTGCCTCTGCCACAGCCTGGGAGCAGGGCAAGGCAGGGGAGTTGCCAGCATGTCCTGCTGCCTTATCAAAGGGGGGAATGTCATGGGTTAGTCCCATCCTCTCCTTGAGAGCTGCTCCCTGTGCCCCCATGTCTGTCTTTTCCCCAAATACCATTTTATGGATGACTTGAGACTCTAACCCCAGGATGAGGGGCACAGGAGCACTTCCTCCCCACTGCACAAGTGTTACGTGGTGCTTTTCCTCTTTCTTTCCCATGTCCATCCCTGCCTCTGGATAAACCTTATTACATTCCTCAGTCATTCTTCAGTTTAGAGCACCATGGTTTTGCGGAAGAGGTGGATCCTATCAAGATGGGATTGGTGCATCTCTAATGAAAAGGAATTGGGAGATGCCAGAATCCGTTTGCACTTGGAAATGTGCACGATATGGGATGGGCAAATCATGGAATCCCAGACTGGTTTGGGCTGGAAGGGACCTCAAAGCTCATGTCATTCCACCCCCTGCCATGGGCAGGGACACCTTCCACTATCCCAGGTTGCTCCAAGCCCCATCCAACTTGGCCTTGGACACTTCCAGGGATGGGGCAGCTACAGCTTCTCTGGGCAACCTGTGCCAGGGCCTCCCCACCCTCACAGGGAGGAATTTCTTCTTGGTATCCAATCTAAACTCTTTATGAGTTTGAAGCCATTCCCCCTTGTCCTGTCACTCCAGGCCCTAGTAAATAGTCTCTCTCCATCTTTCTTGTCAGCTCCCTTCAGGTACTGAAGGTCACCCCAAAGCTTCATTTCTCCAGGCTGAACAACCCTGATTCTCCCAGGCTTTCCTCACTGGAGAGGTGCTCCAGCCCTCTGACCATCCTGCTGTCCCTGAGTGTCACAGACAGCTCTTCCCTGGCAGGGTGGAGCAYGAGAGGAGAGGACTCATCTGGCACCAAGCCTTTCTAGACAACATTTGTCATTAAAAAAACCTGGTAATAGTGCCAGTAAAGTAATCACAGCAATTACAATTATCTGAGATGGCAGGACCGAGGTCCTTATGGCAGCCTCAAGCCTCCCCTAGGCATGTTGGGAATCACCTGGTGGTTGCTCAGCTGGGTCAGGCAATCCCTTGGGAAGGGCAAAGAGAGGCAGGGATGGATGGAATGTAGCTGTGCTTCCACTGCAGCCTTAGGCAGCTGTGTTATTTGTGAGAGGCACAGCTCCCTCCCCTGCAGGGTTGGTTTGTGATTCCATCCCCAGTGTCCAGAGGGACAGGGAGGGTTGGCAAGGGCACATGGCCCTCGAGTGCCTGAGCCCCAGGAGCTCTGGGTCTGCTTGGCATCCACCCTTCCAGCCACTCCTCTGCCACCAGAGCCTGCAAAGGGACACTCAGTTTGGAATTGTGCTTTCCGGGCTCTCACATCTGCAAACCTCCCTCCTCTGGAGCTTCTCTCCTTGTCCCTGCCTTGAACAAGCCACCCCCAATTCCTGGTCATCCATCCTTGCCAGCTTTCCTTTCCCAGTGCCCTCCCAGAGCACAAGCTATACTGGCACTAGGAGTACACTGATAGTAATACACTGTGTTAGGATTTGTACTTCCCACCACTGGAAGGACCTGGAGCTCCTGGAGCAAGTCCAGAGGAGGCCACGGAGATGCTCCCAGGGCTGGAGCCCCTCAGCTCTGCAGCCAGGCTGGGAGAGCTGGGGGTGCTCACCTGGAGAAGAGAAAGCTCCAGGGAGACCTCAGAGCCCCTTCCAGTGCCTAAAGGGGCTCCAGGAGAGCTGGAGAGGGACTTTGGACAAGGCATGGAGTGACAGGACACAGGGAATGGCTTCCCACTGCCAGAGGGCAGGATTGGATGGGATATTGGGAAGGAATTGTTCCCTGTGAGGGAGGTGAGGCCCTGGCACAGGTTGCCCAGAGAAGCTGTGGCTGSCCCATCCCTGGAAGTGTCCAAGRCCAGGCTGGACGAGGCTTGGAGCAACCTGGGATAGTGGAAGGTGTCCTTGCCCATGGCAGGGGTGGGACTGGATGGGATTTAAGGTCCTTCCAGCCCAAACCAGTCTGGGATTCTATGATTCTATATTAGTACTCAGTACATTATCACTTCAGTAGTGATTTTACCAGCAATGTTTACTGGTAACTTAGTAGTTAATTTATGCCAAAATGATTATAAATTCAATTTTTCAAGTTAACGACGTCAAGTATTTTACAATTCTCTTTCTATAAATCTGTGTTTCTATACCTTTGAATAGAGAAATAACAGCCAGTTTCCTGTGCCTGTGCCGGGCCATGGCTCGGGGCAGCCGGATTAACCCATTTTGGGGCTCTCACGTTCCCTCCCCGGCGCTGGGAATCCCCGAGTCTGCCACGAGAGGGAGGACGTGCCATGTGCTACGCTGAGATTCCACCCAGGAGTTCCCAGTCCGCAGGAAAGTTACACTCGTTTATGTTAAGATTCTATTTTAAGTCAGTGTGGCCAAAATCGGTGCAAGATGTTGGCTGACATTTGTAGTCAAGTGTAAGAATAGCTTATTTTGGGTTGCCATAAACAGATTCCAAGTTGACATAAACTAAACTGAGAGTCTTTACAGAAGTGTTTATACCAGTTTAACTGGGTTGGTTGGAACCTCCGTGGAAGATTAACCAGTGGGACCTTTGTGTTTGGATAAACACTGAGCCTGAAACGCACTAATTTAGCTCAGAATGGGAATGAAAAACTCTGGTTTATCTTCAGAAGTAAACTGTGCACTGTATTCATCAGCAGCTTCACAGAAAGTCCCTCTTGAAGAAGAGGCTCCTCATCTGTATTTGATTGTTTCTATTTAAATATTTTGCATTAACTTTTGTTGCTGATTCCGCTCCATGCAGACAATCGCTTACCGCTGGGGCATTCTGTGAATGTCTGAGGACAAGGGAGAAAAGACGTTCTAGCACTTGGCTGCTTGAAAACTTTGCATTTAAAGCACAATTTGTATCAGGCTTTCTGGAAAAAATTCCTGAGGGTTTGTTTCAATGATGGTGGTGAGGTGTTGCTGGTTTGTTTGCTCGGATGCAGGGGGAAATTACTGGTTCAGTGTTGAAATGTCTGGATCTGTACAATATCTCCTGAATATTTCTTCCATCCCTTGCTTCTCTCGGTTATGATCACCTCGTTCCTCCCTTTCATACACTTCCTCCCAGGCTTTGTAATCTCCATTGCCCCGAGGAAATGCAGCTGTCATGATGGTTCACAGATCAAAATTCAGCCTTTAATGTAGCCAAGGCTTGATCCATTAACCCCTTTGAAGATTGTGACCAAAGCCTTAAACTGGCATCTGAAATATGAGACTGCAGCAGGAGTTAATGAGGCCCAGGGAAGCTGCACAGCAGCTCTTGTGTCCCGTGCAGGGAAATCAGGGAGGGACAAAAGCCACCAGCACTGCAGCAGGAGGGGGTAGCGGGGCGAGGGAGAGCTGAGACCTCCACAGCAAGGTTAAAAATGAGTAATTTTAAAAGCAAGGAGGGAAGTTTTGGCTACAATATTAAACAAACRTAGAGGGTAGCAAAGTCTGTCGTGCAGCAGCATCCACCATGATCAGGAGCTGCTGTGAGCAGTGAAAACACAGGGAAAGGAAGTCCTGGAAGCAGAAGGATGGATGGTGCTATTCCCAGGATGCACGGGAGCCACTTGCCAGAGGAAGGCTCTGGCGGTGTAAGTGGTGATAATCCAATTTATACACCGTGGCTCCTGTCGGCTGAGAGGGAAAGGAGGGAAATAAGCCAGGCTGAGCAGGGATGTAGCAGTGACAGCCCCGTGTTCAGAGCTGTGAGTTTCTTTTGGGCGAAAAAAGAATTCCAGTACTTTAAACTCCTGTTAAAAATAAGTTGTACCTCCGTGTCGACCAGCACAGCACTAAAAAGCCAAAGGTGGACTTACTGTTTTACTGAGCTGCATAAAGAGAGTTGCTAAGATAAGGACCCACCAGAAATAGTCCAGTTCCCACTGWATCAACATCTTCTGATGGAAAACTCAGAATATTCTGTGATTGTGTCCTGGCTGGAAAAGTTTCAGCAAACTTAAATTGTTACATTGAAAGTAGCAGTTGTTATTGTTTCTCCACGCCGTAAATACCAAATGCTCACGATTGCTGCCTTTTCAAGTTCATTGTCATGCTAAATATGATCCTGCTGTGACTCCTGACAAACCAAATTGACAGACCAAATGGCAGAAAATTGACAACACTTGGAGATTTAGGTATTAGAATTATTCCATTCAATTCCATTCCACTTCAGGCTCCCATTAGAAAAATGCCTTAAAATTTTTTTTTTCAAATACTCACCTCTTCTTGTGCAAGGCAAAGTCAAGTSACTACAGTTTGGTTGTGCTCTGCATAGGCACCATCCTCTATTTTACACATCACCAGCTGAATGAGCATATTTCCATCTGAATTTTAGAGAAGACAGCCTGAAAATAAAAATAATTTGTCAAAGTTTTGTATTTTCAGCTGGGTGATATGTTCATGAACAAGCAAATTTTTACCAGTTGACACAGTGAAAATACATTTAATCCTAAATTATTCTTTAGCCTTTCCCACTGAGTCAGGCAGGATTCAAAAAACAACGTATTTGAGGTGGCAGGTCCCCACCCAACTCATAATGAGCAATTTTTTTGTGACAGGAGGAGTACTGGGCCTGAGTTTCAAGGAATTTCTTTCCAGTTTTATGCCCTAATCTGGGCAACACTCTGGATTAACTCAGTGCCTCAGTTATGGTGGATGAACTAACCCCAGCAGAGCTGGTTCACTGCAGGTTGTCGGTGCCAGGACCATTACATCACATCCAAGCACTCTGTAACCTTCTGAGCAGGGGACAGCTCCCACATGACTTCCAAGAAAYGAAATTCTCATTTACAGTTAGATACTGACTGCTTACTGCTGGTACTTTTGGTTTGAGCAGGGATTTGTTTGGTTTCACTGCTTGGAGCCCACTGCCCTGTCAGGTTTGACTCCCTGTGGCTGGGAAGCAAAATGTGAAATGCAGCTCGATTTTGCATGGAGACTCTTGGGTTTTTTTTGACTTCTTTGCACTGGCTGAGGTGCAGGTAAAAGGTGCAAACGTTTGTGTTGTGCAGTGGCAGAGGCTCAGTCACACAGGCCCCAAAACCATCCCAAAACGTGGAGTCCTCCCGTCCGTGTGATGAACTGCAGTGCCTCACAGCCCCACGAGCCCACATGCAGCTTGTGGTTTAGGGGTTGCGAGCACTTGGCTGCAGAAGCTCCCACATGTTCTTTATATCCTTGCAGTTGGAATTTTTTTAGTCTGGAGCCACGACGTGCCAGCTGCAGCACTCCCTCACCGCCAGTGGACTCGGCACTGGGACTGGCGTTGGTTTGCTTTTGTTTGCTCGAGCATTAATGAACCTTTGTGATGCAGGGTTTGAATGAAGTAAAGAAAGAGTGACTGAAAGAGTGACTGAAGGAGTGACTTCAGATACTGAACCCCTTAACCCCTCCGTCCCACACACCACGGCCATTATTCACTTTGCACACAGCCACCAGAGGAATTTGCTGCTTGTCTGCAGCTGCAGAGAGCTTTTGAGATGCCCCCATGCTCCTCTGCCTCTGCAAGTATTTGTTTCTAGCTGCCTGCAGATATTTTGCAGGAGAATTTGCTGCAGGGCAGCAGGGAAATGATTGTTAACTCTTTCCAGGCCAGTCTGTAATCTGGAAGTGAACCAGAAATCTTGGATTAATACCAGCATGTCAGTGTTTTGTTGAGCAGCTCTGGCAACCAAACCCTCTATAGCATCAAACAAGGCTTTGGCATTCTGGATGTTCCCTTGGGAACACTTGGGAAGTGGCACTTGCTTTGAGCCATGAGGAGAAAAGGCAGGATATACCTTCCCTGGTCCCCTGGTTGAGCTCTAGTCTGAAACTTTGCCACTGGAAAAGAAGCTGGTCCATGCGGAATGGATGTTTTAAGTGAGACAATGATTACAATCTCCAAAATGATAAAGTTTATGCTCAGGATCCATGTTGTGCCCATCTGTTTGACCCTCAGCCTCTGTGGATTCCAGCTCCTGGAGGGATCCAGGACTGGCCAAACCCCCCTGAGTCTGGATGTGCAGTGCAGCTTTCCCCACACGAGCTGTGGACACAAATATTTTCAAATTGTTGCTGATGTGCATAGGAAAGGAAATATGGCAACAATGAGAATATGATGCAAGATGCCAGACTGACTTGTTCTGTCTTCAGCAGAAATTAAAGCCTTGCTCAGGTTTCCCAAGGGAGAAAAACTTTGAGTCTGTTCACCAGGCAGTGAGAGAAACATCTATAAAAGTAATCTTGGGAGAAATATGAGTGTACTGGGTGGTACTGACACATCAGCACAGCATCTTATTTCTTTTGTTGGACAAGAAAACAGGAACATTTGTATTTTAACTTCATTATAGCTTTGCAATTAGCAGAAGGCAATGTGTTATTAGCTGTACACTCTCATTAAAGTCATCTGAGCTTACACAGATGTGTTTCTCTGTCTCTGCAATGACTGAAAACTGCTGAAGTTTATCCCTATTGGATCCTTGTAGACTGGAAGATCTTTCTCAGTTACTATTTCTGATTTCTAACCGTGGTTCTGTGTATTAAAAGTTCCCATTCAGTGCCAAGCCTTTTAGCACAGCCAGGCTTCAAACCTTTATTGGACAACAAAGAATAACACAAATCTCTTACTCCCATTCTATGGAAATCCAAGGGGACCAGTGTCCTTAAATGCAAAATTTATCTGGTAAAGACATTTGATGCTTTAGTTACAGTTAGCAGGCAAAGAATGAAGCTGAAGGGAGYGTTGGTAGCCACCACTGTCATGTACATGTCCCACTACCCATCCAGAGAGACTCCTGTGTTTCCTTGGGATACCCCACAAGGCACATCTGGTGTATCCTCATGGAAACTCTTTCAAGAGCAGATTAAAGTCCTTAGCCAAAAGCATTTCCACTGAAATTTTAGGGCTAAATTAGTACATCTTTACAGGTGAGATGGTTTAACTTTCTCTCATGCTGTGCAGCACTGCCCTGCCCTTGGTGACTGTAACCTTTAGGAACAAGGGGACAGCAGGTGAATTAGAGAGTGGAGACCACAACTTCAGGGGGTCTGTTGTTTCAGGGAGGCTGTTACTGATTTTTCAGGCTCTCTGTGCATTCACACAGGAGAATGGGAAGGGCACAAATCCCATTGGAGCAGCCAATCAATACGAAATGCACTCAGAGGGAGACAGCAGTTTCACAAGGTGAGCACTGAGTGACACAAAAGCCCTGTGAGCCTCACAGTGCAGGGCTGGGTGTGTGTTCTCCTCAGGGACATCCATCCCCATGCTGTGCCAGGCTGTGTCCAGCTGCTGCAGGTGCTGCCTTTATGGGCCATACAGGAAAAGCATCTGAGGTCCTGGCCCAGCTGGTGCAGACTGGCTCAGGTCTGCACTGCACGGCTCTGGGCCCTGGGTGGTTGTCCTGAGGTTACTGGGATTGTTGGTTCATTTTTAAACTCAACTGGAAATGCATAAAGTAATCATTGGCTGTGTTGCAGCCTACCACAGTCTGTCTTTATAGGATGAGACTAAAGGTACAGATCTCCTACCTGAAGGCATCCGAAGATATAAGAATTACTGGGGCAGTATTAGAACAAACTTCATCCGGTCCATGTCCATCTCTGAAGGCTGAAAATGTCCCCTGGTTTCCTTTCAATGCTGGAAGGAAATCCAGAGGTCGATTAACCTGAGTGGGACAGTGGGATGAAACAGTGGTTGAGCCACACTGAATCTGTACATTCACATCACTGAATCCTCAGTGGATTTAATGATGATCTGCATATTCCTACCTCAAACTGTTCCCTTGAAGCTTTCCAGCCTCTCCCTCTGAATAGGAACTCCTGGCTCCTGGGGAAGAGCTCAAGGGCATTCACACGATGCGGGGGCTGGAAGCTTCTTCACTTTCAGACTTTGGCTGCCCAAAGGGGCTCAAAACATGTTAATAACTTAAAACTGGCAGAATACCACCTCTTGATTTGGGGAAGAGCTGCACAGAAGAAATAGCTCCAATAAATATAATATTTTATACTTTATCCATTGTTTGAAGCTTTATACACAACCTCAGCAAACTTGGCCAGTAGTCTCTGGAAATGCAGGGTTGGTAGTCAGTTTAAACCCTTGTTTCTAGGTTTAATAAATACATTCCTCTTGAGTCAGAGCTCTCCATCCTTACTTTAGATCAAAGGCCAACTCTCATTGTTTGAAAGACCAAGTGAAATGATTTTTCAGCTGTGAATTATTCAAAAGTGGGAGTGGAAAGGAAAGAGACTTTAATGTTGTGATAAAAATGTTGCCCTCTGGTTACCAAAAATGTTTGGGCTGAGGGGAAGCAGCTCTCAGTGACTCTTGGTTCACCAGGGCAGGTTGAGGTTGCTCTGGGAGACATTGTCTCAGCTTTAATGGGGTCGGTGCAAACCCCTGGGAATGGGATTTCACAGTTTCCCAGGGTCAGCCCTCCTGCTCTGCTCCTCTGCACAAAACAGACTCTGGACCTATAAACCAAATAGCTCCTTCCTCAAGATGGTGCAAAAGCTCTCCCCTCGGGGCACCTCTGCAGGYGTGTGAGGAAGGGGAGTGGGAGAAATGGGAATGACCCTGAACCACCCGGGCTGAGCGTGCAAAAACCAGTGACTTTGTGAAGGTCACGCTGCTCTCACTCTGAGCTGGCTCTGCCCGAGCATTTCCCTCTGCAAGGTAAACCTCGGCTGCTGCTGTTATTTGCTCTTTGCATACACCATAAAGTACACAGGATGTGAAACGTGGAACGCTCAGAGGTGCAGGAACACCTCACGGGGAAAGGGTTTTCTGATTTAATACTGCGCTAGGATTAAAACTTCCCTCTGGTGTGGTAGTTCAGGACTCCCAGTGCCTCTTTCACCACCGAGTGACCCTGCATCTCTTCTGGACGCTTGGCAGAGGACACAGAACTCCCCCAAACGCTGGGCCAGACTCAGCAGCTGCCTCTGGCCGTGTCAGACAGCCTGGCTGAAGAGCAGAAAAACATGCAAAGCAGATCAGCACCTTGCCGTATCTGCCAGAGCCCGGCTACCTTTATATAAAGAGCCTGAGGGGAAGGTGCCGTTTGGAATTCAGACCCGGTCTGGAATAGCCCGGGCCGTTTGGGCAATATAATGAGTCACGGCTGATGACTTTGAGCCAGCCCCGGTGGAAGGGCGGCCGGTCCGTGCCCAGGTAGCTGTGCCTTTCACGGAGCTCGCATTCCCTCCACCTGCCGGGAACGCCGCGTGGGATAACCGGGGCTCTGCGAACAGTGGGTGCGGAGCCGACAGCCTTCGCTCGGCGTTTTCCACGGGCTGTTTCCCACAGATCCGCGAGGGAGAGCAGACGATAAATCCTCCCTTAGTGATGTGCACAGCGAGCAGCCCGGGCAGCAGGGACAGGCTCTGCAAAGGGCATTTCTCACCTCAAACGTGACTCTGCCAGCGACGCCGGGGGCACTGAGGACACTGCTTCGCTCTGCCCGTCTTTGCTTCCCTTTATCGACGCGTTTTTCCTCGAACAGCCGAGTCTGCCGTTCCCCAGGGAGGCTGAACTCCTGACTCACCCCTCGGAGACAGCGTTTGGAGATGTGCAACTCAARACTCGTTTAACCTCTGATGGAAACGCAACTCTTTTCCTGCCGGAAAGTCACTGGCACGGCCGAGCACACGTGCTGATCTCCCGGGTGTTGTTCCTCTGTCTGAGCAACTCCAGGGATGGTTTGAGGTGACTGAAGTCCTGTAGAGAGACCCAAAGTGTCCCCACTACACCAGGAGAGAGGTTTTACAGTCACTGTTAGGAATAACAGGCTGGCACGAGCATGGGGGAATCTAAGCATTCAAAACGATCAGAGGCTTTTCATATCACGAATTGGTTTTCTACTCCGTTCTTCGAGCTTAGAGAAATCTCACTTTAATTAGTATTTCTTTCATTATTTTCCAGGAGCTTCGATTTTTTGGTATGATAAATAGCAAGGAATGAGTGAAAAAAGTTCAGGCTGTTGCTCACTTGAAACCAAAAGCTGCCAAAGGTTCCTATTCTGTACAACCTTCCCGAGCCTCAACTGGCTTCACTTCCCATCTCCTGGTGACTTTAAGGAAAGTTCTGAGCAAGACACATGACCTCCCTAAGTCACACTAAAAAACTCAAGGGTCTCTGGCTTTGTGTGGAGTTCTCTGGCTCTGAATCTGTGCAAGCAGCACAGTGCTGAGATGTCAGGGGTGGGTCTGGCTGTGAGGGTCCATACTTAGAATATATGATTGCAAAAAATAAAGTTCTTATTGTTACCAAGTCGTTAAATTCTTAGAGCTGAAATCTAGCTGCTATTTTAATTTTGAGTAGGGTTTCCCTTCGAAGTCCTGCACAAAGCAAACCTGCTCAGCTCCTGTAGCCCTGTGTACAAACTGGAGCCAGCCCCACCAGGAGCCAGGCTCCACCAGCAGAGAAACTCGAGCCCTTGCTCCCAGCTGATAAGAGGAGRAGATGGAGCCCAGGCACTCCTCCCACCCTGCCACATTAAACAAGCACTGAACATCAAGGATCCAGTTTCAACCACAAAGCACCCAGTCCTTATCAGCACCAAGGAGTGTCTTTGTTCTCATCCTGGCTCTTGACCTGCCTCAGGAAGGCAAATGTGCTGGAGAGGTGCCTTCCCTGGCTCTGTGGCGTGGATGAGCAGCTGTGGAAGGCTGAAGTCCTTGTTCCAGCCGTGCCAGTTGAACTCCTGGCCTGATCTGAGCACGGAGCCACTGTACAGAACTGTCTCTATTGAAACTCCTGCTTGCTTAACAGGACCTATAATAGTAATATTTTACATCTGCCATACATACAGAGCAAGGGCAGGTTTATCAAAATCCCAGTTATCTGTATCTTTCCTGCTGCCCCGTGCACTTGGGGTGGTATTTGGCCATGCTAGTAAGTGCAACATCCAAGACTCTGTTATTTGATTAGGTTATTAATGGCATCATGGAGAATTCATCCATGGTCACATGATGGTGGAGAGACCAAAACCCAGATTCCTTTCTCACAAATCCTCACTGTAACTCAGGTGTAACTACTGACTGGGGAGCTCTGGGATCMTCTCCCTGGTTTTGCCTCTGCTGAGCTGCTGAATTGCTCTTAGGGCAGTTTATGAAGCCCCACAGTTTAGTGCTTCCTGCTGCACTCATGGATTCCTGACACCCCAGATCACCCCAAACTGTCAGACTTATTCTGGTCATCAGTTTTATGAGGTAAGACAAAAAATGAAAGAGTTCTCTTTCTCCAAAATGATATTACTTCTGCATTGCCTTGGGCTATCATTTGCAGACTCAGCCCTGTCCCAGGTGTACAAAAAAAATCTAGTTTTGTTTAGCAATATGGTGAGATTGTTCTCTTCTAGACAAGAGAGAGGCTGGTGATCCTTCTAAATGATGTCATAGTCATATGGGAGTTCACTCCCCTGCTCGGATTTGGTTCCTGGTTTCCAGTGTCTCCACTAGAAAGCAATTATACATTACATGGAGATTTCAAGGGCGTTGGGAGCCTGGGTGAGAAAGGCAAACAAAACCTTAACTATTGCATCATCCTCRAAGATCAAAGTGGCCAGGTACAGCAATTTCTCTAAGAAATCCAGGATTTGGTTCATGCTATTTTGCCCTTAATTTTGTTGAGAGTTAACCTACAAAAATGAGGGCATATTTTAGTCAATAGGGTTTGCTGTTAAGTTACCTTTTACAATGTAAGAGATGTAAAAGGAGATCAGATAGGGTAGGCTACTTTGATTCTGAAAAAAACCCACTTCTTTAAGCACTGTATTAAATCAACTAAAATGAATTTATTTGCTCATTTTAGTAGAGACACACKTAACTGCAGCCAGGATTCTGATTTGCTGCAGACATCCAGGCATCTGCCTGCCTGCCCTGCCCCACGCTGATACCTGCACCTCTGCAAGCACTGGCCTTCTTCTGAGCTGCAGAAACAACCGTAAATCAGACCCCAAAAGAGAAAGAAACCAAGTAAAAACGCTGGACTAATGCTCCAAGAAGCAAGTCCAAGGCAATAAGAGTGGTGTTGGTAGAAAACTGAGCTYCTTGAAAATATTCTTTGTATATAAAATGCCTTTTCATCAGTGAACCAATTTGGATTATTTCCCTGCACACAAAAAATTAGGTCAAAGTGCATGTTCTTAATGAATGTTCAGTTTATGGGTATGTCCCAATCGTGACACATAAGAAATGAGGGGTACACTTCTTTCCCTGTATGAGGAAATACTTAGGAAAGTTGATATTTCAGCATTTTGGCTGATGGCATCGACAGGCTCACTGTCAGCTGTGATCTGGAACTGCATTTAAAAATGTGGCCATGAAAACCATGAATTGAGCAAAACAGCTCAGAGAGCTGGATCTGGTCGACATTTGACAGATGAGTAATTTTTCTCTCCCAGTGAAACGAGAGAGAGGAGATCACAGCCTCCAGAGTGTCAAGTAAAATCCTCATATTGAAGGAATTAATGTAAAATGGTTTGGCTCTGCTTATCCTGGCACACTCTGTGCTCAACAAAAAAGAGAGACAAGATCTTCCATAAAGTAACTTAAATAAAAAATGAGAGTTCACTTCTTTCCTGAGAGACCCCTGAGAGAAATGTAGATACTGCAAGTCAGACTGTGTGGATGCTCTCATCCCCTCTCAGTTAAAACTGCTCTCTTTGGAGTTACAGGACTGAATAAAAACCTTTGGGTTTGGACTTGAATTATCTGTGCCTTCCACAATTATTTCTATATCATTGGTTTTAACCCCTGCCTTCTCCCCTGCACGGATTYGTCCAAAAAAAAGAAGTAATAAATCAGTGGACCAAAGAGCAACGTGCCTGCAAGGACACATCGGGGCAGGTAGGAAACATCTCTCTGTAGAGATTATTTGTAAAGAAGCTGTTTATTGGTGGCAGCTACACAGATTAGGGTTTGAGTAAAGTACCCTTGCACCKGAGAACACAGCAGAATTTATGTTTCCCCTGATGCACAGGACTCACTGCTTGCTTTACAAATATTTACATGCCAGGAGCTTAAGGCTTCTTGTGTGTCCTGCACTCAGGGACCCACTCACCCATATTTCTTGCTGACAGAAATGCAAAAAATGGATGAATTATGACCAGAAGTGGTAACTCAGTCCTTRTTGTTCCATCATCTAAGCAGCACCCCCTTTTCTGTCTATAACTGCCTCGGGCTGCCATGTGGGCTTCCTGGAACATCTGCCTGCATTCCCTGCCCAGCACAAGCACTTTGCACCATCCACCACTGCAAAAGCACTGCCATGCACCTGCAGAGCTGTGTGCAAACAGAGAGCACACTCACAATCACCTTCAGAGAGGAAATGTATTAAATAGGTTGTAATATATCCCCCAAAATCATGCTTTGGGTCTCAGCATTGCAAGGGATTGTATTGTGGCCATTCATGCTTTCTCATGGAATATTCTTCCCAAGCRGGGCAGAGCCCTGGTGGCAGAGCCTAGTGTGGTGTCCCACATTTTYTGTTCTGCTGCTCACAGTTGCTTTGGAGTGAGCTCAGAGGAGGACACCAAGAGGATCAGAGGGATGGAGCACCTCTCCTGAAAGGAAAGGCTGAGGGAGCTGGGATTGTTCAGCCTGGAGAAGAGAAGGCTTTGGGGTGACCTCATTGTGGCCTTGCAGTGCCTGAAGGGAAGATGGGGCAAGACTTTTGACAAGGGATGGAGGGACAGGACAAGGGGGAATGGCTTCAAACTGCCAGAGAGTAGGTTTAGATTGGATATTAGGAAGAAATTCCTCCCTGTGAGGGTGGGGAGGCCCTTACACAGGTTGCCCAGAGAAGCTGTGGCTGGCCCATCCCTGGARGTGTCCAAGGCCAGGTTGGACRGGGCTTGGAGCARCCTGGGATAGTGGAAGGTGTCCCTGCCYATGGCAGGGGTGGGACTGGATGGGCTTTAAGGTCCYTTCCAGCCCAAATCATTCCATGTTCTATCATTCTGTGCCTTCCAATGCTGATCACACCTCAGGCTGTGYTCACCTCAGGGGGCTCCTGGCTGGTGGATAGCCCAGAGCTTCTCCCAGTTGCCCAGAGAGAGGGACCAGTCCACTCTCAGCATTTTCTTCCTTGAGCACCTTCTCCAAGCCCTGTGGACCAAGCCRAGAGGTTTCTGAGAGAGCTGTAATATTCCTGAGCTCTCTGAGCACTGCTGTGTCAGCTCACACTCCCTGACAGAATCTGTGTGCATCCAGAATGCTGGAAACCAGAAAAATTCAATAGCAGATCAGAAATTCCCTTGACAAATCACCATTTCTGTTCTACCAGTTAAAAAAAAAAAGAGSAAGAGCATGGGCAAATTGCCAGTTCTTGACTCATCATTGAGCCTGAATCTGAAGCACTTTCAAGTAAGTGTCTCAGGCTGCCAGCCAGCAGCTTAGAGAAAACTAAGGCTTTGGGTCACTTAAGGAAAAATCTGGATGAGAAGAACAATTCTATGGAAAAGTTGCATCAACATGGGAGGTTACTTCAGCTCTGCTTGATGTGATGAGACACTGCAGCATCACAGTGGCAGCAGCAGCTCCTAAACTGTGATGTTCAGCACTGGGGGTAAATAATACCAGATTTCTTGTGGTTCCTTTCAGGGGTTTGCTAACTGGGACAACGAAAATGGAGGGTTAATCAGGAATGAGGAGGACCAAGGAGAACCAAGAGGAAATGTGATCCGAGAAGTACCTGAAAAGTGAGAGGATGCAAATTCAGGAGGTTACACGGGGTGTGTTTTTAGTCTCTTCCCAATTTATGCCACAGCAGCCCAGGGAAGGCAGAACTCTTCCTGCCAGGAATAAAAAAAAACCCATAACCTTCTTTATGCAGTGGAGAAAACTGACAGGTAAGAGTTGCTCTGTTCAAGATCTTTGCTTTTCAGGTCCTTTACTCTGCAGTTGTTACTTATGAAGGGACAGAGAAGCTGCCTTGTAAAAAATTCACTTTCAGGCCGTGTCAGTGTCCCACACAATCTGTACATCGAGCTTGGCAGCCCAGCATTCCAGCCTCTCCAAGGGGAGCTGTGCCGGTGTCTGTGGTTCCATGGCAAGCCCAATGCTCTCTGTTTTCCCTGATTTACACTCTTTCCTGGCAACAAACACTGAACCCTGCCAAAACAGAGATAAACAGTGAAGTGCAGCGCGAGGGCAGGAGCTGAGCTTTTCCCAGCTTTTTGAACTTTGTTCCCTGGAGGCTGCAGCAGGAGCAGTGGTGCAGTGAGCTGCACATGGGATGGGCAGGATGAACACTCCATTCTAATCCAGGCTCTGCTGCTGACTCCTCGTGTCACCTTTGGGAAATAAACTGCCTCCATACACTTGTGTTTTCCTTGCTTGGAGAGGTCACACTCTGTTGTAGACACGTTGCCATAGTTACAGATCCTAGAATAGTTAGGATGAACCATTTCTCAATCAGATAAATTGGCGATCCTTCACTTCGTGTTCTGCTACGGGGCCAGAACAGAAAACTAAAGAGTAAGTTCAAGCCAGGTAATTCAGCCAGATTTATTCCAGTTGCACAGAGTGGAAGAGTAACAGCTGCTCAGCAAAGGCTGGGTGGGAGACGTGGCCCTTATTTAACTTGAACAGAGCTGGGAGTTGCAGCTCAGTGTGTATCAGAGCCATCCTAAGTTGGAAAATGTGGCCTGGGTGCTCGCTGTCGGCAGTGACCTGCTGCCAAGCAGCCTATTCTTATTTATCCACTGCAGTCAACCTTGCTGACAGAAGCCCTTTCTGAAGGCAGCCCGCTCTGTGCATGCCTGGCCTGTTACTAGGTTACTGCAGGGAAATATCTCTGGGCTTTTTGTAAACTCTTGCTTTTGGAAGTCTGCTCGCACCGATCTGTTGCGGGACAGCCCCRTCTGCGTCTTTGATTTCTGCTTGCTTGCCCCTAACCTTTCCCAGCTATTCTTTACATTTTGATGAACTCCTCTTGCCTGCTCTCCCAAGCCATAGGATAAATGGAGGGTCCGGGCTCTGCGGTGGTGCCCGGTGCCAGGGTTTGTGCTCCGGGCAGCGTGCTCATCGTGGCTGCCATTCCTGCCTTGCGGGGACTTGGGATCCAGTTACATCGGCTGGCGTCAAGCAGGCTCTGCAGACCACTGTGAAATACTGCATCTAAAAATAAAAGGAGCAAAAAGTACAAAAGCAACGAGAGCGCGATATTAAAATTCCGGGAAAACCGTAGGAAAGGCTGGAAGAGGCACACGAGCAGCCYCCGGGGGGGAAAACACCAAAATTTTGGGGCGGTTTAAATCAAGCCTACGGGTTTGCCTTTTTTAGCTGTGACACCCATGTGACACTGCAGGGTTCAGCCTGTGGGCCCAGGTATTTGTGCTCGCACAAAGAACGCATTAGAGCCCTTTGGAAAGGAGAACCATTCCCAGTGTCTCGGCTCTCYCTGGGAACTGTTAACCCCGGCAGCACCTGGCTCGCAGTCCCGGCCGGATCCCTTTGGATTTCTGCTTGGATCAAACCCGCCTGGGGCGGTGCCCCYGGGCTGGCTGGGTGTGGGAAGGCGGTGCAGGCTCTGGTGAGTCCCGGGGGGGGCCGGTGGGGGGGAACGGGATTTTCGCAGCTCTTACAGCACTTTTAATTGTACAGAAGATTAATGGATCCGTGAATCCAGGCTAAAGGGTCAGGATTAAATACTCGCTGAACCTGCTTCAAAAGGTTAAATTAATTAGTCTGCAATCAGATAGAAAAGCCCCAGTGGTATTTCTAAAGGGGGGGGGGTATGAATTTATATAAAGAATTTGGTGGAAATTTCCGCATTTTCTGAGGAAAAATAATCATCTAATAATCTTTGAAATTGTCATTTTCTATTTAAATATTAAATCAGCACAAGAATTAGTGTTTACCAGGCCCAAAGCTKCACTTTGAAGCGCAGCCCTCGTGACTGCCCTTTCCCGGGCAGCACGGCTCCRTTTCGGCCTTTCAGACTTGGCCGCCTTTCGCCTCGTTTGTAAAAATTCCTCCTGGATTGAATCGAAGCCTATTTGCAGGAACCTTCGTTTCTGCCTCCTTCCTGAATGCTTTGAAACGCAACCCACGAGGAGTGCGCGGCTGGGGTTGCGAAGGAGCTGTGTGTTTGCACAACAATGTGTTACACACACACACAGCCCTGGGGCTCCACGGCTGCCCCCGATTGCTGCCGCAGGGGATCTGCTCCGGGAGCTCCTGGCCAGGCTGCACGCAGGTCGGAAGTTTCCAAGGGATGGCTGAGATGGTGTGTGTGTGTTAAGGCCCGCGTTTTCCAAGCGTGCCACGGTTTAATCCTGGCTCTGTTTGTCGGAGCTGGGGAGTTGTGCCGCCCCACGCCGAGCTGGCGGCGCTGCCCTGGGTGCCTGCGGGAGCCCTGCTCGTGTTCCTGGGGATTTGCAGAGCCTCACCTGCACCACAGGCTCCGGCAGGGATGGAGCCATGGGACTCAGCACCTTGGCCTGTTATRCAGTTTTTAGATTTGCTTGGATTCTTCGTCTCAAGAACGGCTTAGCTCACACTGTGCTTACTAAAGACGCCTGGAGGGCATCTCCTGCCAGCAGTAGGTGGGTGTTTAGAACTGCCCAGGTATTTTTCATAGAATCMTGGAATATTCTGACTCGGGAGGCACCCACAAGGATCACCAAGTCCAGCTCCTGGCCCTGCACAGACACCCCAACAATCCCACCCTGTGCGTCCCTGGGAGCGTTGTCCAAACGCTCCTGAAGCAGCYTTGGGGCCGGGACCATTCCCTGGGGAGCCTGTTCAGTGCCCACCACCCTCTGGGGGAAGAACCTTTCCCTRACATCCAACCTAAACCTCCCCTGGCACAGCTCCAGCCTCTCCCTGGGTCCTGTCCCTGGTCACCAGAGAGCAAAGATCAATGTGTGATTAGTCTGCTGCTCCTCCTGAAGAAGTTGTTGGGTTCCTCCCTAATCCTTTAAGGCAAAACCTCTGCTGTCCCAACCGTGTGAGCCTGAAAGTATTTCACATGCAGCCCTTTATACTATTTAATAGTATAGCTAAAATGAAATGTTGAAATTGCATATAACAACTTAAAAGACACAATCCAAATATTTTAAARACTGTCCTGCTAATTTACATTCCTTCACTTCCCCCATTAATTTTGTAGAAGAAATTCAGACCTATTTATGGATTTTAATTTACAGCAGAGTAACAGCTAAAGGGAGCATCAGGCAGGCATGTGAAGCTGTTTCACTGTCTCAGGCTGCGTGTGTTCTAAACAAAAACCAACWGAAAATAAATATGCAAAATGTTTGCTATTTATGTATGTGAACTTGGCAGACTCCTTTGTAGTTTTGCAGCACATCAGGTTTGCAATTTAATAGTTAATTAAGTGCACCTTACAGTGAGAGATTCTGAGASCACAAAGAACAGTCATCCATATCCTCTGATGGGCAACAAAAATCCCAGGCTCTCTGATGGCCATCCACAGTGGGGCAATACCCAGGAGCAGGTCAGATGTTGCAAGAAAAGCAATAATATCTTCCTTTATCACAGCCTGTGTTACCAGGACATTCAGCACACAGGAAGGTCTGGAGTTTTTGACTCAATTCTTCAGCTGCCTCAGAATTGTAACTTTTCTTAACTCCCTCAGTCTTGTGTGTGTCCAGATTCTCTCCTCCTGTGTGTCCAGTTCTGGTGAAATCCTTCCTCTCCCCACTCAGTGAAAATAAGTTATTTGTGTTGTATGAAACCCTATCCTACCTCTTCTTACACCTGAAACAGAGGTCAAGCAAAAGGTAGGAGCCATGAAATGCCAATTCCCCTTTCCCAAAATGGGGAACTGAGGCAGAGGCTCAAGGTCAAGTGGGTCAAGGTCAAGGTGCTCAAGGACAAAGTTTCCACCACTGGTGAGGAAATCTAAACTTAGAGTCACTGGAGCTCCTGGGAAGCTGTGAGAGAGAAGCAGACTTTTGTCCCAGAAAGGCCCAGTGTAACCGTAGGACAGGATAATGTCAGAATAAACTGGTGTTTARGAGCAGCAGAAAGGCAAAGTTCTGAAGAAACGTCAAGATCAGCAAAAAAGAATTGTAGGAACCTGAAAGATGCTTGGCACAGCCCCAGAGCTGCTTCAATGTAGTGAGGAAACCAAGGGATAGAATTCAACTTATCTATGTTCTTCATTTTATCTCCCTTCTGATGGACCTTCTAAGTAAAGACTAAATGAGTTAAAAGTCCCGTGTGAAGCCTGGGCTCTTGTTCTGCCTTTGTCACATGTCTCTGACAGCACCAACAGTGATCATGGGGTAGGTATGGGGAACAGGCACAAGTTTCTTCAGAGGTTTGACACAGACACTTCAAGTTTCAGTGCTGCAAGGTTTAAACTCCCTCTCACCATGAGACAGTGGGTGCAGTCGTGGCCCCTTGCAGCCCGGGCTGTTCATTGTTTTGGTTTGGTAGGGCTGGAAATAAATCCAGTAGTTGTCCAGCCAGGGGAAATCCATCAGTCTAGAGGATGTCTACAGACACATCCTCAACCAAAGCAAGCAACTCACTAAATTTGAGGCACTTGCTTGAAAGGCTGGGCACACTTCAGCTTCAAAGAAATAGTTGGCAAATGCTTAACAGGGTAAAGYTTACTCCATGTTGATGGACAGACACACACAAAATCACCTTAAGGCAGAGACCCAGCATGAAAGTTTACAGCTCAAACAATCTGCTGCAAACTAATAAGCAYGAGAAATCAGGATTTTATATTTGAAAATGTCAAGTGGGCATGGTTATCTGTAGCACTTGCATGTACAGTGTGTAATGTGTGTCATGTTCTCAGGCAGCTTTCAAACCTGCCTTGCTCTCTTTATAAGCTTCATGCAGCTCCACCTGTTATTCTGTGGTTTTTTGGTTGTAGCATTCCCAGAAGTCAGCTCAGTTTTTGTAAAGAGTTGCCTGATACAAGCCAGGTGCCTCCACGTTCATTTTCCAGCAGCAGGTGCTGGGAACAGCTTCAGTGTGTGCCCAGGCTCAGTTCTCTGGTTATTGGATAGTCATAGAAACATTAGTAATTCAAAACCTGCAATGTTTACTGATCTCAAGACTAACCCTGCCACCTTTACCCGTGCCTGTATTTTATGCTCACCTCCCCAGTCCAGCAGTTAGAATTAATCCTGCAAAGATCTGGCTCACAACTCACTTTTACTGCTTCCTGAGGTCCTTAACTGAGGTAGCAGCAGAGTTAATTTTGTATGGGATCCTCTATTTTTTGCTGTGTTTTAAAGAATGATTGSTGGAGCGAGTTGAATGTGTTGCATCTTGAGTATTACTGAGGCTGGAAAGCAGCCAGAACAACCAAAGAGCAAAACTCCTAGGCAGTTTTCCATATCTGCAGTAAAACTTGAGTCTCCAGCAAAGTTATCTAAGGAATTCAGCCTGCAAACAACAAGTGGAAAGGGAATGACACAGATATAAGGGAGAAAAAAAAAAAAGAGTGAGGCATTTTATGATTTTGGACAGTTTCCTGCAGTGTTATATCACTGCGTTGCTATTATTCCTCAGCAAAATCAGAGTCAACRGATTGCACTCAAGCAGCTCCACTCCCACCCTCTCTCTCTAGCAGCCTGGGTAAATCCAAGTGATCTGGGGCAGATGGATCAGAAGTGATTGCCCAGCCTTGCCCATTCATACCACAGTGAAATGAACTCCAGGACCAGAGTGTTGTGGATATTTCCCAGTATTTGAATTACTTTGTGCTTCATCTTTGGTGCAGTTTGTTGAGTATTCCATGCTTCTTTAGGAACAAGGAGACTGAGCCTACTGTGTTTGGAATGTCAGACTGCATTCCAAGGGTAGAAATCCCATTGCTCCGTGAGCAGCAGGACTAAAGCAGCTCCACCACAGATTTATATGGTCTCACCCCTAAAGCACCTCTGCTCCCCACTGGGATAAATAAGGATATCTTAATTGTGCTTCTCATTTCAGTGCCACCCCCATGGGCAAACCCCTCACATCCTGTGGCTCTCTCAGCCTCAGGTACATKGGCATTGGCCAGCCTGTACAGTAAATGGGTACTTGCTGCCTGAGTTCTTTCTCTCCTTCAGCTGAGGAATGACTATGGTTCCTTTTTCTGTCTTCCAAGAGACTTTAGAAAATTCGTTATTTTTTGAGACCTTGACTCATGTGTCAAATATGTATGAAATCTGGAGCAAGAGATAGACTGAACCATTACATAAGCTTCCTCTCCTTAGGAAAGCAACCTAATCAAGCTTGTTCCGTGAAAACTCCCCACCCAAATGACTGGAAATGGAGGTTTTTACAAACATAGACCTATGCCAAACAATGGCCATCAGGACCCCTCTGCCCAGTGTCCTTTTTCTTGGCAGAGAGACCTGCTTGTGTTGGACAATGGAGCACACATTGTCCTCTGTTTTGAAAGAGGAGATTACAAATTAATAGTAATGTCAAGTTATATTCCCAATCCAAATCCTTAATGGATTACCATTAATCAGGCTGGAGGAGAAAGAATAACAAAATGTGTGTGTGCTAAGTTTTTTCCCAAATGTTATGGTGCTGTATTTTCCCCTCTAAGCTCCAAAGCTGTGCTGTATTTCACTTCTCTGACAGATACCCCATCCTTCCTCAGGATCTGAAGCAGAAAGGTTGGTATGAGTATTTTGGGGGCTGTATGTTGGATTAATGTAGTTGTGTTTTTTGCACGTTCCTCTAGTTTGGATTGTGCCACGTGCTGGGGTGCCCTGTGCTCCTTCCTCTGCCTGGGGGAACACGGGAATGTTGGTGTCGTTTTCCTTGCAAGCACGGAGACACCACCCCACTCTCACTGGGGAAGCCCAAGGAGGCAGTGGTGCCATGGAAAGCCCCAAAGAGGAGCAGAGCTGCTTGCAAAGCTCGAGGAGGGAGCAGCACTCACTCCAAATGAGCTGTGTTCCCTTTGCACTGACTGATCCTGCACAAACCCCTGCTGTACTTACACAGTTCTCCCACGAAAGGAGTGTTTGGGCTTATTTCATTCTTAATCACACTGCACTGGAAGTGTAATTGAATACCTGTTCATTTTGATACTCAGAATGATATTATCTTTTAAAATCAATTGATTACAAGCAGATTCAGTTTCACACTCAAATTTAACACTTGCTTATTTTGATCCCAGAAGGTTTGCAGGGGTCCTTGCTTAAAGAACCTCAGGTCTGAGGGTCCTTAGCTTGTTCCCTCCTTTGAATATTTCCAACCAGGAATCACTCTTTACTCTTGCCTCAAGTATTTTGTTACCCAGATCAGGTAGCAGGAAGTGTCAGGGGCTTAAGACAGAAACCTTCTTACTTTGGAGGCTGCAGAGAAAGATTCCAGAATCCTCTCACAAGGTTTTATTCTGTTCTATCTTGTCCCTTTATTCACTTGCAATACAAGAAGAAAGTACAAGTAGTTCCATAAAGAATGTGGACTTTTATACAGAATACATCCCTCTGGTGCCCAAACACACTGGTACGTGAAATGATTGTTTGCTTAAGAAAAGGAAAACAAAAAATGCAAAGTTTTGCCAAGCCCTGGTTTTGCATGCCCCAAACCCCAGGTAGGCTCCTGCACAAATATTGTTTGCATACAAATAAAACTGTGTACACAGAGGTGGAGAAAAAACCCTGAAAGCTGAACTACTCTATAGGAGCCAAGCCCCAACTCTCCAACTTTTACAGTATTAATTATTGAAATAATTCTTGAAGTCACTCTATTAAAGGAAAAAACAGAACAAACACCTTTGCTCAATGTTGGCACATTCACACCCTCTGACACTGGGACTTTCCTGGTGTTTTTGACTCATTGACTGAATTTGAAGCAGAGGTATTTTTAGCTGCACCTGTAGGTTGGTTTTGCTTTTGTCGAATGTCTCCACACCTCCCTCCAGCCTCTCCCACCGCTGTCTCCACGTGCTCATGGAAGCACCACACACGCAGAGCCACCTCAGAGCTCTGCTCATCTCCAGCTGCGGCTGGAACAGAGGATTCCCTTCAGGATCCCCACAGGAYCTACAATGTCCTTTTCTTTCTAAAACCAGGGAACCTCCCGGTGGACAATGCAGGGCTTCAGCTGCTCCCCAGCAGAGCCCCCAGACACATTCCCTAGAGCTGGAAGCTGTTCCAGGCCCAGCAGGTTGTGTGGGACTGTTCCTGACCACGGCTGCTTCCCACTGCTCACGAGGGCGTCCTGTTCCCAACCCCACTGTGAGCTGAAGTGGAGCAAAATTGCTTGAACTAAAAACATGAATTTATGGACACCAGGACAATATCTTCTTAAGCTGAACTAAAATTGTCTTCCCAGCTGCTGGCTTGTTTTTTCTCGCTTTCACTTCTTATCACGTACATGAGAATAATTTCACTGTTTTTCTAGGAAACAAGAGTTTAAACTGTTTGTCCACCAATTCACCAATACCTAAATCAGCTGGCTAAAACTTGAGTATCCTTCTGGAACTGCCATATGGAAAATTATTTAACCTTTTTTTGTTAGGAAATCTGTAGTGGATTTGAAATGAACCTTGTAGTTATGAGAACTAAAAGACAATTTGGATACAGAAGGTTGAGACTTCAGGCAGAGAAAGCAGTGCTGCTGTGTGGTACAAAGGCTATCCCAGACTTTCTGTTATGAATCCTGCCCTTTCTGTGCATTCCAGAAGCCAAACTCCAAGTACTTGGGATTGACTRTTTTCCTGGTGGAACAAGACAGAGGCCACAGTGAAACGATGGGCATGATAACAGGATGCCAGCAGGAAGAGGAGTGTTTCTCAGAATGAGGAAAAGGAGAGAGGAGTTGATATTTTCATATTTCAGTTCAAGCCCTTTTTTTGGTTGCCASAGACCCACTGTCACCCCATGCTAATCTGCATTTAGTACTGCAGCCTCCTCCCCACTGTTCCATGGCACTGGCTTTGACCTGCTGCTTATGAAAAGCAGAATCTTTCCAAACAACAGTGGAAGGTTTCTTGTAATGCCTTTGCCCAAGTGCAAAGTGCCAAATGCAAGAATAACCCTGATTTGGCAAAGTGGGGAAGGCAAAGTGTGTCAGGCTGAGGGTGCTGGGCTGGATGGCTCAGCCCCTGGAGCTGCTGGGGAGCAGCACCAACTGCTCCTTGAGGTTCTTCTTGCCTTATTAAATCAAGTCAATACTTGCTCAAGGATCAGAATCTCTCCCAGTTTCAATCTGAGCTGCAGCTCAGAGCAGGAGACATCACGAAGGCTTCGCTGTTCTTCTCCTAAGAGCCAATAAGCAGTATAAAAATGGCAGCAGGAGCCATCTCTCCTGCCTGGGGATATTGTTGAAACCTGGTTACATGTAAATTCATTCTTGCTGGGTGATGGCAACTCCCAATCTGCAGTCACCTGTAGCAGCTGAGGAATTCCTTGGGTGTACCAGATGCTCCATTTACCTTTGGGCAGATAGCAGGAAAAATTACAGGTTAGTGAGCCTGTTCAAAAGGGGAAAAACACGGGGCAATTAGAGAGCCCTTTATGGGCAGGAGATGAATACCTGCCCAGCTGCACTCTGGGGGGCTGGGATCAGCTGGGATCAGATGATGTGCAGAAGAAGACACACTGAGTGCAAGGCTTTGATTTTGAAATTATATACATAAATATATATACACACACACATATATATTTTATCTGAGGGAAGATTGTCATCGCTGTTTAATCAGAGATAATGTTTTCAAGGTGCAGGAGGAGCTCTGGTCTTTAGATTATATATTAAAGTTGGGTATATATTTATAAATCTTGTTTGGTTGTTTCAAAGCGGGGATATGGTTTTACTTTGTGCAGCATATCATATATTGGTGAGTGCAAAAATATATGGAATTTACAAACCAGCGGGTGTGCAGTCCCACTGGATATTTTATCCCTTCCTCTGCTCAGATGAACTCCTTCCATCAGAGTTTCCACTCCTATGCTGTGAGGGGTAGGTGATGCTGTGGGAGTGTGTGGGCACATGGAAGAGGGGATTGTTGTACCAATTTTATTCCTGASAAAATACTACCAGATTGCACTACAGAATTGGATGATCCTGTGTGCTGAGATTAAGGAAACCCAACAGATTTGATAATCATTCCTTTCTCCTAAYGTCATTGAGGGAACCTGTATCTGTAAGACCACTAAAAATGCTCAACATGACATGCTACTTTATTATTAAATCATTATTTTTAGATTTACACAAGATTCCATTCCCTAAGAGGAGTTCAGATCTGTCTAGAACCAGATTAGGGCAGTTTTGTGGATGTGAGTGAATCAAAGGAAATCGTTCTCTATTCTATCCATAAAAACCCTTCTGAGGACACTCTGGCCCCAGGGCTCTGGGATCACGTTAGGGCAGTTAAGAGTGTCCTGCTGCTGTGTTGTTCCCACACGGCTGCTCCTTTCCCCTGCACATCAGAAGCAGCAGCTCGGGGATGCAGGAGTGCAGCCGAGCCAGCTCCGACTGGAGCACCTGCTGGGGAAAGTGGCTGCAACCTAAGGAAGTGTTCCCTCTGGATACAAAGCCCAGGGATGATAACAGCTGCCTCTGTGCAGATAGGCAGCCCTCGGTTTCAAAATCAGGTTTAGAGTCTCCTGTCCTGCTGATGAGTGCCGTGCCCGCTCGCCGGAACGGAGCTGTAAGAGCCAGCTCGGTGCAGAGCTGTGAAAAACAACCCCAAACCCGAGTGAATTCCCCCAAGCCTCCCACCTCGGTCTCCCTGCCAGCTTCTGGGGTTAATCACTCTCCCATCGTGCCAGCCAGTGCCTCCCACTGGGTGTTTTCCAGCACCTTGGTGAATCTGGTTTCTTTTCTCTCGTTGGGATTCCTTCACACATTGCCAAAAGCCCACAGTCCTTTCCTCAAAGCCTCAAAATCCAAAAAAACCGCTTTGCCTACCTGTTCCTGGTTCCTGCTTCACCCTATTCTCCCTACAGACACAAAGCTGAGGGAATGCAGTGACAGCCTCAGTTCCTCCAGGAGAATGCAACCGATTAATATTGGTTCAAGAGCTGATGAAACTCTGAATGAGCAGATGCCACTTCTATTCAAAGTCGATTTGCTAACAAGGCCTTGTGGAAAATTTATTATTTCACCAAAGAATTACTCGAATTCTTGAGTGCAGGCTAATGAAGAACTACTGGGACAAAAAGTTTTGCACATTTAGATCTTAATCAGAAACTTGTGCAGTGTTGTTTATGGCATTGTCCAGATTCAAATGTGGTTGTTACACCACTTTTGTTAGGACTAAATAGATGCCATGGCACAGAATAAACCTTGATATTCTGATCAGGATCACTGGAAATGGAAGTGATTACTGACTAAAGTGTTTATTTATGGACAAAGATATTAGGAAAATGTCCCTTGATGCTATTGCACCGTGCCTCTTTGATTGTGATAAAGTGCTTCAAGTCCCACCTTTCTGTATCCTGCATCTCCAAATGTGAGCAGATGCACACTCAATAGAGAGATTCTGTGTTCAAAAGGCAGTTTTTTATTCTCCTGGTTTCAATTACGCACTAAATACTGAGATTATAAAAAGATATGATCTCACTGCTGAAGTGTCTCCAACCAGCAGTGGATTAAGATTGTTCCTCTTATTCAACAAGCAAAATGCAGCATTTGACAGCTCTTTTGAACAGAGTTGTGGGACTCTTAATGCAGCATTGGTAGCTTGTACCTGCATACAGTGCTGGATTTTAAAAAGGCCAGATGGGAGATGAAAACATACTGGCCATGCTGGCAGGGGTGTGGTGCTCCCTTTTCTCTGCTGCAGTAATAAGACATAGGATGTTCAAGTCAGGAGGGAAAATTATTGAGAAACTGGGAATTTACAGTGATGCTTGTCTTGTTTACAGTCACTTTTGTGCAAATGGTGACAAGAAAGCATCCGAGGAAAACGTATTTCATGAATCTTGGGGCCAATACCTGTGCCCAGAGACTGACATATCCAGTAAATTCTGTTAGCTGTAACTCCCTGGACAGTTCCTACATCATCAGCACCAAACCTCTTCGAATGTTGCTCTTGAATTATGTGTAAAAGGTGTATGAACACTCCCAGCAAAGGCTGTGTGAAGGCTCCTCTGTCTTTAATATTGTTACATGTCCAGAGGTCAGTAAATCCAACTGGAGTCATCTTAAGCATAAATACTCAGAGTAGCCCCAGGGAATATGAATATATTATATGTATTAAAGCTGCTTTCTAGGTTGACATTCATAATAACTGTTGCTTTAACTTGATCTACCTGTACAAAACCTGACAGGGCCTTATTGTGATCACATCTTCTCTTGCAATGGAGCAGAAGTTGTGAGCACTCAACTGCAAAAAGCCTCTTTATGTATCTGGTCTGAAGTAAGCACAAAGATAATACAAAACATTCAGATTCTCTTGTGTTCCTATAATTTCACTGCTCAGAGGCCCATAAATTATCCCTTGATGGGCCTTTAAGATTCTGCTTCGCTGGAATTTATTGGGCAATATCAAAAGCAAGAGAGCAAGTGAAGAATGAAATACAGCTTCCAATCCGAGGGGAGTGTTCRGCGCTGAATTGTCCACAGAAATTGTAATTGCTTTCTAACAGGAAGCAAAAGATGTTGAATCTCTTTCAGAAGAAGCAGGAATTAGTCACTCACAGATCAAAATCTATTCATATGCAAAGGCTGYTCATCAATAAACTGCAGCTGCTTTCAGACGTGGCGTTAATTACTCACTACAGCCTCAAAATAACTGCAAACCAGTAGAGAATGCTTATGGGTATTTAGCAAGTTAATTACTTATGTAAAACTGCATCTGTTGGATGACACTGATGAAGCTCATGATTTTCAACTGTTTCCTTGGCCCACAGAGTGATTACTCAAAGTGCATTTCTTCAGAAAGGGAACTCATCAAGGAGCTTTTGACAAAATGCTTTTTCATTGGAAAATGAGATTCAAACTCAAAAAGTTTTGCATGGAAACCAATTTATTTTGGTGAAGCTTTTGTCAGGGAAGGCCTCAGAGTTCTAATACAAAGTTTCTGGTTTAGATGAGACATCCCTTCATTCCAAATGATCACATAGTCTAGGCCAACTGCTTGGAACAAAGAAGTTCCAGGATTTTGCTCCTATTTTTGTGTGTTTATACAAAGTAAACCAGTTCCATCAGGGGAAACTGAAAGACAAAAAAAAAGAGAGAAAAAACAGGCACCAGAGCTGGGCTTGGGTATCCCACTTGGTTCTGCCAGAACCTGAGGACCAGCACATACAAAAGAGACTTTACCCCTGATRTTTGGGGTGTTTTATTGACAAGCTCCAAAAATGATCTTGGCTTTCTCCTCTAAAACTGCTCAGGGGGTTCTTCCCAAAACCKTTCCACCCTGTGGAAATAACTCCTGATCCAGAAAGAGCTGCTCTGCAGATTCCCAGTGCAGTTGCTCTGTTATGGCCCTCAAGGTAGGAACTACGAGAAATTCTTCAATAAGCCTGGATTCCTCCCATCAGAGAGAAGTAGTAAAAGAAGTCAAATGAACTTTCTTCAAAGCAAAAGGATCCTATCGAGCTTTTTGTCTGCAGCCCCACAGCAGCCCTCATTTCTCAAGGGTTCTCAACTTCCAGCCCTTTCTCTCCCAGCACCATCCCCTTTCCTACTGGGTAGAATGCAAAAGATCAGATTCCTCCCTCTCTAGTAATCTTTACCCCTCATGGTCTCTTTGAGACATCAATAAAATGAGAGATTAAACCTTTTTTGTTGTTTTGGTGGCCAGCACTCTGCCAGCTCTGGGTAGGCTCTCAGTGATGCACAGCTGGAGAATACCTTTGACCATAAATTTGGTRCTGGCATTACAGAATTAACCTCAAAAAGCATGGGCTGGATCCCAAAATATCCTGAGGAGGAAAACTTCTACCCCARCAACAACAAAACCAAGAAAAACACATGGAGTTGGGTGTGTATCTATTTATTTGGTTATCTTGAGTCTCCTAAATGCATGGAATGCCATTTGCCTTGGAGGAACAGGCACTTCTAAAGCTGCCTGGTAATAAAGGTTTCCAGTGCCACCCCACCTGCAGTTCCACCTGCTTGATCCACTGGTGCCATCCCTCAGCAATCCCTATGGGATCCAGCTCCCATTTGCTGTCATTTTTTATGAGTTGTTCTTATTGACATTTCTGTTCCTTGGGATTGCAGTGAGCACCTGCTTTTACCACAGGCTTGGGATGGTTCCCAGGCTGGAGTCTTGCAGTCAAACAAAGGAAAACCCTCAGTGTCCTTCAGTCCAYGGCCACAGTGAGCCATGGGTCACAGGAGTGGTGTGGAGAAGGGATGAGGGTTGGACTCTGGAATACTTCCTGCTYCTTATCTTCCTCTGAGGGCTGCATTCCTGATTCTGCTTCCCATTTAACCTCAGCTGAAAAAAAATCATCTCGGGCTCTGAAGGAGAGAAAGAAAGGTCCATCTTGTGAAGTACCCCAGGAGATGGGAACAGCAGAGAGTCAAAGGACWGGAAACTCTGGGAGAGCTGGAGCTGCTGGATTTCCAACAGACTGGCTGGATCACAGGACAGAGTCATTCTCTGCCTGGTAAAATCATAGAATGAACAATGTTCTGTCCAAGTTCAAAGGAATTGGTCAGGGACCACGGTCTGTTCCTCAAGCCAGACCACGATGATATCATGGATGAGCCACACTGCTGAGGATCCGTGGAAGAATTCCCCTGTGCAGGATCAAACACCGAGTTGTTGTTACATGACTGGCTTCAGGAGAGCAGAGCTTAATGCAAACAAAAACTTGTGTGTGGCCACAGAATTCAAGGTAAATCCCATGTAACTTTTCGTTTTGAACTTGCCACTGGAAATCTTCATCTACTTTCAAAAATAGGTTTGGAAGCAAAACTGCTTGGTGTTCTTCAGATCTCCTGGAATGTTATATGTCAACAGTGTTTAATTGTCCTTCCCATTAAAGATTAGATGAGTCAAAGTAAGAGARAGTTTAGGACAGCTTGGAAGTGGAGTGGCCATCACTTTTATTCTCTGAGGGACCTGCTGCTTTGTGATGGCATTTTCAGACATTTACAATTTTGAATCAAATAGTCTCTATAAAATAATRTCGGGGGTACAACTGTAACTACAGCAACATCACCTGAGTGTTAATTTTCTCCCTTCTTTTACAGGCCATGGGGAAAACAGGGCTGCTAGGCAGGGAAGTGCAATGCTCRTAATGTTATAATGTCCTCTCAGTGTGCTGAGAAGTGAGTAACTCTTAATTTGGGTTCTGTTTATGTTTTGGACAGCTAAAGCAGACTGTTTATGCTGCAAGCATGTCGGTGAAACTCTTCTCAGGTAGACAGGTGAGATTTTACAGATATTTGGTAAATATGTACAGATGCTACAAGTGGTAAGAATGCAAAAAAAGGGAAAAAATTAAATCAGAAGCAGTGAAAAAGGATGTGTAAGTGGATGCTTTTGGAGAGCATGCCCTTCTATGAGGAGTGTCTCTACTGGTTACTGGGACATTTTCCCCTCTTCATTCCCCACATTCCATGGAAAAGAAGGGAGGCAGATGCCTCAGATGAAGGAGCTGGGACCTTCTCCTACAGGGTGGAGTTCACCTTGCAGGGACAACACCTCCAGCTGCCTGGCCCAGGGACATCAGTGGGGTTGACTCCTGCCTGATTTCCCTGGCACACTTTGCYTTTCATCCTCCAGAAGTGCAGTAACACCTCTCCAGCTGACTCATGGCTGAAGGGAGRGCTTCATGGAGCAAAGAGATCTGTGCATTAAATAGCTCTGTTTTCTGCTCTAATCCTTCTTCTTGTTCCAAGTGGGCTTTTTGTTGTTTTCCAGTGTCTCCCTCTTCATGACCACAGTTTCCAGTGTTAGTAAACATTAGGGATCATTTTCTTGTCAATGTTACAGTTACAAGTCCAGTGCTGGCAGGAATTCTGGGTTTGGAATATGTCCCCCACTGCTGATGCCTCATGAACAGCTGGAAGTGTTGAGAGACCAAGGGCAGTGTGCCTGTTTCCACTGCAAGGATAGGAAACTGAGGCATGGGGAGGCTGTGGACCCTTACTGAACAAAGCTTTTTCCAAATATATTCCAAAATATCAGAACTGGGTCCTCATTACAGCAACAGCCAGGAGTCTGGTGATGTTCAGCTTATCTTTGCTCCCTCCTTTCTCACTGAGGTATGGAAGGGTAAAGTAAGAACGAGGAGGARGAGTGGAAATGGGAGGTTTAACTCCTTTAATGCCCCACAAGACAAACTCTGCTCACGATTGACCTTCCAGAGGCTCTGAGCCTCTGGGAGCCGCTCTGGGCACATCTGGAGGGTGCTGTGGTGCCCGTGGGGGGCTGAGCGGCCCAAAAGGGCAGCAGGTCTGTGTGCTCAGGTGTGGGAGCTGCCCTGGGGTGGCTCTCCCCGAGCCCTTCACACACAGCCCGAGCCCACGGACACGAGCAGAACTCACAGCAGAACTCACAGCAGAACTGGCAGTTCCACCTCAGCCTTTCTGGTTCAGCGTCACCAAGTCCTGTGACTTGCTCGAGTCATGTGAGGACGGGGCTTGGTCTTGTGAGGGTTTGAGCAGTGGATTTCAGCCCCTGGCGGGACAGGACCCCTGTGCAGTGCTGGTTTCCTCCTTGCTGTGTCCCTCCCAGCAGCACCTGCAAGGCTGGGGCAGAACGGAAGAACCCGGAGGGAAATGTGGGCACTGAAAGAGCTCTTGAGTTCGAGGTCAGGTAAACTTGAGAGTGGTGGTGACAGTCTGACATATCCCCTCATCTTTTGGGGACAACTGAGGGAGAACAATAAACAGGACTAGACAGGATTGTCTATTTTTATTTTAGTTTTGATTTGATGCTTTTGAAGCAGCAGAGGTTCCCTGTTACTGCCCTGCTACTTCACACTTTTTCCCACCTGATTCCCACTACCACTATCAAAGTCATTTTGCCATTCTTGAAAAGCTCTTTCTTGCATGTAACTTAATCTCAGAGCCAGTAAAGCATTTCAGATCTGCTCACATATATTTCAGTTCCTGACTTGAGGGACTTGACTAAGTAGTTTCTGGTACAGCCACAATTTGAGCCTTTCACTGCTTTAAATCCAAAGCCTTTGTAGTTGTTCCTCATTATCATCTAAAATTTGCCATGATGTTGTTGGATATATTTTTATTGTACATTTTAACTTAAAACCACATTATTTCCTTATTAACACATAGCTCTAYGAAGAGACTGAAGTGGCATAAAGCATCACACTTGAATATTCAGGCACTCCAGAAAAGAAAACTGGAATTAATGTAGCTGGATAATAAGAGTAACTTCAACAACCTGGAGCTAGGACAGGCTCCAAAGCCAAACGAGGCTGTTGCTAAACTCCTCACTGGTGTTATGATGTGGCAGAAAGAGAAGTTAATGCACAATCAATTTATGGGCTAGTTTAAATKCAAGACCAACTCTAAAAGATGGACCTGGCAAGTCATGTGCAGCTCGTAGCAAGGCCTCTTTTTTTGCTTGTTTTTAATTAAAGGACATTCTAAAACWTTTTTTTTTCCCCTTTCTGGCCATATTCCATGCTGGAAGGAGCAATACTTCTCTCATGTGGTTAGAAATCTCCTCTTGGCCAATGATGTCATGCACTAGGGCTATGGAATGATGCTCTTGCTGCCATCAGTGGATGAGCACGCTGCATCCAGCTACCAATTTTCTTTAACCAGTCACAGCTCAGCACTCTGCTGTTTTCCAGAATATTCTCATGGAAGTCTTAAAGGTTTTATTTTCTTTCTGGCTTCCCTAGAAATGTTTTAGGATTCTATTTTTTAATAAGGGCTCTTCAAAAGGCTTCAGACCTTTGGAAAAGCTTATCCTGGAGCACATTACTTTGGGAATGGGAGTGCAGGCTGGCCAAACTGAAATGCCATCAGTGCCCCATGCTGCACCTCTGATTTCCTGGGCATCTTTATTTGCAGGAACATGGTAGAAAAGCAAAAACCTTTGTATTTGGGAAGACATGAACTGCCTTCCTGGGGACAGAACCTCACAGAGGGGTTGCTGAACACTCCGTATTTATTCTGTCCTCAAACAGAAGGAATTAAGTGGCTTTGTGATGCTGCATTTAATCAGAGTAACTTTTCCAGAAATGAAGGTGTCACCCATCACTTCCATGCAGAGCTTTGGCTGTTCTGCCATGGGATACTGAGGGAGCATCAGGAGCACACAGATGAGCTGCCCCTGACCTGGGCCACTGCCCTTTATGGTTTGTGCTTTTCCTAGAGTTTTGCTCAATAGAAATTTTTCAGTTTGAAAAAAGCAAGGATTTATTCYGTGTTCACATTACGTCACTCCATGTGACTCCTTGCCTGGCTATTTTTGTAGCCCGTGGTGACATCACTGAGTTCCTAGAATCAGGATGATAAATTTTAGAACTGCACATTTATTTAATTGGGGAACTTCTGTATTTTTTTTGTGACTGCAGAGTTCCTCGTTTTACTTCTGTTTAAGCCTGGCTTTCTGCAAACTCTTTACCACGTTGGGTGGAGTTTGCTCTGCTCTCCAGAATACCTGCATGGGAAAATGTTATTTCTCTTTTCTCTCCCATCCCCCCCTCCCCCCCTTTTTTTTTTATTTTCTTGTGAGAAGTCTGGGGTGACAGTCTCATGTGTTTTAAACTTGCTTTTTAAAAACATTCTGCACACTTTCTTGGGGCTTTGTGTGGCCGAGTCAAGTGCTCTGTATAAACAAAACCTCTGAGTTCAATATCTTTTTATATACTCTGTGCACCTTTATTCCAGAATTAACACCYCAGAGGTTTCTTCAGGATTTACCTGTCAAGGATTTTCGAGTTATTTGTGGCATTTTTTAAACACAGGACAGCTTTTTAACCCTTCCAATTAAACCACYCGGGTTTTCTGCTTTGCTCTAAAAACTGTTCTAAGTATTTTTATGTCATATTGTTATTTTTTCCCCCTCTGGTTTGTGGGTGCTGGAGAAACAACTCTGTGTTTATCCTGCTTAATTAAACAAAGGCCAAGCATGGCAAAATGTGCTCTCCAGGATTTTGTGAGGGAAGCAGAGCATCACTAAAGCTGAGCCATAATTATTCTGAAAAGCCTAGGCTGTCCTGGATTAGCAGATCCAGATTCCAACAACCATGGAACATTTGGAGAATAGGTCTGGATCTAAATCCTGTGTCCTAAATACTTTGCAAATTAGGAGATGCACATGATTTAAACTGTAAGTAATGTGTATCAGTAATGGATTATTTATTCTCCCTGGTCAGACTGGGATGAGTCAGAACCCTGTACTTTGGGCACATTTTGGAGACAAAACATTTTCCCTTTTGGTATTGGACTAAGGAAAAGAATCAAGTGAGCATTCAGGGTGGAAATCAAGGAAAATCAGATCAGCACATGTCAGAAATAGGRAAGGGATGAAAATGTCTTGAAATTATTTAACTGAGGTGCTGTCACTTAAACTGAGATAATATTTTTGTAATACTGGCTGTATTTTGCAAAGGTAGAAATGAATTTAAACCCAACAGTGTACACACCTTTTTGATGGGAATTTGCTGTGCAATTCTGTCACACTCCATGCACCTGCTGCCTGTAGGAAAACATGAAGATCAGTATTTTAATATTCCAGAGATGCTTGTGGAGTGAAGTGTGGGAATTCAGCTCATATGACCCTAAATGTGGCAGTGGAATTGGGAGAAGTCCCATTACACAAACAAGGCACCTGCTTGGGGAATGAGCTCTGAAACTCTCCAGTTGCACCCTGGCTGCACTSAGATAATAACCCCCCAAAATCTGGGTCTGTGAGAATATTTCAACATTGTTCAACTCCAGCATATCTCATGTGTGAGTGTTTGGCAGTTTAGTGGAACTGCAGGGTAACATTTGCCAAGAAGTGAAGATTTTGTTGGTACACAGTAAGAACTGGGGGGAACTTTTATAATTGGGTATGGAAACAACACCTCAATTTTGCTCCTCGTTTTTGTTCCCCATCTCTTTCATCACTTCACCCTCAGGCAAATCAATCTCTGTTTGCATTTTGAAGTAACAGCTGAAAGGACAAAGTGCTTGCAGGTTGTTTAGATTGAAGATGCTGTTCTAGAGACTTAGCATAATCTAGTAATTGTAATTAAAAACCCTCTCCAAATCTAAACAGAATAAACAAAGAGCAATATTGGCTGCCAAAAAGTCATTTGGCATAGTGTAGGTTGTTTCTAAATGACAATTTAAAAGCCCTTGGCTCTGGCATTTCAAATATAAAATCAAAGTAAGGTGAACACAAATCCCAAAAGGCAACTTACAGAAAGCATAAAACTGTAAAAGACTTTCAAATGCACAGAAATAGAAAATCAGCCTCGAATTCAGGACAACCTTTCATTGATTGCTACAACACTGGAGATCATGGCAGGAGAAAACACTGTTGTATTTGCATACAGCACCTTTCCTAGTCATCTGTCACTGGATTTGTTGTGATTTGATAGAAAATGCCAACAAATACCCAGCAGAGTATCTACTTTCTGAGTTTGCCTAGTTCTTACTCAAATCTATCTTATTAGTCCCTAGGAGGTGACTATATAGGCATGTGAGAGGCACTTGTCTCATGAAAATAACTTTATTTTTTCTGCCATCCTTTTCCCTTCCCAGCTGAAGACTCCTAGTGCAGTTAATTGCTTATCATGTAGGAGCTGCTTTATCTCTCTCCAAATCCCTGGTGCTCTTTTCTGTCCCTCTCAGTTTTGTCACGCTGATGTTGTAGGGCAGGAGCAGACCTTCCTGCTGAGCTCAAAATGTGGGTGCATCCTGACTTCCTACAGTGCAGTAAATACTCTCTCCTGTTTTGTTTTCCTCTCTCTCGCATCCTAAATTCCTGACATTGCTTCGTGTTCTAACCATGGCCGAGCACTGAGCTGGCATTTTTAGGGAGCTCTCCCCAGTAAATCCCAGCTCTCTTTATCGCGTGGACAAGAGCCAAGCCAGAACCCCTGAGTGATAACACACAGTGCAGGCTGTCTCTTCCTAGGCTGTTGCTTTGCATCCACTTGCATAAAGATGTAATCAACAATTTCATCATCCAAAATTGTGCTTTTTGTGCTGGCTGTGTTTTAGTCTCGAGTATCTCGAAAAATTGTGTTTCTCAGCAAACTTTCTTGCCTTCCTGTCCTTATTTTTTCATAACCTTTTGAAGAAGTYATAAGGGCTTTCTTCAAACCAGACAATACCTGTGGCACAAGAGCTAGATTAATTACAGTGTTCGTGGAATTGGAACAATAGACCAAAGAAAGATGAACAGCTTCAGCTCTGCCTGTTGACGATGATATTGCTGCTCATGGGAGTGTGACAAACAGCTGAGTAAGCAGGTATGGCCTTCGAGATCTGCTTTGCATATGCAAAAGATGCTCTTTGTGGGATCAGGGTTTCCAAGCGCTCGGGCTGCAGTTTCCCAGCCGATACCTTGGCTCCGCGGGCTGCTGCCAAATGGGGAGATTCCAGCGCCTGCTCACCTCGGGCAGGAGCCGTGCCTGCCTTCCCTGGCCTTGCTCAAGAGGAGCCGGGACTGCCAGGTTAGTCGGGAAAACATCTCATCTGACTCACCGGGCAGCGGCAGGGCTGCTGGATCCAGAGRGAAAGTGCGCCTCAACCCCAGAGCACTGCAGTGCTCGTGCTTTTTATTGGCAAAGACTCGAGTTCAGAGAGCTTAACCCAGTCCTGTTTTCTGCACGTGGTGCTGATGAAGTGTGAAACTTTAACCCTTGCCAAAGGCAGGAGCTGCTTGTCCGCGCTGTCACTGAGCTGCTCGGAGCACAGTGCTGATGCTGCGAGGGAAGGCTGTGGCTGCAAATTAAGCCAAAAATTGAAAAGTTCTCTAATGAAATCTGAAGGCTGACTCAGTTAATCTGTCTGACAGAGTTTCATTCTGGTAAGAGTAACTTGCCACATTTTTTATAGCTTCATTCTGTAACTTCTCCGAATCGAAACCCACCCTGCAGCCTCTCAGCCCTGAAAGCCGAGTGCAGCTGGCATTCCCAGTGGGAAGCTCCTGGGAGGCAACACYTCCTGCAGTGCAGGTGATGCAACAGCTCTGGCAGGGCTGCAGAGGGAAGGGGAGGGCAGAGAGCAGGGGCTGGGGGCAGACAGTGGCCTTTTGTCTGTTTATTTGCACTTGAAATATCAATGAGGCATCACAGTAACAAGTTCAGGGGAAGCTTAAAAATGAAGCCGTTCAGGCTGTTTGAAGGTAGATGCTGATGGAACTGAAAGCAGCCGTGTGGCACATCCACAGCTGCTCCACCATCGCACACCGACATTCCCAAAGGCATTCAGTAATTAGAACATGCTAATGAAGGCCGAGGCTCTTACCCCTTGTAGTAAATAGTTGTGGTAAGAAGAGTATTTATATGGCTTATTGCTTTGAAAGTTTTCTACTGCATTAAGTTACGGTGAAAGGATAATTCCSTATTCTCCCCTTTGTTTTCTTGGAACAGCTATTCCTTGAATGAGGGATACAGCATTCAATGGAAAACTACCAATTTTCGTAAGAAAATAGCTGTTAATTTTACTAGCCTGCATAAAGGCGTATTTATAATGCTGCTCAGCTTTGGCTACCTAGGATTTTATATCCTTGTCAAGTCTTCTTTTCACAAAATATTATTTTCAGTATGTTCTTATTTTTTGAAAGCCTGCCCAGGTTTCTGCTGCAGCAGAACAATCCCATTTACCCAGGATTAGGAATTTCCACSATACCAGCTACTTCCAAGTAGTGCTGTCTTATCAAGTACCAAAATGCCAAGTAAAGGAAATTAGAGCATATTGGCTYCTTGCCAAATTCCCAAGTAGGCTTCCTTGGCAATTATCACCCCAAGTGTTTCGTGTGAGTTGTTCTGCAGCAGTTCCACTTGCCTCCAGGAAGAGCTRTTTTATAGAAAGGGACCCTTAGCCATTCCTACCTCTTGCCTATTTTATTATTTATTGTTCCATATCACCACGCAGCAGTGGCATATTTTGTRTAAATTCTTTCCATTACTCACAAAGCCACACAAACAGCTTGGAGCTTTCCTCAGAGAATTCTCTACTTCCTGCAAAAACAAGCAGCAAAAAGCTACCAGGAAAAGTAACCAAAGGCTTTTAATCACTTGAGTCTCTTTCCTGTCCCTAAGAGAAACTCGGATTTTCCACGTGCTTAAGTTAAATACTCAAGTGAATTACATTATATTAAACTAAATAAACCCACGATATTTTATATGGACTGTATTGTGTCAAATATGAGAATGGATCCTATTTCTTATCCTTGCTCAAAGACTTCCTAGGATTGCTCCAGAAATGGCAATTCTTGTTGAGCAGGTCTGTTTTATCTTTGGGTCACTCACATGTGAGATTTCCTTGTGGTTTCCAAACGTATGAACTCGCTGCCACCACTCCTTTTGATGGATGGAAGCTTCCCAAATCCCAATTTTGAAATAGTAAGTCCTGGCTACCACGTGTGTGCAGTAACTCTTGAGCTTGGGGTTTGGTGACACCCAGCACCCWCCTCCASACACCAGAGGAACTGGGATCTGTTGGAATATCAGCTGTCTCCACCTGGAATAGTGCAGGGACAAATGGTTACACCGTGGGAGTGATGCCAGAGCTCTGCACTGATCATATTTAAACACTCCAAGGCTGCTCCGAGGTGTGTTCAAATAAAACATAATTGCACTAAGGCTTGGCACATAGTGGTGCCTYTCTGAGCTTTTACAAGGAATGGCCCACCTTGGAGAGAATCCGGAAGTAAAACGGAATTCCAGGTGCACCTGGAAGAGAGAATTTCTCTTTCCTGTAGTCAGTTYACTAATAGGGAGTTAYTAGATATAGTAAATCCTGTCCTCTGGTACTGACAGGTAGTGATTCTGTTTTATCCTTATGTGTTCTAAGGTTGTGTTTGGTTTGCTTTTGGCTTTTCTGTTGTTTGGTTTTTATCCYCTGTCTCAAAATTCTGTGCCAAATCTTGCCTTGCCACATCTCTGAGTTAATGAAGATGGGTAGAGCAGCACAATTTAAAGGGGGAAATGTAGTGATTATATATAGAGTTATAAAAGGAAACAATCTYGCTAATAACTTTACTACGATAGCATTAAAAATCTGAATTTAGGCATTTGGTTGTAATGGAAATATCCTGAATGCTCCAAGGTATAAACAAAGCAGGTGTGAAATATAATTWTATATTATAATATATTTAATTTATAATAATATATATACTGTATCTCATATTTAAAATATTATGGAAGTTTGCTTATAAAAATATGCAATGTTTATTTTTAACAAAACTATGTCTCTAATCATCAATACTTATTTAAGAATAAGTTTAGTTGACTGTTATCAAAAGAYAAATGAAGAGGGAGAGGGGAATAAAAGAAGGCAAATAATTTTGCCTGCATTCTTGTCAGCCAAGAGCATGATCCTACTTGAGAACTTGATATATCAAAATCCATTACTTGAGGAAATAATTTATTGCTTTGTACTGAATGTTTCACTGACATATGTCGTTAAAATAGCTAATTTTGAAGTCTGAAAGCCACAAAAAGKTAGGTGATTTACCCAGAGAGAGCTGGGTCAGAGCATCTGAAGATTGCCTGCACCAAGTAAGATCTCTTTGGTCATTCTGTCCCTTTTTCACAAGAATGAGGCTTTCACCAGAGGAGGGAAAAATCCACCTTGGTTTATTTTCAAAAAAAAGCCTTAAAAGAGGTGTTTGTGTCAAGTGTGTCCTGGGGAGATGTCCCAGCATTGATCCTCCTCAGACAGCAATAATGCCTGGGAGTTTCTCCCTGCTTGCCTCGGGAGAGCTTTGGCTTTCCTGCAATTCCAGAAGCATCAGAGCAGCACTGCCTGTAACACTGCTCAGGATCGAGGTGATAGCCTGGCATGGATATAAGAATTGAAATGGGGGGATGTTGAAGTCATCAAAGCCCAAGTTGGCATTATAAGCAAATACATTATYAGAAAATTCCTATTCCTGTCCCTCCATTCAACTTTGTATGTGCTAAGGGAAAAAAAATAACCTTGTTTTCAGTTCCTGCCTAGAAGTCAGTGTGTGAACATAGACTCAGTTACCCTAAGTCACAAATACTTACTTTATGAAAAGCAAAGGCTTCAGTTTGYGTTGGGTTTTGCTTTTTTGTATTTATTTGGCCTGGCTATCTAATGAAATGGATGTCTCAGCAATAATGTTTCAGCAGTTACTCAMGTCCTTATGTCACTGTTCCATTCCTATGCAGGGCAGAGGAAAGGCTGACATAATCAGCTGCTAATGCAAAGCTTCTGCCTCCACCAGAAATAGGTTTGAAGTTAAGGAATGTCTGAATAAATGCATGCGAATACATCTGGGTATTAGATCTGTATCTCCAAAGTATTAAAAATACTCAGGTACAAGCAGACATGTCCACACTCATTTCTCTGCAGTTGCTGAGAGATTGAACCAATCTCCTAGCACAGCACACTGGGGCTCTGCACTGAGCTCCGGCAGGAGACTCGTATGTTTGCATTCCTTTGACCTGATGTCTTTGCTAATTACTGCTCGAGTCATTTACTTGTTTTGCTCATAGCATTGTTTTGGGTTTTTATTATCTCGCAAAAAGAAATGAAAAAAGAAGTTCTTTCAGAAATAAGGCCCAAATGAACATCATGTGTTAGAAGTTTTAAGCATGGTTAAKTTGGCTTTTCTGTTGGAGCAAAAGCATATCCTGATGCATATAATCAACCTGATTGCCACTGTCCAGTCTGAGAAATGAATGTGCAACAACACAAAAGGCCTTAAGAAATGAAACATCTGCCAAACATCCCCCACCTTTATAATCAGAGACTAAATGAGCCATATGCATATGCAATCTTGTTTAAATAGCATACCTACACTGGTGTATCATGTTAGAGGGATAACATGGGGGAATGTCCTGATGCCTTGTGCTGTGACAGAACAGTGCTGATCCCTGTAAAAGATGTGACCATCAGCCCAGAGTGAAATGTCCCCCAGCGTCTCCCAGTGCAGCTCTGAAGTGCTCTGTGCCTTGGACAGGTACGTTAGGAGCTTACCCCTGTGCAGCTACCAAGCCTCATCGGCTTCAGAACAAATCTCCTTCCCTGTTGTCACCTTTTCATTAGCACACTGCCTCTGAAGTGAGGTGCTTGCAACATCATTTTTAATTGTCATGGCCCTCTAAGCACAAATTGCTCTGCAGGACGGAGGTACAAAGGCTGGCTGAAGCATGGGTGTGCTGGCAAAAGGAACGCAGGCCTTTGATCACCTATCTTTGTTTATCTCAATGTTTGAGATGAACTTGAAAGACAATGGATAAATAGGCTTGAGCTGAGAGCCAGATACCTCTTTTTCTTATTTTGCACAGCTCTTTGTAACAGAATCCAGCAACTGAGGGTTCCGTTTCTCTTAGTGCATGGATGTATGCACATGGCTAAAATGGACTTTTGTCCCCTTGCTGCCTGCACTGGCCCTGTGAGTGATGCCAGGTATTTATAACCCGATCCCACATAATTAGTCTGGTGTTATCTGGGAATAGCAGTGCTGAGGAGCAGTGGGAGGGATGCACTGGCCAGACTGCTCCGGCTTTCCTTGTCTCTGCAATCTGCCTTTGATGGGAGCCGCGGGTGACGTCAGTGAGGGTTCTGCACACAGTACAAATGTGGCACCGAGGAGTTCCTCATCAGAACTATAAAAAGTTTGTCTCTTTTATGAAGAAACGTAACAAATGTGATTTGTGAAGAGATAAAGTGTGTGTATTTTTCAGGTATGGTCTGATGCTCATGGGCACGCACACAGAGCCTCCTGTTTTACTCTGTCGCTGCTCATTCCATACTCATGATTCCGCACAGAAAAATGGAATTTTGCTGTCGTCCTAATACACATTATTACAATGAACAACTGTAATTCTTCTGCTTGTAGAGAAAGCATTGAATGCAGGTCAGTTACCACACACCAGAAATAGTCCCTGCACAGCTTGAGGCCACACCAAATCAGGTGATAAATCCTCTGTGTAGCTCTCTATCAGCGTAACTGCTCTGTTGCAGAAGATGTTTTTATGATATATTCAGGCTGGGTTCTGAAAATGTTTGTCAGGAAACAGCTATTTATGCTTTGTTATTTTTAAACTGTAGTACCTAGCTCTGAATAGATTTTGTTGTGGTTAGACTTTTTCAGAAAGTCAAAATAAACCAAATAAACCAGTTTGGTTAGGTTTCAAAAATAGAACACATGTATAAATCCAAGTGCTGTATTTATTGTCTCTGCAGGAGGAATGACTGTTCAAATAGACACAAATTATAGCCTAGAGTTTTAATTTAAAAAAAATTTTTCCTCCTTTTGGAGCTCAAATAATGCTTATTTCAGACTGAGTTTTTATTCACCGTGTGGGTGGCAGCCATCAGTTCAACATCTCCCTATTAAATTTATAAAACATTATTCTAAAATTATTTTCATGCTTTGATATTCTCAGCATACAGTGCTATACCCACTGACTCTGTGCATTTTGTCTTGTGCACTTTGAAGCTTCCCAGGTTCYGAAAGGAGATTTAGAATATTGGTTCCAAAGCTCTGAGCAGCATTTTTATGTGTCACAACTTCTCGTCACGCCAGGAGAAAGTGCAGCCTTGGTCATAAGCACTGCAAATGAGTACCTAAAATTCAGGAAAGCCACAGAGCTCACCCTGTCTGGAGAAGAGCTGAGAGAACTGGCTGGGGGAGCGCAGTGCCTCTGAATTTTCCTAGAAGCAAATTGCATTGCACTGAAATTGGAGAGCCAGAAATGCTCTGCTGCACGGCACACAGCAAGGCCAGAGACACTGGATATCTGCAATACCACAAATTACAGCAGCTGCACATGCAGGACTGAAAACTGGGAGAGAGCTTGCTCAAAATTCCAAGAATCTTTCATGTAAGATTATCAGTGAGGAAAGGCTAATATAACTTTTTTTTTTTTCAGTAAGAGATTATTGTTTACTGTTTATAGAGCTGTGCTCTCAGAATAATTTAATTACTGCAAGGCTTAATGAAAAGCTGTTTCAATTTTACTCTGAAGTGTTCCCACACAAACCAGCATTGAAAATCTCTGTAATAGATCTTTTAATCAACATATTTATTATTAATTTTATATATATAGACACCCAAGAACCATATAAGTTTGAACACCTAATAGAGAGATTATAGTATTAGAGATGGAATTAATTCTGAAAGAATATGCAATAGAGGATAATATTCCTCTATGGAATAGTGGAAGTTTTTTAAACAAGTGTTTCTTAAATGAAAGTGTTAAAGCAGTGTGAAGAAACAAAGGAAAAAATGAAGATGCTAACTTCAATTTCTATACAGAATAAAGCAGTGAACAGCATTATGAAGGCAACCATGGCCCAATGCCTTCACCTGGGGCAATGTGTCTCATGGGAGGTGTGCAAAATGTAACAGAAGGAACTTTGCAGGACAGCTCTTGGTAACTTAAAGCACTTAAATTGAATTTACCCTGCAAGTAAATAAACTAAAGTGAATGAAAACAACCTGTGCTGTTCTTCCTCCACACTTCAGTGTGTGAGGTGTAGCAGCCTGTCCTGGTGTGCTTGGCTCCACTTTACACGGGGATGAAGATTCACCGAGGGAAGTGCTGGGGGTTAGGGATACACAGCCCTGCACACCCTGTCTCAGAGCCTGGCTGGCTTGCATGGATCTGCTCCCAAGATCCAGCCTTTCCAGGGAAGTGATGAAGTCACTGCATGCTTCATCTCTCACCGATTAGATAAAGAGGGAAGCTTTTGGAAGGAGATGGCTGTTGTGCTGTGCCTGTGGGAAGTCAGGTGTTATTTTCACATGGAAGAGAAAGATTCCCAAGATGTGGCTTCACTGTTTGGCTGAAGAGATGCTGGACAGAGGGAGAAAGGCATGTACTGTAATCAGCCCAACAGCAATCACCTTTACTTGGACATGGATAAAGCAAAAAGTTGAGAATCTGTTCAGGACAAAACAACAATAATTAATGTGAACAGACTGTGCTATGGTTTCTTTGCAGCAAAACAAGTTTATTGCACTTTTAACAGCTTCATCTATAAGATGTCCTGTTGTTGTATTTTATGCAATTTAAATTCTCAATGCATGAAAAACCCCAAACTATAAATTGTATTTCCACTCCTCTTCTCTGAGCACTTTAGTGACACAGGGAAATAATAAAGTCTTTCAGCTGAACGATAAAATATAAATAGTTTATGCATCATCATACAAATAAGAGATCCCTTATTTGGCTTCTCTTTTAGGTTGCTAATGCTTGGTTTGTTCAAGGCCACTTTCTTCATGGTCTCTGTATGCTGGACTACATTTGTATCTAATTTGACTTAAATTTTTCTTAAGCAATGTTCTCTTACTCAAAAAAACCTCTTATGCAGGAATAAGAGAATRATTTGTAGCATGTACCAAACCTTGCAGAAGCACAATGCTTTGACTGTGGCTCAGAGGGAAGCACCCTGGATAAAATGGTGAAGTTTGTCTATAGCAATCCTTGGCTTGAGGAGGAAGGGAGTAAGATTTGATACCCAAAATTCCATAATAAAGTGTGTATATATATTTCTCCTTTTTCCCAGCCAGCATTCCACTCCTAATTCCTACTACTCATTCTTCTGTGGCTTATAGGTATTTAATGTATTAAGGATACAATTAAGTTTATGTGGTACCACTTCAAACATCTTATTTTTTTTGAGAATCCCCAAGTGATGGCAGCTAAGTAGACTGGGAATACTGGAATATTGCAAATGGACCCACCACAAATAAGGAAAGGTTTCACTTTCCCATGCTTCTTTTCAGCAGTCAGTATTAAAACTCTTCTCAAAGATGATCACTGGGGATGACCCCTCCCATTTTGAACCGTGGGGAGACTGAAGCCCATGGAGCTGAGATGGCTTTGCCTGGGTGACATATCCACGGGAGAAAAGGGAATTAATTCCCAGGGCTACAGCCACCAGGAAGATTGGCCTAATACTCCAAGATAATGGTGCTGTCACTAACTCAGCCCTAAAGCCCAGTGGTTCTCATMCTCTAATCACTCCTTAGGCTGCTTTTCACAGAGGTACAAAACGCTCCAGCTGGTCACAATGGTCACAAATTCGATCATTTGCCTGGAGAAATGAAAGTCTAATACCTGCACATTCACACCTTGGACATCTAATCACAAAGCAGCTCAGCCTCGGGAAGAATGCTGATCATTTTCAGTTTATTTTGGAAAGTCTGTTCAATTTTTGTTTCCTTTCTACTTCAGTGCTGTAATGTTTCAGTTTCTTTGCTTGATTTTCTCGTTTGCTTCTTTTTCTTTCTTGCAATTACTGTCTTTCTTTGCATGTGCTGCATTGTTTAACTCTGAAATTTGGCTTGCTTTCCTCCAGATCTGTGTTTATTTGCTCCATGACTACAGCCCTTCATCCTTCTAGTCTTCTAAAAGAAGTTTAAAACTTTATGAAAGGTCTCTGTCAAGAGGTTGTTTTCCCTCTCTCCTTTCCCTCTTTCTTTTTAAGCTCCTCATGGCATGTACTTATATTTTATATGACAATATTTTAAGACCCTTTTGCATATTTTGCTAAAATCTGTACTACTCTCTATCATACTATACAGATATGCTTAGTCTTAAGCCATGTGAATTTTTATTGTACACACTGCTTGGAGTTTCTTTCTTTCTCCTGGGCCACGTTTTGCAGTCAGATACATGGCTATGACTCCTGTAAAGTTGTATAAATAAATTGGGTCTGTGCATCACAGGACYTCTTCAGTTTAAGTGTGACATTGCAAAGTTACTCTCTAAGAATTTGAAAAGAATGATTCAGATTTTAAATTTTGTCCTTGGTAGATACCATCTTGGTCTGGATTGGGCTTTCTGTTAGGTMTGAGCCCATGGCAATGAGGAAGAGGAAAATAAGAGAGCAAGGTCTTTTCTTAATAGCTGGAACCTCCATGTGGTTTGTCTTGTGAAAGGGTGCTACAAAAATATTTCTTTTAGCAATATCCTCTAAACTGAAGGCATTACTACACTGGAATCAGCAGTAACTTTCAGAGCCTGTGGGACTAAAACGCTGAATCACAGTATTTTAGAGACATGGAAACATCTGTTTCAGCCTTCCAGAGCTGCTGGCTGCCATCCCCATTTCAATCTCCTATTACTTGGCAACCACACCTGCAGGGCACCAGTACCTAAGCACTCTCTGTGTTTTTGGGTTTTTTCTTATTCGGTGCTTAGGAGAGGCAAACCCAACAGTGCTGCTTTTYCCCTTGTCCTTGCTATGCCTCTATGAGGTTAATGTGACTTTATTTGGTTTATATCAGAACATTCTTCTGTAGAGAAATCCAAAATAAGGCTGAGCATTTTGCCGGAGGCTCTTCTTAGAGAAACGCTTCTTTAATTAACAATTAATGTAACTTACATGACTGTGAATGCAACTCTTTAAAAACAGTTCTAGGAGAAATGTTTTCCTCTGCAATGGCTATCCTTAGAAGCCGTGTTTTGGACTGATAAATTGTTTACTATTTGATGTGCAGGTCTGTACGTTTACAGAGCTAAAATAAGCSAGTTTGTGAGGCGCTGGAAGTGAGTTAACAGCCAGCAGAGCCCTTTGGTATCCCTGCTTTTCCATGGAAGCTGTGCCGAGTTACACAGGGATTGCTGCCTGACAGCTGTTCCCTGTCTCCTCCAGGAAAAGAGCTTGCACGCTATTTTTTTTWTTTWWTWWTTTTTTTTTTATTTCTCGCCAGATACCTTTCCCAGCAGATCACACCCCACCCCTCAGCACGTACCGCCCCTTGGGAATTGCTGCCCGTTCCCTTCAGAACCAGAGCTTGCTTTGCACAGGTACGGCAGGGTTTGCCTGGCACAGGGCAGGACTGCGGAGCTCTGCGCTGCCGATGCGCCCCGCTCAATTAATTAATGAATTAATTGTCAATTCCTGAGGGACTCAGCCGAGGCACGGCTGGTGAGGATGCRGGGAGGCGGCCGGGTCTGCGAGCTGAGGGCGGGGGGCGGCTCGGGGGCGGCAGCGCTGCGGYAGCCTGAGGGGAAGCGGCTCTGCCGCCCGCTCCAGCCCCCCGGCGCAGCGGCAGCGCTCGTCCCGCACTCCCAGGCCGGGTCCCGGGCAGGGGTGGAGGCGCAGCGGCGGCGGAATCCCGGCGGGATCCCCTCCTTCCTTCCTTTCCCCCCTCAGCCCAGCCCGCGGCGCCTCAGCCGCTCCCAAATGGCGGCGGGGCGGAGCGGCCGATCGACGGCTCGGCGCTCCCCGGGAGGCGGGCAGGACGCCGCAGGGACGGCACCGAGCGCCGAGCGGGCGATGGGCGGAGATAAATGTCTGCCTGGGCGCGGGGCCGCCATTTTCTCTGAGGCGCGGAACGAGCGGCGCCGGGCGGGACCGGGGCGCGGGGGACCCGCTGGGGGCCCGGGACACAGGTACGGGCRGCCGGAGAGCGCCGGGGGCGGCCGGAAGAACCGCTCCGCGTATTCTCTCTCTCTGCAGCGCTCCGTTCCGCGGTGGCGCCGCGGCCCCGGGCGCGCTGACCCGGCCGCCGCCTCGGCCGTGAGGGCGGGCGGCCGCTCGGCCCYGGCAGACTCGGGGGAAGGAGGAGGAGAATCGGGCGTTTCGGACCCGTGGCTGCTCGCGGAGCCTTCGCGGCCGGATCGCCYGGGCCGGGCCGGGGCTCCCGCCGCGGGTATGGTGCTGGGAGGGCCGGGGCGGGGCGGGGGTGCCCGAGTGTCGGGGGAGCGGGGCTGGGTCGGGGCCGCCGCCTGTCAGCGCCAGCGCGGAGCCGCGCGGGTGGGCCCGCACCGCCCGGAGTGAGCATCCCGCAGCCCTGGAGCTATACCCTCTCCAAGGGAGATGAGCAGTGGGATGAGTATCCCGCAGCCCTGGAGCCGTGCCCTGTCCAGGGCGAGCGAGCAGTGGGCATCCCGCACAGCTGGAGCCGTGCCCTGTCCAGGGTGAGCGAGCACAGCTGGAGCCGTGCCCTGTCCAGGGAGATCGAGCGGTGGGATGAGCATCCCTCACCGCTGGAGCCGTGCCCTGTCCAAGGGGGATGAGCAGTGGGACGAGCATCCCGCAGCCCTGGAGCCATGCCCTGTCCGGGTGGATGAGCAGTGGGATGAGCATCCCGCACCGCTGGAGCCGTGCCCTGTCCGGGGGGGATGAGCAGTGGGATGAGTGTCCCGCAGCCCTGGAGCCGTGCCCTGTCCGGGTGGATGAGCAGTGGGATGAGCATCCCGCACCGCTGGAGCCGTGCCCTGCCCACAGCCGTGGCTGAGCTGGCCCGGCCTCCTCGGGTCCCCGCTGTGCTGCTGCACTTTTGTCCCTTCTGCACTTCCAGGGGGGCTCCCTGAACCTCCTGTTTCTGTGATCCATAGTCTGCTGGCCTGGGAATAGAAAATGCCTTTAGGTGTGTCAGCACAACCGAATGCTTTCTGCTCGAGCATTCATCGGTTTGAATTGCTTGCTTGATTATTCTTTGCAACTTAAATTCAGTTAAAAAAAGACATTTGCAGAGTGGAGTAAGATTCTTTCATATCCTGATTTCTTGTGAACTGTTCACCCTTGCCGTGTAGCAGTGGTGTTCCTGCAGAGCCAGGGCTCCGGGCTTGTGCTGTTTCCTGCTTCTCTTGATCTCCAGTGTGACTGCACACACAAATCACCTGCCTGTACCACTCCTGTCCGTTGTTCATCTCTCCTGTGTCAGGCCAGGTGACTTGTGTGGGATTCTTTTCCTTTTTAGCCTCTAAGTGACATCCATAAATACTGGGGCAGTGAGACTGCAGAAGCAGCTGTAGTGGGGTTGCTGCAGCACAGTGTGTGTTGTATGTGTGCAAAACCAGAAGGATCTAGAGTGGAGTAAAACTCAGATTCTTTCCGAAACTGAAGCCAACTTAAAATATCTGAAAACAGTTTTGTGCAAAAGACTTTTTAAAATGTCTTATTTTAATGCTTCTTAAAAACTCAGCTGCAGATGTTGCCTGAAGGATCACTGCATTGTGTCAAACTGGGATATGACTGGAATGGGAATGCTTATCCTTCAGGACGTGTCTGCAGTGTTGGTGCAGGAGGAGAGCTTGAGTTGATGAATGTGAGAGTTAATTTCAGGCAATTCACTTAAATCTCTTCTGTGGACACCCACTCAGAGTGGAAGTGGCTTTAGCTTGGGTTGTCTTAATGAAAATTTTCTGCAGGCAAACCCTAAGGCTACAATTAATCATGAAAGGGGTAGGGATCTGGATGTGTGTTCATGAAATGAATATGGTGACTGATTAATGTAGTAAGCAATTTCATCTTAAATTGTTAAATCAGAAGTTAACATCATTGGGTTGGAGCAGCAATGCTTTCAGAGACCTGGAATATGTTTTTCATAGGGTTTGTTGCTTTTAATGGCTTCAGGACTGCACAACTTACTGTGTGAAACTGCTGATTAACCTGCTTTGAAAGAAAAGCTGGAAGGAGCAGAGAAAATACTTTTTTTTTTTCCTGAGAAGATCTAAAACTTTTTTTTTTTTAGTTGAATTCCTTTTCCATTTTTTGTTCTTAATAACAGCGCATTCTGTTCAAATTACATATGAAGTCACTGCTGTCTCAGGGCCTGAACTTACTACATCTTATTAAAATAACTCATTTTCTAAACCACAAACATGGAAATCATTGGTCAGCACTTCTTGGTACGCTAAATCAGCAGTAATTTCTTCTGGGACATACACTCCCCTCCTCCCCCCAGATTATTTATGTGGCTCTTTGCACTGTTGGAAAACCAGGAGCTGAGAAGAAAACCAAGTTTTCCTTGTTGGAAAACATTAAATTCAGAGCTGTTGCTTTTCAAGCTTTTGTAGGAGATGGGAGCCAAAAGCTGTTAGGTTGAATTATTTTATATAAGTAAATCTTCAGTCACTTTCAGTGCAGAGTTGAGTTGATGCACTCACTTGTGTGTTATGGATACAGGATGTTTAAATTGGTTTTATATTGCTAATTAAATTAGTAGAACAAATGARCTAACACAGTCTAGTTTAATACAGACAGTCTTTGGGTCTCTGCAGCAAACATACTGCCCTGTTCTGTGCTGCCAAAGTCATTCCCTTTGTCACACCTCCAGCACCTCTYGCTTCTCCACCTTTGCTCTTGCTTTGCTTAAACACCCCCGGCTTGTTTTCCTCCTCCTCTTCCCGTGCTGTCACTTGCTCGTCCTGCCTCCCTGGCCTGCCAGCTGGGCAGGAGGGAGGGATTTCCTTGGCTCTCGGCTCCTGCAGCACACCAGGGGTTTGTGCTGTGCTGCCCTGGCTGATGGAGAGCAAGGAATTCTTCCATACTTTGGCTTCCTATTTCCATAGCCTGTGGGAATGTCCTATTCTTTATGCCTCTGCCTAACTTTAATTGAATTTAGCTAAATAKCCAAGAGTTGCTGGAGGAGAGGGAGGACAGCTGGGTGCCATGGTCGCCTAACACCAGTTCGCTAGGGAGTGAGGATAAGGTGGTTTTGTGCAGCTGGATTTCCAGAATTTCAGTGTAAATTCAGGTAGAAACAAATGAGTAATTGAAAAGGATGATGGTTTGGTAAGAAATAAGTTCCTGGGCTGTCTTCTAAATTAGAAACACAGAAATCTGAAGAGTGTGTAAGCAATTATATTTAGTGTTCTATTTATAATAAAACCATCAAATTGCATAAGTCAAAATGATCTTTATTTGGGGAAGTAACAAAAGTCATCAAGACAAGATTAAAACTTGTGATTTGCCATATTTCAAGCATGGTCACTGAAGCACAATTTCAGTAAGTTTCACGTAAGTTTAATTTGTAAACAGACATGTTTACATCTGCATTGTACCGATTTTGATTGATTTTGTGTCATTGCTTATGCAAAACTCTTTGGTATTTTCTGGTATGAAATATATCCACTGTGTATTGAATAAGGTGGTGGAAACATTTGGTCAGCTCTACAAATGAATTGAAAGAGGAGTTGATGGAACACTGGGAACTTGGGTAGAAATGTTAACTTTATGACAAATCAGCAAGGTATTTTAGCAATGCGCATGCCTTAGCTCATAGGTTTTGAGACAGCATGAAGTGGATACAACTTCTTCTGTATGGGCAATCCATGTTTAGTGATGTTCTTATTTTTTCTGAAAAGAAAGTCTGTTTTGGCCCAAGTTCTGTGAATAATTCTCAGAGCTCTGCTGGCTCTTGCTGCGTGCGCTGTTTTTTTGTAAACAACGATTTTGCTTTGAAAAGCAGCTGGCGCACGTTTATTCCTTTAGTGACTTGAATATTGTGTTTGTACTATAAATGTCATCTGTTTTACACAAAGTTGATTTTATTGCAGCAGTGTGTACTGACCTTTTACAGTTTAATAGAATATGGTCATCTTGTGTACTGAAACGCTGCAGTGCACACAGCAGATGAGGATAAACAAAGCGCTGTTCTTGAGTCATTTGTAAATGAGGAAAGCATTTTTTTGGTAGACTTCAGAGCTAAGAATTAGAACCGGTAACAAATACAATGTTTACATAAGTATCCTGTTTTCAGGGTTTTGAGTGATGGAGTCCAAATGATTGAATTGCGCWTTTTCCAGTGGGTTTTGCTTGCTTATGGGGAATACCAAGCTTTTTGGATTTTTTTTCAAGATTTTAACAGAAAAACTCTGGGTTTGTGTAGAACAGCACCGTGGCACACGCGGGTCGCTGGCTTTGCTTGCAGTTGCAGGTGTGTCAGCTCTGCCGTTTCTCCCGTGCGTGCTCCAAACGTCCCGAACCAAAGCCGATCGGGTTTGACTTCGGGCAGAAGAGTTGCAGAATTGCCTCGCGGATAATCCGTGCGTGCGATGAGCGGCTGTGCCACGTTTTCCTCGCGCTATCAGCGCACCTGCAGATGGGACCTGTCTCTGCAGCTCCTGGGATCTGAGCCCCCTTTCACGTCGCTCTTGGTCTCCGTGCGGTCTCCGCTCGCTGTGTGCTGGCTCTGCAGATGCYGCGTTCGTTCTGGGGGTGCTGCCCGCTTTCCCTCGCTGCTGTTACGTTCTGCATTTGAGATCCAGCTCACATTCGTACCTGCTGTTGGTCTGACCCTCGGCTCGTTTCTGACGAGCAGCTGACAGCAGGGCGGTAATTCATGGGGCATTCCGATGGAAATACGTAGGATCGGCTGCGAGCGCTTGAGCCATTGGTGTATTTTTAGTTCACAGGCAGAGGGAGGTTTCTTCACTAACTCGCAGTTGGGTGTGGCCTGGGGTTAACCAGATTAATTAAAGCTGGCTCAGAGGTTCAGGCTGTAAAAAATGGCTCTGAGCCCCCATTATAGTCTTCTGTTACATAAATTTTTTCACCGTAGAACAAGCTGGAGTTCACRAAGTGAGGATTTTAGGAACACTGAGCTGAGAAGTTAACGAGAGGGAGATGCAGTAAAGTGCACAGCTAGAAGAAAGGTGTCTCTAGTGCCTTTGTRGGGAAAACATTTAAGGTAGATATTGAAAAGCTTTAACATATGACCAGTCTTCCTTTTTTCTTTTTCTGTAATGTCTTTTAGTTTGCTACTCCTTGCTTCCAGTGTATGTCCCTGTCAGCAATTTGTACTAGCATGTGGATATTCCACTTTATTGTTCTCAGCCATTTAAGAGTGTTTGCTCAAAGTCTGGTCATACTTTGAGTATTTTATTGTAGTATTTCAGTTTATTAACACGCCACAAAAAGCACTGCTCTCTCTTTACTCGCTACCTGTGCAAGAGATGAGTAAATCATCATTCTTTTTTCTTTATTCTATTTTTCTATATAAATGTGTATATATATGTATAAGAAATGTGAGATTTTACATAAGAGATTTTTTGTGAAACTGGAGGAACATAGTGAGGCAGGTGAAGATACAGGTACTCCCTTTGGTTTGCATGGAATTGTTGCAGAAATGTAGGAATGCAGAGGGATAGTCCTGCAAAGTAGAACAGGTGTAGGAAGGACCATTAGACTGGAAGCTTCAGTGGTGGAAATGTTAGGAAGAAAAAATGCTGGTTAACAATATTTTAATTTTTTTTTTTACTTCTTATTTTATTGCTGCCCAGRAATGCTGTTTATATTATTTCCAGATAATTATCATAGAAAGTACAGTATTAAAAGTTTCTTGCAACAGAGAAAGTAAGGTGGCTTTTAATTCCACTTAATGTGGAGATAAGAGAGCTGTAATTACCTCTCCAGCTTTCACTTGAAAAGGTGTATTTTGATACATGGTAACTTGGTAACTTTTTAAACTTGGCTTTGGAAACTTTGTTCCAAAGATTTCCTGAAAGTTGGGTCATATTTATGGCATAGGATGTGACTCCAGCTTCAGAGTCTATAAAGCATTTTTTTTTGTTATTATTATTTAAAATTCCTGAAGTTCAGAACTTATTTAGCAATTGTTATTTCTAAGACTACTATTGGGTTAATATTTTSCTTATTTTGGCAATTTCTGATAGAAATTTAATTCCCTCAGATCTAACCTATTGCATAACCCCATTAAAATCGTTTTATCAGTTCTTTTGGTTTTTGGGGTTTTTTTGTGAAACCTGTATTGTAAAACTCATGCATTAAAAGTGTGGCAAAAATGTCTAAACTCTCTACTTTTGAATTTGCATGAGACCTATGTATAGTTCTTAAGATAAACACACAGTACTGAGGCCACTGTGTGCAAACAACAAACATCTCTCATTATTCCAGGACTTTAAAATTGAAGGAGAGGTAAATTTATTGATGATCAGTTTTTCTCAGACTGAGGGACAAAAATGTGAGAGTACCTGTGCAAGCTCAGTGACACCCTGCTTTTCCTAGCTCGCTTTTCCCTCCCTATCTGCCTCCAGTAATTTGGGGAAGCTGTGTCCAATCAATCCCAATCTGTAGGCACGAGCAGGCAGAAACCTGTTTGTGGTGTTGGGGATGGGAGGGTACTGCTTTCCCTGGTGCCTAATTAGAAAGCTAAGCACTTTTGGTCACCTGCAAGTCAGGCTGCTGGCTATGGAGCAGAGTCTCTGCTGGTAAAACAACATTTCTGGCTTTGTTTGATCGCTGCTCTCCCAGTTTGAGATGGTCAGGTGGTGATGGTTGTTATCTTTGTGTGGAAACATGGCAGAAAACCATCTCGACTGCACGTGCTGGGGAGGGGTTGTTCCAGGCTGGGTGCTTTGCAGAAATGGGCCAAAACGAGTTCTTTGAGGATGGGTCCTGTAGCTGGCAGAGAAGGAGTAAATTAAGCAGCCGAAAGGAGCAAGAAAGTGTTCAAGCCTTTAATTTTATGCTGACATTTGACAAAAAATAAACTGTATTCTGAATGACATCATCCATCTAAATGCTTTAGAGCAGGTATAGAGCTTACCCAGGCAATAACAGTGTGCTGCAGCAGAGGGTTTGTGTCAGTGATACACAGCATTGATTTCAGCTCAAAGAGAGGGCCTGAGCTCACTCTTAGGTTTCTCAAACCTTTTAAGTTGCCTGTGTAACTCACTCACTGGTAATCAAGAGGTTATAAAAAGAGAGCCAGCTGATGTTGCAATGTAAGCACTGCCCCTGTAGTGGAAAGACTGTCCTTTGGCATGTCCACTAGTGCTATTTTTACCTATTCCAGTAAGATCTGCCCTTGTGATGTTGAATTACAGGACAGTACCTGGAATCATTTTGTGTTACAGAAATGCTGTATGCTCTGAAAAAAATTATCAAAATTGGGCAGATTGAGACTAAAACTGACATTGAAAATATTTTTTCTTCTGTCACCACAACTAATTCTGTTGCTGTGACTGSAAGAGATTCTTTGTTTGCATATTTTATGTCTGGCAGAGGGTTTTTTTTTTTAAACTTTGGATTCTTTTGTGTATTGATTGTTTTGTCTTTCTTAGTTTCTTATGTGGAGACTTTAAATAGGCAATGTGGGTTTTAAAGATGGAGATTGAGTGTTGCTCAGGAATAAGTGTAGTAGGAGGTTTTTGTCCTGATTTCTAAAAGGCCAGGCTGATTTTGGTTAAATTTTAAGTTTGTGATTCCTTCACACAGGAAATTAGTATTTTTTTTGGGAATRGATTTTCAGCACTGCCAGTGACAAAGTGCTGTGTCTACCCAACTATTTGTAGTGAAAACTGGAGGAAACAGCAGGAATGCCCTAAGAGTGTAACACTGGGGTTCAGGGGTACAGGTATCACATAGAGACGTGTGACTGTCTGAGTTGTGATTACCTTATCCCAAATACAGGGTGTATTTTCTAAAACCATCAGTTCAAAAGTGCCTTGACAGCACTGAAACACAAACCTCAAGCTTTTGTCCTGGCTGTTGGTGCATTTAGGTGTGTATTTGTGGCAGAGTTGTTCCAAAGCAATGGTTTGACAGCGAAGCATCTCAGGTGGAAATTCTGCAAGCAGGAAAACTTCCTCCAGGACAGAGTTGTTCTCCTTGCCTTTGCCATTGTCTCAGGTGAACAGTTCTACTTGGCAGGTTTAGTTGAATCTCCCATCTGCAATAACAGCTGGGATTTTTGGCAACTCTTTTACTTCTTAAACCCTCATTGTTGCCTATTCTGTTAGCAGAAGTAAAAGAAGAAAAAATCAGTATTTTCCCTGCCTTAAAACTGTTGCTTTGGTTGCAGATAGAAATATTGTACCTGCCTCTTCTTTAACCCATCTCACTTGTTTTATGCTGTGCCATCTCTTCTTGATTTATGCATGAGATTCCTTCTTCTGGCTGATTTCACAGTAAAAATGCTTTGGGTTTTCATTCTGTAAAGTCTCTACCCTTCCCCATCAGTTTTCTCTCCTCTTTTTCACATAACTATCTTACTGACTCATTGTCTTCTCTTGTGTTTGGTTACAACTGAAGATCTCACCTTTCCCTCTGGTGTGAGAAAAACAGAATGCTTCTCCCCAGTCTCCCTGCTTATCTTTTTTACATGATGGAAACCATATTCAGAATATTTTATATGCCACATTCCTAAATGTTTGCTGGAGACAGGTATGCCAGGTAGTAAGAAGGGTAAATGACTTTAATTTTAATATGACTAAAAATGGCTCAAGGTGGAGGTCCCAAAGCATTCATCTGGTTTATTGTTAGTCTTTGGCAATTTGCTGTCTTGGTAAATTCATTGCAGCTTCTTTTTACTTATTCATTTTAATTTTTTTCCCACCTGCTCTATCCAGAAGAGAGAATACTTCTAACCAGAAGTGAGCTGGCAGTATAAGATCTCTTCTTGATTTTTTCATGTGTGCTTTCTTGTATTTCATATAAAGACAGACCTGAGGAAGCTGGGACTGCTTGGTCTGGAGAAGGGAAAGCTTTGTGGGGGATAATCCCATCAGGATTTCTTCAGTTTTCCTAGGAATTTTTCCTCTTAAAGTTACTGCTTTTATGCAAGATACAGAGAGTCTTCGGAGGCTTAGCTGCTTGTTCCTGTTTGTTTGTTTTGTATCCAAGGTTTGTCAACATTTGTGAGTCAGCAAGGTGTTTGTCTAAGTGAGGAACTGATGTGTGAGAAGAAAGTATTCAGCTCTTGCTTCATTTTTAGTTCAGTGAGTTTTCAGCTGTAAAAGGCTTTTGTAATGTTCTGGAATAAGAATGAGGTGATGTTGAGCTGGGTAGCACTTGGCTGTCCTGCAGCCTGGCCTTGCACACTGTGTCTCATTACACTGAAATGCTGCCTAAAATAATGAAAGGCTGGAAGACCCTGAAAACTCTTAACAGTAGAAGGATGATAATATAACTCTGTCACTGATATAACTCACAGAGTCATTTTTTGTTGTTAATTTAGTATGTAGTGCATGTATATGTTTGTCTGTTAAAATGTAAATATCTTCTGTTTTTGTGTTGCTCTTCACAGATGATGTGCTCCGTCCTTATGTCATAGGACTTCATCTGCTGAAAGGAAAACTAAAGGTATAAATAACTTTCTCTTGTTATCTTCCCCTTCCTCCTTATCCTGCCCTGCTCCTTTCCTGAGGGAAGGGAAACTTGGCTCAGCTGAGCTCTGTCCTTGTATTCCTGCACTGCTGCTAAAATTCACCTTTTTTTTTTTTTGAAAAGTGCCACAAAATGGATATGGTACCTGCAGTTGTTTCAGTGTTTGCCTTATCAGAAGTGTATATTTAACTTAAGCTCTTACTTTAGTCAGTCTCCTTGGGTATTTACTTTGCAGGGGAAAAGCCCTTCCTCAGTTTAGAACTTCAGCCCTTGATATTTGCCTGTCTTCTCCAAATAGCATTTACCTTTCCACACAACTGCAGATCTGTTGGGAATAATCCAGACSTAATGTAAATCATGTCTGTGACATTATCTTAAAACTCTATCTCTGAAACAAAAAGGCTGTTATGGCACTTYGTTAAATAAATAAAAACCCACCCAAACCAGAACTGGAATTTCGTGGATGTATTTAGTAAGATAATGTAGGATAGAGTTAAACTGGAGCATAATTTCTTTTTGGAGGCTCTCAGAACAGTAATGTTTGACATAGTCTTCAGTAATTTTCCTGGTATACAACCTTTAATTTTTAAGCACATTCAGTTTTTATTTGCTATTTTATTCAGGTTTCTTTGCAAATACAGGTACATACAGACCAAGAAAATAAAGTGGTTAGAGCTGTCCAGGCATTTTGTTACCAAAATACTCAACTAATATCATGTTTGATTTAATTTATATTGCAGAAAGGTATATTCAACTATTTCCAGGTCCATTTTAGTATAAAATACGAGGGAGAATCCTTTGTTTTATCTTCTSCAGAAGATCTCTCAAGGCCCTTTCCAAACTTGGCTTGGTGCTCTTGTCCCTGTGCCCTGCCCTCTGCTCATCCCTATGTTGTTTCCATGCCCCAGCTCTTAGAATCACATTATTGACCTCCACGTGGCACTGCAGTCCTGGCACAGGGCCCACATTTAATAAAATCAATTTATTAGCTGAAAGCTGCCCTGAGTGAATGCAGAGGACACCTGGCTCTTGGATGAGCTGGATCAGCGCATCCTAATCTCACTGTACAGRCAATCTAGCATTGGCTGGTGTTTGCAGTGATATTTATCAGTACCACGCAGGCTCTCTGTGCAGTTTGAACATGACCAGAGCTCCCAGCAGCTTCTTCAATAATCCTCAGGCTGCTCCTTCCCAGCAGAGCTGAGCTTGGTGTAAATCTGGTGTGTTCTCAGGCTRGTGTCCTCAGTGTTGCTTCATTTCCTCCACGCAACCGAGGCAGGACAGAGCCAGCAATTCTTTGTGCTGAGGTTCTCAGTCCTTTTTTTGTTTCATCCTTGAGAACTTGTGTGGGAAGGGCATTTGGTGGATTGCTGACATTTGAGTAACTTTTTCGTCCTTGCTGTAAAGTGGATGAGTTCCAGGCGACTGCAAACACAGTTTGGGGCTTTCAGGCTGGAAACAATTGGAGCATGAGCAAGTGCAGAATGCAAATAGGCACATGGCTGAAGGTATGTGCACTTGATTGAGACACTTGGGGGGGAAAAAAGTGCTTGTCCAAAGTGGTTTGGTCRTGTACAGACAAAACACTTGTAGTCCACTTCTGTCTGCAGTGCAAGGCCCACTTTAGAGATCTCTCTGTACGTCTCTWTGGAGGATGCTCCTGTGAAGAATTTAACATTATAGCAAAGAAACAAGAAGTCTGAGTGAGAAGACTGTCATATAATGTGATTCTGATACAATCAGGTGTAAGAAAGCAGTGCTCAGTGCTTTTTGTTTCTAGTAACGAGTTTGAATTTGCTGATTTAAAAAAGAACATCTTAAATATCACTTCAGCTTTAATAGTCTTCATAATGTTAAGAGCACATTAGATAAAAAATTGTAAAATACTMTACTTTAAAGATGTGGAGGTTTTACTCCATGGCAGAGTTCTGGTGCTTGSTTAACAAAACTTGTACAAAATGTATGTGCAGCTTTTATGTACTTGCCTTGCTTGCTTTGTCCTTTCCTAAGCATTTCAATAGCAAATTCATAGACCTCTTTGTGAATCTGTATAAACTCAGTAGCTGTGCTTAAGTACAATTTAAAAAYGTTCTGATTGCTTAGAAACACCTGCTGCATTTTGCCTTTTACCTGGGATTGCTTTTTTGCTTTGGGAAAGGGAAGGACTTGGATTCTATATCCTGTTTTAAGTACAGGGTGTTCAATGCTCTCATTTCTCTAACGTAGGAGTTCAGGTTTTGTAGGGAGACTTAGAGCTCCACGTGTGAATTTCATAGAAACGTCATGTGGAAAGAAGTGGGTGACTGACGTGGGAATGATCTGTGTGGAAAGGACAAACCAAACTGATCTTCCTGAGAACTGGCTAGGAAAAGTAGCCTGGATCTGTTACAGTCAACAGAGAGCAGGCACAGGGTGGCCAAAGGTGCAGATAGTTTGGGTGACAAATTCCTGCTGAGCAGAGAGCCCAAAGTACAGCCTGCTGCAGCCAGGTAGTCTGACTTGGTTTGTGCTTACAAGCCAGAGTTTTAATCTGAAAGCAGCTTTTAGCTACAAAAAGGCATTAATCCTGCAAATTAATAAGTCTGAAAGCACGTCAGATTGAGAGTTGCATTGCTTCTGTTCTCCTCACTGTCCRGCCCACTTGGTGGAAAAACAATGGTTTTTTTCCTTAAATACTTTAAAGTTCCATCAGCAGCAGAAAGGCTGAAGTAGTGACTTGAGAACTGAATGGTTCTGAGAAACAAAGAAAAAGAGGAGAAAAGATACGTCCAAGATCAGAACAACAGAGGCAGAAATTGTGTGTTTTAGTATCAGTTGTTTTTTGTTCTTTGATTTTTTTTTTCCCTGAACACTGACATTTCCTCCTGTTAATTTTTAATTTTTGTCAGTTGTGTTAGGGAGGAGTTTGCTTTTTGGCATTGATCTCTTAAGACTAAGGACACGTGAAGGAAAAACACCAACCTTGTGGATGTAAGAGGGATCTGCCTGGGTTGTTACACTGATCCTAACCCATGCCCTGCATTTATATTACATGGATCACTTTATTTATTAATATAGGAATGGGTCCATATTTATCTTCTACTGCTCTGAAAAGCTAATTTTAAAAACTGCTGCTATATATCACAAGAAATATTTGTCTGGTTTGAGTTTCTGTTTCCCCCAGACAACTGGTCACCCAAGGAATATTAAATCAAGAGATAATTACTGTATGGGAGGAGAAAAGGCCACAGTTAAGTGCATCACTGATCTTTTGYGTCAGAGATGAAAACTTTTCTCATAAGCAACTTTTCAAGCTTATATTTACTGASAAAAGTGTTCAGTTTGAAGTGTATTCTGGACTTTGTTCTTTGCTGTTTTGCCTTTGTAGATGTATTCCATGAAACATGAATGTGACTATTAATTATTTGTGGCTAAAAATGGCAGCACGTGTGTGTGTTGGGAGRGGGAACTGTTTTTACCTGTTTTTAAAMGCTTTTGATGTTTGTTTCAGAAAARAAGAAAGGACAAGGTACCTACACTCTGTAGTGAGAGTTTAGCTTTGTAACATGTGAACTTYCAGCTTCTTCATTACCAGTTTTGGCATTTCTTAGGGAGAGAGACTGAAATTTTTAACAGTTCAGACAGACAATTTGTCCTGGTCATGGAAAAAGTCGGAGTAACTTAAAAGTACCTTCTGAATTGGAATGAATGCCATGAATGTATTGATTGTGCACGAGTGACTGATCCCCAGGAATTTGTTGCTGTCAGATGTGCACATTCCATAGCTGTTCTGTACATTTGGTTTAATACTTGTTCAAATGATTCATTACCAGAATCTGTAATGTATGCAAAAAGCACTAATGGAAAATGCAATCCTGGTCACAGTGTGCAGTATTCCTGTGGGACTTGCAGGAATATATGTCATTATTTTTGTGCTTAGGCAGAACATTTAATACGAAACCAGTCAGTATCAGTTTCCCAGCACTCCTGGATCTGCAAGAGGGCTGATATACTTCAATATATTACAGTATTCTTGGCATGCTGCTGTTGCAGTTTTTCAGTTGTAGAAGGCTGTTGGAAGTAATTTTCATGAAAGTGAAGAGCTGCAGGAAGAAAGTTTTAAAGACAATCTTTAGAAAGATGCATGAAAACATCCAGCTGGCARTGGATTATTTGAGCATGGCATAAACATAAATCCAGTATCTGGTAATGATTATGTTTCAGAAATGTGCTTGTAATTAATTTAAAGAAAGAAAAGCTAGTTTTTGTGGAATAGACAAACTCAGAAGAATATGTTTATGAAGGCATCATCTTTCCTCTTTTATTTTAAATTTCTCTTTAGAACACTGGAGTGAATTGGTGTAGCTCTTGGGGGAGTTGGAGTAAATGAGTGTAGTGTTGATAAAAATGCCTTTAATCAAATACTGCTTGGAGCGAAATACCCGAAGTGAATCAAAAGATCAATGCCAGGGCACAGGTTGCRGTGAAAGGTGAGCTGTGCTCTGCACGTGAATTATCTGTTAAGGTGGACTCAAACCTGTGTCCAGAAATATTCTGCCTGTTCTGCTATTGTGCCGGTTCAGTGTTCACTGGACCAATTAGAAGTTGTGTGTATGTGCCATATTTTGTTGTGTCATTAAATGTTATGTTTTGTCAGCTCAAAGCTGATCAATTAATTGCCGTGTTAATTCTCTTCCCTCATACATGTGCATGCAGTGAGCTGCTTGAGTTCCAAGTGGACAGTTTTGTGGATATTCGTGTAACTTTTAAGCCGGTTTTCTTTGCACCAGAGGCCAGGGGAAAGGTGTAAGTCATTCGGAAATTACTTCCTAAAATCAGCTTTTCCGACTCTCTCTATTCCATGAGAATAATCTGGAATAAGGTTTGAGGAGTGAACGTGACCAGTGCTGCCCATGCACTGTCAGAATTGGAGTGCTCTCGACCAGCCTGTTCTTGGCCTGAGAGAAGAGGTGTTTGTGAGGAACCTCCAGTCACCCACAGAGGGTTGTCTCTGAATAGCTGCAAAAGTCAGCAGCAGGACAATTGTTTAGTGCTGTTTCTTCAACAAGCTCCACCTTTCCAGCTGCAAGCCCTTGTACAGTGGATGCCAGAACAGGTTTAGCAACTTTCTATCAGGGATTCCCTGTCTCTCCCCGGGAGACTGTGAATATCTGTGAAACTTCCCTTTCTTCTCCCCTGCCCCTCCACCCTCAGGCCACTTGGCAGGTTTTTGTGAGCTCCAGGCCAGGTCTGACCTCTGTTCTCATCTTTTCCCTTCAGTGATGGCTCCTCCTTGAATGCACAAGCAGAACCCAGAGCCCTGAGTTTAGGAAGGAAGGAGAGCCAAGGATGATGTGTGAGGTACACCCAGTTCTTAGGAAAAGAACTTTTAACATCTGTGGGCAAACCCAGGCTGCCAGGGGCTCAATCATCAGCCAAAAAGATGGCAAAAACCCCACCGATGAAGCACAGTGGCAAGAGAGAGCAGGGCATTGCCGGAGGGGAGGGTTGTGCCAAACATGCACGGCCCTGAGTGTCCAGCACTTATTGAGGCAAAGATCCTGGGAGAGAAGGATGTAAATGCCTAATTAAAGATAGAACTGACATTTGGGTTGGACAGAAGGCCGATAGCAGTTGCTGTCTGTGTTTTTCTGACTGCGTGTGCAACAACCTTAAAATATGTTTGTGTGATCTTCCTTAGCAGGCTGTGCTTCAGCGTGCAGTGTTTGGGAGAGAGAATACCCTGAGAGCAGGAAAGTAACTTTTTGGGTATGAAACTTATCTTTTGTCAAAATGCGAGTTTGAATTCTTTGTCATTTCCTGCTTTCTCTGGAATTTCTCAGGAAATGTTGGCAGCATATCAGTATTTAAAATACGAAGACTGTAAGGTTAGGGTGCTGTCAACTTACACCAGCAGGGACAAGAGGGTTTTGATGGCTGCCCTGCTATTCCTTATCTCAGCTTCTCAGCAGAGAAATACAGTTGAGCTCCTCTTTTTCTTTTGTCTCATGTGTTACCTAGAAGGGTGAAACAAAGGAGTTTCCCATAGAGGGTAAAGTTAAGAGAAGCTSTCTGGGTTTCATCTTTCCCCTCTTATCTAACACTTTATCTCCTCTCAGTTTTTATTGCTACCATCCAAGCAGTTACTCTTTTAGCTGCCATATGCATTATATGGGTGTTGTAACTGAGCATAACTTGTTTTTCACCTTTCTGATGCCTGACAGCAGGGCAGTGCTTAGGAATTGTGAGATCTTGTAGCTGCTTATGTGTGGTGAACTGGGTTGTATTCCTCAGTTTTMTCTCTCCTCCATTTTTTTGAATGTCTCGGTGTCTTCCTATTCCTTGTTCCCTTTTTACATCAAGTATAAAACTCTTGTCATTTATGTGTCATAGATTTAAAAAGAAAAAAATCCCAAGTATCTCAATGCTGTTCRATTTTGACTGGGCATTGAGTTTTAAATCTTACTGACGTTTAAGTATTTTGAACAACTGGACCTGCACAGCTGATTGATGCAGGAATGACAAGGATTAGCAGAAGGCAAGGTGAGGATGTGTGTGTGAACACTTCCTGTCAGTTCCTGAACACCTTTTTYGCTGACAAGGAAGTTCCCTTTGAGGCTGAGAGTTCTGCTGTTCTGGGGTTTGCATGCAATGGTAATGACTTTGTAGAAACCAGACCTTTCTCTGGAACTGTTGTTATAGTTTCCTTTTCAGCTGCTGGTCTCAACTGGGTTTTGRTCTGGAGCAAAGCTGAGTACTTGCAAATCCAGCTCTGGCTTCTCAGAGCTGTGCTGTGAGGGAAAGCACTCTGAAATTCAGCTTATCCTTCTGSGCACCCCAGAATGGACACTTGACACTGGTGGAGATCTTTTTTATCCAAGAATTCAGTTGTTTTAGCTTTTGAACTAAAGCAAACACCCTTGGCTTTTCTCTGCTGTAAACAGGAGGAAATGTGTTGGAGGAGTCACAAATTTGCCACGAAGGAGGTGCAGGACCACACAKGAAATGAGACTTGAACAGCTCCTGACAGTTCAGTACTGGAGTGTTGGGTGTTATGTGCTGAATTAGGTTGTTTGGTTTCAGTACAGACTTTGGTTTACTTTTGAATAAGATGCATTTGGAGTATAATTTAGAGTTCAAGCTGGGGAAAAGTACAACGATGCAGAACTCTTCGCTCATGAGCAGTGACAGGACCTGAGGGAACAGCTGGAGCTGTGCCAGGGGAGGGTCGGTTTGGATATCAGGGAAAGGTTCTTCCCCCAGAGGGTGGTGGGCACTGAACAGGCTCCCCAGGGAATGGTCCCAGCCCCAAGGCTGCCAGAGCTCCAGGAGCATTTGGACAACGCTCCCAGGGATGCACAGGGTGGGATTGTTGGGGTGTCTGTGCGGGGCCAGGAGCTGGACTCGATGATCCTTGTGGGTCCCTTTGCACTCGGGATATTCCATGATTCTATGATCTGGCCACCTTTCTGAAGGCCCTCCAGGCATTGATTATCTAAATTACCATGATGATAAACTGCTCCTGTGACCCAGAGGTGCAGTGAAAGGAGTTCCACATCTATTCCTTGTGTTCTGTTTGTGTGTAGAAGGTCAAGTGCTTGGACGAATCAGGCTAATTCTGCACGTGTGGGTGAGCTGTTCTGTGYACATGTAGGTTGATTGTGTCACAAGGCAGTGCAGGCTTCAAATGCTTTCAGAAAAGGCTGAGGTTTGTTGTCTCAGGAAGAGAAAGCACCGCTTCAGAGTGAAGGACATTGTCCTGACTCTYCCAGTCTTTCCTAGGCTGCATCAATGGAGCACATCCAGGGAGCTTGGAAGACTATCAGCAATGGGTTTGGACTCAAGGATTCTGTGTTTGATGGCCCGAACTGTATTTCACCCACCATTGTCCAGCAGTTTGGTTACCAACGCCGTGCCTCCGATGATGGCAAAATCTCGGATACTTCCAAAACCAGCAACACCATCCGTGTTTTCCTGCCCAACAAGCAGCGCACCGTGGTGAGTCTGTGCTACCTTTATCTCAGGAATGTTGTCCTGTTCCCMCTGCTAACACTGGGGTGTGGATCTGGCACGAGAAATGCCCGGCTTCAAAAGGGTCTTACTGGGATCAAGCGATTGTCAGCAGTTGGTTGGTTTTAGAGGACACGCTCTGAAGGCAGTGTATTTATATTTTGAGAAGCTGCGTTTCTCTGCCTCAGTACTGTGGGTTTTACAATGTCCATGAGCATATTTCACATTAAGAAACAGTTGTTGGCTGACCTAAACAACGATGCTTGTGTGACAGTTCTGTCATCTTTGGATGTGCACAGTGGAGTGTGGGGGTTAAAGCTGAACTGAAACTTCTTGAGGGAACACTTCTGTTCAGTTTCTTGGAGCTGAGCATGCTAATAAAAGTCTTACATAAAGTTCTCTGAAATCTAAATTAAGCCTTTTTCTGTACTAAAGGTAACTCCATTTGCCTGCATTTCTATTCCTTCTGTAGGCCACCTCATTGTATAAAATCCTGTTTCATAGAAACTTAGTAATTATAAGGAACTGAAAAGTTATAAAATGGCTTCAAAACTTCCTTAGCAGGAGTACACGAGTGCACTTTGTTTGTGCAGCTTTCCTGGAATTTCTAAAGAAAACGAAGAAAACAATGCCCTTCCACTCCTGGAAAAGCTTAAAGAAATTCTGCAGTCACTGACTAAATGCTTTGTTGGGTTTTTACTGCTTTGGTCACAGGTGAATGTGCGAAATGGGATGACCTTACATGACTGTCTCATGAAGGCACTGAAAGTGAGAGGGCTGCAGCCAGAATGCTGTGCAGTTTTTCGACTTCTTGCTGAACCAAAAGGGTAAGAGTGAAACTTCCACCCAGAGAATGTAATGGGTTGGGTTTGGAACAGCAGCAATCCTGCTTTCTTCCCCTCTCTGGCCAGTTTCTTGTAAAAGCAGTTTGGTTGTGAACACTTCCATGTTGCTTTCTTTACCCTCTTTTAGGGTAACCCCATCAGCTTCCTGGCTATTAACAATTTGATTTTGTGTTAAAGCTAAGTATTGAAAATACTTAAAATGGAGGGGCTCACTCAAGTGCTTGCAGAGTCTTGGTGAGGGTTTTRTCATACCCTTGATGAAGTGATGCCTTCATATTTGAGGTGCAGCTCTGTGCTGCATGTGTAGTTGGTAAATTCAGTGCTAGTGATTCTTAGCCCACTTCACTGAACGTTTCTGGGTGCTCAGTTTTAGGGCTCTGCATTCCTCTACAACTTCCCAATGTTTGGATTTCAATGTCACTTCAGATAYTTTTTGTGGGACTGGGGATGCTGCTATTAAATCTCAAATGATTGTTTTACAAGCTGAGGGAGTGAAGGCATCTCGTGGAGTTAATACACAATTAACTTCACACCTCGTAAGGCTTGGGCTTAAAACTCCCTGTAGCCTCAGTCATTTGTGGGGTTACATCTSTGTGCAACTGAGGCCATTCTGGGGTCACCAGAACTGCCAGTGCCCAAACACCTAAATGGCTTTCATGTCACTGAGTCTGTCATTCGTAATTTCTGTTACATTTATAGGGGCATTTTTGTGACTCCTTTAAAGCTCCTAGGTGTCTTATTTCAAATATTATATCTGTAAATGACTTACATGTTAAAAAATAAGCAGAAAAAGAGGTGACTTGCAATGTGTTCCAAGTTGCTTCTGATTTTTTTGGGTGAAAGGCACTAAGATCTAGCTCACTGTAAGAATTTAGCCATGCTTTTTTGGGTATTTATTTTCAGTTTACTCAAGAAAAAACTCACAAAACAATTGTTGACGAAGACAGACTTACCTGCTAAGTAATTCTGTTGTCCCATTTGTCTCTTTCAGAAAAAAACTGCGTCTGGATTGGAACACAGATGCTGCCTCCCTGATTGGAGAGGAACTGCGAGTGGACTTCCTCGATCATGTTCCACTCACCACACACAATTTTGTAAGATTTTAATTTTCTGTATTTTGATGTCAATTGTATCAATTGATCCACGTATTTGGCCAGAGAATGTTTGGGGCATTAAATAGCTTTTGGCTTTCCAGGCACAGGGGTTTTTGGAAGTTATGGTTGATTCCCTTGCCCCTGCTCCCCACGAATTACATTGGCTAAGTATCAATTTGCAATGAAATGCCAGAATTACATTTATTACATTAGTGGTCTCTAGGTGTCAGAGACTGACAGCTCACACTGTGCATGTTCTCCAGAGGTCTGATCATTGCCATTTTTATTTTATATAAATACATATGTCTTTAACTGTTGTGTTAAGATAACCATGTCTTAAAAGTCTAGAAAGGGGAAATAATTTACATTTTCAGTCTCTGGCTCATCAGTCAAAAAAGGCTGGATAAGTTCAGCTTTATTGGACTGATAGTATTTGTACTGAATATACAGGGGTGCTGTTAATTCTGCAGGTCTGGATGTTGTTTTGTGAGCTAATGCTGCCTTGTAATTTGACAGTGTGTTCTTGGGGGGGATGAAAGGCTTTAGATTTGTAGATCCTTCTCAGAAATGGATTATTTATTCAATACAGAACAAGTAAGTAAAAGGTGGCTTTGTTTTAATTAATAATAATTAAAAGAAAGTTAAATAATTTTTTTACAAAGAGATAATGCCCCACTCTAACAGTTTTACCTTGCATTATTTTCTCCTCCCTGGGAAGGAAGTGTGTTCCTCTGTTTTAGTCTTTTGGTTGTTTTACTCCAGAAAGACATTGTGCCAAGTGGCAAACCTAAAGGATTGTTATTTACATCCATTAAAAAACTTAGGATCGATTTCCAAAACCTGAAAGTCGCTTTACTTCTACATTACATTTTTAGAAAACTACAAAAAATATCATCTGCAGCTGGTCAGAAAATGAATATTTTCCTTCAAATCTGAAAGAAGCTCAGACTTGGAGCCTTTGTCCCCAGTATGTTCTGGAGGAAGAAACCCTTTGGTTCATTTTAATATTTTTTCATATTTCAGAGGCTTTTAAAAAAAATTGGAGGCTGCCRTTTAAAAAAGTAAAGTTTCCTTAGACTATTTCAATTACTAAGGAATTTATTTCTGATGCAAGGGAAGTTGGTTAGTCATAAACGTACATCAAGTTTTGGCTAATAGAATAAGATGAGGTGGGACTTAGAATCTGATCCTCTTTCACCTCTTTGGTGTTACTTAAAACAGACAAAAAACCCAGCTCTTGGCCCACACAGCTCTGTCACCTTACTGAGCAAAAAAATTGCTTTTGCATTTGACAGAACACTTGTCCTTTTTTTTTCTTGGTGGGTTTTTTTTTTGTAAACAAACCCCTCAGTGTTTCTAAAAATTCCAACCAAACTGAAAATCTATGCCAGAATCTTCAAGTGTGGTCTTAAGCTCAGTAGCAGTTTGGGGGCACTGATAACATTTTACTGTGGTACTTATTTCTGTCAGGCTCTGAAGATCCAGATCTCAGTTAATGAGGAGCTAATTAGCCTGGATTAATGGCTTGCTGTGTTTTCCAGGCTCGGAAGACGTTTCTGAAGCTTGCCTTCTGTGACATCTGCCAGAAGTTCCTGCTCAATGGCTTTCGGTGTCAGACGTGTGGCTACAAATTCCACGAGCACTGCAGCACCAAGGTGCCGACCATGTGTGTGGACTGGAGCAACATCAGGCAGCTCTTGTAAGGACTGCTTCTTTCTGATAGCAGCAGTCACTCTCTGTGACAGCTGGCATTTTATCTCTTATCCCAGAGGTGCATTTGGATTGTTGGGAAGGGCAGTCACTGTGATCAATGTACAGAGTTGGGTATTGATTTCATGAAACAGCCAGCAATGATTGTCTGTTCCCAGGGGGACAAGGCCGTCTGCATTAACTGCGTTTTGTTCTTGCTCTACATTTTAATGTTTGCGACATGCAAATACCTTGAATGACAAGGCAGTTGCTCTAATGCCCTCTGTTTGAACAGGGGGATAGCAATTCCTCTCACACACTTTTGTTAGGAATAAAAAAGGCCATGATTCCATTGGTTTTTAGCTGTCGAAAGCATTGGTGTTCAGAACTGCCACAGCTTCTGACACCCTGTTGAAAATGGTGAATGGTGAGAAGACAGATGAAGGATAATAGTTTCCTAATACCAGTTAGAAAAAGCTGACAATCATTATGTTACAAGTCCTTTTATGCAAAGCCTCTAATTGTTTTTGTGTCTTAGTGGTTGTATTTTTTTTATAACTAAACTTGGTCATGTAGTTGTGATTTTTCTCATAGTGACTAATAGAGTGCAGGATGACTTTGTGCCACTTGGTGCTACTTGGCTTTAATAGAACTTAATTGTGTCAAGTACCCTTCCAGGAAAATCTGAAGTCTGATACAAAAAGATTTTGTCTCTCAACTTTGGAAAGAACATGTGGAACTTTTCTTTGGGAGTCTGAAGGCAGAGGTTTTAGTTGTATACAGAGAAAAAATACAATGTAAAGATAGGAATGTGTTCACAAAGTTAATTGTGCTGCAGAGAAACAGCCCTTTAAATTTTCAGCTTTAAAGAGCATTGTACAGGAGGTAGTGTAGCAGTTGAAATTGTAATTGTTTCTGTTGATATTTCAGATTGTTCCCAAATTCAAATATCAGTGACAGTGGTGTCCCTGCACTACCTTCCTTGACAATGAGACGGATGCGGGAGTCTGTCTCCCGGATACCTGTTAGGTAAGCTAGTATTTCCTGTCACTTCTCTTTTGGGAAATACACTTGTTTAAAACCAAACAATCCAAAGCAACAAAAGACCCCCAGCTCCTCAAAACCAGAACAATCTTATAGAAGGTTGGGATGAATGTGCAAGGCGGCGACACCACTTCATCACAGATGATTCTTTCTTGTTCTCAGATTCAAGCAAAGCACTGATTGGAGAGTTTATATGTTCAGTTTTTAAGGGAGGGTATTAAAGGTTTTGTTTCCCTGCCTAAGAAAATTCAAGGCTCCCATTTGGTTTTTCTGTGAATGAATTTTATTTTAACTGATCAGGTAGTTTCATCAAGGGTTTGTGTCTCATGGTGGATGATTCGCATCCATAAACTAAAATAATGCTCTGATGTTATGATGGCAGATAGGAGTTTAAAGAGAGAACAGTGGGAACTGAAAATATGCTCCTCTTAAATAAAATCCTGATACCTAAAGAGAACATTCCTGTAGTTTTAAGTGCTGAAATAAAATTCGTGTCCCTTTCCAAGGGACCTGTCTCCTGATCCTAACTTGTGCCTGTATTCTTTTCCTTGAAATTCTAGAGGCTGAAGAGGGCAGGCCAGCTTTTGTTTTTTCTACACCCATTTGAAAACTCTATTCAGGAATGAGGCACAGAGCACGTAGCTGACTTGCAAATGGTTCTATGTATTTATTTCTTTATTTTAATGGGAACTGCATCAGGAATTGAGCTTTGCCATTTTGTCTTATTTCCAGTGTTGTTGAACAGTGACATATTAACCTTATAGATGTTTTGAAGGGTTTTGTGAAGGCTGGCCCATTTCAGTTAAGATACATGTTTGTTTTGGGGTACTTATGATTTGGGTGACCTTAGCTGTGATTTATAACTCTTTGTTGAGCTGGATTTTAGTCTTGGCCTCTGGTGTTGGGTTTCATGACTTCCTTGCTGGCTGTTCTGTGCAAACCATTGAACAGTCTTGCAAACCTTGACAAATTCAGGGCTTAGCTCTTAAGCTGTGCATTTAACAGGCTTGAAATGAGCAGTTTGTTTGAATTTCACAGTCCTGAATTCATCTGTCAGAGCCATATTTTGTCAGTGTATTAAATACGATTTGGTGGAGATTGAGATGAATTGTGGCAAAATTTGTAAAAGCAGAAAAGACTTCTGCTAAACACACTTGTTAAGTTTGTGAGCTGATAAGATCTTAAAGTATTAAAATTTATTTCTTAAGTTCAACTGGGAATGATTCAGCTGAGTGAATAGTTTAGTTTCTGTATAAATCCCAGCTTTTTCTCTGTTTGGAATTGTGTGTATATTGCTTTGGGACAGGTTGCGTTGAACAGTGCTTTACAATTGCTGGAGGGAAGAAATTAACCACAACTTTCCCTTTCTCTCTCTTTTTTTCCTTCTCAGCTCCCAGCACAGGTATTCTACACCTCATGCCTTCACATTCAACCCATCCAACCCTTCCTCTGAGGGCTCTCTCTCCCAAAGACAGCGATCCACATCCACACCGAACGTGCACATGGTCAGCACTACGATGCCTGTAGACAGCCGCATCATCGAGGTAACGCTGCTGGGGGCAAAGAGCACAGAGTTAAACTCAAACTGCCACTGCCCAGCCAATAGTCACTGGGGGGGTTTTCTTCTTGGCTTTCTGTCATTTGCTTACTGTTTGCCTTAGTTGGCTGAGTGGTGAAGAGTATAGGAGACCCATTTGCATAGGAAGTTAATAATTAATTCTTGCGTTCTATTAACTTTGCTGGAGTAATAAGCAGATTTTAGGGGTCTGTAAAGATGTGGTGGAGCTTAACAATTAAGAAGCTCAGTTTTGTGGAGAAATGCTTTTTAGGCATGTCTAGGAATGTTCTTTCAAATTTACAAGTCTGGGTTTGTTGGGGCACTGGTGTTTCTTTTAAATCAGACTAAACGTGCTCTAMGTCTGGGTGTAGTTCTTGGACTTGRAATGCTCAGGTCAAAGCTTCCTGGTAATCTGTTTTGTGTTACACCTTTATGGAATTAGCAGCAATTCTGAGCCTGTGGACTAAAGCCAGCTGTATCTGAGACTATTTCTGCTSTTCCTTGCTTTCAAGCACCTTTTTCTTGTGTTTTCCTACCTTAGGCTGGCAGTAGTGAGGGACAACTCTTGGAAATCAGGCCTGAAGTAGTTGTGGTTTTTAAATTTTGTTTGGTGATAACCTTAACAAAAAAAGTGGTGTGCAGGAAAAGCACAAAGGAAGTGCTGAGCTGCAGGACTTGAGAGAGAGAGAGCACTGTTTGTTGCTTTTGCCTCTGGAATACTTTGAAAACTCTTTAGGCCAAGCAAAAGACTTTGCTGAGTTCACCTGCTTCTTCAGCTGGTGGTTTATAGGCTTTTGTGAAAGGTGAAGATGCTCTAAAGTGAGTTAGAGAATTCCTCTGGACCTTTGGAATGAAAGAAAAGTGTCCTGCAGCCCCAGGAAGTATTTTTGGTCAGAAGCTTTGTGTCATCTGGGGTTTATGGGAAAGGCGTCCTCCCTTTTAATTTGGGTTTCTTGGCTTGCAGCCCTTTTTGCTGCTTCAGAAGCCTGGCTGACCATCTCTGATGGCACAAACCAGAATGAAGCACTCAAGAAAGAGAATATGAATTATTGACCTTTGTAGAGTGATGAGTCTTTAAGGACACATTGCTTTCTTTATTCTTTATGCAGAGCAGTAAAGACAGAAATGCTTTCTATTCTGGCTCTTCACATCATCCCAGGGACTGAATARAAATAACTGCTGTGTGCTAAAGGCAATAGCAGCTCTTCCAAAAGGCTTTTAAAACGCCCCAAAGCAATGCAAAAAAGAAGTAGTAGAGACTTTCTAGTACAACAGGAGAAAGACCATCTTAATAAAGTGATTTACCAAAGGATAGATCCTAGTGAACTTCCGGGTTTGAGCAGGAGTACCTATTTAAAAACTTTACTGCACTTAATTATCATTTATCAAGCAAGTTAGGTGACTTTTTCTTTCGTGTAGCCTAACACTTAATTTTTTAATTTTTTTTTTATACTTCCTCTGTTCTTTCCTTTTATCTCTTGCCKTGTTGGCCTAGAATAACAGCCTGAATGCTTCTCCCAGTTCCTGGTGCAGACGCTTTTGTTTGAGGGGAAGAGTAGGTATTTTCTTGGTGCCTTTTGTTTTCTTGTGATTAACAGGATTGCTGTAACTTGTAAGCCATGGCAGTGTCCACGTGAAATATTTAATCTGGAGCTGATTGATGAAAATCTTTCTAGCATGTTTATACTCAAATATTGAGGAYGTTAACTGGAAGAGGCAAATTGATAAAGAGCTTAATTTTTAGTTTAGCTGGCTGAATTCATACTCCTCTGAATTTGAATAGGCTGGGATTAGAGATGCATTTGGTCACACAGTCTTTAAAGCAAAACCTTCTCAAACACATCCATTGTGTGGCTGTTTCCCTCTGGAAACTGTTTTTATTGACTATAACCATACAAAGCCCTCAGATTAAGAACATGTTGTACTGTTTTTATTTCCCATCAAAGTAAAGTTGACAGACTACAGCACTGTGTATGGTGTTATTTGTGTTGGAAGAACAGCTCTAAMGAACAGGGGGCTTGGTTTGTTTGCTGTTGAGTTCATAAGCAAATAAGAAAATATTCACATCAGGATTGCAGCTCACAAATACTTTTTTAAAGTAAGAACTACATAGACATAAGTATGAGGATATTTTAAATTCTTCAGTTATCCTTTGCCAGCTTCCTTGAAAGCAGTTACATTCTCAGGCTGATGTACAAACCCCATCACTTGTTACTCATTCAGGTTCTGGAAGGTTTTTATTGTCCTTAAAATGAACAAAAGTAGTAAATTGAATAGTAATTGGTAGTTCATGCAGATTTTAATCCACTCGGGTGTTGAGCAGTGGCAATCTGCAAGAATGCTGCACATAGTCAAGCCTGGCTGAATGCAACTAAGTAGCTAAAATCACGTATTTCATAAGTGATCTTTGCTAAGGATCATCTGAATTTGAAACTGTACAGTGCAATGTAGGCTTGTTCTGTCCTCCTGTGAAATCTTACATTTATTATTCTACTAATTAGTTAGTTTGAATTGACTTCTGTTAACGTTGACAGTGTTTAACCTTTCTGTAGTGCATGTTCTTGCTTTGTACTTACACAGTCCCTGGATATTTTACCTTTCCTGTTTGTACTTTGGGATAATACCTAGCAGGTGAGAAAAGCTGTGAAGTGCTGTTTGTCAGAGCTTAGTTCTCTCTTGTGCATGGCTGTAGAGTTGTGTTGTGCCTGTGGCATGAGGTGAGACTTGTGGCACTGTCCTGGTGACCTGTGGGAAAACACTGCTCCAATGCCAAACATCCCTGTGGGAATATGCTTGGGAAGCTAGATGTGTTTGTGTAAGGGCACTAGATGTAGCTTTTTCGGGGCTTGAAATAGTATAGGGAAGTTATTTCACAATGGATATTGAGTTGGAATATTGTTGGGATTTTTTTCAAGTCCTGCTTTTAACCCAAAAGCTGTTTGGTAGTTGTCCCCTGGAGGCAGAGGCCATCCCAGGAGCTCTGTCCACACGTGGAACATGAGCATGAAGTGCAGGGGGGAATGCAGACACTATTGGTGGTGTTTCTTCTTGTTTGGTGTCCTTTTTTTTCCACTTTCCTTTCTGGTAGCAATACCTTTAATATGCTGTGAATCTTTCCCTGTTTTGTAAGAATTCACAAATTGCATGGGTTTACTACAGGATTGGTGCAGTGAGCAGATCACCAATCTTGGAGGTGTTGGCCAGTTCTGTATTGCACTTGACCAAAACTGTCAATCCAATTTCACCACCATCCCTGCTTGTCCTTTTGTGTGCTCTCATATRTTTATTAACTGTATTATCTGTCTTCTGTTTCAGGATGCAATTCGAAGCCATAGTGAATCAGGTATGGTTTCACAAATTAMACATTTTCTAATATTTCATTTGTTTGTTTTCTTGTTCATAAACTGTTTTTCTTGTATTTCTACATGAAAGCCTCACCCTCTGCTCTGTCTGGAAGTCCTAACAACATGAGCCCAACTGGCTGGTCTCAGCCTAAAACCCCAGTCCCAGCCCAAAGAGAGAGAGCCCCTGGATCTAATACACAAGAAAAAAACAAAATTGTAAGTATGGTAATATTTGTTTTAGTTAAAAAAAAAAAAAAGCTAAACTATGCTAGGAGTAGTGGTGTATTGGGATAAATTTCTGACTTTTAATGCCTTAAAAGATGCAGGTAATCTTGGATTGCTCTGCACTGTGTATAGAGCAGCAATATAATTTTAATTAATTTGGAATTGGTGGCACTATTGCCTTGAGTTATAAATACCCAGCACAAAGTGTTCTGGGTTGAAAATGAATTTCAGCCAGTAGTGTGACATTGTTTTTCAGTGCAGATCCAAGGATTTTAAATCTTTAGAGGTTGCATCTTTTTGATTCTGTTTTAGTATATTTAAAGTTGACCTTATTAGCACTATTTGCATTGAATTGCTTCCATAGAAAGTGGATATTGACAGTGCCTTCATTTCCATTGTAGAGTCAGAGTGTCTCAGGGATAAACAGATTTAACRAAAGGCAAGTTTTCCCTCAAAGGTTTGATTTAAACTTAGTGGTGGGGGGAGGAAAAGAAAAATTATAATAATACTACTTCGAATTTTTGGAAGGCTTCTAGGTTTTCAAAATGAAAGTACAGTTGCTCAGAGGGATTCACAGTTGTTACTTAGACTTCATTTGAGAATTCTGCTCTCAACTCTTTGGTTTATTCCATTTAAACATGTAAAAGAGTTCCATAATTTTAGCATTGTAATTTTGAAGAAGCCAGTAATGTCTTTAAAGAGTTGACTATAAAATATTTGCTTCTCTTAAGATCTGAGATTAGGGTTTAAGTTTCTAGTAGAGAACTTAATGTCTTGAGCAGTTCAAGACATCCAAGCARATGTGGTGGTTTGAGGAGAAAAACAAAAATCCAAACTGCAGGACAAACCCCTTAAGGTTTCAGGTCATCTCAGACCTGTATGAAGGCAGTTATTTCATTTTTTTGGTGTGTCTGTGGTATAATAAAGACTAAAAGCCCTGTCAATTCTCGTTGCAGAGGCCCCGTGGCCAGAGGGACTCCAGCTATTACTGGGAAATAGAAGCCAGTGAAGTCATGCTCTCCACCAGGATAGGGTCAGGTTCTTTTGGAACAGTTTACAAGGGCAAGTGGCACGGTGAGTTCTTGGCAAGCGTTGATGTGGTGGGACAGCAGTCCAGGGAAAATGGATTTAATGGTGCTCTGGGCTTGTCTACCCCCAAAGGCACCAGGGGAGAAATGGGAACTTTGTTACATGAGCAGCAMTGAAATTAAAGCAAAGTACAGACACCACGACCTGAATCTCACAACTGCATCTACATTTTCACTACGTTGATTTCTTCATTATCATGTTCTGCAACAGCTTGTTCTCTGAAAAGGTTTTGTTTTCCATCAGCAGGACTGAATTAGCTGGGAAATTCCACAGCCTGATGTTAAATTATATTTACCTTTTTGAAATACCTTTGTGGCTTAATTAGCATGTTTCATTTCAAGGTGGAAGGGAAAGGAAATAAGCATAAATTGCTTTTGCTGTGGAGTTTTCTCAATGAAAAAATGYTTAATATGAGTTTGATATATAGTTAGTGGGAATATTTGGAAAACAGGCACACTGCAGAAATGCAGAATTTGTTTCTAATTTCACGGCTTGTGATTTTGAAAAGAAACACACAGAAACCCCTCCAGGCTCTAATTTAAATAGCAGTATTGTCCTAAAAAAAGCTGACAAAACAAATCTGGAAGCTTATCTCCTGCCCTCTATTTTTAATGAATAAATACTTGCATGTCTTAAAGCCCAAATACTGTCAGCAGCAGTGGAAGCTCTGTTGTTATGCTAAAAGTGATAGCCATGAACAGTTAATCTGATTTTCATTATGGGAGTGAAATGGAACACAGAAATCAAGAGGAAAAATAGGTTAAGCAAGAATTCCCTGAACACTGTAATAAAAAGTAACTTCATATTTTAATAGAGCATTTGTACCTCTTTGTCTGCAGGGAAACCCTGACCTTTGTACAAATGAGTAGAGGTGTGCTGTGCACAAGTTAGGAATTTTAATTACATTGTATACTAATGTTACTTTGGAGAGTGGGGGGGAAAAAAGCTGCCTTTTTAGTAACTTTTCTGGTAAATGTATTTCAGGGGATGTAGCAGTGAAGATATTAAAGGTGGTAGACCCAACCCCAGAACAGTTCCAGGCTTTCAGGAATGAAGTGGCTGTCCTGAGGTGAGTTGGTGTTTCACTGCTAAATCCTGTTATTCCAAGGTGCTGTAYTTGACTCCCACCCCTCCTTTGAGCCTTCTGGCCAAATATTCTGTTTTTGATAGACACAAAAAGCAGATTTATAGAGAAGAATGAAAAATACAGGGTCATAGTTCAGAGTATTTYTGTGGTGTGGTAACACCCAGAATAGTTCAGGTCATGTTGGGCAGTAAAAGGTGAGGGTTAATAAATTCTGCCATAATTCTCCCACCAGACAGAATRCTTARACTCTACCTCTTAAAAGGCAGCATAATAACTTTTTTCCTTAAACATATACACTGATCTGTGTGACTGTTTTCTGCTTTCAAATACTGGGGATTTTTAATGTCCAATGAACTATCTGTTATGTTACTCCTGAAAAAGAACAAATTAGATACATCAAAACCATCTCCTCATCTGATAATTCCTTTARGGTTTATAGTGAGCCTTAAGTTTCCTCTTGGGATTCAGTCTTCTAGCTAAACTTGTCACTTTTTCACAATTTTCAGGGTGATTTCTGTCATTCCAATAACTTCTAATACCACTTGCAAGTGTGAGTGCTGGTTATTGATGTCAAAACATTTGAATTTTCCTGACATCTTTTTCTTAAATATTGTTTTTAAAAACTTCCTTGGAACTAAAAGGAAGTGTTGTAACTAAAAGGAAGTGTTGTAACTAAAAAGCAAAAAATCAGCTGATTTTATTAAAAAAAATTATGTGGCAACTGTGGCATATCTTTGATTTGTAAAACCAACCTTCCCTCAAACATCCACCTAGGAGAAATTTTGCAGGACACTCATTTTTTTGGACTGGAAAGATGAAATTTGTTCCTTCAGCCAGAAGTGCATTTTTGAAAGCATTTTTTCTCCAGACACTGATTTCTCCCTGTGCTCCTTTGTTAGGAAGACTCGGCACGTGAATATCCTGCTCTTCATGGGCTACATGACAAAGGACAACCTGGCCATTGTCACCCAGTGGTGTGAGGGCAGCAGCCTCTACAAACACCTGCACGTCCAGGAGACCAAGTTCCAGATGTTCCAGCTCATCGACATCGCCCGGCAGACGGCCCAGGGCATGGAGTGAGTGCATCAGCTCTGCTGCCTTTGCCCCTGGAAGGGGCTTCTCTCCCCAAACCCTAATATATGGAGTTATTGTGCTAAAAAAATGGGGTACCAAGGAAAGATTCTTAATTCASCACTGTTGGATGCAGTTGGCTTTGATTTAGTCATTTTCCTCATGGGTTCTTGCCTTAGTTCATGTCACTTACCAATCAGATTTTCTGTATTTTAGCTTTTATAGCTTGAGGTCTTGCTATAACACACTAGATGAAATCCTAAATGTTCTAAATACGGAACTAAGGGGTTTTTCCTTCCCTGTGTTACTGTAATGTTGCAGTGTTTGACAAGCACTGATTTACACTCCCAGTACTTGTGTGAGATGAGGGGTGGCTGTCCCTGTTCCACAGGGCTCTCACTCATGTATTTTGGAAGCATTCTCCAGATGTCTGGGTTGCTCCAGCCCCACCTCGCTGCTCTTTCAGCAGGGTTGTTGGTAGCACAGAAGCAGCTGGTGCTGCCAGTGCTCATCCACTTTGGAGATCRGGGCCCAGGTTCCCAGTCAGACACCAGAAAACTGGGGACATGTAAATGAAAGGAGTTTGTGAACAGTAAACTTTAGCACAGGATACTGATYTCGTGGATATGAAGACAGTCCCAGTTTTCCAGGGCATGCCAGGGTTAATGTAACTGCCTCTCTCTTTTCCTGAGATTACTTTACTGCACTGAGCCCTATATTTCTTTCTTCCCAAAGTAGACTCCCTAAAAAATAAGGTCATCTTTTTTACTCCCTAAAAAGCCAGAGGTGTGTGGAGTGCTTGAGTGTTTAATAAACTGTCTGGGTAAATAAAAATGCTGTTTGTGAGCAGCCTTGCTGATGGCTCTGTTCTGCTTTTGCCTTCACAGCTATTTACATGCAAAGAACATCATCCACAGAGACATGAAATCCAATAGTATCCTTTCTTAATCTTCTTTTCTTCAATGAGAGAGTGATTTATTGGTAATGTGGAGCGGGTTGAGATAGCTATTTTAAATGTGTGTGTGTGTATATATATTTAAAATTATTAATGAGAAATCCCTATTGATGAGCAAGAAGCTGCTTCTTAGCAAGGACTTCCATAGAACATCTGTGCTTGGCTTACCMAACTGGGGATAAAGATGTGCAACAGTTGTGCTCCAGAAGTGTCTTATTTTAGTGAAATGGTGTTTATTCAATTCTGTTATCCAAATGCTGCACTCACTTGATGTGTGCACATGTGGGAGTTTGTTACTGTTTCTCATGTATTTTTAATATATTTAAAACACCTCACATGACTGGCAGAAGTGAAGCCAAAAATTTTTATTTTAGACTCGAGAAAAGGCAGCCTTTTACCATTATATTTCGTGCAAAAATATATATTTAGTAATACATCTGGAGTAAAAATGTTGTGAATTGATGTCTTTCACCTTTGAAAGTGCCTGCTCTTGGAATTGCCAAGAACATCCATGGAGCTGCCAGCAGAAATTGGGGCTTCCTTCCATAAAATGTGAGCAGGATGTTTTGCAAATGTCATCATAAAAGAAAATAAGCCAAATTCAGTAGTTCCAGAACGTCAGTGGATTCCCATTTTCARTTAAATTAGAAAAAAAAATCATTTTCGTGTATAGGAGGTCAGAGATTTGTGATTCCTGATAATAATTGTTGTGAAATAAATTAGCTCTGCTCCTGACATGGAAATGAGAAGTGGGAGTCAGTCRTTTATATTTCCGAATTATCTTTTTGAACTTTAAAACATTCCTACGTGAAATTGTTAAATGGTATCTTCTTAAAATAAACCAAAAAAAGGTGCTGGCTATCAATAACAGACAAATCCATTAAGGAAATAATTATAAATCATATGGATGTATTTCCAGTTAAATCTCAGGAGATCTGCCAGAGAGCTTCATGGAAATAGATCCCTTTTGCTTTGTTTAACGTACAGCTCATAGCAGGTTTAACTAAAACAATCAGCACTTTGCAGGCAGGTCAGAAAACACAGAACCGTTGCCTCCAGTTTTTTGCAGAGTTTCTTTAACAAAAATTTAAGATATATTTCTTCATGAAGGCCTCACAGTGAAAATAGGAGACTTTGGTCTGGCGACTGTAAAATCCAGGTGGAGTGGATCCCAGCAGGTGGAGCAGCCCACGGGCTCGATCCTGTGGATGGTGAGCAGAACATTCCCTGCTTCTAAAGAGCTGCCTTTTGCTCTCCTCATGCCTTTTGTCAGTTGAACTCTTTTTTAAATGGTCAAAAGATGGACATAAAATCATCAATACAGGCAGCTATTCCTGTGAAGATTTTTATTCCAGTTGCAGGACAAGTTAAAATTGAAGAATGAAGTGCTGGAGTGTTTAATTGTACAAAAGTAGACACCAATCACCTAAGGATTCTCCTTTTGAGTGTTTGAGTTATTTTAAATATTTAGGGCTGTCAGTATATTAAGAAGTGTTTATTAAAAATATCAGAATGCTTGGCCAAGATTGGTTTGTGCTSTGTAAAATACACACATCTCCTGAAAAAAAGTTCCAAAAGCTGAAAATTTTTTTTTAAAGCTAACTTATGCAATGGTATACATGAAATGGACCTCGAGGAAAAAACCCTGCATATTTGCTCCTTGCAGGGGTTTTTAAAACTTATTTATTTTTTATTTTAATCATTTATAGCCCATCTTTGCTGAGCTGTCATTATGTAGAAGGGCAAGTTGTTTCTGTTTCCCTGAAAGTTCCTATGGTCCCTTTCTGGGGTCATTGGGCTGTTGTACTTYAGTGCTTTGCTCAGTAATTCAGAGGGGATTCTTTAGGGGAAAAAGAAAATCTTAGCCAATGGGAAAGTTATTTTGATGCTTTACACCTTGTTTTGTTCAATCATTCAACATTGTTTCTGTCTAGTTCTTTAGCTTCATAATTTTGCTTTGTTTTACAAAGATGCTAAAATGTTCYTGCATTTCTTCCCTGATCTCCAATATGCACTATTTTGTATTTGGCTTTCACATTTCATGCACATGTTTTGGTAACAATTTACAAGAGATTAAGTCTGTATTAGAATTTTATATTTTTCGCTTTTAACATTGTCATCTGTTTAAGAACTGATGGTGAGACTCAGGCTCAGTAAGATGTAACAGAAGTCAATAAACATTGCAAATCCAAATAGTAATTATTCTTCTAATGGCAAAATGCTTGTTCAGTTAAAGCATTGCTTTTTTGTGTGCTTTTAACTGAATTGATTTTTTAAATAAAATGTAGAGTAGCACTGCCTGAACTTCTCCAGAGCCTTAGGTAAGGCTCATCGAAGGTTTGGAGGTACCCTTTGCTCACTCATTGCCAGTTGAGCTCACTCTCTCTGCTTTTCAAGTATTTTCCCCTTCTCTTGTGCCTTCTGTTCTAAGCTGTGTTGATGTTGCTCATGATTTGTTTCCCCCTCCCTCCCCAGGCCCCAGAAGTGATCCGGATGCAGGACAGCAACCCCTTCAGCTTCCAGTCAGATGTCTACTCCTATGGAATAGTGTTATATGAGCTGATGACAGGAGAGCTGCCCTATTCCCACATCAACAACAGAGATCAGGTGAGGAACCTCTTTGAACATTCCAGTTTATTTCTGGGCATAGCACATTCCCTTGTCCTCGAGAAATGCAGGAGAAATACAAATGCAAAATAACCAAAATGTTTACAACCTGCTTTGTTCCTGCAGGACAAAAATTCTTTGTTATRAATATTTTAAGTGCCCTGTTAATTTATTCACAGGTTAAAGCTTTTGCTACATCAGTAAAATCTTGGTTTATACATTTGCAGTTGAGACATTTCTCTTTTGATGTTCAATATTCAGTTGTTACATCAGGAAGATTGGATTTGGTGCTTTTGACTAAGGGGGAAAAAATGGTAGCTATTGTCAGACCTTTAAATATTGAATATTTGTGTGATTGAGTCTTTACTGAGCTGTACTGTTACCCAACCAATAATTATAAAGAAGCACATTAAGGCCAGAAACCCCAACTCTTCTCTTTCCATGAACACTTTGCCTGACTTAACCACTGCAGAGCCAACTTGTTCTGTAGGACATGAACTCTTGAATCTTTGTGATCCYTGATTTGATGATCCTCAGTTGTGGTTTGTGTTTTTTGTTGTTTTTTTAAAAAATGAAGATCTTCTAATGAGAAGTGTGTGTGTATGGGGACAAACCACTGGATTTTAGKATTATAATCATTAATAATACACAGTCTGCATTCCAAGTAGAAGAGGCCAGGTCTGTTAAAGAAGCTTTTTCGTATTTTAAGGTTGTCTACAAATTAGGCTATTGGAATGTGTTTTGCTTCATAATAYTGAAATTACATGCAAACTGTAATAATCATCACTGTTGCAAAACATGCAGCAGGTGACCCTCAYGGAAGTTTTCCAGGGAGGGATAGAATATTTCCTGGAGAAGAAGATGAAAATCCTAAACAATGACCATATTATCTTGGATTAAAACRGAAGTTTCCAACACTAAGGAGATCTTTCATAGTTTGTCTCARAACAAACAAACAATGTCCTTTTTTGCTGGATTAGTTCTGATTAGTTCTGGTATCTCTGTGCTTGAGCTGCATCTCCCTTGGCAACATCAYTCACAGGTTAGGCACGATGATCTTGGAGGTGTTTTCCAGYCTGGGTGATCCTCTGGTGTAGAGATCACACAAAGCAGGACCTTTGTCTTGGTTAATTCATTTGAACAAACCTGCAGGGCTCTGGGGGTGTCCTTTGGTACTGGGTTTAATCACCTTGGGGCATTAAARTGAAGCTCCCTCTGTAACTTAGGGTTTGTGCTGCTCCCTCGTTGTTTTCCAGATCATTTTCATGGTTGGCCGAGGCTATGCTTCTCCAGACCTCAGCAAACTGTACAAGAACTGCCCCAAAGCCATGAAGAGACTCGTAGCAGATTGTCTGAAGAAAGTTAGGGAAGAACGACCTCTGTTCCCACAAGTAAGTGTGGTTTTCTGCACACAGGTTTGAGTATTTTATCAATAGCCATTAGCACACACAAGAGTCTACTCAGAAGTTTTGGTTAAAAAGAAGTGCAGCCTGTGTTCTGTTTTTGTCTTTATTCATCACCCAGCCTTTGGGCACTTTGTATTTTGGTTGTGCTTGCAGTTTCTGTACAGCTCATGAAACAACATGGAGCACATGCAGGCTGAGGCTGTGCTGGGCTAACACCTGATCTATCTAGAGATAAACCAAGCCCCACCCTAACACAATAAAAATGAAATCTATCTCTGTATATACTTTATCTTACTTTAGTGTAGGCTTGAGGGAGATGAGACCACTCCTCCTTTCCTTCCCCACAACTATGTACAAGCAAACAAAATCCACTGGGGGATGTAAATTCATGTAGCAATTTTAGGTGTTTYTACAAGGGATGCTTTACCTTTTCCTGTCACTATGAGGATGCTGAAGGTACTTTTTTATACTAATTAAATAGCTGGAAGTAAGTATTAGCAGCTTTTTGAAAAATACCTTCTTGCTGTTGCAGTCAAGTGTAAYTGCGGTTTAAAAAGTTCTTTCTGAATGCCAGGCAGAAGATGCAATTCCATCCCTGTTACTCTACTGGAGATGGTTTAGATGCTTCTTAATTGATCCTAATGTCTGTGAACTAATGAAAAACACCTCCCATCCTCTGGAACTCACTGAGGCTCCTCCCAGCACTGAAACTGGGTGGCAGAGGTGGATTCTTCCAACTTGGAGTGGTGTTTTCAGTGCCAAAAGCATTAGAGATACACTTAAAGCTGTAATTGAATAGAATGAGAACTGAATGAGTGAAGGTTTGAGGTGGAAGTAGAGGGAGCTGCTTGTCCAACTCTGAATGTGCTGTGTTTCCTCAGATCCTGTCGTCCATCGAGCTGTTGCAGCACTCTCTACCCAAAATCAACCGGAGCGCCTCGGAGCCGTCCCTGCACCGCGCCGCCCACACAGAGGACATCAACGCCTGCACACTGACCTCCACCAGGCTGCCCGTGTTCTAGAGCCTGCTCCTCGTGCTCCCCAGGGATGGGGAGGGAGCAGGAGGAACACCACTTGTGCTTCCCGTGCCTCCGTGTACAGGCTCAGTGCCGGCAGGATTCTCCGCGTCCCACTCGTACAAAGAAGCTGCTACGGATTTGGGCAGTTCTCATCCTGCAGGGACACAGCTCCTCATTGCCTTCTCTACCATCTCTTTTTCTGGGATAGGTAACAGACTACAAATCAAGAGATCTATTACTATTTTTTTAATAGATGCACTTGAGCCTTATTTTCCCCCTTCCCAGAAGCGACGGATGTCTCTTTGGCAGTGGTTCTGGCTGGATTTGATCTGTGCTCAGTGGGTGTTTTCCACAGCCAGGATGGCTCTGAGGACGGGTGATGTGTGCTGGTGCTCTGACTGCCCCACGCCAAGTGCCACCTCACCGTGGGGAGTTGTGCCTGGAATGGGTCTCTGCAAACAAGACCGAGGGAAGAGGAAATAACTCTGGAAAATCAGCTCCTGCCTAAGAGCTTCACCAAGCCAATGAATTAAGTTAAAATGCTAATTCAACACAAAATAGTTTTGCAATAGTTTTGCACATAGAAGAAAAACTCTTGCAAAAGGATGGAATCTGTTGTGAATTGTCCTGCTCAGAGAAGGAAGTGAGCCAGTCCTGCTATGGCCATGTTGAGAAGCCTCCCAGCTGCCTTTGGTACTATGGACCTGTTCCTGCAGCCCAGCGAGGGGCGAGTGTGGAATGCTGGGCTGGGGGCTGGAAAAGGCTGAGGGAYGTGCCCGTGTCCCGCAGAGGCTGCATCCCATCGGAAGCTGTCGTCCAAGAGATGCACTAGCAAGAGGAAACTGAGCATCTACAGTTTTTCTTGTTGATTTGGGTTTTAATTTTGTTTTTATTGCTCCTGAGAAAATGCATTTATTGTAAGCCAAGGTTCCTCTGATTATCTTATTTTAATAAAATAAATTAAATTTTAGGTTTAAGATTCAATGTCATCATTTTAATGAAGTCATCCATAGTTCTGACTGGTACATCTAGATTTGGGAAACTTAGAAAATGACATTCTGAATATTTTTAAAAAGTAACTGATAAATAATAGCAGTGCAAGTAAAAACACACTTGATACAACTTCTGTGTTTCCAGTCACTTCCATGACAAAACAGTTTTTCCCTACTGTAGTGATCTTTCAGCAGCAGCCACTTTGGACACCCACACTGATGTCCTTTCAAGCTGTTTCACTGCACCACTTCTGCTCTTTTCTCTTGTTGTTCATTGAGGTGAGTGTTTTGTCTTGGCTGAGCTCCACGAATGACAGGAATAGGCAGCTTAATCTAAAAACTGATTTTTTAAAATAGCAGTTTGTTTAAATATGGTTATTAGGGCAGGAATGGAAGGCCAGGTTGGGATGTTGCCTTTCTCTGTGTGCACAGGTCCAGGTGGGGCCCTGTCTGCACACGTGGTGACATGGGGTGATATCTGTGACCTCTGTCACCTCCAACCCAGAGCTGCTGAAAATGCCTTTCCTGTCAATTGGGACAGTCCCTGTGTCCAGCTCTCACTGTAAGGACCAAAGAGTCACTGCAGCTTCTGATCTGCAGCAACAAAAGCCCACAAAGGTTTGTGAAAGGGCAGAGAACCAGACACAGACTTAAAATAATCTCCAGTTTGTCCTCAGTGTTCTATAACATAACAAGAAGGGTGGAATATTAATCCTTAGGTGGTAACTGAGAATCACCATAAGCTTTGCTTCCTAAAAAGTAGACTGAGACTTGAAGGAGACTGTTCCATATAGTTCTGCATGGCTTTTAATACTACTCTTGGTATTTTGACTGCAACTCTCTCTAAACTTCATTTATCTAATTTTAACTTCATTATAGTAAGCTTAAAAAGGGGGAAGAAAAATCCCCAGAACTGGTAAGCTGCTTTTACTTCAGCTCTGATTTCCCCGAAGAAACCATTAACCCATGGTTTTTAAACCAGATTATGTGTCTCTTGAAAAATTTAAATATTTTTGATAAAGAGGCTTATTTTAACCAGCACTTGATGTCCAGTTAAATGAAAAGTGCTAAGTGAAGAGTTGAGAAACTCAGACCTTGAAATCCCTAGGTAGCTTTGAAAAACAAGTTATCTTATCATTTTAATTGCAGGCTACTGTTTATGGCTTCTTGGGGCAAAGTCCATCAGGAATGTTTTGTCTAAGGTAAAGAACATCCTCTCCATTGATTTTTTTGGTGTATTTAACTACTGACAATATTTCTTTCTGGAAAAAAAGATATGTATGTACAGGAGCAGCTGGAAACAAGCTTCAGTGGGAAGATGAGGGCTGTGGAAGTATTTCTGGGGTAGAAAGTGTGCTTGGGCACACATTCATCTTAGTGTGTGACATCTCTCTTAGGGATAATTTGCCTTCACCTTTGTAATTAGTRCTGGCTAATTGCACTGATATGACTGAAGAGCTTTGCTGGTGCCTTCATGGGCCAGTTTTACCAAGAAGCTGGGATTGATGTTTGTTACAGACACTGCCAAGGCAAGGCCTGACTTTGCRGTAAGCACCGCTAAAAATTAACTTTAGGGGGGAAATCATTATGGAAAAGTTGTATTTCCCAGCCAGAACAGAGAGCAAAACTGGCATGGTCCATGTGAGGGAAGTGCTGGGCAGGGGAGGGGGGAGCAGTTCTCCCTCTCACAAATGCAGTGCTGCCATCCTGACCCAGAAATGCCAACCAGCGGCTGAAGTGGATAATCCTGGAGTCACTACTTYGGTGCCATTTAAAGATGCTGGAATCCCAGCTTAAGGTTCCTGCTGTTCCCTCACGGAAAGGATCCAGATCCTGGGGTCACCACCACAGCAGGGCCCTGTTTGCCCAGCTCACAGCAGGTTCCTGTTCCTGCCCAAATGTCTCTGACTTACTTCACAATCCAAGTGCTCTCTGTGCTCTCACAACTCCAGCTTTGACCCCCTCGGGGCTTTGGGCAGACAAACCTTTCAGGGGGCAGAGACTGAAAGCTTCATGGTTAATGACTCRGAACAAAGGGGAGCTTTCCTRGGGCTGGGTTTGCACCCCCTGCCCAGCCCGGGGGTGTGGTGGCAAAAAAACTCCAGGAGGTTTTGGGGGTGTGGTGGCAAAGAGAGCCTGAGCTCTGGGTTGGGAGCCAGGTAAGGAGAAGGCTCAGGTGTGACACTCCCCCCAGCCTGGGGAGGGTCACAGTCACAGGGGACATTCAGATGTAGGGCTGAGGGCTTTCATCCCTTCGGGGCTGACAGGAGAGGCAGTGTCAGGTCTTTGAAGAGTCATAAACCATCAAAGACCCCCAAAGTACCCCCAGACTCATTACTGGGGCCTTCACATGCTCCAGTGTTGGAACAGAGTGTAAAACCCCCCCRGGGAGGTACCTGTGTGTTCCACCTGAACCTAAACATGTATTAACCCCCTGAATTTTCTGTTTTTGGGGCTTCCCCACCCCTGGTAGACTCAAAACTGTGACCATCACAGAGTCTTGTCACTGATCCAGAGGTGGTGATTATTGATCCTTCTACYCTTAGCCTTTTTTTCTTTCTTTTCTTTATACATTTTTAAGTGTTATTTTTATGCTTTTATATTGCTATATTGCTACAGATAATAACCAAACCAGTTACCTACCTGCTYTYCATTGCAACCAAACTGTTCTAAAATAAACCCACATCTCTGTCTRTATTTACAAACACTGATCATTCAGTGTCTCACTCCAGTCCCAAGTGTTACAAGAACCTGAGTGAGGCTGACAGCTCATACTCAGGTGGCTTCACGCTGTTACTCAGCAGCCACTTCACTTGTGTGCACACTGAATTCTTGGTTCAACTGCAAAGTTAATACAAATGACTTAGAATTAACTTCTGGGGTCAAATCTCACAATTATCTGCTTTTGCCACACAAACAGAAATCCCATTTTTAACAAAACCAGAATTCAGTAACAACTGTGTTAGCTCAGCAGAACTGTGCCTTAATCCCTCACCCTGCCTGGGCTTTAACAGTGCTGGCCTTGCTGTGGAAAAGGCAGMTGGAGGCACAGAGCTGCTGCAGAGCCACTCCTGTTGTGGGGCAGGGCTCTGGACAGGGCCATTGACACCACCTCCCTCTCATGCTACACTTTCCAAGCTCCAATAGGTGCAGTAAGTTCAATTTAGCTCTGCCTGTGCCACCAGGGTTGCTCTGCCTGAGTTTATGGATCAGTGCAGCTGGATTTGCTTACAGCAGGTGCTCCAAGAGCCATGCCTGACCCTGGGCATTTGCATTAGTGTAAAACAGGGGTGGGAACTCAACTGGCAGCACCTGKGAGAGCCAGGCCCTGTCCAGCCCCTCCCAAGACACCCTAAGAGTGCAGTAAACTCTACTCTGAACTCCAGGTACTATTTGAGGTATAATGTACAAGCTCCTTTTTAAGGAGAAAACCCTACACTGACCATTATTCCCAGTGGGTTTTGTAGTTATACATTGAGTTAGTGGAGAAAAAAACCCAAAAGCACCCAAACTCTATTTAGCAACAGCTTTTACCAGCTTAAGCTTTAACTGGACCTGTATTTACACTACCACTCAGCTCACAAGACAGCATATGTTAGGCCAGAGAGGGGGAAAACCCTCCTGGGATTAAGGGATTTTCTTCCATGCAGCCAATTTTTTTTTTAAAATATATTTTATAGTCTTTTTGTTGCCATACAAAAACTATCTGAAAACTTTACCAGGACTGCACAAGTAACCAACAGGGCACATTTGTTCTACCTGTGCTGTAGAGAGTAAAAGCATGGCTAATAAATAGCTGCATTGCTGGGGTCAAAGGGCCTGTGGTTGTCTCTACTGAGCAGCAGTGGGATCTTCCTCAGCCCCAGAGAGGTGCATGAACAGTTCCCCGAGTTCTGCCACTTCATCCTCTGTGCTGGGCGTGGTCCTGCTCTCCCTGTCCTCGATGAAGTCCCACAGACGCACGGAATTGAAGAACTGCAACACAGAAAAAGCTGCCTGAGCATGAAGCAGACAGTGCTGGCACAACACTGGCCCTGTCAGTCTCATTTCCTCATTAAAAACCTCTCAGAAGGGGAGGTCCCAAAGCTGGGCTTGTGCTGGTGAGTGCAGGGTCACAGCCAGGCTCTCGTGTCCCAGGACGAAGGCAGGGAGGGGACACAGCTGGGGCTGAGCTGGGGCTGCACCAAGGCCAGGCTGGGGCTGAGCCACCACCAGTTTGTGGGGAGGCTYTAACCTCTTCAGCTGCCCTTAGTGGCAGCACAGGAGAGGAGCTTTTAGTGCTGTAGGTGAAAGATTTAAGGGCAGAATTCCTGCGAGGAAAGGTTTGCAGGAGAAGGACTGGTTGAAAAATCAAAGCAATAATATTTTGCAGTTAAATGAGAAGTGCCTTCTCCTGTCTCCAAAAACAAACTCCAAGGAACAGTGAGGGGTGCTTCTTCACTTATCCTGCATGGCAGGAAACATTCCCAAGGAGCACAGGTGACCCTGAAGTGAGGCTTTGGTGACACCAGAGCATCCCTTACCCGCACAGTCCCCTCGGAGCTGAGCTGCTTCCTGGGTTTCTCAGGCTCAGCTCGTGTCCCGTCGGGGTAAGCGTGGAGGTAGAGACACTTCCCTCCAAAGGGGCACGTTCCTTTCCCTTGCTCAAAGTACTTGCAGGGCTTTTTCCTGGTTTAATCAGAAGAGAGGGGGTTATTGCCTGGAGATGCAGTTCAGCCCCCACAGCCTTTAGTGATGCTCTGTTAACACAGCCAAAGCTTTAGCCTCCTGTTCCCAAGAGCAGCCAAAATAGAGGGCAAAGATCATTAAAAGTGAACAAAGAAACACATAAGGAAGAACAGCATCATAAATCAAATAAAATGGAACTGCCTTAAGATGTGGGAAGTGAAGGATGTTCAAAGAACATCCCCATGAGCCAATCAATTGCTGTTTTTCTAGCCTATGTTTTCTCCTCCATTTCCTACCACTACACTTTCATGACCCAATTCCTCTCCTCATCTCCTTTGGAAGCTCTGTGCCAATACTTTGTAAATTTAAGTTTCCCTCAGCTTTGCTGGTCACCCAAGCTGTCCTGGCTGCACAGCAATTTGGATTGATCCCTACACAGGACCTACAATGAAAAACAGCTCAACAGGACACTACAAGCCCAGCTGTGCCTGTTCACCTTGAGAAGAGGGAGCAGGGGATAAGTGACAGTTTCTCAGTGCTCGGTGAAGCACAGCCCTCACACATTCCAGCCAGATTGCTATTGGACAATACAGGGAACGCAGCCCTGGAGTGTTTGCCATTTCCAGCAGACATTACAAAAGCCCGGTGAATTTTTATCCCACTATTACATTTTCCTTCCCTGTTTGTTCTCCTCAGTAACCAACAAGCTTCCAAGCAATTGTGGCTGAGGGATCCACAGACGCCGCATGAAGCCAATTTTGGCAAGTGAGCTGAAATAGCTTCAGTGAGGTTGAATTTCTAAACTACAATTACACAACAGACCCTTCTGTGGCAGCCACGAAGTGTGAACAGAGCTGAGGAGCTCCCTGCAGAACGCTCTGTAATTACATTAAGTTTAAAAGTGCAGGCTCCGTGACTGCCTGAGTCTTAGAGCAGCCAAGGAGCAAYGTGAGGAGTGTGTGGTTCCTGAACTTACCCCACTCCCTGCTTAAAAGCTTCAATCAGCTCRTTTTTCTTCTCCTGCTCTTCCACCCAGTACACACTGGGGATGACAAACTCRGAGATCACCCGGCACTCGGGGCAGGCCCTGACGGAACAAGACCAAACAGAGGTGCTCTGTTACCTCCCCAGGCTGAAACCTCAATAGATTTGCCCCAAGCAGTGAGAATCCTCCCGAGGGACAGGGGATGTTTGGCACCTCAGGCAGCAAACACCTCCTCCTATCACGTTAGCACAGCACTTCTGTGTGCATTTGTTAGGAGTTCCAGTTGAAATAACCCAAATCAGGGCACTCAGGGCTTGTGTTGGTTTCTGGACTCRAGCAAAAGCAACAGGGACTTCCTCAACAGGCAGAAGCAAACTGTGCTGTGGGTGCTGAGCTCCCCTGCAGCAGAAGCCAAAACAGTGGAAAAACACAAATTAAGGTGTCTCAGCCTTTTGAAATGCAATGAGCTGACAATTGCTACAGTGAAATTTGGAATAGTGCAGAAAAGTCTGTTTTGGCAGAAGATTGAAATTATTTCCCACCTTTTCCTCAGCATGTCTGTAACTTAAGAGAGAGATGCTCAAAAAAGGAAACTTCCCTAACTGGATGYTTTAAATTCTCTCATCTGAGGAGGAACATGATGGGAATACATTTTTTGTTKAGCCAGAAGATGAAGGCATTTACTCAGACACACATAAATGTGTGATTAGTGGGACATTTACCTGAAGCAAGCTGTAATTTAGAGAAAAATCCCATAATTAAGCACATACATAGGAAAAAACCAAGGAGTGCTTGGTTTTGAACACAGGTCAGTGCAAGGGGCAGAGCTTTACAAGGTCCCAGCTGTTCCAGAGTCCACATGCCCACACTCTGCCCACTGACAACACAGAGAGAGCTGAGCTGCCACAGGCCAAACTTCCCACACAGGGCCATGCAATTAAGGGAACTGTTCCCAAAGGAAACCCAATGCCTCCTGCTGCTYGTGGAGGCAGTTCTCATAGCCAAATCCTGGGATTGGCCAGCACTTGGACCAGCAGCCTCCCTTACGAGCAGGTTCATTCCCCTCTCAGTTCACAGCATCTCCCCCCACTCACTTGATGATGGGGTTCTCAAACTGCTTGGCACATCTCCACTGCCGGATGCAGGACAGGCAGTACGTGTGGTTGCAGTTGGAAAGGATCCCAAACCTCCTCTCTGAGGCTGAGGGTTTCTCATACACCACTTCCATGCAGATGCTGCACACCTTGTCCTGGCTGGCCTGGAAGGCAAAGGCCCTCTCCATGTCGTGCTCGAACGTTGCCATGCACATCTGTCAGGGGAGAGGGGGCACTGTTAGTGCAGCTCATGTGTCAGCCTGTGCCTGTTCCTGTGGAAGGGATCTACTGCAGGAAAAACATGGAACACTYGTTAAGGGCATCCTTGCTACCCATCACTGTCATAATTTAATTTAAAGAACATTACATTCAATCACGTATTTCAGCCTTTAATGTTCTCTCAGCTGTCAGAAATCAGGGTGCCAGAGCACTCTTCATTCACCCCTTTCTGCATCTCTGTCAGCGAACAGGTATTGAATTATTTGATGCTTCAAACACTCTGAAAAAGTATTTCACTGAGGGTCCAGAACTGGTGCCACATTCAAGGTGTTCCTCTGATTATCATAAAGGCTACATTCATTCACCAGATCCTAATTTTTAGCCAGTTAAGGAATTACTCTTATTTCAGGCTTTTCTACAGCACTTCTCATCCAACAGTGACAATCCATAATTCACAGCACTACAAGGTGAGCTGGTGACTCAAAAGACATTCTCCTAGGAGACTTCCAGGGTGTTGTGGGAGAAGGCTGCAGGCCAGTCTCTGATGAGGACGAAATGGGAAAAACCACAAGTTGCTACCTGCACCATCACTGCCAATTAAGCCCCAGATGCTTGCCCAGACCACTCTTAGAACCATTCTCCAGCTAGATAAGCAACAAACCAAAAGCTCTTTGGAACAGGCTCTTCTCCAAAGCACTTCAGAGCACACAACCCAACCCTTGCCCCGAGCAGAGCAGACGTCCCAGTTCCACGTTCCCATTTACCATCTCGTGGGCCTTCCTCTGCTCCTGGTCGAAGGGGTGCAGCACCTGGAGGCCGCAGATCTCGCAGGGGTCGCCGTGCAGGTACAGGCAGCGCTCGCCGAAGTGGCAGGTCCCGGCCGCCGCGTAGGGACACAGCTCCCGCGCGTCCCCGGGGCAGCCCCCGGCGCCGGGCTCCTCCAGCCCGCTGCAGATGGCCTCCAGGTACGAGTGGGGCTTCCCCTCCGCGCTCTCACCGGGGTCACTGCAGCACAGGACATCGCTGGGGGCAGCGGCCCGCGGCTTCTCCTCGCTCGAGCCACACAGATCTGGGCGGGGGCAAACACAGGGCACTGCACTCAACACCCACGGGCAGCTCCACAGCCTTTATGTACAAATTCAGCTTTCTTCTCAGTGAAATCTCATCTCTAAGCCCCTTCTGCTCGCAAATCACAGGAATTTTCCCAAATTACSAACTGAAAAGTTCAACTGCAACAACAAAGGTGTTTCCTGTTCACAAATAGACTAAAAATTCACAGAATCATTTCGGCTGGAAAATATCTCCAAGATCATCAAGTTTGACTGATCACCCCCTTGGTCACCCAGCCCAGAGCACCAAGTGCCACATCCAGTTGTTCCCTGGACATCCCTGGGATGGGGACTCTACCACCTCCCTGGGCAGCCCSTTCCAATGCCTGACCACCCTTTTCCATAGAGAAACTCCTGATGTCCAACCTGAACCTCGCCTGGAACAGCTTGAGCCCATCTCCTCTTGTCTTGATTCCTCTTTTCTTGTTGCAAAGCCCGACCCCCCCCAGCTCCTGTCAGGGCGGACAAAACACTCGCCATCCCTCAGGGAGCAGAATGGAAGCAGTCACTCCACAAGGCCATTGAAAAGGACTGACAGGCACGAGTGTCTCCAGGAAGGAGGCTCCATCGGGCGGGAATTCTGGCTGCACCCCTCCAGCTGGCCATGAAACTCAGATAACGAAAGGAGAGACACCACGTCCCTCCCAGCCAGCCCCAAGGACGAGCACAGCAGCCTCCCACTCACTTCTGTCCCGCAGCACCAGCGTCCTCTTCTCGCGCCTGCTCCKCGTGGCGCCGGGGCCGAGCTCAGGGGGCGGCCGGGGGCAGGGCGGGGCCGCGGGGGGCGGCGGAGGGGCCGCGGCTCCGCCCGGGGCCGGCAGCCTCACGTGGTCATACCTGCGGCAGGAAAACCGGGATCACGGCTCGGCAMGGGGGCAGGGCCCTGCCCAACACACCAAACTCAACAGCTGTTCTTTAACGGGCCCTTTTAAGAAAGGATCCGAAACACCCAATGAAAATATGGAAAGACACTTCAGCAGCAGAGCACAAGCAGCCAGAGCGGTAAAGGGGCTGGGCCAGTAAAGCCGTGGACATACCCAAATGCTACAATATTTTTCATGGGAACAGAAATATTCCTTGTCTGTTTCTGGACCTGTACACACCCATRGACATGTGCACCGAGTGCCCGAATTCCAGCAGAACAGCTGGAGGAAAACCACATAAAGTTTGCAGCCATCACTCCGTGGTCCCTGTAAGCACCTCAGCCCCATTCCACAGCACTAATTCCATGTGAGCAGCTGATGGAAGCTGTGGGAATCACTGATGTCCAACCCCTGATCCCGGTTTGGCACGTGGATTAGGCAAGGCAAGGAACTCTTAAGGTGAGATCCAGGCTCCTCAATCAGCAGGGAACTCCTCCAGGRAGGAGCCAGGGGCTGCCCTGAGGCACATCTCTGATGTACCAATGCACCAGCATTAACCAAAGCACAGTGTTTCCTACAGCATTCCCCAGGAAAAACTGTGGAACTGCTCAGCTCTCCCACCAAMCCAGGGGGACACAAGGAGGGCATTTTGCTCCAAGGCAGAGCTGAAAGACCCCAAAATTGTGCATGGGATGTGCGTGAAGGTGGYTGGGAGCTGCACTGGGAGCCTCTCCAGTGCCATGAGGACTGCTCAGGSTATAAAGCCGGCAGGACGAGTCTCCCTGAGCTCCCTGTGCCCAGAGGGGTCTTTACCTGCAGCGGGAGCCGTAGGCACACTGCCCCTTCTGGTAGTACTTGCAGATGGTGGAGGATTTGCTGGTAGACAAATCATGGGAGAASAGGCACTTGCTTCCCTCCCGACACACTCCCTGCAAGTAGTACCTGTGGAGAAGCACATCTGGTCAGAGCAGGCACTGCTGGCRGGATCAATGTTTTGTTTTCGTTTTTCTTCCTCACAGAATCATTACGGTTGGAAAAGCCTTCCCAGACCACCGAGTCCAASCTGTGCCCGATCCCCACCTTATCACCCAGCCCAGAGCACTCCAGGCGTTCCTTGGACACCCCCAGGCATGGGGACTCCAGACCTCCCCGGGCTGATCTGATCACCCTTTCAGCGAAAAAAACTTCCCAAAGGACACTCGGAGAAGCCTTTCCATGCCGACCTCGCTCGTTTCCCAGGCACCCCGCGGTACCGGGACCCTGGGCAGCCTCTGGAGGCCGATGGTGGCCGGTGCTGCTCGGCCCGGGGGAGGGCGCGGGGCCGGGGGACGAGGGGGGCCTGGGAGAGGACAAGGCGGACCCGACGGCCTCCGCGACCTTCTGCTCGGCACGGGGTGTGAGAGGAGTGAGGGGAGGGGTGAGGGGGCTGTGAGGGCGTAGGACGAGGATTTGAGGGGGGTGCGTAGGGGGGATGTGTGAGGGGGTGTGAGAGGGAGATGCGAGTGTGAGATTTGAGTGTGAGGGAGGATTGTGAGGGGGTGTGTGTGGGGGTATTGTGAAGGGGTGTGGGGGAGATTTGAAGGGGGTTTGAAGGGGGGATGAGGGAGGGATAGGGGTGGTGTGAGGGAGTTGTGAGAGGGATATGAGGCTGTATGAGGAGAGTGTGTGAGGTGGGGTGCGAGAGAGGCGGAGGTGTGGGCAATTGTGAGGGGGGTGTGAGGGGGATATGAGGGAGGGGGAGGTGTGGGCAGTTGTGAGGGGGCTGTGAGGGAAGGGGAGGTGTGGGGAGGTGTGAGGGGGATATGGGGGGGGTGTGAGGGAAGGGGAGGTGTGAGGGGCTCCGGGCCCGGCCGGGCCGCGCTCACCTGCACGTCACCTGCTTCGTGCTCATCGTGGCGCCACACTGTCCCGCCCGGCTGGCTCCTCGCGCCGCGCGCACGGGTTCCGCGGGGSGGGGGGCGTGGCCGCGGCCCCGCCCGGCGGCCGCGGCTCTGTTCCCGCCCGGACGCTTTTAGCCGGCGCGCCGTGCCATGGCGGTGCTGCGCGTGCGCCACTGCCGCGCGCTCCTGTACTGCCGGCGCGCGCCGCCGCGCTGCCCCGCGTGCGGCGGGGACCTGCGCGCCGCCGGGCTGCCCGCCGCGCCCGTGCGCCTGCCCTGCCCCTTCCGGCGCGGCCACGGGCAGCCCCGCGCCTTCCTCGTCAGGCCCACCCGCGGCTCCTTCCTGCAGTAACCGCCAGGGGGCGCTGCGGGAGCGGGGAGGGCGTGAGGGGAAAAGGGCGGGACAAAGGGCGGGGAAGGGAGTGGCGGGGGAAAAGGGACGGGAATGGAGATGGGAGGGGAAAGGGGAGGGGAATAAGGAGGGGCGGGGAAAGAGGAGGGAATGGGAGCAGAATGGGAATGGAAAAGGGGAGGGAAATGCGGAGGGAAAAAGGCAGGGGAAGGCAATGGGGAGGGGATGAGAATGGTAGGGGAAAAGCAAGGGAAAAGGGACGGGAATGGGGAGGGGAAAGGGAAGGGAATGGGAAACGGGAGAGGAAAAGGGAGGGCACTGGGAGGGAATGGGAATGGGGAGGGAAAAGGCAGGAAAGGGAAGGTGAAGGAAAGGGAAAAGGGAATGGGAACACAAGGAGAAGGGAAACGGAAAGGACAAGGAATGGGAAAGGAAAGGGAATGGAAGACAAGAGAGGGGAAAGGAGAAAGGAAGGGGAAGGAACGGGACGGGACAGGGATCAAACCCGTTCTGGGGATGGAGTGGCCTTTCCCAGGTGTTAAGTGGAGCTCTGCCTGCTCCCTGTGCCGAGCGGGGCCGGGATCCTGCCCCTCACCAGCACCTCTGCTCCTCTCCCAGCGGGTACGACGGGCACTGCGACCTCCACGTCGGGATCACCAATTCCAGGGGTAACGAGCACCCTGCGGGTCCCACACCCCGTGAGGAGCCAGCTCAGCCCCGTGTCCCCACGAGMCACCCCAGCTGCCACCCGGACTGCCGGGGGAATTCCAGCTCGGGATATTCCGGGATTGGGTCATTGAGAATTTATCTCACACTGCAGCACAGCTCCAGATCAAATCCATGACCCACATGGCACTGAATGGAATGGACTTCTACCCCTGGAATGAAAGGCTAGGCCTGCTTTAAAGGAATTACAGGAAATTTTGAGTCAAACACAGGTTTTGCTAATTCTAAAACCAGCCCTAATTAAAAAAACATTTTTAAAAGCCACATAAAAAACCCTATGGGGTTCTCCCTAGAGTAGGCCCATGCTGCAAAACATAATTTCAGATGTTTATTTAATACAAAGACAGTCTAATTTGGGGTTAAAAATGAAGGCTGATTGTTAAATTGCTCTGATTATCAAAAGGCATCTGAAACTACACTGTGAAAATGAGACCAGGTTTTTGCTGCAAGCCAGGACTGCATTTCCTCCTTGGCTGATGGGAAGTTGTGATGTAGCCAGCCTGAGAAAGTCACAAAAAAAMCCCCAAAAAGGGCTCTTGTGTGTGTTCCCCAGTGCCCCCTGAGCCCCTGTTGCTCTGTTTCCAGGTGTGGTGTACAACTATGACCAGGAGGGAGTTCACAGAGCTGAGAGTGGCTGGGAGGAGTGCATCAGCATCCCCCTGGTGCAGCCAGACATGTTGGAGCTCCTGCAGCAGTGGGACGACCTCCTGGAGGAATTCTCCTTGGAAGAGGCCTGGCTCCCTCACAGGTGTGTAGCTTAAAAGCTGGGGTGGTAGTCTGGGATGTGTTTAGAGTGGGATGAGCAKCTGGGCTGTCCCTTTTGGACTCCACAAAGTTTGTGGATCATTCAGGACACACATCCCTGACAGCCCAGCCTGGATCACCCTCAGCCTGCCCTGGCTGAACAGTGTTCTGAAGTTGTGAGTAACAAACTCAGCTGCTGGAACATAAAAGCTCTAAAACAAGAGGTGGCTTTAGGGAATTTTGCATTAAACCCCAGTTTAATGAAACTTTACCTGCATGCTGCTGAGTACAATAGTCCAGGCACAATTCCATAATTATTCTAAGTTTCAGCAGTTGGAGGTGTATKTGCATGTAAAGGCTGAGCACAGTGATGGGATTCTGGCCCGGGTCTGACATCCAGGTGATGTTTGTGTTGTCAGTGGTGAGAAGTGGGAAACCAGGCTAATTTCYAGCTCCTCTGGTGACGGAGCAGCTCTCCAGGAAAACTCCACTCCTGGGAGTGTCCCTCAGTAACAGCAGSTCTGACAAAAAGCCTGCCTGGGTTTCACTGAATGAACGTGGCCATAACAGAGAAGGAAAAAACCCCATCAAATCCCAAGCAATTTTCAGCARATCTGTGCTGACAATAAAATTTCAGGGATCTTACATTATCTCCCTAGACCAGGAGATGGAAGAATTTGATTTAGAATAGAATTTTTAGATGTTTACAGAACTTGTAAAGCCAACAGGGTTTGTGTTACTTTTACAGTTCCCACTCCTTAACAGTAATACTAAAATTGACAAAAAATGGCAGAAGGTGGAGAGATGTGTGCATCTCTTCTCCAAGCTTTTCCTTGGTTTCCATCTGCCACCTCCTGACACAGTGACCTACTTTTTCCACAACTAGACCAGTGCCCACTGAACTGAAAACTGAACTCTTCTCATTAACTCCTCTGCTTATTTTTTCAATGGACAGGAACTGCACTAAACTAATGCTGTAACTCCTTTGGGTTCAGGCCAAGCCTAGTTGTGACTTTCTTGCTAGCTTTTCATTTATTGAAGGATAGCAGAGAACAGCAGCTACAGCCAGGACCAACAGTGCCTGAAATTACTGAGAGGTGCTGGTTTTGCTTGCCAAGATACAAAGGCACACTTCCCAAAGAGGAGAAGCTAAGCTTGGATCCCAAACAGGAGTAAGAAACACCCTTAACAAACCAGGAGAGCTTTGAAGRGAACAGTGAGCTCTGCTGAGCTGGGCTCAGGGTCACTTTTCCTACTCCCACTCCTCAGACCGTGCAGAAACCCCCTGTAAATCCCCAGGGCTGGCAGGGAAACTCCCAGAGATTCCTTATGGCAGCACAGACCACGGAGCCACTGAGAGCACAAGGCAAGGGATGGGTCACAGGGCTGGGGACAACAAGGGACGAAGGACACAGAGTGAGGCAGCCCCAGAAGCAGCCTGAGGATGAGGCAGATGGCAAAGAGTCTGAGCAGGGCTGTAGAAAATGCAGCACAGTGTRGTAGGGAATGGAATAAACAAGTTAGTGGCCAACATGGGCCATCTGGGAGAATGTGAGAAACATTCTGTCAGTGAACAGGTRAGGGCTGTGTGCTCCTGGGGCAGGGGAGCATGGGAAAAAGAGGAAAAGGCAAGGACATGTAAATGGCTGTGCCTGCTGTCCCAGCAGCATTTCTGTCCTTGCACAACTGGAACAAATCCTTGCCAGGGGGTTTAACTGGCACACTGTGTAAAAACTGGACCAGCGCATCAGTGATAGAAAGTACTGGATTCTAAATGAGCTCCCACACACACGTGGTGGCACACAACGAACTCTGGGGCTGCAGGAAGGAGTTGGTAACAATACATGGAAGAGCAAAGGTTAACAAGGTAGAAGGCAAATAAGTATAAAAACCAAGAACTTGTTATTGTCATGTCTTGCAGCCCTCCTGGTTTTTATGCTCAGAGTTCCTGGTACCCCTAGCTGGGAAGTACAGCTTGTGATGAACTGAATATATTTAAACACTGGGATMAAGGGCAAGTTCTTGGAGAGCAGGCAGTCCTTGTTTCGCTGAGCAGGAGCATTAATCAATGGAGGTGTTTCCCCAGGTATGAGGAGCAGCAGCACAACTGCTACACCTTCGCCCTGGCCTTCGTGAACCGCRTCCGGCAGGGCCGGGGCCGGGAGCCCCTGAGCAAAGCCCAGTTCACGGAGAGGTTCCTCATCCCTCACACCAGGGAGGCATCCAGGTACCTCACCCTGCACCAGGAGCTGGCACACAGGGACTTCTACATCGTGCCCCTGCCTGAGCAAGAGCAGGAGAGTGCTGCTGGAAATGACAACTTGCTGGATTAGAACAGTGGCAGTGGGAAAAGCTGTAAGGCTCCACATCTCAGGGTTTAGGGTTTAATGGAGGTAAAAACACCATTAACTTCAGCCTGCACCTCAGGGAAGGATCAGGRTACTGAGCTTGTGCATTTGAGTGAAATAACACACATACCATGTACAYGCTACAGGGAATTTCGAGGGGAACTATCCCTATGGAAGAATGTTTCTGATGTACGTTCACTGTGTGCTCTGTTCTGCAAAGACACTTCATATCAGAAATCACAATTGCTGTGTAATTAAGGGGTTTACAAATTAACTGTGATTTTTTTCCTGTCACATTTGTTTACTGATGAGTGAATAAAAGGGAACATGTGCTCGTGTGCTGCTGAAATCCCAAATCCCTCACTGAGTGCAGATTATTTTCCTTTACTTTAATTACTAATAAATACAACAACAAATAAATCCAGCCTCTTTGCCAGTCTTATTCCTTTTTCCATTCTGAACTGCATGGTGAAGCAAGGAAGCCAAGGTGGAATTCAGATGCCTGAATGTGAAGCTACAAATCCCAAGGGAAGAAAGATATCTCACCCAGATGGGGAAAGGTGCCTAACACCTGCTTAAACCCCAAAATAAATTTAAATCCTTGCACATTCTRGGACGAGTTCCTCAATTCTGAGCTGTGATTGTGAAAATAAGCCACTAAATTCCAGGGTCCAGGCACCTAATGGCAACAACCCCAAATCCAAATTTGTCCAACTTCATCAAGACTATGAAATCAGGTTTTGGATGAAGAATGGTACCATCAGCACCCCAAAAGAGAATCTGACTCGCTGTCGTTACTGCTGGGTTTCAGCCACTAAATTTGAGGACTATCTGAAGAAATGAAGGACCCTGTGCTGAGCTACACAACAGTTAGCCCTACAATTCCCAGCTCTGAACAGGTATTCCCAAGAAACTGATCCCTCASTGCTCAGGCTTTGTGGCAGACATTCAGGATTCAGACTTCAGTGGCTCTGCAGTGCCCATTCAGCACTAATGTCTGCATCAGAAATAACCCCAGAAATACTGTTACTAGTGACTGCAGATAAAAACACCTTTTTMTCTTACATTTTATTTTTTGAGTTGGGACACAGCTTTCATTTTTCCCTTTCATCTGTTCAGTTACATTTTACAGTACAACTCTCTCTCCAGTAAACATGATACACCTCATTTGAAATAGCATTTATACCTGTCAAGTGAGTATGTTGGTTGGGACTGTTCTGAGGCAAAAGTTCATCATCAGATCRGGTAAAAAACAGCAAAAAGTGGTTTCAAAAAAGTGACTTTTTCCCATGCACTCAGTTAAAATTCATCTTGCTCACTGCGCTCACGGGAAGAAACCCAACGAGTCACGATCAGTTCCTGAAATAAAACCCAGCAATTATTATGGAAAAAAACTCCCCAAAGCTACAGATAATCAGTGAGGGATGGGGATYAGGTCTGTAAAATGGATGTATTTTATGTGACCATGGAGGAATTTTAGTAGATGACTCTGTTCCTGAAGTGAGTTGAACTCTCACACATATTTCTCCCTTTATTTTAGACATATATTAATCCTAGCATCTCCATAGGTATCCCTATTTCCCCATGCAAATGCTTACATGCACAGCACCAGCAACATTCACATTTAGATTAGGAGAGCTGGAGTTTCTAGAGAGTCTGCAATGCACTTTTCATGATTTGGGGCATGAAGGAATTTAATTTTATTGCAGCCATGTGTGCAAAAACCAAATCAGGCCAAAGAGCAAGGGCCAGTTCCCCCAAGGAGCTGCARAAGAGCAGGAACTGCTCACCTGAACCTTGATTCTCTTCATACACTCTGGGGTTGACATCTCCTCTGCAGTCATGTCAGAAGGTCTGATCAAATAGCACAGCATAAGCTCCTGTGGGCAGCCAGGACACACAGGAATTTCAGTGGATCAGGGAAACACCATGTTTGAAGTTCTAGCACACAGAAAATCTCACAGAAATTTCAGTCTCACTGTTCTAACGAAAATCCTGGGAGATGGAAAGGGCTTTGAAAACAGAAGTGGCAATCAGGAAACTAATGTCCCTCAGGTCTTTCTTCTGTTCTCACACAACTTCTAACATTCCTGCAGGTGACAGAACTTTAATAAGCTTCTTCCAGGATTCATCTGCCAAAGGAAACTTGCTTCCCTACTGCAACTCAAGATGTTCAGCAGGATTCTCTTTCCAGCCTCACTCCAACTCCCTGCCCTTTGGAGCTCAACTGCACATTTACCATTTCAAAGCTGTTTCAACCCCTGCACTTTTACCTTAGAAGCATTTGCAGTTGTTCTGTTCAGCCCAGACAGGGACATCCAGCTGAGAGGTCTGCGAAGGGAACCTTCAAAATTATCATCCACCAACTCAGCGATGACAGAGTAACTGGGAAACAGAGCAGGGAGGACAAKTCACAGAGGGAAAATTGCCATTTCATGAAGAAAACTTAAGAATTATAGGTTAAAAACTGGCATTAAACAATCTGCCAGCTTGCAAATGGCAAGATGTGAAACTTCAGTTTCTTTCTACAAGGAAAAGAGGAGAAATTACAGATATGCCMAATGGCACCTTCCCTCCCCACCCTCCTGCTGATGTTTTTAGCATTCTCTTTGTTAATGCCAAGCTGACATTTATAACCAATTTATTGTCTAGGAGCTCAACCTGACTAGCCAACAAATGGAAGACAATTACCATCCCTTAAAAGTTCTCCCAAATTACATAAATTATCCAGACTATGTATTTTTCAAAGTCAGTATTACTAAATCAAATTCTTTCCTGAGTGCATTGTCATGAGTACTAAATATGCTCACTGCAACTTGTAATTGTTAATGCCTGTTATTTAAATTCACACAAATTGTGTCATTTAGCACCTCTGCTAAAAGGATTTTCACATTCCCAGTGTGAACACATCTGGCAACATATTTTGAGTGATGAATACATGCTTAACCAGTGAAGATGCTAAATTCGTGTGAGTGAAATTTAACTTGAAACAAAGAAATGAGACAGAAACATGAGTGTCCAACCTGGCATGGTAGAAGGGGGGGCCTTTTCGATACAGCACTGAAATGAAAGAGAAACACCTCAGTTAGATCATCTCAGAGTTTCAATACAAGTTTAATACCAGGGTCCATAAGTATTGTCAAATGTTTTAATTACACAAGACAAAACTTCAACTCTTTTGAATTCTGCTCAGAATCAGGCTGTCCCAGAAAGTGGAGAGAGGGAAGAGCAGCAGAGTGACCCAGGGCAGGGCAGTGGCAGGTAAAGGTAAGGCAGAAGGGCCAAAGCAATTAGCAATTGCTGCAGGAAAGTTTAGGGTGGAATTTTTCTGCAACAGACTCATGCTTTTAACACTGTATCTACAACAGAGGCAGAGCCACTGGAGTACAAGTAAAACATCAAAATAAAACATCAAATTTCTTTTCCAAACAAGCATTTTCCCACGTTTTAGGAGAGGCACAGGGTACAAGTTCTGAAATGCTGCCCACCAGACCCAATAAAAGTTGCTTCTTCATACAAGGGTACACAAGACTCTTTGCAGCTGGACTGATGGAACCAGGTTAAATGGTTCCATTGCCTCTCTTTGCCATGAGCTTATTTATTTTTAAGAGGGGATTTTTGTTAAGTAGCAGAGGTTTTCTTACACAGCTGGGTACCACAGACTCTGTGAGGACAAGGATGAGCAGCACTTCTTTCCAGTGACAACCACGACTTGAAAATTGTCCTTTACAAACAACTGTGGTAACATCAACTCTACAAAGGTGCTGCCAAAGAACAAGAAGCTCGGGAGTAAGGCTGAACTCCTACAGCCTTAAACTACTCACTTCCTTTGCCAGGCACAAATCCAAAGGCAGTGAATAAATAATARATTCAGGCCAGAACAGGAATGAATAGTGAATGAACTGATATCCATTTCACAGGTGATGAATAGCAAAGCCCCAACAACCCAGGGCAGAAAGAACAGAGATGATGAATTCAGCCAGAGCTACACACTGACCTAACGAGTTGCTCAGCACAACTCCCAAACTTTGTAACCACTTCAGCAGCACTAAAACACCTGCTGGTTTGCACACATTAAAAATACCTCCCTTACTGCACATTCTCCTGTAATGACAGGCATTACTGCTCTGTTTATGTTGACATGAGCTAAATGGAGTTCTTGAATTGCTTAGCGAGGAAATATGGACACCACTAATTATTTCTGTAAGATTAAAMACTCCAGTCATTAATAAAAAACCAAGTCCCTTCTCCCTCCTCCCCAAAAAACCCATATAGAGAAAGGGTCTCAGCATAAGTTCAGCAGAAGTCCAGCTTCTATTAAATGGGATGAATGAGGTGCATGAACTTTGATATTAATTGGGATCTGGATCCAACTGTTATTCTAGAGACTGCCATGTTAACACTGCAGAAGATGTGTTTAGGAAGGGATAGAGAAATTTGGGAAGGCAAGTTCAGTGCAATCCTGTAGGAGTTATTAACCTCATGAAGCAAACAGACCTTCCAAGCTCTCTCTTCAGCTACTGGATATGGGGTGTTCTTTTCCACTCACATCCCAACTTCACTGCTAACCCCAAATGTCCTTTGCCAACTGCAAGTAGCAAAGGCTGCCCCAGTCCTGCAGCTCCTTGTTGTTGAATTCCTCTCTGGCCCTGGAGCTTTGCCGTGCCTGGAGGAGGAGTGAGCTGGAAATGATCCCGTTTTTGGGAAGGTACTCACAGAGATCCGTGCCATACTTCAGCCCCACCTTGGGCACCCAGCCCTTGCCTCGGAAGTAGTGATAGGCCATGTAGGTGGTCTTAAAGTCAGGCTTCACCTCACTGAACACTTCCCACAGCTTCACAATGCTCAGGGGCTCCTAAAAACCACACACAAGGGCAGCAAGGTCACTGCATTGATAGAAAGCAGAGGGAGAATGCTGGGTGTAGTAGGGCAAAACAGCCAAATATCAAATGTCACAAYAGCCAAATWTCAAATGTCACAGTCTGCTGCACAGAGCATGAACTACAGGCAATAAACCACAGAATCCCTAAACACAAGCCAGAAACCTGTTGTTCCACTTAGTGCTCTTTCTGGCATTTCACAATCAGTCCCATAACCCCCTTGTTTAAAGGAAAGGCTAATAAATCTGAAACTAAAAGCAGAGGTTTGAATTATTATGTCATTACATGAATAATAGCTTGATAGAATTAATGCTTAAAACTCTAAGGAACTTTGCCATTTCAGGTGACTACTCACTGTATTATTTCTTCCATATTTCCTGCCATAGCTACAACAAAAATCCTTTCTCTACAGACTGTGCTTAATTACATTTGTCTTGGTAAACTTTAAACTTTCAGACCTAAACAGAAATACCATTACTTAAAAGAAAAACTTCCCAATTACTCTGTTTGGAATTTCCTCCTCCAGAATTAACAGCATAAATCACTGCCATAGTAGGTAAAGATTACAGACCAGACCATATCCAGACAGACAGTGTCCCCACTAATCCAAAATTAATCCAATCTCTTACCTCACCATAATAAATACTTAAACATCCCAGAGCATACACCAAGAAGAAAGCCTGAAAAAATAAACAGAGTAAGTTTAACGGATAGCTACACTCCTCCTGCAGTTTATATACAAAGCCCTGCAAGAACAAAGGCTCAAATTAATTTTATAGAAGAGTCCCAATGTCATCCCTGCTGAAGGCAAGGTGKTAAAACCAACATGTAAATACTTTAAGTAGCACCACAGGATTCATATAAAGGTTATATTCCTGGCATTTCTATACTTAAATGCTGTCACTGGTCTCTCTGTCAGTAGGATTATTCATTTAAACCAAATGGGATTGGACCCTAACTATTTTTCAACCATATCATGTAATTATCACTGGTTATTCAAGCTAAATTTAATGACTAAGACAATCCAAGTACTTAGGAGACACAGGAGAACCCTGTACTTTAAATTACATTGTAACATATATTCATGTTTACTTTTTCAGATTAAAAGCAAACCAACTTGTACTGCACTTGACACATACCTCCTCCAAGCTGAGTTGTAAGTATTCAAAAATCCTAAATGGGTTTTTCCTGCATACTAGGATTTCCTTCTTGACAGGCTACAAGAAAAATTGACTATATTAGTAAAACGTTAAACTGGAACAAATACTGAATTCTGAAAATAGCCTTTTCTAAAAGATCAGGATCCTCTTTTTCCTTACATTCCCTTGTGCATGAGTGGAATCATCTTCAGGACAGGAGCTTCCTTCTTCCTCCTCTTGCACCAGCACATATTCTGGAGCACATTCCCGTAACTCCATCCCCTCCCAAGGCCTCTGCTCAGGGCTCTGCTTCACCTCAAAGCCACAGTGCACAGGAGGGTCCCTCTGGCAGGACCCTTCAGCCAGCTCCTTGGAATCCCCTTGTTCCTGGTCCGTGGAGCCACGCCCAGGATCCACGGCTGGATCTCCTTCCTTCTCAGAGCCCCCGTTCTGACCCTCAGGACTTTGGGCTCCTTCACTGCCAGAAGATTGTATGCAAAGTTCTGCATTTCCTGTGCTTGGGCCCACTCTGTTGCAGCTGTCTCCAATTTGTTCAGCCCCACCCCCTCTGGAGAAGGGCAGCCCGAGGGGTTTGGTGTAACTGTCCAGGATTTTGGTCACGGAGCAGTYGTCCAGTCCTTGCTCTTGCAGGACACTTTTAGCCCACTGGACACGGCGCTGGTACCTGGGGAACAGAACAAACGAGGAGTTCTAGGGATGACATCCTTTCATTAACACCTGTACACCCCAAAAGGTTCAGCTCAGTTCACAAACACACCCCAGCAGCTGCTGTGCACAAATGTGATCCACGTAACAGGACTCCAGTTTTCAGGGAGCTTCACTGAAAATCAGGATTCTGCTGCCTTCTCTGGTTTTGTTTGGCCTTTTAAATTTCTGTGGCAACAAACACCATTCAATAACAATAATCCCATCAGTGAGAGAGTGGCTGGAAGCTGTAAATATTTCTAATATTTTTCGATTATGATAAGAGTTTTTAGTGCCCTCTCAGTTACTTCTTTTGGAAAGTAACATTAATATCCAGTTGAAGACATGGATCTTCACTGTGTGGAAACTGCAGGGAGCTGAGTGCTGCTGTCCTTCCTCAAACCTGGACAGATCTTGTACAGCATTTYTGGATTTCCCTGAACAAAATCCTCAGGCAGCAATTGCAGACCAGGTAATGAAGAACTACAAAGACAATTAAATGCAAATTTCATGTGCCAACACAAATACAAATCCCTCTGAAGGCTCCTAACAAAGCTGTGTAATTCAGTGCTGTACTCTTTGTTACATAAAAGACACTCCTCTTTGTCCTATTATTTAATTACCGTATAATTTGCACTTACAGGTCTCTACTGAGGCAGATCATGAGGCATTCTGTGCACCAATATCATCACACTTTCATTGATGCTCAGCATCTGCAAGCAGTAGTAACTGTAGTAGCATTAGTAATAATATTGTTAGTGTTTTTCTTACCTAAAATTGAGGGCTGAAGGAGCATAATTTTAAAATTTAAGTGATTTTTTTTTTTTTAGTCATCGTAAGATTAAAACAAACTGAGTAACTCACCTGCACATGTTTAGTAGTTAATATACTATTTAAGCAGAATAAAATAAATTTGTGGTCCAACACTCTGTTTTGCTAASTGTACAAATGAGCAGTGTTAACTGATATTTAAAAAAAAAATTAAAATATCAATGGATTATAAAAGTCCAAGAGCTGCTTCAGCCTACACTGTATTAATTCCGTAAGGACACGGAAGAYATATTTTAAGTAGCCTGCCCCAGAAACCTCTTTTTCTCCTCCTCAGCTGAGGAATGTTTATTATGCTTGTTATTATTATGAATTAATTATGCATACTACTATGCATACACTCAGCCTTGGCTTCTATTCAGCAATCAATACCTGCAAGCTCACATGAAAAACCACCCTGAATACCCCCTACCCTATTTCCAGTTCTTCTAAAGTGATTTATAAATGAAATAATGAAAAAAGAAATAGAATCAAGTCACTGTCCTTATTTATACAGCCAACAGCCCGAAAACCAGTAAGAAATACATAAAACAAAATAATCTGTTTCTGAAAAACACCAAGAAAAAAGCAAATGAACTTACTTTTTAGAGGTAATTATAGGCAAGTTTGTGTTAACACCTGTATAAAGAAAAACCATACGTTGTTTCATCCATATAAAGATGTTTTTGTGTGATTTTGATCACTGGGGTGATCTGCAGCCTGGTAATTATCCCCATTTTCAGTCCTCAATGCCATATGATGAAATCCAGTGATATCCATTGTGACTTAACTGTCATGGGAGGGATGAATACAGCATGAGTCTTTCTATAAAGACCCAAGAGCTGACTGGGTGTAACCGGCTACTAGCAGACTGAATACTTCACAAATCCTTCCCTCATGATTTCATGGACACTAAAATCTACAGATTAAACCCAGGGAAAGAAAAGTCCAAGGATGACACCTTTAGTTGCAGACTTCCTAAGCAACAACTCAGTGAAGGCTTGGAATGCACTACGGAACAACCCACGTACATTTCCTATTCCTGGATTTTTCCTAGGCACAAGAGATGAGAGGTATCCTTGACCTGATCCAGCAGGTTATTATTGTGGATGTCATTCATAAACATATATTTTCAATGAGTGAGGTGAGAAGAGCTACTGGAGCAGTGATGAGGTACAAACAGGCCCCACTTACCTCTCCACTTGGCCACCAGCAAAGGATCTGAAATGCTGAACACTGGCCGGCTCCTGGAAAGGATCCCTTTTCCAAAATAGCCCTGCAAAGGACAGGAAAAACCCTTATTATTTCATGGCACAAAAATTAACTTCTTTCCCAGTTATAAAATACGGAGTGCTGAGATCAGCTGGAACAACTGAACTCCTGCAGCATTTAAGCTTTGCCTAAAACTTGTTCAGCTGCTGGTAACTGGTTCAGTATTAAAGTATTAAAGTATTAAAACACCTGATTTCTCCAGGTGTTTAACTTAGCCTGGAGGGTGTTGGGTCTTTTTCCTGAATTCTAAGTATTTGTCAGCCAGGATCTCCCAGCAAATGTTTGAAAACAACACCTGAAACCAATGAGATACCACTGCACTAGAATGGTGGTGAAATGGTACTCACATAAAAAACTTAACATAGCTTATTTTACACAGAAAATAAATCACTCTGAAGCTAAAAGAATTACACAAGCATTTATAAAACATTACTATTTCAACCTGCTGAGCTTTAAAAACAGGAAAATGCTTTGAAAAGCTGCATGAAATACTGAAAGCAGACACAAACAAATATGAAGGTTTGCAGCTGTCTTAGCTCACAATGTCACTTCATTCCAAAATTTGCTTGGATAAGAAAAACTTTTCACATTTGATATAAAATATAGTTTTTGTACTGATTTCAGGAGAGAAGGAAATATGGAGAATCACAGGAGGCTGAAGGGGCAGGARAGCATAAAGGCAGCACATTTTAACCAGCATTATGTTTTACCTGCATTTAAAATACTACAAATATTGTGCAAACAGGGTGCAGCACCTTGTTGTACAGCTGTTCAATATCCTCTGGGTTCCTCACAATCACATTGTTGTTAATGATTTCAGCCTGGCATATTCTGAAATCCTTCCCCCCTACACCAACAGGAAAGGGAGCCTCGTACGACTCGAAAACTCTTCTTTTCCTTCTCGGGGGGTGAAAAACCGCTTCTGCCATTTCCTAGTTTTTCCTCCTAAAAAGTCAAAACAAAAGATTTAACATTAAGGAGCTAAGGTTCACCCATTTTTCTACGTTTCAGCAAGACCCCTTTGCAATAGCAAATTCGCAATGAATCCTGCAGGGTAACACATGTTTAACTCTGTAACTCTTGACACCAAACACAGGCAGAGATCTGTGGGAGATCTCTGGGGAACCGCCACTGGGGCATCCCCTGCAGAGCAGGCAGCGATTGTCCTCAGCCAGGAGTTTTTGAGGGCAACTCCAGTACATAAAATGCTGGGAGTGCTTCAGGAACAAATCTGAGGAATGAGAAGAAAAGCAGAAACCACACAAGCGCCTAAACATAAACCATTCTGAGTAATCTGAGCTCCAGGAGCGTTCGGACAACGCTCCCAGGCACAGTGGGGGATTGCTGCGGTGTCTGTGCAGGGTCGAGTTGGACTGATGATCCCTGTGGATCCCTTCCAGCCCAGATATTCTGTGAATCAGGGACTAAATTTTGCACGAAGAGCCGTGGCCGGGCAGGATTCCCTGCTCTAAACTGGGATCCGCTCTGGCGAGGGACGCCGGGCCAGGGGATCCCCTCAGGGCTGCGCCGGGAGCGCCACGGCCGCGGCGTGAGGGGGCCCGCCAGGATCCGGATGCGGATCCGGACCCCGGGGCGGTTCCGGAGGATCCCAGGGTGTCCCGCTGGGATCGGGGCGCTCCGGGGGATCTCCAGAGTGTCTCCATGGGTCCGGGAGGGTCGGGTCGGGCCATTCCCGCCGCCCGCGCGCGCCACGCACCGTCAGTCGCCGCCGCCGCCGCCGCGAGGACCCGCCCCGCGCAAGCGCATGCGCACCGAGCCCGCGCGCGGCAAGGCCCCGCCCCACCCCGGGCCCGGGTGCGCCGTGGTCGCGTTGGGCTCGGGTCCTGCCTCAGTCCCGCCCGGGGGACACTGGTTCCGCTCCGTCCCGTTCCCGCTCCATCCCCGCTCCACGGTCTGTTCCCGCTGCACCCCGGTCCCGCTCCAACTCGGCCCGTGCTCCATCCCCTCCCCAGGGAAGGCTCCGGTCCGGCTCCATTCACGGTCCCGCGCCATCCCCCCTCAGGGGGAATCCGGTCCCGCTCCAGCCCCGGTCCCGCTTTATCCCCGATTCCTCTCCATCCCCGCCCAGGGAAGGCTGCGGTCCCGCTCCATCCGCTGTCCCGTTCCAATCCCGCCCACGGGGCAACCGTTCCCGCTCCATCCCCGCCGTGCGGGCCCGGCCCCGCCGGCAGCGGCTCGGGTGTCCCGGCCCCGGGTGACGGCCCCGAGCGAGGGATGCTCCCGGCAGGGAAGGACGAGGAATGCGTTCCCGGCTCCGGTGCGCTGCCGTCCCCGGGGACAAACCAGCCGGCGCCGGTGGCTTTGGCGTGACAAAGAGCTCTCGGAGGGGCGAGGAGGGGCRGGAGCCGCACGGGGAAGTGATTCCCTGGCGCTCGGATTGGGCAGGGACAATGCCCCACTCGCAGCGGTCGGGTTTGGCTCGGGAACAAACCCCTGGCACAGCCGGGGCTCAGTGGCTGCTCGGGATAAGGCACCGCTGTCCCATCAGGTGATGGTGATGCTGCAGCTCCAGAGCTGGCTCGGGAGGACGTGCTTGTGCAACTGTAAAATAAAAGCACCTGAATAAAATACAAAGCATTTTCACTACTTTGTGAGGAACTGACATCCCTTTTTCTGTTTTGATTCACAGTGAATTTACCACCAGCTTGAGCCTTGCTCATCAAACCCACACACCTACGACACAACTGCTCCTGTTCGGAGGTTATCCTGTGAGGTTCCACTGTCAGATGAAGAGGATCAAGACAATTTGGCTCCAGGGACACAGACCCTCAGTAGAGAATTCTGATTCCCCACAGAGATCAGTGAATTCACTGATGAAAAGTTGTAATAATGCATCATTCTTAGGGGGTATTTTATCTCTCATTCCCGTTTTTTATGGTGAGCCAAAGGGCAGGCAGTAGTGGTTACAAGGCCAGACAGGGATTACAGCACAAAGTATGAGAATACAAAGCTTGTGTTCTTGCATCTATTGCCTGCAGAGGTTCACTTTATATATATATATACAGCTCAGGACTGTTAATTTAATGTTAGTTCACATAAAAAGTGTTAAAGCCAAACCACAGAGGAGCCTGTTGTATTCCTATCACCAAAGTACACAACTTCAGGTTCATTCTTAGACCTCTGCCATTAAAATACCAAGTTAAAATATTCCAGGTAACAAAATGAAAGTAAGCCAGCATCAAACGAGTCACTCTGATTCAAAATTCCTTCTAAGTTCGTCAAATCAAGTCTCATTTGAATAGAAGTGGAGTTTATCTACGCCAGCTGTATCTGTATTCTCTCCTTGTGCAGACACATTTGCTGTGAGACGTTCATTGCAGGGAGAGGCAGACAAAACACAGCGAGCTACAGGTCATTCACAGCTCATTATCAGCGTGCGGCCCTGGGAGGGAACCCCCAGCCAGTCCCTCAATTAACTCGATCACACTCCTGTTTCAATCGAGTATCTGCTCCCGTTTCTGGTGATAAGCCCAGACTGTGCAGCAGCCAGAACTTGCTGTCTGAAGGACAAGCTCTAGATGAGTCACGCCACATTCCTTTTATCTGTCATTTCTTCTATCAATAATTGTACAGACACTTTTACAAATGTCTGCAAGCTCCCTTTTCGTGATGAGCCAGCAAAGGGCCAGGCAGCACCCAAAGGACAGGCTCTGAACTGCAGCCCTCAAGGTCACAGCAGATCCCAGGGAGTCAGGACTGTCACGCTCCAGGCAGGAACCAAGGGGAGAGGGACAAGACTGAAATAACTCAGAAATGGTTGTTTGGACAAAGAAATGGTAAAATGGACAAAACAGACCATTTCAGTAAAGGAGACCTGCATTGTTCTGCAGGACCACCGGAACACAGGAGGAACAAGGGGATTATATGGCAAAATAATATTGTACCTGTGAGGTGAGGACAACACTGAGCATTGTACCATCTCCATCACTGGGAGTTTTAAGAGCAGGTTAGATAAACAACTTTCAGGAACAGTACAAGTAAAGCTAATCCTGCCTTGAGACACAGGACTGCACTAAAAGCACTGGAGATCCCTTTCTGGGGGTTTTCAGGATTTATTTTTCCTTCGAGGAGCGTTCCTGCTCTCTCTGCAGTGCGGCAGAGAATGCGAGCTCTGTGCTGCCCTACAGAGGCTGAATGCCTGCAGCTTCTGGCAAATCATCCCTCAGCTTTCCTCCTCTTTCCACCCTCTTTGAGTTCAGGAATGCCAGGATGAGAGCAGAGTATTCCGTGCTGTCTCTGGCTGATTCGTTGCTCTAACATGGAGAATTCAACTGTTTACTATTTCTTGATGCTCAGCTAATTTACTGCATTAAATAAATGAAGGTCCAAGCCAATGCCAGCTTTCTGACAAGGCTGATCTGGCTCTTCTCTCAATCACCATGGCTGTAACCCTTCCATTCTAGAAATGTATTGCCCTAAACTCTGGCACAGTTGCCTTTGCTGCCTGGTTTTGAGTTGTGCTGCCTGACTCTCAATGTCCCATTGTTTGCATTGCCAACCCCAGAAATTCCAGCTACATGGATATAAATATGCACATGCTGTAGGATGGTTCCATGTGGGGACACCAGTGCATCCATAGGAACCCCTCTGAATTCTCAATGTGTCTTTCCAGGGGGAAGATGCCTCTGCTCTGTGTTGTCACAGGATTTCTCAGGCCCTGGTAGAGGAGCAGAGCTGAAAACCAGTTCCAGTGGCCAGACATGATCTCCCTGCCAGACTCATTAAACTCCTCCTGTGACCACACACGTGGTAATTTCCTTTAAAATCCGCATGACATTTGCAATCCTGTGCTCTCAGCCTGCCTGTGGTTTGTGTCCTTCCAAGAACACTGTTACACCTCAAAGTCCATCTGGAACCATTTGGAAGAAACATTCCATTTATAAAATAGGAGCTCGTTTAATATTATAGTAACTAATATTCAACAGCTAATATTAACTAGTTATCATGCTATGAAGTTTCTACTCCAATCAAATTGAGCTGCCATGTGCAGGAAGGTACAGGGGAGTTTTGTTATCCAAGGTGCTTTTCTGAGTGTTTGGGGATTTTATAGGCATTAGGAGTTAATTCTAAGTCCTACCTCAGCCAAAACACACAGGCCAGGTACTCCTTAAATACATATTTCACATGCTTAGCCTTATTAAAAGAAACAGAAATGTCAGCCTGTAAAACTGTTTGCCCATGTAGCACTCTCAAGAAAGCTACTCATAAAATCATAAAAGCATGATCTATTCTTACAGTGTCTTCAGGTAATTTTGGAATCCCTGCCAAAAAAAGAAGAAAGTTTTGCATAGAATCCCATGAAATTCAGGTCGTGATTTGTCATTATAATAATTTCTGTCTGGTTTTGACAGAATGTTCCTGTAAAGTTTTAATTTTTTTTAGTGTGTTATCCCATACTAGTTGTAGTCCACAAGAAAACCATGATGACACTCTCCCTGTTGAATAAAGCCCTTTTCTTTCTCACAAGGTGATTTGGAGAGTGGTGGGAGGATGGGCTGTAGTTATTTACATTAGCCGGTTCCAGCTTCCCCACACTGACAGAAATTCCCATGGAAATTCTGGTTACATTAACTTTGACAGAGATATGGGGCTGTTTTTGGAAACTTTAAAAAAAAACAACTAGGGAATACTTTTCATTTTTATTAATACACAGCATCTTAATTTTGTTTATTAAAGAAATAAATCAAGGTTAGTTTCTGCTTAGTTTCAGAGGGTTTTCACAGGAGACCAAAAAAGAGAAGTCAGACAAATATTGGCTGAGCATCAACCCAGTGAGGAATCCCATAATAGCAGCAATCCCGAGGTGGATGGCAGTGAGGGGAACAGCATGAGAAAAGAGGACATGAGATATGAGTGTGCTGTGAGCATTCTTACTGCAGACATGGACAATGGTTGTGTGTTTTTGGAGATTAGACACACTTTGATGTGGAATTCTTGTAGGACCATTCGATCCAGCTGCCATCCCAAACCATCCCATCCCATCAGGCCTCTCTGAGGGCATCACAGTCACTCCTTGTCCTCAATTTATATGACAAACTCGATGCATCTGAAAACGATGGGAACATTAATTTTCTCTGCATCCAATCTCCCAAAGTCACAGCTTTCCCTCTCCCCATGGAAACAAATGCAAAAGCTCTGAGCTGGCCGTTCYGGGAGGGAATTAAGGCCACTTAACTCCCTGATTTTTGCCCAGCCCCGAGCTCCAGTCTCAGATTTATTTACCTTTTGGAGAAGAACCGTTTGTTTCCGTGTGGGTCATTAGTTTTTCTGCTCCATCACTCACCTGGAAAGCTGCTCAGTGACGCACAACCTCTGTTTGGCCAAATCCTGACTGCCACCTTCACCTCGTGTGCCTGAGCACCGGGCTGGCCACCGCCAGCAAGGACAACACTCCAGCTCCCAGCAGCAGGATCAGGAAAAGTTCATTTTTTGGTGGGTATTTCAACTGGAAAGAGCACGGCAGGAGCTGGGTGTSTCCACTAGGTGTCCATGTTTCAGCAATTTTCAATTAGAGCTTCGCTCACAGCAGAGGAATTGCTGTGCTCCGCTGCAAGATGTAAATATAAGATAGGTTTTCACATTAATGAAGTGTGCACCTGGGCYTGTGACTGAAAAGGTACAAAACCCTCAAAAACACCTTTAAACTGCACATTTTAGACTCTCAAACAGGTCCTATAAGGACTGGCAGACTTTTCGGMTATTGATTTTTGTCTCTCTCGCTTTTCCTAATCCTTTCCAGATTATTACATGCTTTGTATTAACTTGTAGGAATAAACAGAAAAAGCTTTCCAGRTTTTTAGTGGTTTTAATTTTTCTTTGGCTTCCAGTTTTCCTGTGCRTGGCTCTTTTTTTGCATTCAGAGGAGCACGGAGTCCTAAACCAGTGGCTCAGATTTTTAGGTACGCCTGCATAATTGTTAAATAACTGCTTTGCTCATTCCGTTTCTCCTCAAATATTGATGCYTAATATTTACCTGCTTTTCCTGGGTGTCTAATGGATGTTGGAAGGCACGGTTCTGTGCACTAAGTGAGCACACGGACTTTTTCATGCTCCYCATTTGAAACGAGCTGGAGGTAGAAGCCTTTTGGCCTTGGGGTTCATTTCTGGAAGATGTTTCCCACTGCTTGTTTTYGTGATTTGCAAACCCATTCATTAATAAGGGGTCAAAGAGCAGTGATTTCATTCAGATACCAGGGAATTCCAAGGAGCTGAAATGAAGGCCTTATTTGAGATCACTGAATTCCGTTCTAGGAATAACCCAGCAGAGGTTTTTTTTTTTTCACTGTTTTTCTTCTGGTTTCCCAGGCATTTTCAGTTTGTTAAATGTAAGGATAGAATAGATTTTAGGGAATGCTCTGTGCCAGACCATTTTAAGGCAGCTTCCAGGACCACATGCAAAYGAGGCTCCAGTGATTTATAATTCCCATAGATGTGAGTGCAACATCTAAAACTGAATTTGACTCCAAAACTTTTACCTCATTTACAATGCTAAGGAAGCAGAATAGGTTATTTTATTATATAACAAAATGAAAWTCTGGTGTCACTCCATCTAATTTAGACTGTGCCTGATCCAGGAATGTGCTTTAACATTTCTGCACAGGAACAATCCTAAGGGATTCAGATTTTACCTGAAATGTGTCTCAGAGCTCRTCCCAAATGCTCTCTAGGTTCATGTGTCACAGCTGACAGAAGGACAAAATAACAAACAAATCAAGAAAAATCCCTAAATCATCACATTCTAAGAACTGAAATAAAACAAATAAACCCACTTGTTGCCAGAAGTATATATGTTTTTAAATACAAAAAACCCCCCAAACAACCAACCCCAGAACATCCTCTTATGGAATATATCCCAATCTGGAATATTTACTTTCCGTTTGTTTAATAACAGGAAAAGGCTTGTTGCTCCTTTGTTGAGTTTCACAAGTCAGCATCTTAATATTCCTATGGTATTCTTAAAACTTTTACCAGGAAAAAAACAGTGCCATGGCCTATACTAGGAAATGTTCTGTTTATTTTAAATGCGTTTATGAGCACACAAAGGCAAACAATTACTGTCATAAACCAAGGAGCAGCTCCTAATGGCTGCTATCTCATTTGTGCTTCTTTGTGTAGTTCCTTGGCTCATTTGTCCCTGCCCTTCCTGTGTTATGTTCCTCACCTCTCTCTGCACCTTTTGAACCCCAGTGCAGGTTCAATCCCTTTTTTCCTTTTCCCTGTTACCTGCTGGGCTCTGCTCCTTTTGGGGTCTCAGCCACAGGAATGTTGGGCTAAGGGTTTGTCATCCATCTGCTCCTGGATCCACACTTGATGATCCTCGTGGGTCCTTTCCAACTCAGGATATTCTGGGATTCTGGCAAGGATTGTCACAAGCATGGAAAAGCGAAGCCTGGAACTGAAGGGCTGGTTTTTAATTATGTGACCCTCAGACTGGACTCTGAAAGAAAGAATGACAGAGCTTTCAAAGATTCTTGAGCTTCTCACAGAAATATTTGAACTCATTTTGGCCTTGCCTGTTCTAATGTGGCAAATGCAGTAACTACAGCAAATTTGGGCCTATTTGTGTTAAAAAAGATCGTTTTGTCACTGTAGGATAGAGCTATAAACTATTTAAGCTAGGCTAGTTCTCTTCACATTGCTATAATGTGCAGTGTTTAAACAATGAGTAAGCTACAACAGCCAGCAACTGGATCCCCAGGATCAGAACTGTGAGCACAGGAGTGTTTGAAAACCAGGCTCCAGATAAAAAAAAAGCAAATAACTCATAAAAGGAAGTGCAAACAGCAGGAAAATCTTGTTTCCATCTGTCAAGCTGCGTAAAGGACAGGCAGGCTGGGAGGAATGGTCAGTGTTATGGGGCTTTCTGTGGGCTTTGAGGGCACCTCACACCCCTGGAGCAGCTGGGGAGGATGTGGGATCTCCACTTGGTTCCTCCAAAATTTCTGAGGTAGACAAAAGGCTTTGTTATCACATCTCCCTCCTGATTATTGCCATGAGATTCAGCATAAAGCTGGGATTGTTCCCTCTCCTTTCAAAGTGACTGATCCCACTGCCATGGAATGAAAGAGCAGTGCTGCTGATCTGAGGCAGTTTACCAAGTTTACCTGGGTAGTTTATCTAAGAAACACCTTTCATAGCTCAGGCAGCTTTGACCAGTTATGGCTGGAATGGGCAGGTCAAGCATGGCTGTTTAAAATCCTGCTCSTATGGACACGCTACACCAGCTCCAGGAGCCTTGGTAGGAAGAAACCAAGTCCATCAAATGGAATTTAAACATTAGTTAGCAGTGAAGGATCTGTAAGCAAGACAGGATTTGGAAATCAGGGGGCAAAAAAGAAGAGGATGACCCAGAATTTATGATGTTAAGAATTGAAAAAGTTAAACCCTGATCATGGACGTGGTCACTGAGGGAAGTGTCTGGGTTGSTATGAACACATTAATAAGATTATATTAACAACATGAGCAAATTAGAGAGGTTTGCACAGGACAGAACAGGTTGCTCAGGACTTTCCTGAGCAGTACCAGCAGCCAACAGTGCTCCAAAGCTCAGAGGCTGCACTGCAGGGTGAAAGTGCCCTCTGCTCACCTGTYGAGTGGCACTTTGTGTTGCACTTCACTTGGGAATGTGAACACAGAAGCTGCCATAGTACAGAGGCTCGGTTTTCATTACAATGCAGGGTTTTACACCTTGGCTAAATAACTGTTGGCACTATGAAGTGAAGAGGGAAGACTCAGGCCTTTATTTTTAGCATGATGTAGCTGTGCTGTTACCCAAGGCCACACCTGGAGCTGACCTGGGTGTGTTTAACTCAAGTTGAAGCGCTTGGTCTTCTCTGAGCTTTCACCTCAGGATTGCTCCWGCCCTCAGATAAACCCCACAGATATTTTAGCAGCCCAGTTGAGCCCTTAGGGAATGTTTCTGCAAGGCTTTTCACACGTGGTAAAGTTCCCAACAAGCTCCAATTCTTTTGTTTCTTATCTAAATCCAGAGCAGGGGAGTGTGGCCAGATAATTTGGGTGATGTTTGAAGATGAACAATCCTTATGAAACCTTCTGTTCAATTTCTGACACGATTGGATTTTGTCTCACCAGGGAAGAGGTTGATTAACAGTCAAATGGCAACCAATTATTGGTGTTTAAATGTGTAAAACAAGAGATGCAAACATGGAAATCACACACATGTAACTGAATGTCCCAGCAAAACTCCCCATAAACAGCCCATTCCCCATGTCCTTTCCCCCACTACAGCAGGGAGAAATGACACACAGAATTTACAGATTTAAAATCCACTGGCTTCCTACATTTATCATGTTTCATAGCAGTGATTTCYATCCCGTTGTGCCCTGAAATATCAGAGGAAAATGAAGGGCGTTTGAATTAACACCTCCAACCTGCCACAGATGGAAAACTGCAGCCATAGATGGGTGTGTTCAACACAGCCCCAGAGTCCCACAGGACAATCACCATTCCCTGAAATGCCTGTAGGGCTCTGGATGATGTCTTTGGGTCTTGGATTAGGGCAAACACCTGTAAGCAGAGAGCATCCTGGTGAATACACCTCTGACAAGGCTCAAGAGATGCTTTTTAAAGGGTTTAATGTCTGGAACAACTTACACGTGCTCAATTTGTTCTAGATATAATTGTGTGAGTTTATATGGGTTTTTTACATTTTTTTCCTGAAGACTGCTTTTTTAGCTTTCATTTCACCTTGAGGTGTGTGTTTTCCAATTGGTTTTGCTTACCAACATAAGCATTTTACATATACCTCCCCTTGCTAAAAATCTTTTTCGAGAACTTTYGAATTGTGGTATAAAGAGCCATATATTTCTGTCTCAGTAACATCATTATTCTCATTCTTAATGTCCTTCATTCACTTAGCTTACAATTCTGGTGTCTTGCCTTAACCTTTTCTGGGGCAGGGCCTGTTTTCAAGTGCAGCAAAGTAAAATCCTGCTCCTGCCCGAGTCCTCGGCGCTGCTGCAGGGCCAATGTCGTGGCAGTGGGTGTCGTTTTTTAAAGTTAACTCAGTGGAAAGTCTCCCAGGTCCCAAATTAGCAGAAGTTTTGTAAAGTTCCTATTACTAATCTATGGAATTTATACCAAAGGTGTTGAAATCACTTACGCTTCTGCTGACTCACTTGCCCCAGGGAGGGCTGCTGACATCAGAAATGCCCTCACAGGAACCCAGGGCATGGAGCTGCCATCTGTACCATGCAGAACACACTGAACTCTCAACTCTGCTTCATCCTAAAATGTTTTGCTCTCTGTACCTTCCTGCCCTGCAAGCCCCAGTCCATTTGAAATGCCATTTTTATAATCTGCTCTGACTCAGATGCTGAGTTGGTGTGGTATTTACAAAATACCTGTATCGCCGTGGATTCATCTTGCCAAGAGAAGTTAAATGGTTACAGATTAAAAAGATTTTATAAGCACGATATGCCACAGTAAACATTAGTAAAAGCTGTTCTAAAACTATTTCTGTCTCTTGTTGGGGAAAAAAAAAAATTATTGAGGCTTGAAGGGGAAGACTGCTTAGTAAAAGGAAGGAGAATTCAGCATACTGAGGTTTTAAAGGAACTCTGGTTTGCTGATGAAGTGCTTTTTACAGAAGTGCAACTCATGTTTCCTCCTTTTTTAATTCTTAAACCAGGCCCAAGTGCCAGCAAATGACTTTCTTTACTGCGTGTGGAGGTTTATTTTTAGTCACCAGAAGGGTATAGACAGCAGGCTGGAAATCAAGACRTTTGCAAGCTAAATAAACTTCCCTACACTTGAACTCTGGGTGTCAGCTCATTCATCTCACTGGGCCTGAGCTCAGTGTTGTGTCACAAACAGCTTTGCAGCCCCATCTGCCAAGGCTCTGAAGCTCCTGACACCCGAGCCTTGTCCTTATCTTTCTGCAAGCATCTTCCAGTTTTTCAGCTTCGGGTTTTCCCAGGGCTGGATTTTGYGGCATGAGGCTCAGAGTGGAGCTGGAATTTTGCTTTCTTCTCTCTAAACTTGATGCCATCCAAGCAGAACAGCTTGGCACGTGGTGGGATTGCCTGGGGAAGTGTGGGGGGTGGTGGGCACAGCCTGTCCCACCCTGCCCTTTCAGAGCCAAAATATCAGTGSGTGTGTGACACACAGAACAGTTCACAACGAGCCTCTCACCAAAAGCTTCACATCACCAGGTGACAACCTGGGAACCAGGTGGCAAAAAACAGAATTAGCTTTTTGAGGAGGTGCGTGCTGGGCTGTTGGTGCAGTTTTTCTGAGCAGGCTGCCTCCTTATTCCAAAYGGAGAGATCCAAGARCTCCAGCTTTGAAATGCATGATTTYCCTCTCCTGTGGAGGGTATTTGTGCCCACCAGTGCTGTTTACCAAACCACAGTTTGTGCTGAGCCACTGCTTTTCCCTCCTGTGCCCATCTTGTTGAATCAACACTCCAACAGAGCCCTGGTGTGGTCACTCTGAAGTGTTTGTCACCATTAAGGGACAGAACATTCCCTCTGCTGTCACCTGGCTCTCAGCAGGGCTGGAACACGGAATGGTTCATGCTCAGGCTCCCTGACATCCATSCACGAGCTGTTTGGTTTAGGTTAAGTGCAGCTCCCCTCAGAAAATGAGACAGAAAATGTGTCCTCTGTTCATCCCAGCTGAACAGCTACAAAATGCATTTCCTTCCCCTCCCTCTCACCCTGTAGAGTTAACACAGCTCCAAGGAGTGGGCTGCAGGTTACAGCTCATCCCCTGACCCCCCAAACAGAGTTGTTTGCTGGGTTTCAGTCAATCACACCTGCCCAAAGCCATTGTGGCAGGAGGGTCACTGAGGGCATTGTTTGCTAATCTGAGGCACTGCATGGATGAATTTGAGAGCCTAAGATGACCTCTGGAACCTTTTACTCTTGGGCACATGCAAAGAACCTGGAAGAGTCTTATCTTGTGCTCCAGAACCCAAGCTAAATTTGCCAGGCTTTGGCCACCAAAAAGTTTCTTCAACGTCTGTGGTCAGTGTAACTTCTTATCCACATAAATATGTGATTATTGTCCTCAGACACCCACTAAAGTGATTGTCAGTCCTTGTCTCTTGCTACACAAACCATACAAAGCAAATACCYTTGGATTATGGCAAAAATCTTGGGATGTGAAAGTGCTGGATCCCATCTATTTTACCAGCAGGGTCACCCAGTGACAGCCTGATGGCACAAATGTGAATTTAGGGAAAGTCTTGCAAACTCTGACCACAACTCATTGCAAGACTGGAGCAGGATTGCATCAATTCTTGCACTGGGTGTCCGAGCCCCCTGAGAGAACACTGATTAAAAACTGGCCCAGGCTTGGATTCCAATCCTTGGAATAAATAAACCAGCAACTGACTCTTGTGCAAGGTCTATGCCCTTTCCTCACAGACTTTCACAAAATGCCCTGTTGCTGACACCTTTCCAGCAGGCTGTTCAGAGGCATTCAGGATGGGAGGCTGCAGACATGAATTCTGGGTTCTGCTCCCYGTTCTGACGTGCACTGGACAAGGAACACCTCAGGTACTCACTCCCCTGTTTGCTAAAAGGGTTGAAGGCACTCACCCACCACTTACTTTGATATTAASAGAGAATAGCACTGTTATTTAAGACCTATTATTTCTCATAATTCTTTTTAAGAAGCCTTTAAAAGCAACTCTTCTACACAAATCCATTTCAAAGTGAATTATGTATTCATGGCAATAGCAGCATCTACCTAMATGCAAATTGACTCCTTCATCCTATTAAGTATCTAKAATGCATATTTAAAATCTCCCTCCRTRAACCTCCCTACTCCATAAGGAATATTCTKCTCTCATGGGTCAGCAGCAGGAATTTGAAAAGGCTCTCTAGTGCACACTCATGGCCAAAAGAAAAGGTTGGGGATTGCTAAACTGTCCCAGAYCCCAGGTAGTTCTGATCTGGCAGCATGTATTCCATGTATTTCCTCCTGCTCCAAAGGGAGATGTGAAAAATGAAATGTCCAATGTTGTATTTCTGCAAAACCTTCTGTCTTTGCTGGAATGGGAACCGTGGCTGTGGAAAAAATAAGTGTGAAAAGTCGAGAAACAGACCTAAACTGCCTGGGTTTGAGCTCATTTTCACCAAGCAATAGCCAGGTTGCACTAAATTTCAGAGGGGATAAACCCTCCCCTCGATGCCAGCTCTGGAGCCATGGATGCAGCAGGACAGTGGCTCCCTTTCCAGCTGTGTCCCACAAACAGAGATGGATTTTGGAATTGTGGTCTGACCTCCCCTCAGTGCCAGCCCTGCTGCTCACAGGGGTGCAAAACAACCACACACACAGCACTGAAGGGCTGGGTGGAATCCAGGTTATTTCTGCCTCTCCTTTTTTAAATAAGAGATTTAGGACTAGGAGAGATCTGGAGCTCATCAGTAATTTAGACTTCTGCAGCTTAATCTCACCAGTGTTTCTTCCACGTATCAGAATTTCAAGGCAAACTGAACTGTTTAGTCTCTGTCACGTTGCTGCAATGCTAAATCATGTCARTGCACAGGAATAACCTAAATATATGTATTTCACTACTTATAATATAATAACAACATCTATTTGCTCCACAGGATGTCTGAATTCAGGCTGCCAGCTGATGGTCGAAAAGCCCAGCTCAGGGCTGGGATGTGCATTGCATTCTGTGAGGCAGAATTTATTCACAATTAGCAGGTTCTAATTATCAGTGAAGAGAGGAGGGAGTGGATACCGACTTATTCCGTAAGAAAAGCAGCAGTTTGCTGTATCTTATCCTGGTACAGCCAAAACAAAAAGGAGGAGCCAAAGCAGAGCTCCCCTCGGAGATATCCCAGGGCTAATCTGCAGTGAGCCAGTGCCAGCCTGGCTGTKCTGCACGAGGTCTGGGTGGCATTATCAGGATGTGGAACTCTCTGGAAGCCAMGGGGGGTGTAATTTGCTACCTGTTTGCAGCCACTTTGGGGAGGATTTCCAGGAGCAGCCAGCTCATACCGGTGATAAAGGCAGTCCCCAGGGAGGGAGGGAAACGCTGCTGCATCGACTGCTCTGGAAAATCAAAGCAGACACACAGGAATGAATGTGTTGAAACACAGGAACAATGCTAATGTCATTAAATCTAGGAGGGTTTTTTTCAGACAAGTGTCCAAACCCTTCATTTTATGAAGCCAGTGCTGCAATGTTCACAGCCATAAAAGAGGCGAAAGGGATAAAAAGGACTTTTAGCCCACACAGAACAGTTTCTCTTTAGGTCTGTACTGATCATTAACATCAATATGTCCTCCAAATTAACTTTCTGATGATCCTGAAGTAAATTCCTCCCTTCTGTTAAAATTGAAAAAATCAYGGAGGACTTTGAAAGCAAACCCTACCTGAATCATCTCCTGGTCTGCCTTTTGTGAAATGTTTTAAGCTTCTTTCAAGGCTGAAAAATCTGCCACTGATTATTTATTTGATCTGAATTGCTGAACATAGGGAAAGAATGATAACTTGCAAAATAAATCCTAGAAGAGCTCCTCGTYGTAAAGAAACAATTCAGTGTTTCTCAAGCTTTCTAGAATTCATTGCCTTGTTCCCTGTAGCTGTGTGACACGGGCAGGCCCAGCCACAATTCCAGCCTTTGGTCTCTTTTACCCTTTCTGGCTCAGAAATGCTGATTTGCTCTTCACATGACTGCCAGAAAGGAGGGAATATCCAGAGGGAAGAGGAATGAGTGGAGAAAAAAAAGGGAGAGAAATGTCAGGAATTCCATGCAATTTACTGCATGAGGACAGGACAAGCCCCCTTAGTCGTCTTTAGGGTCTTCCCTAATTGTGAGAAACTTTTGTGTAACAGAAAAAGAGGCACCTCAGGAAGGTGAAGGTGACTTAAAGTTTACCCTGAAAACCAGGGTACATTTGCTTTTAAGATCCCAAGAAATAGAACTTCATGGAAAAAATATTCTCTGATTTACAGTCTTCAGGTATTCCTTAATTTTTCAACCAAAGTTTTTTGTCTTAATTGTGTTCCAWTATTTCCAGTTGCATTTGCAAACAYAGTACCTCGTATCCATCCCCAAGGGAATGTTCTCTGACCTCTCACCATGGAACACTTGGTCATTGTGCTCCATCCACAGCCTGGGAGAGCTGGAGGTGTTCACCTGGAGAGGAGAAGGCTCTGAGGAGACCTTGGAGCCACTTCCAGTGCCTAAAGGGGCTCCAGGAGAGCTGGAGAGGGACTTGGGACAAGGGAGAGAGGGACAGGACAAGGGGGAATGGCTTCCCACTGCCAGAGGCAGGGTTGGATGGGATATTGGGAAGGAATTGTTCCCTGTCAGAGTGGTGAGACCCTGGCACAGGYTGCCCAGAGAAGCTGTGGCTGCCCCATCCCTGGMAGTGTCCAAGGCCRGGTTGGAYGGGGCTTGGAGCAGCCTGGGATAGTGGAAGGTGTCCCTGCCCATGGCAGGGGTGGGATTGGATGGGCTTTAAGGTCYCTTCCATCCCAAACCARTCTGGGATTCCTTGATTCACATCACTTTGAGACATGGGAAGGTCACCGAGGGCAAGTGTACCACAAGCAGATCTTCCCACTTTGGAGTTGCACCAAATCTCTGCTCTTAATGAAATTCATGAGGTTTTGTCTGGTCCTGGGGTGAAACTTTCACTGTCTTTTTCAAACACAGCCCTATTGCAGCACTGCAAGGCCCTGTTGCATCAACGTGAGGTTTCAAAATGTAGTAAAAATCAACTTAGCCTCAGATTATTTATTTATTTGGTCCTAAAGTGTAAGAGAGCAGCAGCATTCCTGACAGCAAGAGGATTCCAAGCGTCTGTCCTTAGCTTTCCAGTGACYCTAGGGAAGCAACCCATAATCCACATATTTTAATTGCCACAGGGCTTTGTGGGCTGTGGAGGGGTGGGAATGTGGGCAAGGATATTTCTGGGCCTATAATTAATCCTGCTTGTTGTAGGAGCGTGATTTATGGGGCAGCCTCGGCACTGCGGGAATAAAGGAGTTGTTCCACGGAGATGTGAGGTCTGTAATTTGAAGGAAGGAGAACACAGAGCAATTCCTCTGTTTAATAAACCAGCCTCTCATAAAGTACAGTAGCCTCCTGCCAAGAATGATCCCTCMGTTTTCCGCAGGCTGAGGATTATTCCAAGAGCGTCCCCTGAGTTTTTTGGCTACAGAGTTCAGGATTCACCAAGAATTTGCATTCAGGACTGCAGCAGAACTCAAAGCTTGCTAAGCTGAGGCTTCCAGGTCTTCTGCCAATGGATGGAGCAGAAGCAGACGATGCCCTGCTCACCTCTGCCCCTTCCCAGAAGGAAGAATGTGCCCTGTTCTTCCCAAAGGAGCACCAAAAGGAAGGAATGAACCATTCTGCCACAACTTATTTTCCACTGGCATAAGCAGATAAGGCATCACCTGGCTATTATTTCACGCACAGTCTCTTTTGAAACATTGCCATCTCTCAAAACAGTATTGGACAATTTAAAATTTTTCCTGTGTGATCTCTTCAGCTTCTTCCACGATGACTCTGCATTGGCAAGGACTCTGTACCCCATTTCAGAATAAATCAGGGCACTAAAAATCCACCTACCAGCAGCATCCTGTTGCCATAAGTGCTCGTGGACGCGCTGCCCCCGTGTCGTGTGACCAGCAGCAGCGTCCTGCCCGCGTGGGTCAGCTGACAGCGCCGCCGCCCCCATCGCTTCCCTGTTCCACCCGAGCTGAGCTGAGCTGAGCTGCCCCGTGCTGAGTCACCCGAGTGGGGACAGGGCACAGCACACCCTGAGTCAACAGGTTTCACTTGCAGAAGAGCTTGTCAAAGATTAATTTTGGTTTCCAGGCTCAGCGCTCGGCGTGGGCCAGCGGCACAAGGCAATCCCCTTCGCTGGCGAGGCAGGGCACAGCAATTTCTCTGCCTCTGTTGGTTGGGWTTTGCATTCTCTGTATTTCAACTGCTGGGTAAAATGGGAAGAGATTTGTCACTTGTCCCCTCAGCCAGCATCCTGCCATCCCCACGGACTGCCTCGCAGCTCAGGCTCTGTTCCAGGCACTAATTTGGATGCAAACCCTTAACACAATTGCRCACAAACAGCTATCATCTCCTAAGACAAGAAATTACTCCATTCCTTCTCCTGTGGAAGCTCAAAAATTGCTCTAGAAATTACCTGGCCGATATATATTGATCTATAATCAGCAGCAGCTCAGCTCTGGTGTTATCTGCAGCCTCTAGGACACAAAACTCCAGGGTCCAGACTCAGTGCAAATGTCTGGAGCTCCCATGGGAGCCTGCTAAGGTGGGAAATGCAACAGGGGCTGTGCTCATTACAAAAAGGTTTCAGAAAYAGTATTGAGTTAAACTCTAATAATTCCAGAACTTAGACAATAGGCTGATGCTGGCACTGCTGAACCTTGCTTCAGGAGCTGRGTGTTATTTCTGCTTCATGCAAATGTTATGGAAAAAAAATGAAAAATTGTATGAAAAAATTCATACAAATGTGCTTGAAAAAATCCATTGTATTGGGCACAAACCAAGAGAAAAAAACCTAAGCAGGATTCCATAAATCCAGCCATTTTCTCAAAGCCTTGGACGAACATGACAGAAGCAGCAGCTGGAATAGGCTCTTGATCCAACCAATTGCATTTCTCAGAGCTACTACTTGGGAAAATAAAATAAAAGTTCTTACTACCAAGTATCCCARGCTACTGAGTGGTTGTGAGGTGGAGCCAGGGTACTAAACCTGGAGCAYTGGATATCTAGAATCCCTCTGCCAAAGATGTGGCCGCCAGTCACAATGGAAAACAAGAGAACTCTGCGTGGCACATGTGGAGCCATTTCCAGGACTAGGCTGAAAATACTCCCCATAAYTCCCCTGCCACTTTGGAAAACCTGCTGGTCAGTGCTGGCTCACACCATGGTCCCAAAGAAAAATCCTTGAACACGAGGGACCTTGTACTCTCCTACCTCAGAGGACTGATTGCACGAAAGTACCTCAGAGGCCGKGTGGATGCCACAAGAAGTTTTAAATGAGTCATCATTGTGTTGAATCAGGAAAGATAGCAAATATTTCATGGAGTAAATGGTCCTGTTCTCATCTTCACAAGCAGGACAGGGACATACTCAGTGGTACTCACTTTCCAATATCTGGAAAGGCTTTCCCTGTTCAGAGGCAGCCCTAAAACAAAGTGAGACTTGGTGATCAGCCACCAGAAATTCACAGGCTTCCTTCAGGACAAGGAAGCAGGAGCAGAAATCCAGAGATCCGAGCAGCTTAGCCCACTTGGGATGTTTAGATGTCCCCCAGCTGCTCGCTGGGACAACGGAGTGAGAATGCACAGTCAGAAGTCAGGAGAGGGAGCTGCAGAGAGCTGGCAGAAACCTAAGCCCCGACTCTTCTTTGATCAGCATTTTCCAAGCCCATTTATCCGAGTCCTGCTGAGGTTTGGGAAGGATGGCAGTCATTCTTCACACGGTGACTGTGTTTACAGAGCTGTCCTGGAGCCCCTCAGCAGGAGGGGTTTCCCACTCCCTCTCCTGGCAGCTGGCACCTTGCCCCTCGCGTGAGCCAGCCCAGGCCCCGCCGGCCCTTCCCCTGGTGCCAGCCCAGCCCTTTGCCCACGGTGGGCAGCCAGGCAAGGCCACTGCCCCACCAATCCTCCCTGACCGACGCGTGGGGGAAGGACGTGCACAGAYCACCTCTCTGGACACAGCACGGAGGGAATTCTCTGGAGCTGCTGCCCTGGAGAGGGTTTGTCCCGCTCCGACTTCCAGGCAGAGAGCGCGGCGTGGCCTCTGTCAGAGCGTGACTCACGAGCGCTTCTGCCATCATCCCAGGATGTTCAGGCAGAACAAATAGCATGTGACCCGGGGCCAATCACAGCTGGGAATTTGGATTAAAAATAAAAGAGGAATGAGAACATTTGTCACAGAATACTCTGTCCTTCAAGGAGGAGGAAATTTTCTACCGGGGAATAAAAACAGCATTTATTTTTATTAAAAGTGCTTCTGTTTCGCTCGGTTTTTTTCCTGACCCTCAGAGCAATTCTCCCTCGTGGGTTTGGCTTAGGGAAACAACACAATGTATGTTCTTTCTCAGACTGGGAAGAGGGAATGTTGCACCTGTGAAAAGCTGCCTGCACCTTGCACTTCCGAACAAAGTGAAAAAGCAATTGGATTGAGATGCCTTACAGTGGATACACRTGGGACTGACATCCTGCTGCCRAACAGGGGCAGAACAAGGAGGAAAGTTTACACTGTTGTTGCCTGGAACAGAAGTTTGGGGAGTGTCCAGGCTGGGWTTGGTAAGGGGATTATCTCCTCGGGGTTAATTCCCAGCCGGTGAGGCAGGGATGGAACTCTCCAGTGGAGGCAAGGCCCAGGCAGCGCTGTGCTCCGAGCGCTCACCTTGTTTGCCAGAGAGCTGCCGAGGAACGAAGCTGTGCTGCCACGTAGGCCACAGGAGCGCAACAACCTCTCGGAAACAACCACCAGACCGGGGTTTTATTGAGTTTTGGGGTTTTGTTTGTTTTGAGTGTTTTGTTTATTTGCTGTCGGTTTTTTGGTAACGCCCRTTCCCGCGCCGCTTCTTCGAGAGCAGGCACAGGAGCATGGCTGGGCTCGGCACTCGGTGCCACGAAAACCTTGGGAAGAGCCTGGTCCGCTCTCTCCACAGCTCCTGCTCTCCAGTTGRTCACCCACTGCCAGGGCTGGGGCTTGCTGCTGCCGTGGTTACACATTCACCTGCCCTGTATTCCCCGAGCGCAGCAACAATCGCCCGAGAGGCACAAAATTCCCTGCCGGAGGATGTCGTCATTCCTTTATCAGCTGGCAGGGACGCGCCGCTATCAGCGCGGCAGGGCCGGGGCGGTGGCACTCTGCTCGCAGATTGTCACTCTGCTGTTTTGTCTATGTGCCCGATCCTACACGAGCGAGCCAAGGAATTTTGCGAACTCAGCCGCAGCACTTGAGGCTTTGCAAAGCTCTGTAAACAAGAGCTCCCAGAGAAGAAATCCAAGAGCACGCTGTGGCAGGGAAAAGGATGGTTTAAATACGGTCAGTGAGAATTACTTACACAGTTCATCAATCGAGTGACAACCGAAAAGTGAGATCTTATTTATAATCCCTCTTTGCTCTGGGTGTAGCGAGAGGTTAGGAGATGKCAGGAAATTAAAATCGTATTTTATTTTTCCACCTGCTTGCCTCTGTTACGCTGTGGCCAGGAGTCCCGGTGCATTCCGTAAGAGGCCTCAGGCAATGTGGGAGCAATAATGAAACTGAAATYCTGGGAGCAACTGCAGCACCTGAGGGGAGGATTGGAGGCTGGCTTCAGCCATAGGTTATTGCACACATTTTTCAGGCGGCTGATAACAGGGAAAATAACTGTGCTGAAAAATAGATAGACACTGATTTCCTTGGTTTACTTGAGGAACAGATTTCCAAGAGCACTGAGTCAGAAGAATGATTTCTTTCTTATAGTTCTGTTTCCTTTCTTCACTTAAGTGTTGAAATCAATTATCTAAATCAAAGGAAATCTATGGTGATTATTASGCTGAAACCTTCAGCCTCTGCTAAACCAGTCCAGTGTGTGTTTTTGTCTCATTTTCTGTTACTTAAAAACAGAAATGATGTGGAAAACTTGGTAAAAGAATGGACTTGAAGCAAGGCTGTATTTAACACGGTGCCACCATCACTTGAGTAATCAAGTTGTTCTCAGCTCTGCAGGACTGGAATTCAAAGAAGCATTAAAGAACACTTGGGATATCAGGGACAAATGTCACTATTCAAGGGAAGTGGGTGGAGGGACTGGTGAAGGACCTGAATATCACACTTAGAACAGAGAAATAGAASGAAAGTGCTAGAAGGGGATCAGACATCTTCTAATCCATTCTGTTYCGAGTTAGGAGCTGAGAACCTTGARCTGTTCCTGGGAGACTGAAAGGGGAAAACAGAAGTTGGKGTTGGAGGCATTTGAAAGAGGGGCTGCTGTAGAAGGTTCTGTGGAGTTTCCTCTTTCATTGGAGGTTTATTTGAGGGCAAATGCACAAAGCTTTGTGTGCCACTGCTGGACAATGGCAGGTGTAGCCTGTTCTCTTCACCATCTCCTGTTTTTTACGAGCACCTCTGGGACCTGCACACTCACACAGTTAAACACACATTCAATCTGTTTGTTGTCTCAAAGGTGGGGTTTTGTTGGCAGCTCCAGGGCTGAAAATGCTGGTACCAGGGACATGGAAAAAACCCAACACATTGAAGCTAAATTAAGGACACGCTTTGATTAATCCCGCTTGACTTGCAGCTCCTGATTTCATGGGGCAGTGGGGAGGACATTTGTGTTTGTTTCAGTGCTTAAACCTTTGCTAATGAGAACAGTATGGACATAAATATATAGAACAAGCATGTCTCTCTTTGAAAGCAATAAAGATGCAGCTCATTTCCAGGGACAAGCAGAGTGGCAGTGGCTGCAGGAGCAGCAGCAGCAGCTGATTGTGTGATCTCTGTTGCCCAATTCCACCTGTTAATGGCTTTCTGTCTTTCCCGCTAAAGGAGCTGTTTCCCACATTTGAATACTCCACCACACTTCAAGGAACACTCTGCCTTGCAGACCCTTCCCCTCTGCTCTTGGGTGCACCCCCTGAAGATTTGCAGCTCCCCCACCCCCAGCCTGCAAGCGCTGCTGTTCCTTCCAGCCCTGATTGCATCTTATCCCCATGGCACACGCAGTTGCCTAACAGAAACAAACATTAGGAAAGCATTTAATGTATTGTTGCTTGTCCTCTGATAATAAATGCAACAGCTGGAAACAAAGAGGGGAACTGTCACCTGGAACAGCCAGTTCCAAGCACCCAGCATTCTGGGAGAGGGCCCAGGGACGTGCACGGTGCAGTCAGCAGTGATCTTCCAGGGAGGGCTGGATTATGCTTTTGGAAAGGCAAATCTGAACCCTTTTTCTTGAATATTATGATAAATATCACCGTCAGACCACACCTGGATTACAAACTCAGTCTGATCCTCTTATCTGGTTTCCAGATGGATGGATTTAGAGAGCTCTGAATTCAGGCTTAGGATGGTGGTCTGCAATTATTTTGTTTTCTGAAAATGCTGGCAGCCCTTTTACCACCTGCTTGTGCATATAGAGCAAAGGGATGGCAAAGATGCCTCCAGGGATCTCCCACTGGATGCAAAGCTCAGTCCTGCTCTGCAAAGCCAATCTCAGCTCTTCCAGCAAGGCTGGGTCCAGGTCACAGGAAAATCCAGTGAGAAATGTCCTCAGTACATGGAATCATTGGAGCCCTGGAGCACCCTGAAGACTTGGAAACAACCTTGGCAACCACATCCCAGCATGGGGAGAAGCAAACACCACCACATCAAGTGGAGGGGCTGCATAACAGTAAAATCACAGATTTCTATTCAGGCAGACCCCAAATTTCTTGTGCCTCAGGTTTTCTTTGCCCAATACAAGGTTGATGTGAAGGTGGAAAGGAAAAGAAAGAAGAATGAATTAATGATCTGAGGTTTGCCAGGTTCCATGGATATATGATATCATTTAGTTTCTTTCAAATTTCCTAGATTAGGTGAGAGAAAGAAGCTTCTCTATATGACTGGAAAGGACACACAGAGTGGCACATTATTGTGGAGATTATGATTTGTCTCATTTTTATTTAGTCATCTAAAATTTACCTCCAGAGAACAAGAAAATCCCAGCCTGAAACATTGATCCCTGCAGGAGATGAATGCCAGGCTGAGCTCCTCTCTCTGTAGAATGAGACTAATTGGATGCTTGGCTTTTGGACAGACTTAAAGCAGATATTAGAAATCAAGCCATGATATACATGCATGTTTTTGCCTGGTAAATAGTCAAACAGAGGAGAAGGCCTAGAAGGAACCTAGAAATTAATCCAGAAACAGATGATGACAAAAAAAAAAATAAATCTGAGACTTTTTGGTGTAACTTAAACATCCTTTTYCCCTACATAAATGAAGCCCTGTTAATTAGCCCAGATACCTTTCCAGTGTCTTATACCATCGTTTTTTCTGCAGTTTTTAGATCATTAATGTCCATTAACTCCTGACATATCAGAGAGAATGTTAAGGAAAAAAATATTACTTCTCTAAAAGGAAAAGAATGCTATGAAAACAAACTGCGGCTTTTGAGGACTTTTTGCAATTTCCTGAGGCTTTTTCTTGAACTGGGGAACATCGAGTCCTCACTCTGCAGCAATTCGTGGGAACAGTGGACTATGCACGAGAGACTGGATCGGTCCATTAGGGGGAGAGGCAGAATAATGCAACCACTGGCTTTCCAAATGCCTCTGGAAAGAGCTGCCGTCTCCAAAGCACAGCCTGAGTGGGAGGAGGCAGCCAGGGATCTGAAATGCCACCAGGAAAACACCAGCCTGGCTGTGRCAGTGCAGGCTTGGAAGGGTGGCTTCCCTCACCAAGGAACAGGGTTTCTCAAGGAAAGAAATCCATGTCCTACATGAGAAATAAGGTGCTTTTCTTTGGGTATTTCCTAAAGAAATATCCTTCATCTCAGGGCTGCCTGTGCCATGAAAGTCCAGCCCAGGACATGSCAGCCGTGGGCAGTGGTGGGCAGGGTGAGTTGTGAGCCAAGCAGATGTTTTGGCCACCAAGCAGTGCCTGCCTTTTTCAGCAGCAGCAGCTCAACACTGCTGAGCTCTGGGATCTGCTCTCTCCACATGCTCCTGTTACACTGCCTTTGTTCCACGGTTTGGAATGGCACCTTGGAGTTTGGCCTCGCACGGGTAAAACTTCACATTTCTGCTGGCTGAACTCTGTCGTGGTGATTCCAGACACTTATCTCGATATCTCAGGATGGGGTTGAATGAAAATCTTGGCTCCAGGATGCTCGAGTCTCTGATGGGATTTGGGAATTGTAGGTGCGCTGTGTATTTTGTTAGCCCAGGCACTGCGCAGATGGCACCCAGAAAACCCCTCGTGCACCCCAGCYGGGATGATTGCTCGGTTTGACAGCAAACTATTCCAAAAAATCTATTCCAAAATACTTTTTCATCCACTTTTGCACCTGTAATAGCTTCAGCTTTCAATGCTTCCCCAGTTTGCTTATGTGAATGTTACATGTCRTGGCACATGTACTGCTTCCCCCACGCTCACAAGGTCAATTATGCTGTCAAAAAAGGAAATTAAATTAACAGGGCATGATTTTAGTCTTGACAAAAGTACTTATTATGTTGCTATTGGCTGGATATCCTCAGATGGATAGTTCCTCAAATCAGGAACTAATTAGCTCTGTGRAGCCTGACTAACCTGTAATGCTCTTGGTCCTTTCTTTTTCTTAAGAAAGAAAAAAAAAATAGAAGAAAGAAATCATTCCTTCTTAGGTCCTCTGAGGCCTCACTTTTCCGTGATCCATGAGTTCTTAGAGATAATCATTTAATGGTTCAGATTGTTTTAGCTATTTCCTTAAATACTCCAGGGTAAATTTCCTTGCAGCTTGCTCACTTGAATGTACCTAACCCAGCTGAAGAGATTTAACCTATTCTCTTCCTCCTCTCCACGCTCCAGTTTGTTGCTAATTTTAATTATTCTAAGCATCTGCTGGGAGTTAACCTTTGCTGTGAAGACCGAAGCAAAGAGGCTATTGAACAATTAATCTTTATTCTTCTGTTATTTCCTCATTTTCCCTTGGCAGTACTGGGATTTTTGTCTTTTTGTTTGTTTGAATGTACAGAATCTGTTCTCATCTCCTTTAATGCCTCCTGCAAGCTGTAGTTTTCTGCTTTAATATTGGAACACCAATGGGTATTTCCCACCATGGGTCTGCACAAAAAGAAGGGAAGTGCTTGATTTTAGAGCCAGGGTGGAAAAAGGTGCCCWGCAAAGTCAGCTCCAGTGATGTGCCCCAACCCAGAAACTGGGGGCATTCCATTGCTTACAGAACATATCACTAAATTAATTTTGATTTACTGATTATTAGACAGCTACACTGACCCGAGGTGGTTTAGGGTAGTGGTTCTTCATGTGTTATCCAGGCACCCCTGGATAACACTCAGGAGCTGAGAAAGTAACACTTAAAACCATCAGGAGGAGGAAAAAAAAAAGAGAAAAAAAGGAAAAAAACCCCAAAAAGTTGCTCACCTCCAAGTGAACACACAACCRGGGCAACGGAGTTTTAAAGGAACAGTCCCAGGTTAGGTTTCTTTTTGCAAATTAAAATATTTCTAATGGTGATTTAGAATTGATTTTTCCTTGGAAAAAGGAATATTTTCAGGTATCCTGCAGAAGGTGCTGCAAGAGGAGGGAYTGAGGATGAGGGGTTAGCGTGCAGCTGGCTTTGGGATGATGTGAGGCTGCTCCCTTGCCTGCACCTCCCCATCAGTGAAATGAATCAATGGGCGCTGATGGYTGTACAGCATTTGGAGCGAGCTGCTGGCAGGCCATTCCTGAACTCCCCTTCTCCTTTGGATGGATCCTGCACGGAGCTGCAAACGCAGAGAGCCGAGAACGGCCGGGCAGAACGACGTGTTTGCTTTGGGAAAGGTGCAGTCGGGAGGCTGAGATGTTATCTCTGCAAACCGCATTTGAAAGACATATTAAAATGCCCAATAAAACATGTTGGCTTCTTAATCCATTGAGCAATTACTCATTTCAAATTATAGCAGCGGCATTAAAACGCAGCTGGGGGAATTTCTAAGAAAATCAGGAGATACAATCATATGACAACATCCTTGTGCCCTGCAGTCCTGACAGGCAAAATGCCTCCCGAGCTCGAGGAGCTCTTGTGTGTCTGAGCTTTATTTGGAACAAAAAGCTCTTTGCCCTGCACCTATCAAAGTGCAATTTTTGCTCCTCTGGCTGTCAGGCAGAATGTACCCACTGTCTGTGATTTAAGACTCACCAGGCATGCCAAGAATATATTAGCTGGCTCTTGGCAGCAGGAGCTGTATTTGTGTAACAACAAGCTTTAAAACCCTCTTAAGAAACATTGTCTGATCTGTAGCATGGGACTCATTCATTTTGTTGTTGTCATTTCACTGAAAAGACAACAAAAAAAATGTGCACAAGACATGTCTCCAAAAATCTGTAGGGCACTTTGGAATGTCTTTAAAAAAAACCCAAAAAACAAACAAGCAACAAACAGCATGACAGATTGGGTAATAGCTGCATCTATCTGCTCCTTCCTGAAGGCTTGTTTGTAATGCAGAGGAGAATGTTTGTTGTGTCTCCTGGACACGCTGCTGTCCCTCCACTGTCTCACTGTGTGAGTTGCACAAGCATTTCAAAACCAGGGCCTAACGTCAGGCTCTGAAATCTCTATTKGAGTGTGCAGGATCCAGCTGCTTTTGGCTCAGCACTTCTGGACACCAGACCTTGGGAATGCCAACCAAGGGACAAGGAGAGGCCAATGAGTTAAACCTGCAGTGTGAGGGACAAGGATTTCAAGTCCCTGCGCTGCCCTCCAGATGAGCACTGTGACTTTCTGTGTGTATTTATTTGTGAAAAGGAAGAGGTCCATCGGAAAAACTAATGGCAGGGGAACTGCCTGCCCTGGCCACGATACCTGCTGGAGTGAGGGACATGAAATTCCAGTACTGTGGCTCAAAATAAGCCTGACTGGGCTTTTGTTGATGTAGTCATGGAAGTTTCGAGCTGTCTCATGTTTGTCCCAGTGCAGACCAAAAGTTCATTTTGTGGATTGCATTTGTACTTGCCTTTGCAGGAGCGTGCTCCTGTTTCCACCCTCAGCAGGCAACCTGCCCATGAGTTCCCAGCTCCCTGCCAGCCAGAGCTGCTGAGGAGGAGGTCTGCTCCTCCTGGAGCTGGCAAGATGCTCCTTCCCGAGATGCCTGGAGGTTGCCATTGACCTCAGGATGGCTGGAGAGGGCAGGGACAGCTGGGGCTGCACGGCTCCCCTCCCCTGGCACAATGGTTTCGGGGAAGGAAATGCTATTATAATTTGTATCCTCAGCCCCTTGGCTGSAAACCAAACTGCCATAACTCTGAGCGGGACAGGCACTCACGGCCAGCAAGGGCACGGGCCGGATGCAGGGGACAGGAACTGGGGACAATGGGAAGAATCTGGGGTGCAGCAGGAGCCGCGGGCTGTCCCCTGCCTTGCGCCGGCCCTCAGCTCCTTGCGCAGGGACTCTATGGAACGATTTGAACCAGGCAGAGCAGCAGACACTCCTTGGGACAACGACATCTCCTCTCTGCCCCTTCGAACAATGCCCACAACTGAATAACAACGTTCCTGCAAGTGGAAGTTGGAGGATTCTCGCTGTACGGAAAGAAATTTCTCAGCCACTGGAACTGAGTGAGGCTCGAGCCCAGCCCGGGATGGCAGTGCTGGCCTGGGATTCACACCGTGCTCCTGACAATCCCTTTTCACTGCCACTAACGCCTGATTCAGTCTTCAAAATACTTTGCATTTACTGTTCTTCAAACATCCTTTCTGCATATTTGGGACAGGTACCCCCAGTGTTCCGTTTAGGGTGGAATCCTGCCCGCTTTGGATACCCAAACCCCGCACTGTGGCAGTGTGGGGACAGCTGGGAGCCAGGAAACTCCTGTGCACACCCTTCTGGGGASGCCAGCTCTACAAATACTCCTGGTTCAAAGACTGCTTGCTTGAAATCTTGTCCTGACAGTGGCCAGAACCCAGCCCCTGAGCACCTGAGTGGTGTCACTTGTAACACAAATGTGATTTTTCCCTAAACGTGAACAGCTTCTACRTTCTTGGCCCAGATTTGAGGATGTTTCCTCAAATGGGGAAGTTTTCAGTGAAACTCTGGGTTAATGGCCTTGCAGGCTCACTGTTGGTTAAGGTACACAGGTTTATTGTGTACGAAGGGAAGTGGAGAGCAAACAGATGAAAGATGATATATAAAATTCATAAGTGGGTGCTTTACAGCCCACTGGTTCCTCCCTCACAATAGAGCCCTGCCCATGGCACGGGAATTGGAACGAGATGTTCCCTAAGGTCCCTTCCAACCCAACCCATTCTGCGATAATAAACGTGTTAAGTTGTATAATTTCCAATAATGACAATTTATTGTGGTACCACTCATGCTGTACCTGGCAGTTAAACACCTCACAATCTCCTATAAAGAGCAAATTAAAAGTTATGCCTTTGGGGAACCAAAAATAGCTTACATCAGAAGCTACCCTCTTTGTGAGTACAGAATTTTTACTGCTGGGTGCCAAAAGTACCCTGTTCAGCACCCAGACTATCCAGATAACTCCTACCAGCCACCTTCACAGCCCTGTCATGTTTGCAAAATCCATTTCTTAGCATGACCTCATCCCCTGTAATTTCATTTTGGTGTGATGCCATTGCCTCCAAGGACATTTTACCAGATTTGAATTGTATTTGCAAGCAGACTCTGTACCTTGGCATTACGATGGGAAGTGCAATGATTTTTTGCTGTGGAGTTCACCCGGAAAAGAAGGTGAAGATCTCCCAGTGACTGAAATTTCCACTGCCTTCATACATTTTAATTTTTCTCATAACAGCTGCAAAATAAAAAAAGGCTATTAATTTACTAAGCATTTAATATGTTTTATTTTTAACAATTAGAACAAACCTGTTTCTGATAGTTATTTGCAGTTTTTCCACTGAACTGCAAGTACAAGCTTAATAGTGGGGCTCAGGGAATTTTATTCCATAAATTGACCTTGCTAAAGCAAAGCACCTTGGAAGTCCTATCTTCTTTGAATCTGGCTCTATTACCCTTGTTTCCATTTTACTGTAAAAATCCATGGACTACAAATACCAAATATTTGTAGTCAAGCTGTGCATGCAGAGTGCAGATGCAGAAGAACCTGCACAGCTCTGTGTTTGCTCACCTACCAGTCTGGAATTAATCCCATTCATTCACATTAAAATGTGAAAACTAAAGGAAAAGGAAGTATAAAAGAAGTGTGGAAATGTTCAGCTAAAGAGCTACAAGATCTTCTCATTGAAGTTCACCTAAGAGGCAGCAAGTAAAACATAATGTGGATTCTGACACACTGCAGTGAAACCATTCCTTGGGATTGGACACATCCTGATCTACTTCTCACTGCAGGGCTCCAATCATTCCTTTCCTTTGGATTTATTCTGGTTTGAGGCTGAACTGGGAAGGAATTTTGTGAGTGAGTATCCTTTCCAAAAGGACCTCCCCATGCAAATGGACACCAACTGGAATTTTGAAYGTGGACAGCTTGGAATTTGTGTCTCTGCACACATGTGGGAGTTCTACTCACAGATTAGTGCTCATGGTTTGGGTTCTGTGTCATAGAAAGAGAAGGAAACCCAGCAGCCCGAGTTCAACAAGAACAGCTGATCCAGAGAAATCTCATTGATCAGTTCAAGCTATGATCCTCTTGCCAAATGGAGACCCAAATCCTTGGTTTTAGGTCTGGAACCCAAAGCTTGCCCTTGCTACAGGAGCCACCTCCTTTGCTCTGCTGTGATTTTTCATTTCTTACAACAGGAAGAAGATGGATCTCCCTTGCCAGCAAGCAGATGTCCACCAAGAAGGTTTTACTAACTTATCAATTGCAAAATCCCTCACTGCAATCCTTCATAAAATCAGATGCCCTCTGTCCTTCCTCCCACTCCAGCTTAGTTGCCAAAACTTACATACAAAATTATTACTGTAATGTTTTATAGTCACTGGGAAAAAAATATCCATTTGGTCTTACAGAATGATGTGAAATGAATCTCTGGCCTCAAAAGAAAAAAAAAGTCTATTAAAAGTAGCTCTTTTTCCTCCCTCCTCCCTCTCCCAGGCCCCTTTTGCTCCCCTCCCCCAACAATAAAGGATGTTTTGGAACAGCCTTTTCAGGAAACATTTCCACAGCAAAATGCAGCATCATTTATAATATTTAAAGCTACATTTTTGTTGAGATGGCTTGGCAGGCTTTGCTTGCAAATCTGGCAGGATATGGCCAGCTGAGAGTTAGCACTAACAAACTGAGGATATGCTGACACAACAGAATGCTTTAATCATCATTGCAGCAAGCAGGACAAGATCTTCTCCTGCACTGCCAGCTCTTCCCAGTGTGAGAACCAATGGTGCTGCGTATTCCTCCTTCCCTCCCCTGCCTCTGGAGAGTTCAGTTTTCCCTTGCTGTCTCCACTGAACTAAAAAAACCTCGTTGGGTAACAGCATATAACATAATGAGCAATGGATATTCCTCTTGGCCAATGCTGTGATGAAAATGCTCCCCATTTCCAACACAATAAGGAAGCTTAATAATTAAAAAGAAAGCCCTTAACCAGTATGTGTCTCAACAGAAGGGCTATTTTCACTTGCAGCTAAAGCTCTTTTTTGGCTTTACCCTTTTCTAAGGCAGGGCTGAAASCCATGTTCAGTTAGCAAAATCCTAATTAGAAACTCGTCCTGTTTGAGAGTTGGGAACTGATCTCAGCCATTTGCAAAAATCTATCGAAGCAAATTAATGTCACATTTCAAAGAAGCCCTGAAGCATTTAACTCCAAAAATTTAGGAGTTGCTGCCTTGACTAATGCTTGCCCAGAGCAAGACTTGCCCGGAGAATTCCTGCCACTTGATCCAGCCAAGCTACAGCCTTGCAATACTTGAGGATTTGTTACATGAAGCAATAAAGAGGTGTCGTGAAAGAGACTGTGAATTGAACAAACCTTGCCTATTTTGGGAGCAAATCCATTTATAGATGCTGTTCACTGGCTTTGTTACACTAAAACTTCTTGCAAACACGRAGTCCAYGAGTTTTTTGACTGTTACAAAGAAKAAAGGTAGAATCCTGTAAGATCCTGTATRTGGATCCTGAACAGGACACCATAAAATTCACTTCCTGCTCCCTCCCTTTGCCTTGTCTTGGTGTGGAGGTTCCTTGGGACAGTGATGGGCTCTGTAAGGCCAAGTTCAGGAGGACCTTCTGGTCTGGTTTAGGAGCTGGACTGATGTGTCCTGGGATTTTGTACAGGAAAATGAGTGGGATCTGTTTTGAGGCAGCTCTCAGGACGTCTGACTCAGAGGTATCAAACACAGCCAGTTTGTGCTGTCTGGAGCTGCACCCACAGATCACCAGCAGTGCTTTCTGTGGGGGGGCTGTACCAGAASTGCATGTTGTGTATGTTGTTTCTGTGCACACACACATATATAACGCTATCAGATTGCATCCAAAGGTCTGGAATCATTTCCTTCTTTCTTCTGTTGTTGGGTCAGTCATTGACTCCTCATTGTTTACTTAAAGCCAGTGAACATGTCCTGCCTTGCCACCCCAATTTCCTATCCATACCCTGCATATCAAAATGAAAATCCAGAAGTTCAGAAATTGTTTTTCCTACAATAACCACTTTCAGGGCTGAGAAGAATGGAAGTAGGTTGCTTGTATCCATGTGGTCGGATACATCYCTGTGCAAGGCAGTTGGAATGGGATTTATGATGAGACACATAAGTTTGTCCAATGCTTGAACGAAAACCTGAAGCATTTGACKGAGCTGCTGATCCAGGAAGTGTTTACTGGGGTTGTTTCCCCTCATTTTTGTTTTCCTCCTTCCATAAATCTCCAGCTGCAGCTTTGTATTGCTCGTGTTTACAAAGTCGATGTTACATCCCATTTGAGGGATATTACCTCTTATTTAAAAGGGAAAAACTCCCATTAAAACGTACTCAGCCTCAAGACAGCATTGTCTGCAATTGCAAATCAATAATAAATCCTGATCCCCCAGGGCTTGACTGTACCCACAGTGATTGGAACCTTGGTGTGTGTGCTGAGGGGAAGGGCTCAGTCACACAAGTTGGGACAGCAGTTCTCAGGAAGTCCATTTTCCATTTTCCAGTGTTTCAGAGTGCTGAGAGCTGGCTGTGTTGGGAAAAGTTCTGTTAGGAAGTGCTGCAGGGTGGTTAATTACCCACACCAGGGGGACCGACAGGTTTGCACTGCTGTTATGGAAACCATGATTAAAATGGTCTCAGCTGCCTTTGCCATAACAGTGGGGATGCTGGAGATGTTTTCACCTCCTCTCAATTTTCAGTCCAGGCCCTCACAGCAACTTTTGCTGTAGAAATGGTCTGAAGAAGGAAATTTTTAATGTGAGAATTGTCTGAAGAAGGTAACTTTTCCTGTTAAACAGGGACCTTTGAGCTCCTACAAGGAATGTCTGATGCCTGCCGTGGAGAGGGAAATGGGCAGTGGTTGCTGGGTGTGTGCAGGGACACCAAATGACTTTCTCTGGACACGATTTACCTCCAGTTTTTCTACTGAGAAAGCAGATCAGTGTGAAATACAAGACAGAAAAGCAGCTCAGAAGTTTCAAAGCCTGTGGGAACGCTCCAGTATCCCACAGCATCCCCGAGGATGTGATGATGCAGTGCACAGATGACTGAGGAACAGTGCAACACCAGCAGAATGAAGCTCTTCAAAGGCAGGCATGGACCAGCTGACTGCTTCTATTTTTGAGTTGTTAAATGTTTTGAGTAGCACTGAAGATCAAAACCCAAATTGTTCGTTTGTGGCGTAGCCCATTCTAACCAAAACTCTGGAGAGTCTGAAAGTATTACAACCTGCTTATGAACTCCCATTAGCAAGTTTTTGTTTTTAATAAATAAAGTCCCATAGAAACAGAAAGTATTTACAATTAGATCAAAATTCTGAATATAATTCACAAGAGAAAATGCTATTTTTTGAGAAAATGTTTTCATATCCTCATAACAGTCATTTGTTCTAAATTAGTACATAGCAATTGTCCATTAAATGAACATCTTTCCCTTAAGACCTATCCTTGTAGAAAAGTATTTTAGGCAAAACTTCTTAACCATGATGTAACCGTTTAGAATCACAACATTTCAGTGATTAGTAACTCACACAAAAAATTAACACTTTGCATGGCTTGAGGCAAACATGATGAGTAACTACCAATATGTGAGAGGAGACAGGGTGGAGGGAGAACAATATGTTTTATTAGAGCAGCTTATACAGTTGAAAGAAAAGTTTAGGCTTTTGGGCATTCAGTCCCTTCATCCTGATCAAGGACAACACCCATTCCTGCAAAACTGTCTTCTCTTTCTTCCTTACACTGTTATTACACTGCCACTCTCAAAATACATGGATTGTTGGGCTGAGTGGCTTAGACACTGTCAGTGCTGAGGGGACAGCCTCACAAATATTACCCCATGCAGGAGTTGAATTAAGCTCTTTGGTTAATGTGCTCCTGGGTTACACAGATTTTTTCAGTACTTTAACAAAATACTGAACTCAGTTTCCCTGTCAGAGCACCTCTGCCAGTCCTTTTCAAATAATTTTGAATATTGCTCACGTAAGGACATGCCCTAGAATTCCTCTTTGTTTGAAACCACTTCTGAACTTCCACTTCTAGGGAAGCCAGTGGGAAATTGGATTGTATAAGAAATGCAGGCTCAGATGAATAGTTTCTGCTGTGTGTTGCTATTACAGGAATTCAGTGTTGGAGCTGGGGTCCATCTCAGTGCCAGTTCATCTTGGACCCTACGGGAGGGGACGAGCTCTGCACCTTAACAGAGGTTCTCCCACTAAGGGGTGCATGGCAACATTTCAAACGAACAGTGGGAAAGAAAACAGAGAATATGTTGTTTTGCATTGTAACAGCCACGAGTGAGTGTGCATGTAATTCCTGCCAGTGCCACGCTCAGCTGGCACAACTCGTCTCTCCTGAAATGTGCAGCAAACATGCAAGGCTGAGCATTAACTGCAATATTGTGTGTGCTCCGGGGCAATCCTTTCTGAGCCACCTGAAATGATCTCACTGCAAGCTTAGCGAGATCAAAGCTCTTCTCTTCAGCCTCGCAGTGACTTCATCTCAGTGCAATTCCCCCTGGGGGCTGTAAGCCTTGAGGCTGAGTGATCCAATTCTCCAAACTTCCTGGTGGGCACAACACTCACTACTGACCACAGGCCCACAGGTTACCTGAAATAAGCAGTAGGAAATGCTTCCAGGTGTAGAAGGCATGAGCTGAAGGATTTATTTCAATATTCACCTCTCTCGGCTTCTTTATTGCATAATTTGCATCAACTTAGAGTTTCAAGGTCTGCATGAGGAGTAAAGCCAATTTGTACTCCCTGAAGATCCTACTCTCASAGACAGCCACATCAGCTCTTTGTCCACTTGGGTATCACCACTCCCCTTGTCTCACTAAGTTTAAGGCACATTTTTTGCTACATAAATAAAAATATGGACATGGGGAGGAAACCAAGGGTATTCAATTGGGGACCTCTCCTTACTYTGATATATAAATTACAATTAGTGGCTTTTATTCCCAGCAGTTCCTCTTCTGGTCCACCAGTGTGGGTCCCCCCTGCTTGACTTTGTCAGGGGTCACATTCACAAACTGTCAAACRTGGGCAGGTGAAATGTGAATCTCAGGGACTCTCACCTCACTACTGAGAATACCCAAGAACAAGAGTGTAAGGACATTTGCCTTCTGTTAAATTTGTTCACTCTCCTGTGCTCTGCTCCCAGTGGAATTCTTAGGTGACATTATAGGGCAACACATGTAAGAAAACAATCTCAACAGCAAGGAACATCCCCAGTATCCTTTGGATGAACACTGATAGCTCAAGTCAAACTAAGGGTGCAGGGTTTCCACCACATCTTTTCAAGAATTAATCCAACCCTTGCTTCTGTTTAGGAGCTAATTTGTCACGCTATTTCAGTTTTCCATATTTTCAATATGTTGTTCAATGACAGTTCATCAAACAGTCTGGGAAGGTCTCAGGCCAAGAGGTTTGTACCGACCCATTCCAGCCCAGCTCTGGCTGCTGTGGGATGGGAATTGGAGGCACTGGGGAGCAGCTGCTGCTCCACCTGTCTCACACTTGCACAGCAGAGGAATCAAAAAGGCTCTGTTCCCTAAGAGTGCTGAGCAGTGCATGTTCCTTCCTTAATTCATTCTTGAAATTGCATCTGATTTTTGGGTTTGCTCRCAAATGATRGGCCTAATTCTTACTTACYCCARGCCACCTCTACAGAGCTCYSTCAGTGTCAAATCATATTATGGAAGGCACAAATATTGTCAGACCTGACACTTCTAACTTTGRCTTTTTAAACTCTCATGGGAAGTTACACTAATCTGTGACTGAATKTTATTTTGCTGCTGCCTTGGGAGCACAGAATCGAACGTAATACTTCAAACATTTCCCTAGAAATGTCCAAGGAGAAAGGTTTTTATTTAGTTGAAAATTTAACTGCATGCTTAACCGACTTGAGTGAAGCATCAATCATACTGGACAAGCAATTTTAAGAAATAACATAGTTAAAAAATTAATTCTGAAAATACTGCCAACAATTTCATGATATAGATATTTTTAATATTAAAAGTAAATTGTAAATGTGTCTTTATAAACAATATGCATAAAATAGATCTACTATACTAAGCTCTCTCTTTTTTTTTAAATGCTGTTTCACAGTAATTTCTTAGGTACACAAAGTTTTCCCTCAAAGAAATAGTGCAATCTGAAGAACATACATTATGTCAGGGGCTTAGGACTGCTCTGCTCATTAATACAAGTCCTTGTAGATCTCTTGTAGGAGCGGGTGCAGGCTCATGTCCGTCTCGGTTTTCTTGATGATCTGCAGGAGCTGCACGTGCTCCGTGACAATCTGCCTGAGGTCCGTCATTTTCTGCAGCAGCTTTGCAAAGAGCTGCGAGGACTCGGGGTGGTTGAGCTTCAGCTGCAGCTCCAGGGCTTGCAAAAGGTTGTCCTGAATGTCCTCGATGGGCTTCACGTTTAACAGGCCGGGCCGATCTGGGAAGCAAAGGGGAGGTGGAAATGATGAACACACGGAAACGTCAAGCTCACCTATTCGTTTCTTACATATTTCTTAGCATATTCGGCCTTTACAGATGGCATTTCCTGAGAAACGTCTGACAAGCAGGTAGTTGGTAMGATTTTACTGGGATTTGCTCAAAGAAGCTTTAGGACTTGTCTTGGAAATGGTTCAAGCGGTGCAGTTTATGCACTACTACACTACTCCACTACTACAGGGGATTTTCCACAGTAAACAGGGAGTGTTGGTGGAAAARAGGAGTGATAGAGTTGGGGGAGAAACATCTGTATCAGGTCATTCACTCCTGGAAAATCAACATATACTCTGATGGATTTGCATGTAGTTGCTACCATTAAAAATGTTTCCTGCTAAGGTGGATGCTAACCTATCAGAATTTAAAAAAAAAGGCATAAATTCAACTTCTGCAGTAATAGTAACCTGGCAGATTTAAAAATCACAGGTTCAGTTCTTCTCCATGCCCAAGCTGCAGCTGCTATTAGGAAGTTTCATGGTAGCTTTGCATCAGCTCAGGCATAGGCACTGATGGCAGTGCAGACTAAAGGCTGTGGCTCGTGCAGAAATGCCTTTCCTGGGCTCCTGCCAGCAGCAGTTCTGCTCCATATGGAGGAGGCTGGGGGATGTTTCCAGCCCCAGCCAGCTCCTCGCACTGCCACAGCTGCCAGAGCCCAGCAGCAGCTTTGGCACAGCTTRTTCTTCAGCAAGAAGCAAAAATCTTTCTGTTTTAACCATTATTATCATCATCGTAATAGCTGTTCTGTTAGTTCTGCCTGTCCCCAAATACATTCTTAAGTGGCTGCAGTTATTCCTTACCAGAATTTGTAACATTTGTTTTCTAGCTTGAGGTAATAAATTATTTGATTCTCCAGCATTGGAAGTTAATGAAATGTTGAAAGTCTAAGCAATGAAAGCTGCTTAACTTTGTTACATCCTCACATAAGRCAATGACCACCATGAATTTGTTACTGCTAAAATACTTAATACTGGGTAACACATCTCAGTTATCAGAATACAGCATGAAAAAAGAGTCAGTAATTTAAACAACATTTGCTGTGTAGCTATGAAACTAATTTCACAGATTGATCAATAAAAAAACAATGCCTATAGCAAGCCTTAAATTACTTCCCTAAGGCAATAATTCCATCTCAGCAAGGACAAGAGGTTGATCTCTATTAAAARCTTCGAAAATAAGCTGTTATTTCCTGTGATCTTGGTAACCTTTCTGTGCATACAGTTCTACTAACTCAGCTGGACTCGTGCTGCACACTGGAAAAAAGGCTGAGAGAAAACAAAGCTCTTTATAAATACATTGGGGTTTTACTTCACGGGGAAAACAAAAATTGCAGTGTAAACTAAAAGGCAAAGCTGGCAGGAAGACAAATGAGTATACACAAGCCATGAAAACGAAGGTCACTGATCAGGAAAGGATACTCAATTCTCCAAGAGGAGAGGTCTGGGCATAGTTTTGCAGAGATAGGAGTAACAGTAATTTTGAATATGGACCCTGATATTTGTTTGCCAATGTGCTTGTCTTGCAGATATCACTTATTTATCCCATTCAACTGATAACCCCATAAAATGTGTTCAGAAAATCTGTGAGTGAACATCTGCAAGCCAAAAATTGTCTCCAAAAAAAGGGTTCCTTTTTATTCATTTCCTTTGGCAATATTTCCGAGCAATTTTTTAAAGATACCTAAAGACTTTTTGCTAAATGTTAGATATTGATTTTTGGATCACCTGAATGCATTGCACATGCTGCAGAACCTAGCTGCCTTCTTGCCATCTTTCCCAAGCCTCCCAAATTTCAGCTCTTCAAAGCTGTCCATGATCCGGGGCTGCGATAGCTTTAAATTTTCCTCGTGTGCTGCAGATGAACTCTGAGCTAGCTGGGTATGACTCAGTGTGCAGGGATATAAAAAATCACAAAGCACAAAGACGTGGCCTTGATTTCCTCTGAGATTCATCTCCATTTGCCCCCTGCTCCTTTGTGGTGGGAATTTTTAGGGTGTGAGTTTTTCAGGAGCGAATCCCAATTCAAATCTTGTGCTCCCCATTGCAACTTTGGAGTCCAGGAGGAAACTCCACGGAGTCTGGAACTTATCAGGAGCCCCCTGAATCTGGGTGCCYGAGGTCAACTGAAGTTCAGTGAGACTGCAGTGGCTAAAATCCTCAAACCCCTTTGAAAAACCCAATCTGATGGTTTTCTAATGACCCAGTGGAACCAGAGGCAGAAAAGATGACTATGACAAAAGCCTAGGACATCATCAGATGTTATTTTTAAATAAGCCAATTCAAGAGGAAGGAAAATTCCCATTGAAGGCAAGAGAGATTTTTCATGAATGAGAACTTCAGGATATGGGCAGTGTTTTTTGGGTGTTGACAGTTTGCTATACTTTCTCAGTAAAAATTTCTTACAGAGGAAAATGCTGTTTCTGTTCCAAGAAACTTATCTAAATCAGGAAAAAAGGAAATAGGAGGCAAAAGCTGAAACATCCAGCTATTATGGTATATTTCAAGCTGTTAAAATGCTCTTAAATATATATGGTCCAGACTGACTTGGTTATGTTCCAAAAGGTGTGTTTTGTGCAGTAAGGAAAAGGTGTGTTTTGTGCCTTGTAGGAAAAAGGACAAGGGGAATGATTAACAGTGAGCCTTGAGACCCATTCCARTGGGAATGGGAAGACACAGGAATGGGAGTGTGGGACTGGAGGTRACACTGTGGTGGAGGCCTTTGGAGGGCTCACAGACCAAAGTGCTGCTTGAAAGTTCCCAGAGAAAGCTGCCAAGGGAACCAGGGAGGGAAGTGAAAGACAAAACCAAAGAGTTGTGGCAGGACTTTCTTAGGATCCAATGAAAAGAGGCGACAGAAGGGCAAAGGAAAGAGTTGATGTGATTAAGGTGAGAGAGAGCTAAAAGTGATTTGGACACTGCTCTTAATCCCCTGTGGTACACCAGATTGGTGTTTGAAGTTCAGCTTTTTATTTGCTGTTTCCAGCCTGCCTTTTAACCATGAGGACTATGCCAGGAGAGTTCCACGTTTCCCTCTTTACTATGATGTTTCTTTATTCAGATTTTCTTTATGTTTTCATTCATTGTCCTACAGCTGTTTCATTTGGTTTGAAAACCGCAGGAAACTGTTCTAAGGAAGAAAATGCTCACAGTGACTGGGAAAGGCTGATAGCCCCAGAGTTCTGAGTGCCAGCAGCACCACTTTCTGTAAGTTCATGTTCTATACTGAAAATACTTTATGGGTTTATTTACTTACATATTTGGATGCTTCTTTCATGTTCCTACCAATAATTACGATCTTTTTTCCCTGTTCCTCACATACAGAATTGCCACCTGCATGTCTTTACGTTTCAATAAGTCTGAATAAGTGCATTTTGTATTTAAATACACGTTCTGAAATCTCAATATGAAAAAATGGGCAAAGACATGGCTGAGTGAATAAATGTGCTTCTTTTTTCCTTTGCTGAGGCAGATGTGACTCAGCAGTCTGAGGTTTGTGTTCTGAGGCTGTCACATGTATTGTAGTCACCAGGATTTTGGTTCAACGCCTACAGTGATGATCTGCAGTTCTTGCTCTGATTACGAAGCATTTCTTTGTTCTAAGAAAGTGCAGGATTTGTGCAGCACTGAAACAGGAACTATTTCTTGGTACTATTCTGTGATAAAACTTCAAATTTTGATGATCTCAGAATGCAACAAAATTATTGAATTTGTGTTTAAACAAGGAGCAAGGATTTGTGGCTTAAAATCTAGGGTAAAAAACAGTCAGAAAACAGAAAAAGTGAGTTTGGAAACATCTCTGGATTCAAATACCAGTTTGACTGTACAGGGACTATCAGAGTATGGGTCTTTACAGATATATCCTGCCACAAACACTGCTGTATCCAAATGTTCCTATGTCCAAACATTCCTGTATCCAAACACTGCAGAAGATAATACGCGAAACTTTGAGTCCATCCAGGTAAACATGCTACAAAATTCCCTTTGGAGCTTTTTCTTTGTTTGACAACAACCTGCTTGAGTGAGTTTGCTCTGTTCATAAATGTGAATTGTCCCAATAAGGTTTGGAGTATTACCTTTCCTGCCCAGAGACATCCAGCTTGGTCTCCTTGAACCTCCTTATGACAGAGTTCATTTGCAGCTCAGGTGTATGTGACATTTTTAAAGATGCCTTAAGTTCTTTAACATGTATAGCACAGCACTCACTGCTGACTGAGGATGTGTCTTAGAGGAATCCAACAGGCAGGAAGAATATCTCCTTATAAAAGCTTTCCAAATCTCATTTAACCAAAGTGTGTCTTTTAAAGTTACCCCAACAAGAAGGATGTTGTAATGAGTTTGGTGCTGTTGATGGCAAAAAGCATTTCTGTTGTACAAACAAGGTAATATCCTATCCTCACACACAGTGTCTCTGTCTCATCAGCATTAAATTCAGAATACAAGAATTTGTTTGCCATTTACATTATTTTATAGCACCAGCAGCAAGAGCAACTCTTCAGAAATGAGTTCAGAGTAACATTTGGAATCACTGAGACAGAGCGAGGCTGCACTGAGCAGCTCAGGAACAGTAAAATCACCAACTGTGGGAGTGGGAGTACTTTCAATCTGTTGCTATTACAGTTAATTTGTCAGCTTCTCATTGCTGTGATTTGGGCTTTCTGCCTTTCTAGATAACGTGCAAAAGCAGCTGTTTGGTTATCAAAAGGCTGAACTGTTTTATAGGATTTGTGGCAAATTCCAAACACTTCACAATGAAAACCTTTCTATGTGTAATGTTCCAGCTGGGATTATCCTTTCCTTTCCCCTCTCTTCTTCTCTGTGGAGCTGCACAAGAGCCAGCCCCCCTGGAGCAGCAGAATTAGCACAATTTCACTAGCTAATGACAGATTCACTGACAATTAGAGCCTCTGGCTGGGACCTTTTTGGGTTTCACAAACTGGTTTTCTGTTAAAGATGTTTGTACCCCGGATTTCGTGAAGGGACTCAAGCATTGCAGTATTCCTGCAGCAAGTCAAGTCCTCGAGGTACTACGGTTTTGAAATCCTGTTTTCAGTGAAATCATCCTGGTTCTATATTCAAATTTCTTACAGAAATACAGTGTTGCAAGGACATAGCTCTTACAGAAACATCTGAGACGTCTGAGAAATAGGACTCAGTTCCATATCACGGAAGATATTACAGTCCCACAGAATGCACACAGTTCAATAGATATCATATCTGGCTGTAAATTCCATGATAAAAGCCATTCTCTGATTGGCAACAAAGCTTGATTGTTTTCAAAATATAAACTCATTTCCTTTCAAGTAGCTATCATGCTTTTCGGAAAAAAACAGCTCTGAATAAAGATAGTGAGATCTTTGTTATCAAGAAATCAAATGATTTTCCTAGAAAGGATTGATTTATATTTATATGGATTTATATATCTCTATGGACTTGATCCAAAGTTTTGCTAGAGTTACTTGATTAAAATTCATTAGTTGTTTACAGATCTCTGTTTACAAATTATTCTTAAAAAAAAGAGACATGTTGATAAATCTAGTTAAACACAGTTAATTATTGTATGTGAATCACTGTCCTGCAATCTAAAATGTGCGATTAGCTACATCATTCCTATTTCCTCTAGTGTAAACCAAACACTGCTGAAGACATGGCTTTGCAGAATGCAAGTTCCCTTTTTGCAATTAGGACTGAATTTTGAGAGGCCTTTTTCTCATCTGTCACATTTCATTGTATTAAAAAAGGCAAAATATTGGCATGTTTTGTGTAGTGCCCTGATAGCCTGGTATAATTTCTCCTCCTCAACCAAAGCCAAGCAAAAATATATGTATTTTCCTTCCCTGCATGAATGCAGAGTCCTCAGGGATCATGGTGTGCAAGGTTTGCACAAGGAAGTGTCTCCTGGGAACTGTTCTTGTTGGGAGCGGAATCGGTGGAATAAACCATATTGTGATCCCCCTTTTTTCCTGACTGAAACACAGGGCCAGGAGGAACTGTAGGTGATTTTAAATGAAGCTATACCTAACAATGCCCTCCGAGCAGCAGGGTTGTTTTTAGAACAATAGCATGTGGTTGTGTTTGATTGTGCTGAAATGTAATTTAATAACGAAACACTCGGCGTTGCTCTGCGGAGGAGCTGAATCCAGAGCATTCAGCACATTCCTGCCATGGATATGTGCAGCTCCATGTAAGGCCAAAATACACACAAATCAGTGGGGTAAGATTTTATTTGTGCAACATCACTGACTTGGGAGCGTTGGCCAAAGGAACAGACCTGCAGTGTGCCTGGAATGTGCCTGATTCATCAGTGGAAAGGTGTCTAAGTGAACTCAATCTTGGTAGCCATTAGTAATTCACGAGACAGAACAGTGACACCACCTCAGGAACAGAGAGAACACGCTGAATGTCCCCAGAAAAGCTGAAATTCCAGTGTTTTCTCAGTGAAGTGCTGGGATGTGTGCAGTGTGATAGCTGGCCTTTCAGAGTCATGCTTTGCTCAAAGTATGAAGATAACAGAAACAGAGCAGCTGAGGAAAGCTGAGCAGACACACAAGGCCTGTTTTTCTCAGGCATTGAGAGACCATCATTTTCCTGAGAAATGCATTTTTCCCCTCCTTTTAACGGCAAACAAAACCTTGCACGAGTGAAAGAACAATAAAAAGCACTATAACAACCCTGTAAGCCCAACACCACCTACATTTTGGAATTGTTCTGGAGTCAAAGCTAGTTGTGTACAATTAGCAAGCCACACAATCTAATTGCAGGTTTAAAAAAATCTCATGCAGAATTTTAGCTCTTGCCAGTGAAATTCCACCCTTCCTGTTTTCCAAAAGATAGCCCTGATTTTGTTTTCTACCTAAATGAACTGCTGACTCCGCGGGAATTTCCAGCTCCATCACTAACAGCAGGTCATTTCCATTTTCAGTTTCTATTTGAAAGCGAATAAAGGGTAAACAACATTAAGAAAGCTGAAAATTACTCAAAAAAACTCTGTGTAAATGTACTCACTCTCACCTTGTAGTGCTGAGCACTTTGCTGTTTGGACAGGAATTAAAAGTGTCGATTCTATAAAATCCTATAAAATATCCTATAAATAAGCTAGCACTTACCTCCACTTAGGATAATGACAGCTATAAATATTGCCAGGTCACTGTCATCTAATTCCAGTGCATTGAACTTCACAGCAAACTCAAACTTGGGCTCCATAAAGTCACAAAAAGGTTTCCTCAGGCTCTTCAGGAACTCCCGCGTCATGAAGCCTTGTCCATCAGATATAAGAACTCCATCTTTATTCATGAGAGAAGCCAGCAGAGTATATATGATCTCATGGACCCCGTATTTCAGGAGAGTTACTTGATCGTTGAGGTCGAGGTTGACAAAGCCCGGGATGTTCTTGGCGAATTCCGTGATCTCCTGCACGGCCTCCACGGAGCGCACCTGGCAGCGCTGGAAGATGCGGATCGCCACCTCTTTGTTCTCCTCCTGCAGGGGGGACACGTGCTTGCACTTGATCTGGTCTTCTCCCATCATTAAAGAGTTCATGTCATAAATAACAAACGGCTAAAAACAAAAGGAAAAGTCAGTTGACTCCCGAATGGCCTTTCCGAGAGCGTTTGGCTCCTGAGAAGCCCAGACAGGGGTAGGACTCACCAGGAACCGCTCAGAGATCTATCAAGGGTTCCCAAAATAGTTAAGCTGTCCTAAACCTATTTAAGCAAATATCCTCACAAGGCTAAAATGATTTACAGAAAGGCCAAGTAAGGGGGAGAGGGAACACTATTTTAAAATATCCATGATTTTTGCCTTTTCCTTTGTTTGTTTGCTTCCTATTTTACAAATGTTCTGTAATTCCAGAATTCAAAGTGTGGAATGCTTAACAAAAGGTTAAAATGATACTCCTTTAACCTCAATTATAATGGCTTCTATAAAACAGAATCTAGTGAGTGTACAGGAACCTTCTTTTTTGTAGAAAGAGTATATTCACATTTTAATTCCTTCTTATAATATCCTGTTCCTTTCATGTGTTATCCTTCTAGGAAACACTGCAATTAATATCAACTTTATGGTATTGATTATCTGATAAATGTGACCTTTTGCTGTTAACTGCTTTAAAAATAACAAAGTTAGGATATATTTAAACTCACTCAACTTGTCTCTGGGAAAGAAAAAACAAATGACATGATACAAACCACAATTCAGAACACAAGAATGAGTCTGACTGTGAAATAAACTCAACTGGAATAAATCAATTTTGAAAGCAGCATAGAAAAAGTAGTGCCAGAATACTTTCACTACGATCTGGAAACAATCTATTTCAGAGTATGCAAAAGAAGCTCCTGGTTTTAAAGAAGTGGTTAAATGAGAATTTCTCAAATTTATTGGAAGAATCTTTCCCTTAGAGGATTAATGACTGAATAGTTCATTGCTGCACTGAACAAATACCCACTGGTACCAATAGGTGTGTTAATATACTTGATTAATTAATTTAATTAAGGGATTACACCCCAACAATTGGACTACAGAAATGCTTTGTACATGTAAGATCTTTTATGCCTTTTAGGGATGCTCAGTCTCATGGCTTTATATTCACTGTATGTTGCAGAACAGGTTCAAAAATAACCCAAGCCTTCCTATACATAGTCAATGGTTGTTTCCCACAGGAATAGCTTCTGGAAACTCCAAAAATTCTATTCCTACTTGATTAAAATAATTTTGAAATCCAATCAGTGCTAAATTATGGATTTTTTTAAACTGAAAATAGCTACTTTCCTTTGAATCTGGTGGGTACTGGCCACAGATGCTCCTCCCTACCCTCTGCCAGCCCCCAGTTCTGCAGATGGAACTGTGGAAGTGTCTGGTCACCTGTTCCAGGCCAAACCCATCACACAGCTCTGAGCTGCTCCCACTGGGAAGAGGGCAGGGAATGGCAGCTTTGTCTCTGACCGACACAGCTGCTGGGAAAACAGTGAGCTCAAGGAATTGTGTCCACACAGGAGGATTTCAGCCCCCAAATTGGGAGTTAAATCCATATCCTGCTGCTTCCACCACCAGTGAAACCAGTGCTGCCCTGTCCCTGTCACTGGGGACAGTCAGGGCTCCAGACCTGACATTCCAGGAAGGAGAGTGTGAGGTAGGGCACTATTTTCCCACTTGCACTTAGGATTTCAGTGTGAACCTGAAACAATAAACACACCCTGCTGAGAAAAGCCAGGAGGAGAAGGAATTTTTCAAGAGGCAATGACATTCTGGCAGCAGCAAAAACTTTTAATACATCTGTACATATTGCTATACCAGCATATGTGGAATAGTGGAATAACAAGATTGTAGCAGATGCTTTTTAAATGCATGTTTGAGTTCCAATAGGTCATTTCTTTCTGTTCTTTCTATTGGGAGCACCAAGTACAAGAAAAAGTCATCTATTATGTCCATGGCCATGTGCTTTAGAAAGCCTACTGACCATAGATAGTCAGGAAAATGGAAAAATTTGGAAAATCTGGAAAGAGTTCAAAATAGCTGAAGATTTTTTAAATATAAAGATTCAGATGAATTTTGTGAGTAGAATCTTATGTCAAATGAGCACTGTATATCCCATATATGATGAGTTACTCATTTCAGTTTTGACACACTCACTTGCATATCCAATCATTTAAAACGAATTCAGATGATACAGCAACTAAAAAATAACAAAAATTTAAACTATGTCCATAGTAAACAGTTTGATGCTCCAGAGCACCAAATCCATTGATAAAAACATGAAAGCTGTAACCATTAAATTCTGAGTGTCACTCTTTCAGTGGTATTTTAAAAAAGAATTTAAAATTGGCAGCAATAAAAAGCTGGATTCTGCCTATTGGTTTATTGCTATTTCTAATCTGGCAAAGTTTAAAAACTTCTAAGAAAAAAGGAGAATGTAATTGATGTAATTACACATTTACTGGGTGAGAACTGGAGTGGAGGAACTTTCAGACATGACCAGGTTGCACATCAGTTTCTGCAAATAAAGAAACTATGCTAATTCAAACTTTATACATTCCATGCTGAAAAGTTACTCAAATTGTACGTGTCCACCATATCTAAAGTTTTTATGCGAGGGGTACAACCAATTTAGGGACAACATATTATTTTAACTGCTTTTAGGGAACAGAAGAAAGCCTGAAATACCTCTAAAATCTTCCCTGTCTTGGAAATTATTAAAGAAAAAAAATACAGTCTCTGTTGTAATCCTGACAATAAAATTTCTGCCAATGATTCTAGAAAATACATCAAACTAAGAGTTAGAAGTTTTGGAAAACTATTTTGTTCTTTAGGCATTAAAATACTGTTCAAATTTAAAACCTACCAGAATGATCAGGTGCTATTTATCTTCCTTATCACTGATACAGAAGATTGTTATGCATTGCCAGTGAAGTTTCCAAGGCAACCCATAAACACACATCTCACTAGTCCTTACTTTTCCAAGATTTTCCTGTACATTCTCCTAAAATTCAAAGTGCACAGACACAGGGCACTGATCTGACCCGAGATAACCCAGTTAAAAGCAGGAAGTCATCAGAACATCATAAGAATGAGCATCATAGCTCAGGCTTGTGATTGTGCTGGGGCTGGAATCACTCGACACTTAGGAAAAGGAATATTCCTTAGGGAACAGCTAGTGCTGATAATACACTGTGATATGGATGCTTGGATAGGACAGCAAGCCATTCCTGACAGCTAGATAGCCACTTTAAACAGATAGTGTGGGAGATAACCTCTGGGCAAGGAGAAGGAAAACGGGAAGAGAGGATCAGGGAATACAAAAAGGTTAAGATGACCTTCAAATTCTTGTACCGGCTTCAAGTATTTTATTAGGTGAACTTGGAGTTTTTTCAAATAATGTTTACTTACTCTATCTAAAAACATTTCCTGTGTTTCAGACACAGCTTGAAATATGTAACTGCCAACAGCAGAGTTGGGGCTTTTTTAGGTTGGGTGTTTGGTTGTTTTTTTTTTTAAGAGCTGCGTTGTCAACTTGGTAAGTCGTTTACCGGGAAGAGAGGAAGAAACAAAAAAAAGAGGGAACTGACTGATTTGTCTGTCGTCTTTCCTGTGAGGATGGCCCTGGCCTTGGCTTTGGTCAGAGGGAAGGACTTGATGTAGGAGTCGTACAAGTGCTTGGCCAGCGCGCGCAGGTCGGCCGACTCGGGGTTCAGCTGCTCGATGTCGCTGGAGATCTCTGCCAGGAGCTTCTCCTTCTCCGCCTGCGGCATCCGCCCGAACCTGATGGCTGGAGAGCATCACAGTTACTCTGCCTGCAGCTGCACCTCACCAAGCACATTTCTACAGCTTTTCTGCCACCTCGCTGCACCTGTGGCTGCACCTCCAAAAGCGCGTTTGAATTTTCTGTCACCTCGCTGCACCCGCAGCCGCTGCACCTCAAMAAGCGCGCTTGAATTTTCCGCGCCCGCTTGTGGCGTGGGCTCCTGAGGCTTGTATTAAAGCAGGGTTTGGCAAGCAAAGGAAGAGGGTTTTCTCCGGGAATTTAGGCAAAACAGCCGAAGTGCTTCAAAGAAATGTAAACAAACAAATCTCAAAGAGGAAATAATCCCTGTGCCCAAACAGTACCATCACAATACCTTGCTTAGAAATGCAAACCTACTGTCAGCTGTTGGTGAAACCCCCTGGTTCTACCTCCAATCTACATAAAATGTAAAGAATATTTAAGATATTAAAATTCTGTTGGTTGAGGGTAGGAACCACCATTCAGCCTTGTATTGTTTTGGGCAAATCACCATATGGATCTCAGATTCTTCATTTGTTTAGAAACAAAACCCTCCCATGCCTTGCAGGAATAAATTCTTAAATAGTTCAGCAGAATTTAGCGTAGCAAGTGCTTTAAAATGTTACCATAAGAATTAAGGAATGGGAAAGAAGGTTGTACAAGGAATAAAAAAGCTGGAAAAGGCTGAGTTCTTCATGGTACCTCTATGTATGTGCAGTACTGAAAGAGAAGGAAATGGTTCTACCTCATCGTATGAGCTCACAATTGCTCAATACCAACCCATGGCAGTCCCTAAACCTCCTACTGTTCCACCCATGTACTTCCTCTCCAAGACACTATTTATTCATGTGGGGATTGACTTGGATAATATTTCAAATGAGCCATCAAGAGCAAGACTGATTTATCATATGGTATTTCAGTAAACAGAATTTATTTCATTTTACGAAAACAAAACAGAACAAAAGAGCATCAAAACAAAATAACGGAAGGAAGAAACAAAAGTTTGCATTTTGGCCTTAGGGGGAAATAGAAATATTATGAATATTTTTTCAGTGATTAGTGTATTCCTTGGATAGAGGAAAAATGCTGCTAAGATCATATATAGAGATGATTATACTGGGGATGTTTATTTTGCAAACAACCAGCCACTCTTCTTCTATGAATTTGCTTGCAACATTTTGATGGGCAAAAAGGACACTTTTTGCCAAGAATAAATAAATATGACAGAAAGCATACCTACCCCTTCCCCCTCCATTTTTTTATATATTATATTTATTGGCTTATTTCCTGGCTGTAGAAACAAGGTTGTTTATTTTTACAATTCTACTCCATTTCTCTTTCAGCAAACTCAGTCTCTGAGTGACTGTAGATTTCACATTTGCTTGGCTGTTCTTTATATTAAGCTATCCTGAACATCAGCAGGAAGCATGATTCTGGTGTGGGCCTGTTCCTGAGAGCTGAGGCTTGCAGAAGCAAGTTTATAATCCACAATCCCACTGGCAGAGGACTCAATTCCATCAAAGTCATCCTTACAGAGAAGGGATTAAAAAAAGGGACAGCGTATTGCCTGTCCTTCCTCTGTTTTAATATTAACTTAGCTCTAACATAGTTTATACACTCCCCAAGGCATTAAAAACAATAGGAGATTATTTCCTTTTTTCCACCTACTTTTCTWCTCCCTCCTCCCCATTTTACTCAGGTATCTACTGGAACATGGTTTCTAAACATGCCCCTTTTCCTATATCTGCATCCCTGGGCAGTCTCTTGTCTCCCTGGAAAGCAAGTTCCTGTATTTGTGCAATTTGGCATTGCTAAACAACACATTGGTGGTGGTTCTCTGTTGAAAGTTTACAACAGCACTGCTGTAGAATTGATAATAAATGACACAAACTTAAATCGTGCCTTTTTTTTAATGAAAAATAGGATTGACTGAGGTGTTCCAGAATCCCATTTCTGGTGTGATTATCCCCAGCAAAGGATACCAAACTACCTGTGCAAAGCAGGCAGGTGTTACAAGCCCCAGTGCTTCTAATATAAAATTATTTCCATTAATTAGATTGCATTGGAATCCATCATACTGCAAATATTTCATGTACTGGTAATAGTTCTGGATTAGGTGCCTTCTTTCAATTAGCATTTATTTTTATTTTGTGATGGTGATATTTATTTTCCTGAAAGGTGCATTGAGATAGCGGCACAAAAAGTGTTATAAACCCCAAATATTTATTACTTTGCCATTTGTTTCAGGTTTCTTCCTTGCAGGAATCATACCTATCTTTTTTGTTTCCATGTGTTAGAGAAAATGTAAAATTTTTATATATACAGTCAAAAATCGCCATGAACATTAATGTTAAATCAGAGCTTTGTCTTCAGTGTGCTAAATTTTATGAATGCAACCCCTTTACACATAATCTATTTTGGAGGTAAAGCCCAAAGACACAGAGGGAAACTCTATCAAAATGACACATGACTAAAGCTGCAGAGAAATTTGGTGTGTATTTCTAAGGAATATTTGGCATGGGGGCTGGTGATGCTAATTTTTCTACAAAGAAAGATTATTTTAAATTCCTTCTGTGTGAATGGAAGTGGGAAAAACCCCACACAAACAACAGAAGGAACAGGTATTACTCCCAAAGGTAGCACAGAAAGGTCAGATCAGCCCAAACCTCCTCTGGTATCACAGGATGCTGATCAGGGGTTGTCTCTTACCGGCCCAAATTTGGGGTGAAGTTTGTTGTGCATCTTTATTTTTGCATGGACTGTATATTTATTAGCAGTCCATCACTCCCACGTGTGATTGTTTCTTCCTAAATGAGTGTTTTTAGGGTGGATCAAGAGCAGTGGATCTTTCGTGTCCCACTTTTAAACACTGTCCCTATTTCAGGAACGTGTTTGGAAGATTTGTGATGTAATTCATTAATTATGAGCATAAAGTTTCCTAAAGAAGAGGTGATCAGGACTCGATAGTATATTTTAAATATAAGAATTCATTAACAACAAAGAGAGTTGTGAATCAAGCATTCCTATCTTACAATTTCACAGGCATAGGATTTAATATTGTTTTTAATGTTTAGAATATATTTTATAAATGGGATATTAGTTGCAGCAGATTCTGTTCAATGTTTATTAGCATTGCAGGCAAAATTTGGGGTGAAATTTAGTTTTGTAGGACTAGCCTAGCAGTTTCCTTTTGGGAAGATCATTGTCACTGTCATTTTCAGGGGACTGAGACAAAATCAGGGAGAGGTCAGGCACCAGGAGGTTTATGGAAGGAACTGGGAAAGTGGGATTTTGGATGAGTGGAGAAGAAGGAGGGGCTGATGATGATACTTACGAAGGTTAGGTTGGGAAAAGGAGAGCCTGGGCCGGGGATCAGTCAGGATCTAGGGGCAGGAAGGGCAGGGAAAAGGCCAGGAGCTGGTGGAAAGCTCTGGAAGCACGGCTGGCTGCCTGTGCTGAGAGGGTGCAAGGKGGTCAGGTGGAAGCTCCCTTCCCAGTAATCCAAGGCTCCGCAGGTTTGGGCATGAGCCTGCAGCTGGAATGTGGGATCTCTCTTTCCTTTGGCAGTTCTTTCTTTTATTTTATAAGAATAAAATTCTTTTATTTACAGTATTCCCTAAATGTCAGTCATGTAGAGCCCATAGTGAATACAGTAAGTCACTACATGCTGATTATATCCTTTGGCTTTCTGTGGCATAACTATAATATTTATCCTTATGCCAGATTTTACTGCTTGGAGAAGTAAAAAGTAAAAAAGGTGATTGTTTATAGACTGTTCTGTAGGACACTTCTGATTGTCTGGATTATTTCTGAGCATACAGGAGTTCCCAAGTAGAGCACAAATACTGTTTCTTACATTAGAAAACCCCAAATAAAGCCGAGGTGAATACCTGTCTGATTTTATTTGAGGCATGTGGCCAGAYTGAGCAATTCCCTGCTCCCAGAACTGATGATACAGACATATTACCATGTGCTCTCTTTTTTCCATTACAGTAGCTGGGTTAATATCAGTAGTACTTTTAGTAGAAGAGAACAAAATAAATGACATTTCTAAACTAAAAGAACCAAGCTTCTGCTCAGTGGTACTTCAGAATACAATGTGAACCACTCAGGGTTAAACCCAGAGCAGCACTGTGGCTAGAGAAGGAAAGGAAAACAATATTCCAAGCATGAGAACACTAGTGTCTTTTTTAACCTTTAGCCAAGTGGTATGTAGCATTTATACGTGAAAAAATGTGGCTGTAGCTGCTGAGTGTCTCCYTGCATTCCCCCTTTGTGCCCTGATCATTTTGCAATAATACATCTACACAAAGACASACACAGATCAGAACCCTCAGGCACAAATATCCCACATTCTGCTTCAGAGCATTGAAAAGTCAGGTAAYTTCCCTACCCAAGTGGCTGAAGTGTAATCTGTACATGTAACATAAAAATGTGTCTCAGTGGCATTGCCACATCCAGTGTTGCATTTCTTCCTGCTTCACCAGAAAGGCCTGGTCCTCAAAGGTGACATTCAGCTCTTTTTTATGAATTTGTTTGTAAATTCTGAGGGAATGAGGGTTTTACTTGCAATGCAACATAACCAGAGTGGACAAAAATTTCTTGAATAGAAACACTGACTCCTTGTTAGGTGAACTCCTGGTTGGAGCAAAGGAAAATGTTCCTTAGAGCCCTGGGACAAATGGCTTTGCCCTTTTCCTGCCTCCCCCTGACTCCTATAAGCTTGTTGGTGCCACAGCTTCTGCCTGGGCAGTGGCTGAGCAGGAAAAAAAGGAAGSTGAAATGCTAATATTCAAATTATTCTTTATGTCACTAGGCCACAGAGAATGGTCTTGGCCTTCCCCTTCCTGATGGAACTGCACATGGATCCCATTGACACAACTGGGAGCTGTGTTGCCAGGCTATGGGAGAATTTGGCATGCACCTTGAAAATAATAATCATAAAACCTCCTSAATTTCTATAAAAATACCCACAGTAGCATTTCAAAATTAGATTTATTTTTAAGTGTTACTGTTGCATTCCAGGAATTTGAAAACCATATTTCCTATTAGCAAAACATTTCCCATACCAATTTACATTCAGTGCATGTATTAACTTTGCAAACCACAGTTCAGMTTTCCTCTTGGGGACAGTACACTCATTTTTTCATATTGAAAATAATGAAAGTTCTAAAAAAACCACAGAGAAATTATTTTCCCAGTCATGTTTGCAATTCTTTACCCTTAGAATTACATAAGTCTCTATGTTATGACATTTAATTCCTGTTTTTACTCAGCTTTGCCAAAGCAAGGCAACAAAGAATCTTCATTATGTCTTTCTGTCCAAACATTCATAAGTATTTCCACATGAATTGCTCTGTTAATTTTAAAGTTCAGAGGGAGTCTCTTCTAAATTCTATGCAAGAGAGCAGTATTGTGATATTCTTCATGCCATTACTTATGGCAAAGAAGGCAACCACAGATGTGGGTGTCCTAGGAAGGACAGGGATTTTTAAATCTGTACAACTTTTGGCCCATTCATTTCAAATATGTGCTCTGGTATGAGAAGTGTTAACTCAGGGATGCCAGCAGCCCTCAGTAAGTGTCCTGTGCAGCAAATTCAGGTTGCTATTACTCACAAAGCTTCAGCACATTCTATAATCCACTTTTCATAATGAAGTTTTTGGCTTCCAGGAAAGGCATCTTGAGCTCCAGCAGGCAAAAGTGTCTTGTCAGAAAATAAGACAATGAACTGAATAATAGCAACTATGCTGGGAATATATTCAGGAGGAACTACCAATGAGCAGGAATGATGGAGAGTAAAACCAACTCACGTTACATGATGTATTACAGCAAGAAATGCAAACCTCCACCTATCAGATTTTCATGTTGAAAGCAATCTCCAGTCACACAGAGGCTCCTAAACTCAGGGCAATCTCTCTGACATGTATTTCTAAACTGGGCATTCAAGCAGCACATTCAGTAATTGTATTAATGTTCCATGTTATTTTTCAGATGAGCCATGACTGATTTAAAGTCTATGTGCACTTACCATTATGTGACATTCCCACGGCGAGGCATTTCTGAAACCTGCAGTACTGACATTTATTCCTGCTTTTCTTATGGATGCGGCAGTTCAGATCACACCTGTCATAAATGAGCTTTAACCTGATCGTTCTTCGAAAGAAGCCCTGCAGGAAACACACAAACATGGAAAAGGATGCAGGAAACTGCCAGTGCCATCCTGTCCCTCCTCCATCCATCCATCCATCCATCCATCCATCCATCCATCCATCCATCCATCCAGAGCACCTCTCTGTGTGACCAGGGCTTTGTGTCAGATGGATTTCCAAAGGAAGCAAAGCTCCTGTCATCATCCTGTCCCTCCTGTCAGCAGTAATTGCCAACTCAGTCCGATAAAACTCTCAAGAAGGTGGAGAAGCTTTAGGGAATCAGTGGGGTTTGAAGGACATCAGGGATGTGAGTGAGAGCTCTACAGTGGTGCTGACAAGGAGAGCTCAATTCCAAAGGAAGCAAAGCTCTATTTGTTCTGCTGCTCATGGGACAATTTATTATGAACTAAACATGACACTTTCAAAATTTAAAGCTCACTACCAGTGTAGAAAATCTGTTGTTAACCACAACATACCAAAAATTCTGCCAGCAATTGTTCCACTTCTAGTAAATAAAAAAACTTGTGAGTTGTTTCCCTTTTTACAGTCTAAAGTTCCTTTTTCAGGTCAGCCATAATAAATTAATAAAGGTTATTAAAATTATCACAATTTCTTCCTTGTAAAAATTATTTTTTTATCGTAGGGAATAGTAACAGTAAAAGTATAATGCTAACTCTTATTTATATAATTCACTGCAATTTAAGTAATCTACTTCATACTTATTGTTTTATGTGTGTTCCTAATTCAGTACTGTGAATTTTATTTCAGCTCTGGATTGGTTCTTTCCTATTAGTTCTTTTCCTCAAGATACTGAAACTAGAGAAGGTGGGATTTTCACATTAAACTCTAATGTTTTTCTTTGAACTGAATGAATTATTAATAATTTCTTTCTCTGACATTTCTTATTCTTGAGGACTGCAATTTTTAAACCATTCGTCCTTTATGGGTTATAAACCCTAAATATCACTGAGTTAAAAAATCAGTGGAATTTTAAAACAGAAAGCCACATTCTTAATACCATTAGACCTCTCTGCAGTCACCTAAAATGTGTAAATTGGGTAAAGAAACTCTAATCAATCACAATAACAGGATCTGAATTTTAAATTCAGCTCAGAGCTTTGGAGTTGGGCACGAGTTTGCTTTTGCTGCGTTCTAAGAATTCCGATTCTGCATGTGACCTCCRAGACAGCAGGAATGAAATATGCTTTGATTGATAAAAGGAGAAAAAACGCACAAAAAATTGGAATAGATCAATAACATAAACAAGAAAAAGCAAGGTATATTTTAAAAAATTCCTGCTTATTAAGTCAGAAATTCTATGCGGGACAATTTACGTAAAGACCTAAAACTTTTTTTTTTAAAAGCACAGAGGTGTGACTTTCCCAAGTGATTATTTTGATGAAAATAGTATCAGATCTGCAGGAAGAATCCCTTTGGATCCCTTACCTTGCAGCCCTCACACGCGTGCACTCCGTAGTGGAATCCAGAGGCCTTGTCCCCGCACACGCGGCACTCGATGGCCATGAGCGAGTTGGGAGACTCCTCGTGAGGTTTGTTGTACAACWGGACTTTTTCTGAAAAGTAGGGTGGGGAAGGAGGCTCCATTTTGATTGCATCTGTGTGGAGAGAAGAGTTAAATGAGAAACTCTAATTAAATATCTGGAAGAAGCAGCAAGGAATAATCACATGGCATCCCAGTGAACACGAGCAGATTCCCAGCTCTGTCCATAGCAAAGCCAGCAGCAGACACAGGCTGCAAAGGGAATAGCTGGAAGCTGCATTTCCCTGGCTGAAAAAGCTGGAAGGGGCAGATTCTGGGGTAGAAAGTATATTACAGACCCAGTTTCTAGCTCTRTAGTGTGGAATGGTTTGAAGACAGGGATATTAAAAATTAATGTATGGAGAACTCACACTGGAAAGGCTTTCCTCAGTCTCTAATCTGGTTTATTACTTTAAGGTGTTGAGAGCTACTGCAGGGAGATGGGCTGGAGTGTCTCATCTAGTCTAGAAAGTATTGAAGTATCTCAGAGACCTATGTATTGAATAATATATTATTGGATAATACATATATTGGATATTTAAAGAAATTTAGCTCTCTCCTGGAGAACACTGTTCATCTTTGGATGCAGTTTGGATACATTATCTCTTCTGAAAGTTTCTAATTAAGAGAGAAATTTCTAATATTGAACTAGCTCAAACAAGTAGATATGATGTCTAAATTAATCATCACTGGTCATAGAAGAGAGCTGTGACATTTGACACTGTTACATTACATCAGGAGTGATGTAACAGACAGAGTATTACAATAAGGTGAATTTTTTTATTTTTCCAGATTGACTACACTATACAAACTAGGAAGATTTCTTTCCTATATAAACTAGGAAGAAATTATCTAAGTAAAGCTGAGGAGGATTTATGCCACCTAAGCTCTGCTGCACTCTTTGATAACTGCTTGATATTAAAGTGTTACGACTATTTCTAATTAAACAAAAGAAAAATAAATTACTAGCTGGAAAAATGTCTATTCTTTCATTACATTAGTAACGCAGAGATACACAGCACATGCTTCATGGTACAACCAAAATTAAATAGCACTCTTTTCCCAGCAAGAATTCCCTGAAAGAGTTCCTGTACAGACTACTACAAGTAAAAGTGATGTCAGATCTAAGCAGAAGTGGATCCTTAAAAAAGTTCCAGGCACAGCAACCTCACATTCCTACTCTGAGCAGGAATGCAGTAACAATTTATTTAGGAATAGGTCACTTCCTTTCTTAGAAGGAGGATTGAGTGCAATATTTTCAGTGTAAGTGCTGAAAGAGCAGCATGTTTCACAGCATGTAAATAATCCAGGGGCAGTGATAAGAGTTGTAACAACGTTGTGACTCAGATGTAGCCAGTATTTCAACTCCATCAGTTTCTCAAGCTGTTTGGAATTTAAAAGCTGCACATATTAATAATTAATATGCTCTGTATGCTGGGGCATTCTTGAACCCCCAGGGTATTTATAATGCATCATTGTGTGTTTTGAGCTCCAAAGGTACACACAAGGTACAGGAATAGGAGACAGCAGAGGGGTTCATGTGTCTAACGAAATGTGTTTCATGGAATTTTGSATATTTAATGATCTCTTGCCTTAACTCCAGCTGCTGCTCTGGAAGGGTGAAGGTCTGCTATAGGTAATCTCTCTTTTCTCCCTGCCCTGCAAGGACATCTCTGCTGGCACAGGAGATCTGAATTCTCCTAAATCCATTTGCTGCTTGTGCACGTTCCAGGCAACGAAGGAAACGTGGACGTGAAGGAAATACTTCAAAAAATGAAAAGCTTACTTTGGCAGTCCTGGAGCTTGATATCATATTTATAATCCAGGCTTGACTGATCAGCTCTGGCAAGAGGGAGATCTTCATAGTGCGGCGAGGAAATGCTCGAGAAGTCAACAGTGGTAAAGGGCTTGATGTCAAAGGAATGGGTGTGGTCATCCATGGCAGACAGATCCACAGGGCTAATTCCAAAATTCATGGGCCAAAACGGCATTTCTGTGTCAACCATTGTAATCCCTGCAAACAACAACAAAAAAGAGACATTTTACAAGAAGTTGGTTTTATCTCTAATGTGTTCAAGCTCAAGCCGAGGTCCAAGGATTGAGATGCAAACTTTTAACTGCATCTCTCCATAGTGTGCATAGGAATAAAATTAGAAGCCTTCCACAAATAATTTTCAGTTTTGCAAATTCTAATCATCATTCTTCCCAAGTGCCTGAAAATCCARGGGATTTTTATATTAAGAAAAAAGCCCAAAGTAGCTGGTATTAAATAGTGGTGGTTTTCCTCCAAATAACCAGAAATATTTGAAAACTTTGCTCATTCAAGTTTGCCAAAAGTTTAATCCCGGTCTTAAACCCAAGGATCAAGGAAATTTAATTTTTGACTTTTCAAATTCCTTATATATTTATGCAATTGAAACTAGTAAACAAATAAGAAACTTCAACCTGCAAAAACCTTCTGCAAATTGAGCGAATTTAGATTGAGATATAAAATGTTTTTCCAAGTCATCTTCTGACAGATAGCTGAACCCAGAGCCTTGATTTAGACATATTTCAACTATGAAAAAGTTTGAAAGTTACAGCAAGTGCAAAGACTATTTTATAACCAGGGTCTGTGTTTAATTTTCCACGATTTATAAAAAGAACATTCTAACCTAAAAATAGAAGAGATGTTACAGAACTAAAATAGCTTGGTCACTTTGGCTGTTTAATTTGGACTTTGGAGCCAATCAAGTAAGTGGTCTTTAACCTCTAGATAACAGAAACTTTGATTTGATCTGCTTTGAATCAAAACTAGTCTCTCACACTGCCAAAAGTGCTGTTGCACCCTCATTCTTCCAYCTTTTACGACTCCAGTAAAACCCTTCAGTTCTTCTGCCTTGAACATTGATAACAGAGGTTGCAAGGTATGTAATTCTTAAATTTCAGGTGAGACATTCTCACTGCAGTGGGAACAAACGAGGTGCTACTGCATCCCAGCTGCCTCCTTTCCCAAAGGCTTCAGCCACTGGATGGGATACAAATCTGTCTACAAATAAACAACAGAATTTCTAATYGCCACAAGTGACAATTCTCTGGGGAAAGTACATCACAGGTTGTCAGAGTACCTTGGTGTTGTGTATTATCTAACAAAGAGTCAAAGTTTCAAGGCCAGTGCTCAAACCATGAGCACTGAACAGGCTCCCCRGGGAATGGTCCCGGCCCCAAGGCTGCCAGAGCTCCAGGAGGGTTTGGACAACGCTCCCAGGGATGCACAGGGTGGGAGTGTTGGGGTGTCCGTGCAGGGCCAGGAGTTGGACTCCACGATCCTTGCAGGTCCCTTGCAACACAGGATATTCTCTGATTCCATTAATTTTTCAGTGAGCATGAAGTGCAAATCCCTGGCCATCAACACTGGGAACTGTATTCCTGAAACACATTTCCAAACAAAGCAATAAACCAGAATAGACTCCTTCTTAAGAGCCCATTTTTTGTAATTACCAGACACATCTTTAGAAAAATACAAAACCCAACAGACATCTAAGATTTAAATTGGTTTATATTCCCTTAAGCAAGGGACATCGAGGGTTATGTTCACTTTCTATCGGAGCAGTGCCTCAAGGGTGAAGAAGAAGGATGGCTACAGGCACTGTCCCAGTTCCAGCTCAGGTTATTCCTGGGGATTCCCAGGACTCACACACCCAGGGGCACCCGGGAAGTTGCTGTGTGGACAAGAAACAACTGCAGGAAACCACGTCACCAAAAGGCAGAAGGATCCACACCCAGATCTTAGGTCACTCATTGAGTAGAGATGAACTCCCTTGCCCCTGATCTCACTGAAAAATTAACARTTTTCCTGCATCCTCCATAAAACCTCTATGCAAATATTTGCACAATCTCGAGGCTTTATCACTTTGTCTTTTCAAGTTCAAAGGCTTCTGTTTGCAAACCACTGTGAGCTGAACAACAAATGAAAGCCACACTGGATTTCACTTCACACTCAGCCCGTGGCTGGGATGTTCTGGAGAAGCCRATGATGTATAACATGATTAATTTGTGAAACTCCTTTATCATTGTAACAGAGTGCATGCATGAACTTCATTATGTACAGACATATTACAGCTTAGAAACACTCAGATAAGCAGGTAAGTCCAGAGGTCTGGCTTGCTATGCACAAGTTCCAAAATCTAAGAGGGTATAGTAATCCCTTATCAGAAATCTTGTTTCACAGTCAGCACAGCCAAATCATCTCAGCAAAATCTACCAAAAATGCCCGAGTGGTTTCATGGTAAAAGTATTTCTAGCCTAGAACTGTGATGGTTTAGATTTTTATTACCTTTTAGAAGAAACAAAATAAAATTAAATAACAAAATTAAASTGTCATTTTGAGCATCACTGAATATGAGGGATTGTGTTTCATGCATGCTGTTTTTCCCTACTGATTGTTTATTCTGTATGTCTGTCCACATCACACACATGCTCTATATGCTGAGAACAGAGGAAATACAAATGCTGAGGTTACACTGAAGAGAAAACCAGGGAATTGTGGCTGCACATGTCAGCTACTGCAAGTCACAAGGTAATTCTGCTTTATGCTACTCCTATTTCTGCTCTAAGGTAATAAAATCCACAGTCAGCAGCCATTTACAAATCTTTAGTCAGAAGCCTGTCAACTCCRCTCCTTCCAGAGGTTCACATCCCATGACTCCTAATATCAGTTCTTCTGAGCTTCAGGCTTTGCTAAATCGTCCCACTACCAAAAAAATATCTACTTTCAGCTTTTAAAAATAATTATGTCGTGTGTGTTGTAATTTCATCCAAGATGTCCCCAAAGGTACCTAGAGCTGACACTGAACATAGACACAAGTGTGGACATCTGAGGTGTTCTCTTAAAGCAAAGGTCCTGACATGGTTAAAAGCCTTGAGTGGATGGGATTTACTCAGCACAAGAAGAGGTTGGTCTGTACATTTTTTAGTGCTTTCCTTYCATTCAGTAACTTCCAAACAGTCCYAGCTGCAGGGACTGTATTTCTATATCTATTTCGACGACTTCCTAGGATGTCTGTGCAAAGACAGGGTAAAGGATTCTTACTACACTTCATGGTAACAAAAGGACAAAATATTTGAATCATTATGCACATATTTGATAGGATTAAACAAAAATGAAGAAGCAGCACTGTGGCTTGGTGTACAGACAGTCCAATCCATGGCTATTTTTCAAAGATGCCAGTAAATTCAAGGTCACTAAAGGAATCCTGCAGATGTCAGTGCAATAGATTCTGTACTGTAAGAATCTCTAAGGTCGAACTAAKCACAAGTCAGCTGTTTGGTGCCTCTTTATTTCTGGATAAGAAGCTGCCTAATATAGCATTTCTTTACCCTAAAAACCAGCCAGGAATCCCGGAGTAATATTGTTCATAACCACTTCTGGATTGTGAGAGTTTCCAGGTTTGCTCAGGTTTGGGGTACAAAACACAAAGCATTTCATTACAGTTTTAAAGTTCAAATCTTCACATATGACTTAAGCAAATTATGGGTATCTTGTTCAATTTAATAAAATTTGTTATTACAGTAGAAACTATGAATTTCACTTTTCAGATGAATTTATGTTAGAAATACTAGAATGAAGAAAACCTTTCTGTACTAGTTTTACTCTTGAATTATTGAAAATGTGAAGACTGTTCCTGTGTTTAATGGTTATTTTACAAATATTTCCATTTAGCATGTAGCTTTACTTGATTTTTGCTGTGTATTTTGTCTTTTTCCCTCCCCAGGAAAGAGGAATGACAACATTTCCTTCTGCAAAAAAAAAAGACCCAACTAATTGTAGTCTTCTCATGGCTTTAAAAGAACCAAAAAAACCCAACCAAGATTAAAAAAATCCAATGCTTGTGTGACCTCCAGGTAATAGATACGTAAGCATTTATACGGTTTAGAAAATTTTCATGTGCAAAAATCATTCTCAGGCAGCAAAGGCTGTGCAGAACAGCAGCAGAGATGTTATTCAGCAAGTCAGACATAGAAGTTTTAACATTTAATCCTCCAAAGGACCAGAAGTGAAAGAGATAATGCTGTTGAGATAACACTTAATACTGAGATACGGAACTGGTTGTTCCAACTGCCTTTCCTGGTGTTTAATCTCCTGTAGAACTGCTCGGTGCTGTGTGCAAGGAGGCAAAGGGAGGCACTGAGCTTATCTGTGCTCACTGGGAGCCACAGCGACAGCCACACTCGTTGTTCTGCTGCTGATAGGGACAAATCTCATCTCATTAAGTCACTTCATTCCGTAATGGATTTGCTTTCCAATTCCTACGACAGTTATTCCCTGCATTTTTCATGCTAGGAAAACATAAAATATAAGAGCTGACCATGGTATGAAAAACATCCTGGATCACGAGCTCCTCTTTACCATAAACACTACCTGTGCTCAGGTAACCTGAAGGGCCTGTTATGCTGCATTCTAGACACGSTCTTTCCAGACAAAACTACCCAAATATGACCCTACAGGTATTTAATGAAGCAACCAGRACATCCCAACCTCACGGGAGTTACACAAAATCAGAAGGAAAAAATAAAGAGATAAAGCTGCTCAGCTTTGAAACATTATTAAAATCRAGGCAGTGGTAGAATGACATGACATGGACAAATAGATACATGATCTAAATAAYGTTGTGGGTTTTTCTTAATGAAAAGATATCTCATGGAATAGTTTGAATTTCCTCTCATGTATAAATGTCAGAGTTTGTCAAGTAAACTCATATGMAGAACTTAATGGCACTTTTGACAATTAATCTGATCAAGGCAGCTCAGACCCTCTGTGAAATAATGTCCTGCATAAGTTGGTTAAGATCACACAATCATTCCCAGCTTTTAAGAAAAAAWTAGAGATGGTGAATGGGCAGCTTGATATCCCCATACGTTCAATTTATTTATGTACGTAGGGAGAAAAATAAAATGTTTTATGTGTGCCCCGCAAGAACACATCTGCCCTAAGTGATGGCACCACRTCCACTGAGTTAAAGACCTTCACTGATGTTTTAGAAGAGAAGGCTGCAAAAGGACTATAAAAAGAGAACAGACAGTTTGTGATAGCACAATTGCGTTCCCCTTCCAATAACTCAGTTTTTCATTGCCTCTGACACAGAAATCCTGTGTGGCAATGGTCAGGCAGTCGAAGCCAGCATTTTATGAGTGCTGCTCTCAGGTCCCTGCTGTGAGGCAGAGGCTCTGGTGATCCACTGCCTTCGGAGAGGGAGGCACTGGTGGCCCTGGAAGGTGGAGCTGGGCTTCAGTTCTAGGGAGACTRGGAAAAATGGGATCACTTTGTCCTGTTCATTGAACTTTGGGTTATTTAGAGAAAATCACATCATCTACTGCATTTGCTTTTTCCTGCAAAAAATAATTAAGACTTTTGTCTCAGTTCTGTATTTGTCCAGTGAAAAACTGTCATCTTCCCCCCTTCCCCCATCCTCTGTGTTATCAATAAAACATCACTCTTCTTCAGCAGGTGGGGTGTTACTCCACAGATTTTTAATATTCCTGGTTACGCCTGAGTACAATGGAGCTCCAAGCTTTAAATCTTTAGGAGGTACCTTCCTCAATAATGAAAATTATCTATTTTTCACTAATAGTAACTGTCCTTATAATGGACTTTATCTAATAGACAACATTTGTACCAAATAGAGATAATTTTGTTTTGGATAAACCAAGCTATGTGAGTTTTTTCTGTATCTCCAACGATGACTCAAAGGTGTTGCCCAGAGCCGTTTCACACATTCCTGGCCTGCAGATTCCCAATCTTTCCCCCATTCCCCGGTGCAGGACCGGAACCACTCCGTGTCCTGTTGCTGCAGAGTCAGCAGAGGGAGCACAACTTAACTAAAAAAAAACCTCTTTCCAAGAACTCCGCTGGCACAGCCGGTGATGCTCCCAAACAAACAAACAAGCGAAAAAAGGCCGTAAAAGGACACTTGTTGGCTGATGCCCCCAATTCTGTGTTTGACAAAATCTTTACATTGCCAACTGCAGCAGGAAAAGCAAAGTAACAGAAAAAAAATCTATAAAGCCTTGCTTTAAAAATACCATTACAGAATTTTTATTGTTTTACAAAAGCAGAGATATAAAGATTTTTTTTTTCCTTTTTAACCATGCACATGTTCCAAATATTGTTAGAATTCAGGGCAGAAAATGTTTCAATGATGTGACCATGAACAAACACACTGAGTAGCAATATATTGGTAGGATTTAAAATACTTATCCACAGCAGTCACTTTTCATTTTTGCACATTAGAAACCACTATGAATGTGGGAAGAGTGTCTGTAGCAAATGTTGAGTGTCAAAATCAGCTCCATGTGACTTAGTGTAGAAGTGGCTTCACAAATGACTGAAAATGTCGTTTTTTAGCATAGATGACTTTAAAAGCACTGCTGGCTCCAAGCACATTAGACAATAGAYGACATTTTCTTCTCTGTTCCTCAGTTCCAACTCTGAAGCCATCTAAAAATGGCCCCAAAATTAACATGTCCACTAGGAAAGACACCTGAGAACACCAAAAAGATGCYAARTAGAGGATATACTTTGGAAAGAACRGAATAAACATTCCATACAAAACAAGTGGAGTGGTTCTGGACCAAATGGATTTGTCAGCCTTTAAGCAGAGGAGGGGGGCTGGACCAGGTTAATCACTCAAGGGTTAATCACTGAGTGGGAGKGGTATGAGCTTAGCAAAGTCTCCTCTTACACCCACTGCACCGACCTGCAGAACCAGCACGGGGCCCAAATTCTGGGAGCTAAAGGAAAAGCAGCAACCTGGGGCTGAGTGGAATGTTTAAAGGTGTGACAGCAAACCAGGTGCTCCCAAAACCACCTCGRAACACTGCCCTGAGATGCACATTTCTGTGCCATCTCCCAGTGCCSAGCGGTGTTGAAGTCCGGATGGCTCCGAAATCCCAGAGGTGGCAAAGCCCAGTGACACCACATCCTTCAAAAAGCCGAAGGAAAGGGAAGGGGGGAGGCAACCCATTCGTCCTCTCAGCAAGGCTGCACAGTAAAACATCAGGAGGAGCTGTATAAATCCAAACACTTGGAAAGGCCAAAAAAAAGCAACTCATAAATCAGTAGGAAACGTATTTTGTTCCTATAACTGAATTATAACTACAAGCTGTGTTCACTGAAAGCACAGTCCATAAAATTTACCACAATGTTTAAGAGGTAGCTGTTAATAGAAACAAGGAGAAAAAGCCCATTCAGGGAATAATAGAGCTGTTTAGTGTTAAATACATTTTCTATTCTATGCCTATGGAAGTGGGTTCTTATTTGAAATAGCAGCATTTTATACCCTTGCAGCAACRTAAACCCTTGTAAATATAATTGCAAATGAGAAACGAGTTCAAAAATGCCACAGGCTACTCAGATATGCTACAAATTCTACATCCTATTTTAATTTGTTAATGTAGGGTTTGTTGCATTCTGATACTGGTTYGATATCCATGAAAGTTCAAGTTATTTCAGGGTATAAAGGAAACTGATTGCAAGGCTGTGCTCAACGAGCTGAAATAGAAATGAGAATATTGGACAACGGGAAATTTCTGTGTGAGAARTACTGATTTATAGATCCGAAAAACTCAGAGAGACAGCTCAGRTTTAAAAGGAACAGCACTTCAAAATCGTGGAGAGCTTAACTACAAATTTCTGRAAGTGTTGGGCTCCTGGTGGTAAAAGTCTGACTACAATGGAAATAAAAGGGTTCTACTACGGTCACAGGACTGGCAGAACACAGAGCTGAGGAGATMATTTCTGCTCTGTTAAGTCACATTCAAAGTGGGAAAGGATCCTCAAATTGTTCTKAGAAATCCTTGAGCAGAAAACCTGCACTTTCCCAGTTCCAGGCAGCTGCAGTCATGCTTTGTGAGGCACCATGTACTGAAACTAAAAGTAACCCTGATGAAAGACTCCTCTTCCAATGCCTTTTGTTCGAAAATGTCTTAAAAATACCTCCCACTCTTCGAAATAGAAATGATTGTTATTTCACTTTTTTGAACAAAAAAAAAAAAATACACCCCCAGAAGCACGAAAATATGAAAAATAAGGTATCATCTGATTGGTAATATAAAATCAGAATAAACCTCTGTGGAATTCTAGTGGGCCAAGACCATAAGTTGGCRTTTACAATGTGCCTACTTGCCTTGGTAGAACTGCAATGTGGCTCCTGTTGGTTTTGAGGGATTTGAGGAAAGCAGAAACAAACAGCATGTCCCTGACTTGTGCTGGCAGTATTGTAAAACTATGTCATTATATAAAATGTAGGCGTTACTCTCGATGAATCATTGTGATTTAAAATAGGATCCTGATAGACAGGCAATGAATCACGGTGCATTTTGTAATCAGCAAGGGCTGACTTCTTGGGAGAGCCCTTTGCCCCCTTTGGCAAACAGCTGAGGGGAAGGTCTGCTCCAGTCCTCGAGGTGCCTCCTGAGACTGAAGGAAGTAATTGATTCTAAAATATCCCCAAAAATGCGGTGTGGGACACGAGATAGCAGAGCTTTGTCAACCAGAACAACACGACACAATTCAATTGATAAGAGCGTGGACGTTCTCAGGACTGTGCTTGGCTCCAAGGCTCAATGTACTTTAAGAATTGGCATTTATTTATACTGGGCAGCCTTTCTATTGCTGGGGTCTAGTGAGAGTTTTACCAACTACAAGACGTTAATATAATTCAAAAATATCATATTTGCCATTACAAGTACTTTAAGAGCAAATGACGCATTCAGAAGTTTCRTATTCACAACTTGTGACTGTGCTTTGAGGTGCCAAACTTGCTTGGAAGTCAATAGAAAGTTTTACAGCTTCCACAGAAATCCAGTGGTTGGGCCACAGTTGAGCAAAACTCTCATTTTGGATATTGGGTTCGTGCTAATGGCATTTGAACACCTGCCTGCAGTTAAGCRCTTTTAAAAACTCAGTTCTTGGCTAAGGAAGGGCTTCTTTAGCTAGGATACATTATTAACTTACATATCATACACATCTACACACACAAATAAATCAATGTGTGCCGTAATACAGATCCGTAAGAAATGAGGCTCTCATAAAATGCCCCATTTCCTGTGTGAAATGACTGCTTCTCACCAAGCACAGGCACAGAGCTGTGCCCAGAGTTAATAAAATAAACCCCAGCTACCACGGAGCCCCAGTGGCACTGGGAGCCAGGAGCCTGCTGGATGGGTCAGTAGGAAAAGCTCTGTCTGAGGCCTTAAGTGCAGCACAAAAACTGCTCAGGGGGTTTGTACTGTGCTCACACGTGGTGTGGTACACGGAAATGTGCCAGGTCCCGSGTGAGGCTCCCAAGGATTTCAGCAGTAGTGTGGCACAGCACACAGRAAACTCCTGTAAGCACCACAGTGACTGACAGGACAAGCTTCTGCTCCACTGCTTAGCTGCTCTCATTGGGTCCTTATCACTGTGTCTTTTCATGTATTTTWCTATATTAATAGTAGAATCCATTCTTTGAAAATGGTGCTTAGCCGATAATTAACAACTCAGGTACCAATTTAGTACGAAATGTTAGACCAATTGTGCTCCATTATGGAATTCAGAACACAAAGTTTGTATTTCTTTTTGAAATGTTAATAACTTTAATAGCAAATGTTAGATGTTACGTGCATGATATCCAGTGAAGTTTTTTCTTCTAAAATATTGTAAGTGCAATAAATTTTATAATAACACTGAAAAACTTTTATAATATTAACACTTAAATAACCATGACGTTTTCTCAATCCACTTCATAGCAGTAGAGAATTTGGGGATGCAGAATACTGTTAGTGAGAAGCCTGGGATTTTTTCTTTCCTCAGACTCTGTCATGTCAGTGCTTTTTAATGTTCACAAGACAGTAAACTTCAGTATTGTTTCCAAGAGATGAGCTAATAAGGCACACAACTGGAATAGGGTAAAATACACTCATTAATATCCTAAATGCAGTTCCCTGCCATGGCAGAAYACTGAATACTCCCACAGGAAGAGGAGGAGGAGGAGGAAAAAATGCCATATGAATTTAAACTCATTCCTTGAATTAAATCCCACTTTTAAAGTTTTTCCTGGCAGTCAAACACACTGCAAATAATCCATAAAAATGCTTCTCTCATATGGGGATGAGTCGTTTCCATCACAAAGCTGTCATCCTCAAAACACTAAAAATGTAAAATGTGGTTGAATACAGTCAGACTGTATGCAGGGCCCACATGATTTGACTGAGTGCTGGTTTTTGGCAAAACATTTTAATCTGTTGGACAATCACCAAGTTGTAAAAGTCAAGAAGCACCATGTTGCAAAACTCATTCATTAATGTAAACATGTTTAGCACTATTTCTGCATTAAATACAGAGATATCTCAGTGTAACAGCAAACACACTTTCCTATCTATAATTATATATAATTTCTGATACATGCCAGGTATAAGATAACGCTCTGTGTGCCTGTACAGCCACTAACTCTGTGATGGAGAGATAACTCAAATACTCCAAAGCTTGAGAAAGCAGAGATAGTACCAAAGAGGGCTGAACATTTATCATTCTCCTCTTTTAGATGCCCCCAAATCCATCAGATTTTGTGGGGAATGCAGTTATTTACACACAGTTATTGAAGGCCGTGTTCATTAGGGGATGAAATTTTTCTACCAGACCTCCCTAAGCTTGGARGGGAATCAGAGGGGACACCCCAACATTATTCTGACAACACAAACACCAGGCAAAAGCAAATATGATTTGCCCAATTTSATTATATCCAACAGCAGGCTTTCTAACAGCCTACACCGAATACACAACTTCATAATAATAAAGACACATGAACTTTTGTACACCTATCATCTGTTGCACAAATGTATCTCTTTCATCTTTTAAATTAGCCAAAAAAAAAAAATAATAAAAATTAACCTTCTCGACTGTACGAACTGCAAAGCATCCAACCTGCTGGGCCACTTTTCAGCAGCACAGCAATCCCTTGTCACCTGACTGCTGTACTTTTGACCCTCCAAAAAACTCCCAGCTCCAACATGTTGACATGTTTTTACATGTGATTCGATGATGATTGTTCTCAATCGTGTCGGATACTTATCACGCATTTAGATCAATGTTCTTTGCATCTCATGGGCTCCATCTTTCTAAATATTCATTTTTTCCAGGGAGCTTTCAAACTGCCCCATCGAGGTGACTTCAGGCTGCCTACACAGGGAGTGTGGGCTCAGGACACAAGTAGGGTGAGCTTTTGTAACTGCAGTTGCAACACTCCGAGGAGTATTTAATGAAYGCCAGTAAATTAATGGGGAGTTGTGCTCTAAATTTAAGTTGCCTTGAACAGTTTCACTTGTGAGTCTTCTGTTGGACTACAAGCATCAAGAGAATCTTACCCATTCTTGTCTTTTTGGGGTCAGTATTAAGTACAATATAATATAACATGGTGCTCAATATTTTATTGCAGAAGAAAAATAGGTGGAAACTTTCTGAAGGAAATTTAGCATTGAAAACTKTTTATCGTAAGAACTAGGTAAAAAATATTGATTTTCAAGCCTGTGTACGACTAAATAATAGCAAACTGAGAAAAAGAATACTGAARTATCAACTATAAAAATTCAACATAAAGTCAGCACTGACATACCTCATCTCGTGTTACTGTAGTTCTTAGTTTCAACAAAACACAGAGGAATTTCCTTAGGATTTTTCTGTTTCAAATACTTCAGGAAAACAGTGTGCAAACTGGTACTTGAAACTATAATAACTACTGACTGAGGCAAAAAACCCCAACCAGCCTCAGATCCAGCACGCGGGATYGGAGTTACTGAGAAACAGAAGATACCAGAAAGCCCCAGAACAGAACTGCATTACCTTGAGTAATAAACTAAAGAAAATGGGTTCAAATTGTGACTTTATGGGCCAGCAACTTCCCTAACAAACTCTAAGTAGTCCTGGATGTCACTTTACACACCGRACAAGTCAAACTATTTTCAATTCTGAAACCAAAAATTACCACTCCAAAAGAAAATAACACAACACATGACTCAGCTATGGGACTATCAGCAATTGAAGAAGGGGACTTGCTCAGCTGTCACACAGAGTATTGAATCCTCCTGTCCCCCATCCCTCGCAGTGTTCTGAGAAAAGGCCCCCCCACCACAGCACGGAATTTGATGGAAATATTTAATTCTTCTCCAAATATACTTGTCAAGGGAAAGAAACCCCAAGATAGCATTCCCTGAAGAACACAGAAGTAACTTACTAAAAACACAATGGGTAAGTGCTGTCTGAACCTGAACTAAGAGATGAATATTCCCCCTGCAGCCTTTTTATAACAATAAAAAAGACAAAATATTTGTGGGGAAAGAACACGATTTCATCTTTTATTTAATTTCAAAATCATTAATGCACTTCAAAAAGAACTTAAATATAACCTGCATAATGATACATTAATGTGAAATTCTACAAAGTCCTGACTTTGTTACAGTTTCAYAAACCTCCTGTATTTTCTAATAAGATATCTGGCATGGTTTGGATTTTATAATGTGTCTGAAAACTTAAAGGTAGAAATTTCTTTGATCTTATTTTCTGTTGGGTTATTCTCCCTCTATGTTATTAATATCCTAAGAATATGTCTGATACGACTTGGTCCTACTTTTGGCAACCTTTGTATTTTGAAGTAAAACTTTTTCCAATTCCCCCATTGAAATCGCCCTGCTTTCCCCATGGAGGACTAAACATTTTTATCTGCCAAGGTGTGGAAAATGATTTCACACTTGTTCCTTCGTGTGAGCTGTGTGTCCCTCCTGTGAGTGTCACTCATCCCAGAAGCAGGATATGTTTATATTCAAACAAACTGCTTTGTCTGGCAATAAACAGCATTTCATGGCTTTTGCTACTGCTCTTTGCCTCTCCAATAAACCAACCATGTTAAAAACTGTGGGTGATGTTATTGTTGTGTTTGTAGTACTGGTCATCTCCAACCCTGAGTGTGCCCTCCCAGCAAGTCCCAGCCCTGTCCCACACTGTGACACTCACAGTGRCTGTGACACTGCACCCATCACTCTGTTCAAGGAAGATGGAAACTGGGGTTGCTATTTTTGACAAAAATGTTCAAGAGTTAAAATGACATCATTTTAGGGCACAAACAGMGGAGCATCCACAGTTAAGAACAATTTAGGAGAAAGCTATTTATGTATAATTTCCCAATTCTGCTATTTTTAACAGCTAATCCTGACCAGTCCTTTGGGTAAATTGGTTTCCAGCTGTARAGAATCTACCAGTGCTCGACTAAATCAGTAAAGCCTCTGATTGCACTTTGTATTTTGCACACAGGTATTGTGGAGAGCATGAAGTGTCCAGGCTAGAGAATCCCAGTGTGCCCCAGTCCCCTCTGTTCCTATGGATTTGGGATTCTTGAAGCTCTGTATGTGAGATGACAACTGTCCATAGGGATCCCAGTCCATTTAAACTTGCCTGCTTTCATTAAAAATCTGAACTGCCATTCCATTCCTGTCTTTGACAGCATTTGCTGCTTTCAGCTGAGGAGAAAAGTGTATAATCAAGTTCTAACAGTGTTTCAGAAAGATTAATAATTATAGGGTTATGCAACATTAACAATAGTGGTACAAGCAAAGCAGCTATGTTAAATTTTAACAGCATTAAAAAGAGGGGAAGAAAGAGATTGAGAAAATTTCAGTTCCCTTCTCTGTCATGTGTTCTTGYCATCGTCTTGGTTTTTTCTATATTTAAAATGCTGTAAGAATTTCTTCTGCAAGTAATCTAAGAGTTCAGCTAACAGCAAACCTTTCAGTTTCATGTTGTGATAAACAGGAGGACACACCAAAATTCAAGACAGAAATGTAGAGTTAAATACTTASATTGATAGCTAATTTCTTGCCTTTTTTTTTAATACAACATTTATGGAATAAGTTATACTGAAAAACATATCAATTAACTTTCTGAAAAGTGTTATTTTGAATTATTATGTGTAACTATATTCCTTTAACCTAAATACAYGTGTCATTTTCACATACAGACCACAAATCATACACTGCAATTTTGCCCATAGACACTGRGATATTTGATAACTTGATTGGTTTATTTTTAAATCAGCAATTCAATTGGGCCAGAATATCAACAGTTAACCTTGCCATAAATTATTATTTTCATACCCCATTTTTCTTTTAAGGAGATTCCTTTTCTAGGCAAGCAAGTTTGTGTGAGGAACTAAAAGTCGTTGCTGTGACTTTTTGTAACCCCTCCAGCAGGCGTGTGAACAGCTGAACATGTGGCTCTGATATAGACTGAGGATAAACTACTGGAACTTTTYACTGTTCTAATTATTTCATAATTGCTAAACAAATATTAATAGTTGTACATTTCTATATGCTGATGGTTGACCTCTTTAAAGATTCAGTTGGATTTAAAAAGGATTGTATTAAAATACTGTGAGATTATCACCAAAAAATAATTCTGAAGGGCCATCTGGATTCCATCCAGTGCAGTGTAGTGTCCCACAGCACTGAATATCAGGGTAAGACACTCCTGATGCAAAACTCCCCCTGSAACCTTTTGAATCACCTCTAATCCATAAGATCAGAAGGGGTCTCCAGCAGCTGAGTGCTTCCCACATCCAGCACTTCCTGTCCTTTGGGTAACAAAGGTGTGAATACCTAGTTTAAACCTTATCACTACACTCTGTACAAACTGAGAAATGACTTTGCAGCATCTTAGGTGACCCTTCACCAMCAGTGATATTCTTGGTGTAGAGGGATAGGACCAGGATGGAAATAAGCATATCTGTGATCTAATTCCATTACACCGTTACACCATTAAACTGGCAGAACTTCTGAATTTACAGCCTGGTTTTGATCTCCCACCTTCACTTTCTCCTGTCAATACAGCACCACAAAATAGGCTGAACACCAGATTATTTGCAAAAGCAGACTCTGGTTTTCATTGGGCTCCAGAAGTCAGTGTTAACCTCATGGCACACCTTCCCAACGCAAGGGATGGACTGGCAGAACCTCTGTGCCATGGTGTGCAGAACTGATACATTTAGGCAGTGGTCTAATTCTAATTTCTAAACTGTTCTACACATAATCTGGTACTGGACTTGGTTCATTTTGGAACTATGGAATATTTTTTACAGCTCTACATATATATGGTCACTGAGCCAGACAAGATAATTTGGARACAAACAGTGGCTCCTTTGAAACTGGCTGTAAAATTCCTATCAGTTCACTTAATTTACCTTTTGCAGGACAGCAATGGCAGCACGTGTTTTGAACAGGAATGCTGGACCTCTTGGTCAATATCTGACCATCACAAGCCCAAAATGTCCACCAACACAAACATACAGACCAGGCAGGCACAAAATGAAYCTCCTACTTCCTTAGGGAATCACTGCTCTATAATCCAAGGTTAGGGAAAAAGTGCAAACTATTGATAATGAGATCACAGTAATACATAAAGTGAGCAATAAATACCTTCCTGCCAAGATCTACATCKCAATGAAGGCAGGAAAAGTTGCCAATGCCATTCTGTTTGTCAGATCCCCTGSATTATCAATGGGCCATGTGCTGTGAATCACAGCGCTCAGCCGGATCCTGTATCTTGCCAGTTGTATCTTGCTTTTACTATTTGTTCTGGGCTGTTAAAACCACTATTGTAAGGAGTTCAAAAATACATGTTGGAAAATTGTTAATGCCCTAGTCATACAATGTCATTTTGAAGCTCCCTGGGAATTTAGATTTGCACAGCTTATTAGGATATGACCTTTCCCTTCATTTTTTATTTTAAGATCAAGTTAAGATGAAATTTCCCCAGAGGGAGTTGCTGTGTTTCCTTCACAGATAAGGCAAAGAGCAATGGCAGCTCTGTATAGAGACAACTTTCATACAGTTCTGCAGCACGGACAACTCTGTGGGCTTGACAGACGTCCAGTGCATTCCTAGAGGTTGAGAGGAAAGTCATGTGGTGCGTTAACTAAAAAACCCCAGGAACATAAAGGTATTTCCCTGAATCTTTCACCTTTTTTTTTTTCTTCAGTGTCATCTGACAGAAAGCTGTGAGGAAGTTTAAGGCCTSTGGACTTTTGCATTCAGAGCATCAGGGTAGCACTGGCTGAGAGATAACGGCTTCTTTCTGGAATATATTCATGTTCCTTGGAATCACGGCCTCTACAGCACTCCTTTTTTCTCTTTACAGCACAGATTTTGTCTCACAAATTCACACACTTCARCATTTCCACGCTTGTTATATTGGCATAATTTTTTCTGGCATCTCATGGAGCTGATCTGAGAGCAGGTTGAAAAATCAATTCTAAAATTTGTGCTATGGGCTGATTACCAGCTACCAATCACCGTGTTTAAATACTTATATATATATATAAACATTTTTTATTGTTAAAGACAGGGATATTCCAACACTTCTTAGTCTTCATGCCTCTATGTCAATGAAGCCCACCAAGAGAATGAGTTAAATAATTAGAAGCTGAATGATGCTTATATTTTAAAATCTTCAAATGGTCAAGATGGCAAAAACTAACAACCGTTAATAAGTTTTTATTTAGGAGAGAATGATTTTCTCGCTAAAAGTAAAATCAGTTGGCCAATAAAGAGATCAACAAAAAGAATTACATATTTTGGTTTTTGGATATTCAGGGTAGAAGTTTTACACATTAAACCTTTGCTACGCAAACAACATTTTGGCTCAACTACAGGTACGAAAAGAAGAAAAGGAACTGACGATGAAATAAAGCSAATTACTTTTTGTATAACTCTTCATATCTGCTGGCTTAGTCGTTTGGGCGAGCACTGCGCACAGAACGCTCACACAACGGTGCCACAGGACAATAAAAAGCGAGCGTTTGAAGGTCGYAGCGATGACACATCCCATAAAACCACACAGAGATGGAAAGGACTCTCAAACGAGCTCCCGCCACCTTTACGAGTTTCCGTGTGCGCCGTTCCCCAGCGGCGCTGCCCACCCTGCCGGGACCCGGCCCACAAACACGACGGCTCCTTCCCCCTGCCCTGCCACARCTGCTGGCAGGGGATGTCCCCGGGAGCTCCGTCTGCATTCCCAGCAGCAGCCCTTCCTCTTCCAATGGCTGGCAGSAGATACGGGTTGATTGCCCCAACGGCAAGGAGCAGACAGCCTTYGCTTCGTGTTAGGCTCTAGGCAGGAGCTAATCTGCAATTGATCCCAGCCTAATCTGTCTCTCCTGGGTAAGCACGAAGTCATTATCTGCATCAGCAGCCCAAGAGCTCTCTGACACTTCTGTATGCAACAGGAGAGTCAACACAGCCCGAGCGATAGGATTTGCTGCCTATCGCCGGGCAGCGCTCTGATGTCATCCACGCTGAACGTTCCTGCCAATAAATGCACCACGCTTCCAGAAAAATGCCAACACCACCGAAGGGAAAACGACCAGGCGGACACCACAAACTCACGGCAAGCAATCTGTTGGATAACATCACTCCTACTCGGACAGGGCAGCAGCAGTGTTTGAAGAGTGATTCAACAGACATTGAGTATGTTTTTTACGGTGGTGACACAGACCCAGTGCAGATGCCGAGTGTGAGCACTAAAAGTTTATTTACAGAGGGCAGGACTGAACATTTCATGTGAACACATTCAGGCCATGATAAAGAGCTTTGTCTCCTATTAGTAATTTAAAGAATTGTGATTTGGTACTCCCAACACACCTATAATTGAATTCCTCAGTCATAAAATCACTGGTGCCAAACAAGCTCTGGTATCTTTTATCAAGCCTCTTTTTTCTTGTCATTTGTTAACATATTTCTTACGGAGCTTTTCTTCTTTTTATAGATACATTTGCTTTAGTTATAAATTAACCCTGGAATTTACTCTCCCAGAGGCCACAAACTGCTTTTTTATTCTCTTGGAAAAGTTTCAGGCTATATGAATTGATGATTTGAAATAATTTTTGAATAAGAGAGGAAAGAAATTCAAAAGATTGACAAAGCAGTTGAGACTAAACTGGAAATGTTTAGATGCCTTTCAGGGCCTTCTGTTCTGGAAGCCATGATTCATTTACCAAAAGGGAACATGTTTCCCTGTGGGATTTCTGGTGCTTCCAGTTCCCTGTAGTAACATACTAAGATACAGCCTCATTCTGAAATGAGGAGCTTCTAAGAAGTTCCGTATTTCAGTGCTCCTGAAGTTGGCCAGCACATCCCAAAGGTATGCGGAATCCTTCAAATTTTGGAGCACGTTATAAAACATCAATATTTGTTTAACAGATTGATTCTAATAATGCCCATTAAAAAATAATTTTTCAGTTGATAATGTAATTCTAAAGAAACAAGGCTTATAATATTCTCTGTTTCCTATCTTGTTTTTGTTGGACTCTTTCTCTTCATCCCAAGAGCTTTGGAGAACCTTGGCTTTTTTCAACCAGGCCTTACTACAAATGTAGAGGAGCTTTAACACAAGGACTGAAATAATTTTTAGTGTCACCACTGAAAGAGCAACAGTTTGAGCTCAACTTGTAAAAAATATCAGAAAACCCCAATGGATAATTCCAAAAAGACATATCCATAGGAAACTAAGTTAATTGGTTCAACTGTTCAAAGAACTTTTTCTATAAGGAAAGAACAACATTTTTTAGCAGCCAACTCCCACACTATTTCCTTTACTTGTCCTTCTGTSTTACTCTTAGCCTCACTACAAATCCTTTAAGTTTGAAAATTCTGATTTGATATCAACACCCCAGATATCCATTTTTATGGTTTAATTCCCATTTTAGCTAAAATTTTCCAAGGTGGAGCAAATTTGAAAATTATGCCTTCAAGATTCAGAAAACTGGAGATGATCTTACAGAACTTTGCATTTCTGGATTGCTCTTCCAACATAAAATGGCTGTGGTTGTGCTGCTGCCTCACCACATGTAACAAGGTGATGACTTCGCAGGATCCCAGAATGGTTTGGGGTGGAAGAGACCTCAAAAATCATCCACTCCCACCCCTGCCATGGGCAGGGACACTTTCTACCATCCCAGGTTGCTCCAAGCCCCATCCAACCTGGCCTTGGACACTTCCAGGGATGGGGCAGCCACAGCTTCTCTGGGCAACCTGTGCCAGGGCCTCTCCACCCTCACAGTGATTAAGTTCTCTCTGATATCTAATCTAAATTCACCTTCTTTCAGCTTAGCCACTGTGAGATGAGTTCAAAATTACACTGCTTTGTTTTTAAAAAATTCCTTTAAAAATTAGTCTTTAATTAAGAATAACAGAAGGCATTGAGGAGCCCTGGGGTATTTCTCCTATATAAATAAATACTTTTGCCCATCTCTAGTTTCCCATATTCAAGACAATGTCCCTACAAAGGTAAACAGAGTGTCCTCCTCTATATGCTGTTTCTTAGATTGCTAATAAGTTATTTGAAGTTAAAATATTAAAATTTTCATCTGAAATTGTGCTTTGGGTCTCTGAATTGTCATATTTTTATAGTGTCTCATTCTTTTGAAAAATCTTATTCTATATTTCTTCCTGAATGCTTCACCTGTTTAATTACCTATAAAAGGTTGTTGACTTATATTTTTTAAGTCTCAACACAACATGGTATTTTCTGCTCCTTTAATTGAATCAATGATCACACAGCTGAAAGGATTGAACAGTTAAAATATTCATCAACTTTTAAAACAGAATTGAATTTTAAAATGGTGGCTACACTGTCAAATATTTTAGCTCTCAAACTTTCAAGTCTTAAAATACATATTCATCTTTTAGATTTTACAGTTCTATTCCAAAACAAAAATCAAAATTACACAGTTTATTTGCTGACACAATTTGGGGCAAATCAGCGAGTCTGGCTTGGCCCTGCTCTCCCCTGTAATCCCACCCAAAGCAGAGAGGTGGTGAGCAGAGGTCAGACCGTGCTGGCTGCCCTGGAGGATCAGACCCATGAGTTATACCCAGGTAAAACCCTCTTCTCTCACACCTTGTGTACACATTTCATAACTTTGTTTGCCCTCTGCGCTTTCACTTGAGCCAGGAGGAATTTTCGGAGCAAACAAGTTGTAATGTATTCTTTACAGGTGAGTTACAATGTTAGGTGTCTGTAGTTCTTAGAACAGACAGTAGGACAATAAAAATTTCAAATTATTTTTCAGCACCATGACTGTATCATATACAAGTATTTTACTAACATCTGCTCAGGACAGATGTATAAATAGAGAAAAAATTGTGCCATCATGCCGCAAGCTCCAGTAACAACTTGTTCCTTCACCAGGGATTAAAAAAAAAATTTGGAGTATTTTTAAAGATTTCGGGCTTCATGCTGTGTGTTCTTTTATTTATTTATATGGCAGCCAACTTAACAGACAACACAGACGCAAATGACTTATAGAGATTTTTCTTTCCCTGAAATTCCAACTTCTACTTCACAAAATACACAATTTCTTTCTTGTGTGCCACAAGCTTTCTTACAAAGACCTCCACATTATAAATTATGAATCTTTTAGAGCCAAAAAACTGTGAATGGAATATTAAGCACAGATCATCTTCCTGTGCAGGCAGGAAGAAACTTTAAAAGAAATGATAACAAATCAGAGGCATTTTAGCTGATTCCACTCTACCAATAAACTGAAGAGCACCAGGACTCCCACTCTGGCCATGCTTGTTCCTCTCACATTATCAAACTCACTTGTCCAAACTGGGTTGCAATATGTAAATGGCCTCTTGCAGATGGTCCATGGCCTGTGCTGGCTTCCAAAGAATTTCTGGAAAGTGACTGAATGGCTCTTAATTGGCTGAGGTAAAACTGGAGCAGGGATGATTCCAAGAATTCAACCATTTAACCCTGCRCTTCCTGTACCTAGACCCAAATTACAGCACTCTCTGCTTTACCAGCATGGCTCAAGCCTTTGTGTTCAACTGCTCTGAGACTGGGGAGTATCATTGCTTTGGAGTTTTGTTTGGTTTTCCCCAAATTCACTGTTATTTAACTGTGAATCAGCTTTTCTCCCTAGCTGTGCTCCCAGTTGCTGCCTGCCAGCTGGGAATACCTGCAGTAAGTGCCCTCAGGAAGGGGAAGCTCACAACTCTGGAGATGGATCAGTGTGAATGTGAACAACTCCTATAAATCTCACCAAAGATGCTTTTCTCTCATACACCATTTAACTGAGCACTAATAGGAAAGGCATTGAACTCTTTTCCCCAAATTTGCACTTCATTTCCATGAGACATCTGTGCAAAAACCCTGCAGAGATGGAAAACTCTAAGCTACGAGTTCCATTCTTGATAATGATCAAATTCCTGTAGTTGCCATCCAACAGAGGCATTCACTCATCCATCTTCGTGTCTCATAAAAACACAAGAAATGYTTTGCTGCTTCAAGACTCCACAACATAAAAATGGCAATACCACAGCAAACGGGACAGCAGTTAGAATTATTCATATTTATAATTATTAATACATATAATTATTAATATTTATCTCATCTCCTGCTCTGAGTGGCACTGCAAAATCACCCCTAGCTTCTAGGATAATCCACATTCTAGAGGGATTTAAGGAAAACTCCTATTCATCTGATGGGCTGCTCAGCACCAAAGGGCATAAGGGAAGTGTTCTGAATAATGTCTTCTGGAAGATGCAGGGAGGAAAATCCTATGGGCTCTGGCAGTAACTTCCCAATGCCACACTTCTCTCTGCAGTCGATTTTCCATTTTTTTTTCATCTGATTTAATTTCAGACATTCTTATTCAGGAGATGTTTTCTATGAGGAGCTGTACAACAGTTTAAATGACATCCTGGAATCAGACAACAGAGCTATTTAGTATTTAGCCTACATTGTCTTTATTTCATTTCCATATTCATAGCTAAATGAGCGCTCTATCACTCCGACTGTTTTGAACTCCAGAGAATTCCTTTCTTCCACAGAGTAACTGCCAGGTGTAATTACTACATTCATTAGCTCTTCCTGGAGTAATTGTCAGGAAAGTGGCAACCATACTRCATCCATTTCTTCTTCCTCCTTGCTTTTTCCTGCTTTCCTTCCAGGACAATTGGGAGTTCCTCTCTACTTTCTCTTCCCTTATTCACCTCAACGCTTTCCCTCCCTTTATTCCTCCCTTCACAATTTTGGGGAGGAAAGGGAGAGATGATCCCACTGTCCCACTGTTTTCACATCTACCAATTCGCTGTGGGTTTGTTTTTTTAACTTCAATCCACTCACTCTGCCATTCTATGGAGATTCCCAGTGCAGCTGTTCCACCAGTGCCAACAAAAGAGTCGCCCTCGTGTCCGAGGGTCAAGCTGGAGCAGAAATTTCAAATTGCCACATGCTCGCTCACATTGTGCTGTGCCTTCCTGTTCCTGGGGAGGGGAGGAGACAGGAATCCGCTGCCCAGCCTGCGTCAGAGGACGTAGGCACCCTCCAGTACAGCGAATTTAGGGTAGGGACAAGTCATTGTTATTCTAAACTTACCTCAGGCTGCAGCAAGATTCACTGCCCGTTCTCCTGTCCTCAGTGACAGGAAAGCTGTCACTTGTTGTTAGCGTATCAGACAGTTCCTGTTCTCAAAGGACTCATAAATAAGGCTAGATTTAAAAAACAGAGCAAACTTGGGCAGTAAAAGAACAATGAGTAGGGATGCCAAAACACAGTGAAAGACCACGTTATGGCATTGTCAGCATATCTTAAACCAAGAAAAGCTGAAAATCTCATAGGAGACCAGAGAGAAGAATTCAAAATCAAGAAGGTTCCAACAATAAACTTTAAACTTTGAGAAAGAAATTCAAACATCTGTATTTTTTTAAAGAATGCCCTTGTTTTTTAATGCTTTCATTGGCAAAGATAAAAAGGGCTAAATAAATAAAGAAAACCAGCAGTCATAGCTAATCTTCCCAGTGCCTTCCTTTGAAATTTCCTTTAATTAATTAATTAATTAATTAACTTCCTTTCCTGATATTCACTGTGGACAGCTTCTTCCCTTTTTCCCAACTCCCTTCTCTCCAAAGTCCCACACTGGCCTTAGATCCCTGCCTTAATCCACCACTGCAATTAATCTAATCACGCTGCACACCAGTAGCCTCTATTAAGATTCAAGATAATCTTGCTGTTTCACAAGATTAAAAAGCCAGAGCCAATCTTAACACTGCATGTTACTCCACCTATTCTGCATAAATTTTGTTTTATGAATAGTGTAAAGCAGGAGAGCACTGGTAATACTGTTGTCTTTTAAAACCAGAATTGATAAAATACACAGCAGCTTTCTGCGTTTTCATTTGATCTCTCACCTTCTCAGAACTGGCACCACGATGACCCAAAAAAAGAATGGAAAGAAGTGCACATGACTTCCACATCCTCAGTATTACATCATGAAGGATGAAACAGCAGATTATGTACAGCTCCGAGTGCTGCTGTGCTGCGTGCAACTCTTTTCTTGCATAAAAATGCCCTTCTCAACAAAACTGTGACTCATTAAAAATTTGACAGATACCAATGGAAACAGTGATAGACACAGCCTCATTTCATAATGGGCCCTGTTGCTATGAACTCTGACTCTGGCCTGCTAAGTGGTTTTTTAATATGAATTAAGGTATGTTTAGGGGGAAAATATCTTTAATATTCTATTTTGGGATTACGATTTTCATTGCCAAAAATTTTCAAGAGGACCTGTCTACAAGAAAATATCTTTGTTGTAAGAAAATTGGGTTCTTGATACTGAAGGGTTTTCCAGTACTTCAAGCACTGTCAAGAATTCCTGCCTACGCCAGCTGTGCTGTAAGAACTATTTCTTAATCAATCAGTAATCCTGATCTAAGAAAATAATTCCTCAAATGTCATTACCTGTGTCAGAATGTAACTTGCATAACCTGATGTGCTATCCTACCTAAAAACCTGAACCAGTGCATTGATTTCAAGTGGGTATTTTATCCGAGGGATTGGATTCCTGCAAAAAGCAGACCTTGTGAACAGAATAAATATCCTGGTAAAGTTGGCCRGGCTGCTCACAGGGGGCAGGCCCAGGGAACAAGACTTTGGGCAGTGCCCAAAGGAAGCCGTGCAAGGAACCCTCTTGGGTCTCCTATTCATCATGGCCTAATGTTCTTCCCTGCATCACAAAAACAATTCCCCAGCTCGAGACAATYGGCCAGCTCACATCCCAAATAATGCTCCAAGAAGCTGCAAAACAGAACCCAGAGTGATTGGCAAGATGATCATGGAAAGCAGGGGTGGAATTTGCTTCCAATAGCATTGCTTAAATGTAAACAGCCAAATAATAATTAAAAAAAAAAACAACAAGCGACCTAGGAACTACTAATTAAGCTTTGATAGGAATTTTTGCAATTATTCTGCATTCAAAACCTGTCATAACAAACTTTTGTAACACCAATTTTGAAACTTGTCCTGTAGTCAGTTGTAACAACTCATCCTTAGATGAGATCTTTACTAAATAATCCACTCCAGGCTAATTCAGCAATTCTGGCAATAGCTGTCGTGTAAATGTAAAAAAAAAAGTCCAGGGAAATAAACCTTTTAAATGGTGCTTATTTCATTCAGGGAACTGATTTAATRTGAAACCCTTCTGTTCTAAATAAGGCTTAAAGTTTCATCTTGTTTATCATCTCAAACCATCTTCAGCAACAGCTGGAAATTCTGAAAGTGAAAGCACATTTGCAGAACTTTTGTTTCCACATTCTGTAATCATGTTCTAGGCAAAACTCAAAAAGTCTGCACCTCTGTATGAGTACCTTGCAATATGCACTCATTTGGCAAACTCTATTTATATTGCCAATTACTATGAGATATTTAAAAGAAATAAAACACTAGCCTGTATTTCTTAATATTTCGAATAATTTCAGAGCTCAAATACGCTCTCATGGAAAAAGGCATCTCAGAGATGCAGTTTAAGTGCAAATGATGATAGGGATGAAATACAGTAAAATCCTTGCAGAACTTTAGTTAGACTCCATGAAGTAAATCCACCCCCTACCAGTGGTTAACTTTAGGGGCATTGGAGGAGTAGCTGCATCATTAGTTCAGTGCAAGAACATTGTTTTAGACGTACTACAAGCTAGAAAGCAAATAGATATTTTAATTTTTTCCTCATCCTGAAGGGAATGAGACCTTCAGCCTGTGGCCTCCTCAAAATTTCTCCTGATTTCATCAAGCATGGTCCTGAATAAGTTTAGGGAATAGAGAATACAGATAAACTCTGAGTAAATAAAGCAACCTTTTGCCCTCATGTACTTCTGTACTTGCTTATCTGTAGATTTCTCTGGGTGTAACTGAAAATAAAATTTGGGTTTCTTTTTTTTTTTCTTCCACACTCATAGGTAGGATTACAAATCAATTTAGCAATATACCACACAATAACATGCTTCTATTAAGCTTAAAAACTAAGATTCAGCATAAAACATTGTAGCTGAAATACCACTGTAGGGAACAGCAACTCCAAGGAAAACACATTCAAGATGAAGGGATAAAGTCTCAGTTTTATTTACTGTAGACATAAAAAGTCAGTGCCTAAACCTATCACGAGGAAATATGTACATTATGAAAGGCAGTAAATAGAAGTGGCTGCATTTTTCCACAAGCCCCCATATTAGATAGCACCACAAAGCACCAGGTCCAGGTAGTAAAACCTGTTTTTCTGACCACCCCTACTACAAGATCTTGGTGTGAGTGTTAAAGCCTGTAATTAACATTTTTCTTTTCATAGTTCCTTTTTTTGGTGGAACAATGTGAGCCTTTTGGTAGCCTGACATATCTCTCAAACCCCCACGGTTGASTACTCACTTCACAGCAATATTAAAATCTTCCCCTAGCACAGGTAGTGAAAATGTCCACGAGTCTGTTTGTATACAGATTGCAACCCAAGTTCAAAGCCTCTCAAACTTCAAAACTGCTGCTACACAGCCACAAATAGTAACAGCAGTTACACAATACCTCTGTTCAATAAATCTCAACAAACACACAAGTACTATGGACTTATCATGCAATATCATAACATAAAATCTCACTTTATGCAATGCAGTGTAATCCCATATTGTGTAAAAAGTTTAAGACAAGATCATAATTCTGGGCAGGACTATTTTGTGCAAATATGAAATTGTCTGAACAGTAAATGCTTAAACTCAGCAGAAAAACACAAGATGCAAATAAGAAAACTTCCTTCGCTCTGACTTATCCTATATGAATATTCCATGATAGCTGGAAGTGTTTGGATGAAAAGAACATATTTAGAATTTTATACGTCCATATAGGTAAGCTATAGGAATTGTAGCTGGAGGTCTGTAAAAAAGTATAGGATTCTGGCAAAAGGGAATCTAAAATATGTCCCAATCCGATCTGTGATAAAGAGGAAAGACATGAATCCCCATGGAGCTCATGAAATTCCAACAACCCGTACGCCAGCACAAAATATACTATTTTATAATAGGATAATAGTAGCTGTTATAAGACCAAAAGTAGAACTCATGCCTAATTTGAAGGTCTAGGATGAACTAATACCAACTGCAATGTCTGCACCAAAATGTTGGTGTTTCATTTGGAGTTGAAATACGTTAAGAAATCTAACACATAAATTCCGGTGAAAGAGGCAGATAAATATACTCCTYCTGCTACACTGGCATTTCTTACATGCTTTAAAGAAAAATATGGAGGACTTTAGCTATAATACGTACTCATGGCTAGTTAATTTCAGGCATTTAGTCTCACTGAGCAAACAGCAATTCCTTTAGGGTCGGACCCTCTATTTTGAGCACACTAAACCCACAGACACACAGTAATTCAGTAGTAATTGTATGGAAGCAAAGCATGTACAGGACTAAATTTTTATCACTGCAAACCTGACCCTACTGAAACAGCAGAACTACCACTCCCTCAAGGAAGCTGGGATTTTTTAGCTGGGATTTTTTAGCTGGGATTTTTTCTTTTCTAGACTCTGCATCTTCCAATAAACCAACAAGTTCCTTGGCTACCGTGGAGTGTCCCGTATATTTTCTGTTGGGATATTACCCAATAGTTATTATCCTGTGTTATCAGGAATTACATACAGCCTTTCAGCACGGCTGAGATAAGTAGGAAACCACTCCAGAACACAGGGTTAATCCCATTCCCTCACACACAGGTCCCCTACAAGCATGTCCATAAGCACTCATATATGTTCAGCCCAGCAGCCAGGCAGTGCCCTTGTGCCTGGACATACATCACCCCCAGAGCTGCGCCACCTCTGTGTTTTTTAAATTGCTAATTATCAACCAGCAGAGTAGACTTTGGGATTCATAGACTTGAATTCATAGACTTTGTCCTGAATGTGCAGACTGCATGGCATGGAGGAGATCTGCTTAGTCATGAGGGAAGGGGGTGGCTTATGCAAGTCCACAGAGCATCACCTGCTAGTCCATTCCAGAAATCCACAGCCCGCTTTGGAGGTGCTTCCTGAGCTTCCCTTTTCTAAGGGGGATAGTTTTCCTATTTCCAGTGAAAGCTAGTGAAACTGCCCAGACAAGAGAACAGGATACAGCTTAGAAGTTGAGGAGTTTTTTGCTGAAAATTTAGGGATTTATTACACATAAACCTAACTTTTTTGGTCATAATGCAGATTAGAATCTATTACTGTTGTAAGCATCATTTACTGCTGTAAGTATAAACTGACAAACTGAAATTTCAAATTTCATTTTTTGCATCAATCTCACTCCTGTGTTGTGTCTCCATTGCAAACGTGGAACTCTTTGCATTCTCATGTCATGGATCATAAGAGTATTGAGGACAGGGGCAATTATTTCGTTTGAGTAAGAAGATGGCCCCAATCTTGACTAGGCTGTTAGGTCCTACTGCAACACAGGTAATTAAAAATATCTATATAGTTCATGTATCATGAATTTTAATTGGAGAATGATGTCATTGTTTAGTTCAATTCTATAGAGTGGTTTATGAGAGGGCAAACAGGCCAAATAATATAATGGAAGGTGTGGGTGGAGTGGGAGAAAAATGTGAACATCATCAAACTGACTTCAGTTCTGCGAAAGTTTGCAGAGATGARGACTGCAGAATAGGCCTTGCTGCTTGTTTTTCCTTCCATTCRAATTTAAAGAGCAAAAACCTACAACAGCTTTATCTGTAATTTGCCCTGCAGCGTGAGAGGAGCTGACAATTTGTAGCAGCAGGCAGAAGAAAGCCCATGTTGCAGCAGAAGAGCTGATGCTGAAGTAGAAACTTTGTCTTTCCTATGGTTGCCACATGGATTTTCTCCTTCCTATTTCCTCCTACCTGCAAGGTCTGGGACTCTCCCAAGACTCACTCACCACAGGGGTGAGTACCAGGGTGATAATTTGCTTAGCACCTGCATTTTCTACATTGTCCCTGGAACTTGAAAGCAGCACCACTGAAAAAAGATGGAGCACCCTACATGCAAAAAAAAAGCACAACTGAACAAAACTGCCCGGACTTTCCTTTGTATAAAGTAAAAAGTGGAGGGGGAACAGACAGAAGAAATATAAGAGGTTTATCATTTCATGTAGGAAGCAATTTACTTTTTATATTCTTGAGAATCTGAAGACAAATTCTATGGCTCTTTCATTTTTCATTCTGCCTTGGAAAAGTCGCCATAGGGAAAAACACAGGGACAAAGAGGAGATTTTTTCCCAAGTACTCTGTACCAGCCAAATGGAGTCCTTAAGAAGTGACCTGTTAATAGGAACCCCCAACTTCTGTTTGTGYCATGAGTAGGTAGGACTTGAGCACAACAGTGTTCTCTTGCCTTGAATTATTTCTAACATATTTCTTTGCTGGTTCACCAAATGTTAATTGACACACTAAGAACGTTTGGCAAAAAGTACCTGAAAAACAGATCCCTGCTGTTAAAAAAATACCCATCATTGTGGAAGTACAGTGTGAAATAATTAGCACTTATCTAATATCATGCTGGATTTAATAAACCTATTAGTGCTTAAAAAATTAAACTAGTGGCAATAAGTAATGGAAAGTGTTGTATCCATGACTTCAAAAGCATCTAGCATGGAGAATTTATAATTGCAGGAGGATTTCTCTTGAGKAACTGCACTGGAAACTTTTACTGCACGACAGGGAAGGACATGGAAATAATCCTTGTGACAAAAGCTTGTAAAAGAAACTCAGATTCTGAATATCAAATACACACAGTTAGTGATTCACGATGAGGCTACTAAAAAGGGCTATTAAATATATTCAACTCCATTCTGAGCAGATTGTATGTGAAAAAAAAACCTGAAGAGGGCCTCTCCAATCAAGGTGAAAAAAACTATTAAGTTTACTTTTCTTTAGTTAGTCCAGCTTTGTACAAGACAGAGTTTTGTTGTACTTTTAAACTCCCTCTTGTTTTTACAATAGAACTTTTTTCAAAATTCATTTTATTAGCCATTACTATAAGTAGAAAATTATACTGACAGTAATTGAAGTGGTGCCTAAATTTATTTTATTGACTTAGAAATGGACTTCTGGTTATTTAAAAAGTCCACAGAAGAGTCAGATTTAGAAGCCCTGTTGATAATGGGTGTTTTTATCAGTCCCATAAGGAAGTTAAGAGGCATAACTCCGACATTCTTCAATTAAATTCTAATATCTCACCGCCTTCATGTTAGAATTCATTCTATGAAATACAACTTTATATCAGGAAAAAAAATAATTATTTGTATATTCTATATTGCAATGGAAGTTTCGTTGAGTGCTGATGTTTAATATATCATATTATCTAGAAATTTGACATTGAGACATTTCTAAGAAATATATACCATCTTAAGGCTGTCTAGAAGTATAGAATCTCGGAACCACTACTAATTAGTGAGATATTTTACAGAACTGATGCCTAAGAACATTCAAATTAAAAAGCTGTCTGCGTAAAAATACCTTTAAATTCTATTTCTGATTGGTTATCATTTAAAGTTGGTGCCAACTATTTTTTCAACTCTCTCTCCCCTTGACAAGCCCATGCTTATATTGTGCCACATGCCTTAACACACTGCTAAGAGTGAGTTCTTGTAATCTCATAATTAAATCTCTATGCAATTTTTGCAGCAATTTTTTTTTGGTGACAGCCAAAGAGAATAATGATGTCAAACACATCACTTTATGCACCAAATTTTGATATTAATGACAGCAGAACATATGAAACTTCTTTTCAAAGGGGAGCATTGAGTATCATATGTCAAAGTCGCTTGGTGTACACTGGGAATTTTTAGTTAACTAGTAACAAATCATAGTAACCTTTTAAAAGGTAAATTACTTATTAAATTATGGACTAATTGCTACCAGAAAATAGATATTTTTAAATGGAAAATTATAATCATGTTCTACAGCAAAAAGCTTGTTCAGAGATGGGGCAGCAAGATACAGATACAAGGCTAACCCAAACCCCTGGTTATTTCAAGGAGAATCGTAATTGATCCATCTGATTTAAAGGAACCTAGACTCCACATACAGAAAGAAATTGATAGTTTCCCGAGCTTTTAATCACAATAAATACCGGCCTTACATCACTGATATTAATAAATGCATCCCTGTTAAGTCAGCATAGTATTGTCGTGTGTACACAGTGCCACAAAGTTACAACACCACAGGAACTTGCACTCTCTACTGCAGAATACCCCGGGGAGAAATGACACCAGGAAGATTACAAAACGCTCCTGCGAACCTGAGGCATGCCATCAAGACACAATATATTTCAACACAGCATCTTAGTTGTTGCAGGCTCTGAAAGGCTCCCCGACTTTCTGCGATTGGGAAATTGAGAAAAAAAAAAAAAAAAAAAAGGCTGTTCATTCATTAGGAGAAGGAGCCAGGTGAGCCCAGCACTGCCCTGGCGGTGCTTTCCCCTACGGCAGGAATGGAGTCCCCGCGGTCTGCCCCGTGCAGTGGATCCATCCATCCATCCATGCATCCATCGTGCCCATCACCTCCACCTCTCCAGGGCAGGACATCAGCCCCGAGCATCCCGCCCTGCCCGGCTGCGGCCGGAGCCAGAGGCGGCCCCGCGCCCGGCCCGGTGCAGCACCATGGACACAGCGCCCACGCTGCCCGGCCGGGAGCGGCGGGACCGGCACCCGAAGCGCGGCCGGGCTGCTCCGGGCAGGGCATCCCGCCCGCAGCGCCCGCGGCTCCGCGGCCGCCCCGCTGCCGCCGGGGCCGCGCCGAGCGCTCCGCTCCCCCCGCTCCGCGAGCAGCCCCGGCCGCCGCCCCGCTCCGCGGAGCCGCCGTCCCGCCCGGCACCCCGAGCATCCCCCGCGGGCCGGGGCTCCGCGCCCCGCCCGCCCCGAGCCCCGCAGCCCCCGGCCCCGCCGGCCGCTCTCCCGCCCGCGCCGCCCTCACACCCCGGCCCGGCCGCGGCTCCCTCAGCCCCGCGCTCGCCGCGCGCCCCCGCCGGCCCTCACCTCGGGGGACGGTGCCCCGCAGCCCGCACTGACCTGGCGCTGTCAAGTCTCAGCGGGAGAAACTGTTCCCTTCTAGTGGGATAAACTCCCCCGCTCGGCCCGTCCTACCGGGCAGGGACCGCCTCCCCCGCCGGCACCGCCTCCCGCCGGCCCACGGCGGGCGCTGGGGAGCCGAGCGGGCTGAGGGGCTGAGGGGGCGTGGGGGCCGGGCCGGGCCGGGCCGGGCCGGGCTCAGCACGGGAGATAGGGATGGGGATGGGGACGGGGGGCGGCCGCGGGGCAGCGCAGCCACGGGGCCGGGAAAGAAGAGCGGGACGGGAGAGGCAAGGGGGGCAGTGAGGAGGACGAGGAGGAGGACGAGGAGGAGGACGAGGAGGAGGAGGAGGCGGAGGAGGAGGCTCCGCGGCTCCTTCCTCTCCCCTCCAGGCCGTCCCTCCAGCCCGGCCGGTTCCCTCCGGGCCCGCGCCCGCCGAGCGGAATCACTCGCGTGTACCTGAGGGCAGAGCGCGGGCCCCGCAGTGCAGCTGGAATTTGATCTCTGCTCCCTGTAATCTCCCGTAACTGAAAATTCAGTTTTTCCGCGTGCTGACTGCTTTCTCTTTTGCCTTCCCATTCTCCGGCCGCCTCGGCTCTGCGCTGGCTAGTTTGGCTGGGACACCTCACGTCAGGTTGTGTCCCGCTGTGACAGCAGTACAGGCTTTTCTGAAAAGGTTCTTAGCAGTAACAGAGGTAAATCAAATTCTCTTTCACTTTTTTTTTTTTTTTTTTGGTAGAGATTATCTCTGCCCGCTCTCCCCCCCTCCCAGGAATGCGGAGACGAGCGGTACAGGCTGTGTTCGGTACCTCTGCGGAGGCAGCAAGCCCCAACAAGCCTGTCACCTCCTCTATCTCACCCGCTGAGGCTTGGAAAAAGTAGTTACATGTGGGAAAAAAAAGGCAGAAGATCAACAGGCTTTAGAGAGTCATCTTGGAACTCGAGGTGCCCCGGGATACAACAGTTTATCTTTAAAAACTCCTGATCCCTTGGACATCACTGGAAGATTGAGAGGATCCCAAGTTTGCCTCATTACGGTTCTTAGTCATTCAGCGTTTTGAAAGAGAGCCCACATTTGCTTTATTATTTGTATACTGAAGGCAATTTATAGATTAGGGTTGAACACGTCAAAATACCTGGACTACCTACAGATACTAACTTTGCCTACGGCCTTTTGTTTATGAGAACAATCTTTCTGTCTGTAGAGGCTTGAAGGCTGGTGTTAATTTTTATGAGAATTATCTGTCTATTTGTATAGGCTTGAGGTGTTACCCCTGCCTTGACAGATCAAGGAATTTTTTTTTTCAATTCATGCTTTTTCCCTTTCGTCTGAATTTTTTAGCCCTGGAAGTGYGGAAATATTTTTTTGTAAGTGGTTATTTTTTATTATTTGGAGGAGATTTTTTAATTAGTATTTTAACATACTGCAGTAATACCTATTCCAGTAATACCCTGACTCAGAATTAGAATCCAGGTACTAAAAACAAGTAAATCAAAACTTCAGAATTAGTTCAATCTGCCATGGATTGTCAAAGAGGCAAATGTGGGTACAATAATCTTAACAGAGGTTTCAAATACCTCAATTATTAATATTTCTACCACTGTACAGCGATAGCTGCGGTAGAGTTTCAATAGAAAGTTAAAAGGAGAAGGAGCTGAGCTGGACACTCCACAGAGTTCTGCTTTAACTGTGAGAACAGAACTGCTGCTCCCTGTGTGAGCTGCTGGAGAATTACSCATTTAGTTCAAGTGTCCCTGAAATCAAGGTTTTAGCATGCAAATTTTTAAAAACTCCACGCAACTGGAAGCATTCCAAAAATTGGCAGGTATTGGTGAACATCCAATTGTGACTCTGCAATCATGCCTAGACTTTGAATAAGTTCAGCAGGGAAGCAGAAATACAAAGCATAGTTGGGATTTTAATTAAATTGCACTGATGAGAGAGGCATATCTAAGTCAGTCCAGAGAAAYCAGCCAAACACAGCTTCCACAGAAGTATTACAGATACAATACCATTTCATTTCTGTTCTAAGCATTATATTCTTTAGCAAGTTCATCTTTTGAACAGAATTTATAAAATATAAAGCAAAACCAGTAATAATAACTTATGTACAAGTTACTTAGGTTTTGTAAATATGCATTTTAACAGTTTGTGACAGGAAAGGAAAAAATTACTTAGTCTGATACCCTGCTTAATATAGATTTTTAGGTAGGATTTGGTAGGATTTTCTTTAAGTTTCTTTTAGACAGACAGCTAATCTTAATTTGAAGAATCAAGAGATGAAGAACCCATACATTTTCTTTGGTAGCTAAAAGTATTCCTTATTGATAATTTGAATTAAGCTGTTTTTCCCTGACAAAGAGTGGGTTTTTTTCACACATGGAACACAGAAAGCCAATAACTTCTGTATTGGTAAAGAAATAAAATAGGCTACAAGTATATGATCTATTCTATAATCAAGTTCCTTTATACAATAATGAAATGGTCATAATGAAGTAATTATCAGTTTCTCGTGAGCTTTTGTTTGCATTATTTGGCTGTGCAGTTTTTGATGATCTGGACTTTCTCCTCTACTTATCTGAGAGAATTCCTGAGTTTGGCTGGGACCTCTAAGTGTTATGAAACAAGTCTGAAATGTCACGCTCAGGCCTTCCTGGACCATGGGCTTCTTCCCTAAGTTCAAAGAGAAGCAGAAAAGAGTCTCTCAGCATCAGTTCTAGTTTTAAAATTAGAAGATAATTTGTCTTCAAAGAAGATAAATTATACTTTGTTTTTCTTACTGGGTATAAGAGCATTAGTTAATTCTTTTCATGTGAAAGAATTGCATTTTATATTAATTTTAATCATTCAGTTTTTCATGGGGAGTCTTTTTGAAGCATTTATTGCCTCTGAAAAAAATATTATTTCTGCTTGCACTTATTACTGGCTGACTGTACATTATCAGTTTCAATTATTCAGAAAATTTGAAGCAGATTAAATTGAATCATATGGCAAAAATAGTCTCACTGAAATGAGAATGAGTACTTTGTGGAATCTTGAGATGGATAAGGGTGTTAGTAATGACAAAATAACCTCCCTTGAACAGTTTCATTTCTCTTTTCCATCTTAATGAACGAATTTCTGTGCAACAATTCCTAAGGAATTCCAGGTAGGTGTTTATGGTTAGAACAATGAATATATATTGGAGATGATGCTGGGATTTTTACAATTGGCTTGGAAAGGGTAGGAACCCTACAAGGATATAGAGGTGACAGATTTATACCTCTTCCCGTCTCTGCAAATCCACGAGTTCCAACTTTCACTTCCTTTGGATGTTTCCCTTGTGCTTGTGCTCTCAGTCYCTGGCTGCGTTGCACAAGTTCCAATTCCCAAATCCCGCRGTGCGTCCCATCCCGCTGTTCTGGGATGCAGTGAAAGAGTAGCCAAGCTTTTAACATCTAGAGGGCAATCTCAGCCTCTGACAGTGCAGCCAGAAATCTGACAGCCAGAGCAACAAGTTCTGATTGTGCAAATTGCATTGCTTTGGAGTCATGGAGCTTAAGTGAGCTAAAAATGTACTGAATTGCTGCTTTTTTTTTAAAGTTACCCCGTGTTCTTTCTCTTGGGCAATGTAATATTTTAATTCATATATCTGGTGTTCTTTTATTGATAAAAGGCGTATCTTATTTGCCTTAGCCTATCTTATTCCGTCTCTATTGGCAGGTTTTGGGTCTGGGAAGGCATGTTTTAAAAAAGAAAGTCATAATATTACACCACACTCCTATCTTCAGCTTGCACACTCTGTATGTACACACTTTAACTTGAAGGGAATTAGAAGTTTCAACTGCTATCAGTAGCGTTTTATACAGATATATGGCACAGCTTAGAGTATTAACTGCATTCCTTTAAGTGGTGGTAGAGGACTATCCTTGGGTGAATTCCTCCTGCTGTGCCTGGATCCAGCAGAGGGATAGAAGCAGGCAGGATGCAGATTTCCCAGAGATAACTGCAGAGCGGGTCAAAACAAGCACCCTTTAAAAAGGAGCCTCCTTTGCCTGAATTTCGGGGCTTAGATAAAAAGAGAACAAAATCCAAATCATGCCTGCTTTAAATTCTGTAAAGCCAAGATCACCCCAGCCTGCCTACCTCTAATTAGAATGTTTTTTTTCCTGACCTTTAGTCTCTCCCCAACTCTTCTCTGATTTCATCTTGAAGAGAATAATTTCCTCTCTAGGACTGTCTGGTTCTTCTGTAATTGGATATGATATTTATGTTCCAGTCYCATTCTGATCAAATGGGCCCAAATTCCATATCAAACACACTTAGTGGGCAAAAGAATATATAGGAATAAAGAACTTCAGCATATACTGCTATCCATCACATTTGTTAATCCAYCGAAAATTCATTTCTGAAGGAATCCTTTTAAAGCAACCAAAAGGTCATTTTGAGTCTCATTTAAAACCAGTTTATCCTAATTTCTCGGGCGATTGAGCTAAGACAGATTTATGAACATGACTTACTCAACTTCAGAAATTCAGATTTCCACAATTACACATGCTTAGACATCTGAAATTAGGAGCTGATGCAACCAGGAGTCGGAGTTGTGCTAATCTGAGATGGGAAGGAGGTGGCTGCTCTTGTGGTTAGAGCATGGGACTGAGCTGCTGAGAGCTCTCGCTTCTATTCCTGGTTGTGTCACTGACTTCCTGTGGGTCACTAAGTCACTTAGCTCTATCTCATTTTACTCTTGTATAAAATAGAAAGAATACTTTGCTAAAGCACTGTGAGACTGAAGTCATCGCTGTCTATACAATWGTTTTATGCTCAGTAAAGTACTTTGTGTATAATTCTATCAGCAGATCACTCCTGTGATCTAAAGTAATTCCTTTCGTGCAATTTGCTGTCTGACACAGCAATTCAATGATTCCAGTAAAGACTGAAAACCCAAAAGTGCAAATTTTAACTTCAAATATCTGGAGAGCTTTGCTTCCAGGTTCCAATTAAACATTGGTTCATGAGGAAGATTGTGTTTTCTTTGTAAGAGTATGAGAAAGGTATTCACTCCCTCATAATTGTGAAAAAATAATTAATCCCCCCCTCCCATTGTTTCTTTTGGAGGACTGCTTGAAGATCTCTGGGTACTTCCATTTCCTATAACCTTTGTCCCGCTTTATAGTTYTTATACATTGTTGTGATGGAATTAATTTGAAACACTATTTTTAAAATCCCTGCTTTTTACATATTTTCCCCAAATCTCCAGGGTGCTCCGATGGACGTAGGAAATGCTRCTGGTCAATTAAAGGATGATGCTGTAGAAAAACAGTTTATGCTGCAACTCCTAAATCCCAGGGAAAGTCATGGAATGGAGAGCATCTTAGGGATTAGTTCTCAGCATTCCTGTCAGTGATCTCACATTAATGTAACCACAACTTTTATTTCTATTGCAAAGAGGTTTTAAACCAAGAGATCAGGGTCCCTTTCAAACGTCTGGCAAATCAGGTTTATTTACTTAAATACTTAAACACATTTTAAACATTTTGGAATTATTTAGGACAGATATAGATAGTAAAGACTGAAAGAGAATTAGATGATGTTCAGGTTATTTTATAGATTTAATTATGTTTGCTGAAATACCTTCATTAGTCTTTAGAGCAAATGGGCTGCATGGCTTTTGATAACAAGACCAAAGACTGCATAAAGCAGTTTCTTGATTGTCTTTGTAATTAATATATGTTATTATAACACTAAACATCCTAAAATTATGTCATTTGTGTTGTGTTAGTTCTGAAAGAATCACCAGGAGTGGCAAAACAATAAAATGGGAGCATCCTTTTCTTGCATCTCACAAACTGTGCTGCAGAGGCTTCTTTTTCCGTGGATGTTGTGTCCACTGAGGTATGATCCAACAAAATACACCCCAAACTCTGCCKTGTGACTTTTACCCAGGCAGGAGTGGGAGACTCCAGACAGGACACAGTGAAAAACTACACCAATATTTGTGCTATTAGGGCACAATATTTTCCAGTGTTGTTTGTGTAAATGCAGAAAGATGCTAAACCCAAAGGCCTCAGATGAGAGTTTCTTCTGCCTAATAAATATCTGATTAAACCTTCATCATAAAAATGTGCTGCCAACGTGCAGGGAATTTTGCTGGGCACAGAAGCAGTAACTTGAATCCTTACTTGAACTTAGTTTTGCAGGAGTACAAACAAATCAAATATGGCCAGGCAAGGCAGCTTGAAATAGCTGTTACATTAAAGTCATCACGTTTCATTCATGCAAATTGTTCACTGGGTTTGTCTGCTCCTCTTCTGAACTGCCTCTTCTTAGTCTTTCAAATAAGTCATTATTTTCATTTAAGATCTGAAGACTCTTAAAAAATAAAGTTAATAACTGGTTGTTAGTCTGTGCTAAGCGTTAGAGGATGCCAGGTAACTTTAGCAGTGAATCAGGGGCTATTTTGGGAGAAAAATATTACAATAATTTTCAGGAAATAACCTTTTTGTTCCAAAACAGCTGTCATTGAACACTATTATATCTACAACAATTAAAATTATCTTTGGTAACTTTTAGTATTTGGCACCGCTCCATTATTGTTCAGTTAAATATTTTTCAAGTGTGTTAGGACTTCTGCCCACTGTGTGCCTGAAACCCTTCATCATCAATAGAGAAGCTCCTGGCTTTGTCACATTGAGGTGTCTCAGGACATGTGACACTTTCTGGGGAGGTTTTTGTCATCCTGTAGCATGGCAGCAGCACTGCTGCTGACTCAACRCTGGCTCTATAGGATTTGGCTTTTCAGGTGAAGTGCTGAATGTCAAAAAAAATATTAAAAAAAAAAAGTGCTAGCTAACATATAAAGTGAATTAGGAAACATGTGCAAACATCCTGGTGAATTTAAATAGCTGGTTGGAGCAGAAATGGAGGAAAAATAGCACTGGGTCAGGAACAACACGCAAAGCAGCCAGAAACCTTGTATTTCTAATTTAGGATATGAATACTCACTGCTAAAAAATTCTTCATTACAAAATGTAATTGATTAAAAAAAGGCRGTTTTAGGGGTTATTGTTGGTTGATGGCTTTAATATGGTTCAAATACTAATTAAAATTTTTTATTCCCTCAGATTGTAACTCGCTGATAATGCAACTGACATTTTTTGTGTTTTTTGGAGTGCAACCTCTATGATTCGTGTTGGAATAGCACTTGTGATTGCTATCTGTGGCTCTGAGCCCCCAGAGAAAGAGCTCTTCAAAGAGTCCATTCTCCATATGTGAGGTATGGGAATGTTTTATTACTGCCTCATTTGCATACTATGGAATGTTTACTTGTATTTGCATGAGTTAGGATAGAAGCATCCCTTCAATGGGACGTGTATCAGATGTCATCAAACTCGTTTTTTCTACACAAGGTTTTACTCTGTGAGCTTCATTATTGGTATTTTCTTACCCTATCGTTGTGTGAGCAAAATCATGCAATCTTGGGAATATACCGAGGACATTGTGCTGATTTCTGGTATTTGAGTTTTATATATAAARTAATAAATAATAAAATGTAGCAGTTCAGTACACTATGGACTAGAACCTGGCAACCCACTGTTGTTTCAGTGAACTGGAGTAAATTTAATATAAACTCTCCTGCTTTTATTTGAACATTTCTGAGCTCTGGGCCTGGTCACCCCTTTCTGTGTTTGTCTCTGTGGACCTTTCATTGTTCTGTGTGCAGTTCTTTGCTCCAGCAGCTGAACCTGAAGCCAAACCTGTTAAACCAAAGTAGAAAAATAGGGGTAGAATGGTAGGACAGAAAATCTGATTAAATAGGGAAATTATAATTATATATTATAATTTATCTTGCATTTTATCTATTCCTGCTCAATCTACTTAGTAACAAACTATCCACATATAAAAACCCATTTGTGTTGTGTGGAGCTGGACCCTTTGGTAACTTTTTTCCTCTAAATAGGCTTTATAGGTAATTCAGTTTATAAATCACTGAAAARCTAATTTTTTTAAGGATAACATACAGATAATAAAATGTATCAGAAAGCAGGATTTTCTTATCATAGCCCTTCTCCTTAGAGTGTAACAGTTCCAACCAGGTCACAACTGAAGTCACTCTTTCAGTAACAGCTGGTTTCCCATAATTTATTTTTTTCCATTATGATTTACACCTGCTTCAAATGAGCACAGAGTGAGCAAAGCATCACTTGAAATATGAGTGAAACAAAATTTACAGCTATTTCTTCCAGACAGACCACAAAAGTTTCAACTCACTGCAGGGCACTTCTTACCTTCACTGCTAGAAATAGATGGATCACTACTGACAGGAGGTGGAAGTTGCAACATAAAAGATTTGGGGGAAAAATGGCTTGTTCATAGGCTGTGACTTGGGCAGCTTTGCTCTTCAAGGACATTTTTGCAGGCAGGATAAAACAACAAGAAGTCACAGTGGTGGATAATGCAGTGAGAGCACAACAACAAATTCCCAGGATGTGAAAAGCAKAATTTCACATCGAATATTCCACACAGTAATGCAGAGGAGGAGTATTGCAAGATTTTAACTTCCATTGTGGTTATTGGGAGAAAAAAAAGAGAGCAAAATTACTTTTGTCTCTACATATATGTCCAGAAGATTACTAGAAATTGGAGAAAATGTTATTGGTTTTAAGAGTTCAGCCTATTCTTTGGAACTAAGTTATTAGACCTGGTAATATTAGCTYGGAAGAAATAAAAGACTTGAGGTAACTGCTCTCACATATGGCAGCAGCTCCTTCCATTATTCTGTATTTTCTGGTTCCAGTTTCCTGTTTACTCATCACACAGCTCCAGGCTCGTTTTGTCTGGAGTTCTTTATTCATGAATGTACCTTTTTTCATTTATTTGATTTTTTTAGTTGGAATTGCTCAGCTCCATTGATACAAGTTTTTAGCTCAGCTTTTTTGTTACATAATATYCCCATTTTTTAAGTTGTATGATGTGATCTTTTATGGTCTGGCCCATTTACCAGCTCAGGTTTTTAAACGCTCTCAAACTTTTTTTAAATTAATGTTTATATTTTTGAGAGACAATTCTTATAAAAATATAACAGACAGCAGCATAACTTATTTTCCAGTGACATTTTATTTTTTACTTCTTTAATACTCTGAAGGCACTTAAATTGGGAAGATACATAATGATTTCTAGTAGCCAGGTGAAACTAGAAATGTGCAACTGAATTTTAGCCAACCTGCTCTGTGACCTGCAGGTATGGCAGCAAAGCCAAATGTAAAATTCACCTCTTTCTGATGGGATTATCTTTCCTTCTTTTAAGAATGATTATCTAACTATTTCATATTTGTGTTTCTCGAAGATCTGGTCAAGTTATTTCTAAGACCATATTTGAGAATTCCTTTCCATGTCTAAACTCCACTTTTTAGATATTTCTTCATCTTGAGTATTGCTGGCTTCCAGCTACACTTTTGCTTCCCACTTTCACACTGCACTACTTTTCCATAAACCARTTATCTGTTACCCTTAAGCTTCAATAATAACCATTGAGCTGGTGCTGAAGCTTTTCTGAATGACCATTTAAATAAATTATAAAACTTCCCCAGCACTAATTTCAAATTCAAATATGTGACTCAACRCATATTAAAGGTAGAGAGTTGCCCTGGACCTAAGCCAGTCTTAAAATCCCTTTTAAGTGAGACAGGACTGCAATTGTTCTAGGATCTTTGATTTGCTTAACCATCTCCTTTTAACTGTTGGGTTTCAGCAGGAGGAAGATCAGGAGGCTGCCCACGCCCCCAAGCTTTAAAAAATCCTCTTTTTATTCTTYGTTTGTCTCAGAAAGGCAGGAGCACGAGTGGGCCTATCCTTCTGTCAGGAATGGGATTTTCAGCGGGAATTGTGGGGCTGTCTGGGACCAGAAGCTGGCCCAACACATGCTGTGCTTGGATTAGCATCTCCTCTGGCTGTGCCGTGGGAGAGAGCTTCACCCACTGTCCGGGAGAGGAGGGAGTGCCTCGGGATCTGGGAGCGCACAGCCGGKATCCCGGGGGTCAGCCCGAGCCCGCGGTCACTGGGCTTCCCGGTGGGACGGGGGGAAAGGGAAAGGAGGGAGCTTTCTGATGGAGCTGATAAATTGTGTGCACGGTAGGGGTGGGGTCAAGGCAAAASGGAAAGAAGCCTGTCTGGGGTTTCTCCTAACGAGGAGCAGATTTTCCGTGTCCTTCTGGCCTCACTGCTGCATTAACTCAAACGCYGTCCTGATTTCCTTCTTGTGCTCGAGGCAGCAAGGAGCTGGGAGGGTTTTTGGTCCCTCCTGGGTACTTTGCAGCAGTGAGTCCAGGTGTGCACCTCAGAACACATCTCKTGGAGAAAAGGGCATCAACAGGGAGCAGTTGTCTTGGCCCTGCCGATTCTCTCCGTTGTTTCGATTAGACACCTTTTCTGTTCTCAGCCACTGTGGAATGCTGCTAGAAGGGATTACAGACTGACACAAACCAGTTAGCAGAAATACTTCCTTAATCTAGAAATTTATGCTTATTACGCAGGGCACGACAATAGCAGCAACAAAAATCCCAAACATCAAACCAAAACTCAAGTAACTCTCAGAATAATGATCAAAAAGCCTTTCCAAAGTCTCTAGATTAATTCATATAATGAAAACATTAAGCAAAGCCAATGTTAATTGAAGAAGGGTTGACTTCTGCATTCTAATTGTATTTAAACATAGATCTTCTCTTAAGTTTCACATCTTCTTTAGCAAAGCCTGGACTTTCTGAGTCCTAGAGACACCWCTGTACGTGCTGCAGTTTGCCTGAGCTGAGAGAAATGGATCTTTTTGAGTTCTGGAACTCTATTCCCTCCCTGAATGCTGCATCCTGTGAYGTCTGTTCCACAACATCCCATTTCTCCTACTAAGCAATCTAACCAGCCAATCTAACAGTAGAAAACAAAATTCAGAGGAATAATTCCCCTAAAAAATGAGGATAGCAGTTGGTTGAAGAAGGATAGTTATGGTTTGATTAATCACCTTCTGCCCAGCCATGTTTCAGGAGAGATGGAATGCAGGTGGGGAAAGCTGTGTTTTGGAGAAGACCTTTCCAAAATATGTTTTTAGGTTTGTTTGCTAATAAACCTACTGCATCTAGGACCATTCCCATCAGATCTTTTGGAAAAGAGTTTTTTCAGCTATAGAATATCCTGTTTGTTTTTTAAAGTTTCTTTTTTTTTAATTTTTGTTGTTGTTGTTTATCTTTCAGTACTAAAATTTTGAAGTCTTCTTTGGGTTTTCTAAAAAGAACTRCACTTCTTTCATGGGTAATGTTACCTCTCCTGTGATTAGAAAACCTGGCATTAGTGAGGAGAAAGTGTTGAAGAGAAACACAGACCTGAATTACCCATTACTTGCTCCCTTGGGTGAATGTCTTTCCTTGGTTGTTTATGGGCAGAGATGTTAAACATTAAAAATCTGCTCGATTGTGTACAAGATTCTTAGAGCAGATAAATGGCCCTGTAATAACTCCAACTCCTAAAGCAGATGTTAATTAGGCCGTGGGTAATTTTTAAAGCATTGCCATAGTGATAGTTTCCAGAATGTTCTCTGCTCAAAGCAGAATTTGGGAAATTCCTTTGACAAAGTGGCTTTAATTATTCCTGGAAGAGAAGTGAATAAAGACATTTTCATAAATTTATTTTTTTATCGTTGTTTTAGCTCCTTAAACCAGTGAGACGATTTGACCTGTTTAGGGACTTCCTTAAAGGACAGAGCTGAAGGATAAAACTGTGTTTTGAATGATACAAAAATTGAGGAGGTTTTCTGTCACCAAAGATCTTGTGTATTTTCTGTCAATTTTAAAAGTAGCATTGTAGTATTAGCACTTGGCCCATGAGCCCACCCATGCTGATACATGTCTGCTGTCACTGCCAGGGCACAACTTACATCCATGTGATTATTTGTGTGTCAATGACCGCAGGAATCARGGCTTCAGCTTATGTCTGACAGTAAGAGGAGCAGAATTTAGGCTCTTGCTCCTTTTCTCAGAAATGTGGGCAGGCTCTGAGGGGGTGCTTTGCCCCAGCTCTCTGTTTTGGTTAGTGGTCTGCAGTCCATCACGGAAAACAGACATTCCTGAACTGAGAACAACAAATAAAAATGTTGTTTTCTGCAACTTTGTTTCCCAAGCCTGAAAAGCTGTTTCAGACTCCTATGCAACGAGAGCTGCCTGGATGAAATCTGGTAAGCAGACAGAAATATCCATTCCTACTAAAACACAAACCACTTCTTTTGTAATGAAAGAAGTGCCTTCAAAAATGGAAACAGTGAGTGACAGCTTTTTCTTGGATTTCTGAGCACGTGATTCCTAACTGATGGTGAGGAAAGTGCCAGAAAGTGGCAAACTCGTGAGGTGAGAGAAGCAGCTTCTCTAAAAGGATGAAGTTCTAAAAGATATATAGACACTTGCTTTGCTCAAGGGTTAATTTGTGCCTGAAAATGTCCCTCAGCTTGTCCTCCTTATGGGCACCTTTTCCCTGACTCTTCTCCTTTTCCCTGGACACTGAGGAGCGCTGTTGTCTTTTCTCCCTGGATAACTGTGCCAAATATTTCTGCTTGGCTTCTTTGTTGGTGGCTCCTGATGAAGTGTTAAGACTGAGAAAAGRTCCTGGCATCTTCCTGCTCACAAACTTTGCATTATCAGAAAGGTTTTGATTGATGTAGGATTCTGTTTGGGCTCTGTGTGCCAGAATGGCCTTACAGACATGGCAAGCAGCTTCTTTGTGTTTGATTTCAACACCACCGAAGAATCCAATTAACAGTGATATAACAAGTGATGAAATATTAGTAAAAGTGGGTTTCAGAATGTTTTCTGAATTACTTAGCAATTCAAATGGGCTTCTACATTGCAAAGGCCACTGGAAGACTATTGATACAACCTAAGGGTTGATAGTGTGTGGGAAGCTGTACTGGAAGAAAGCAAGAGCAATTTACAGCTTTGTTACAACCTGTAGACACCAGGGACTTGGACTGACCTGTACAAGGGAAAGGTCAATTGATTGGGATCAAATCAGGTCAAATCTTTCCTGTTTTTAACATCCCCAATATCTTTCTTTATATGCCTGAATGTTGAAGGTTGGTAGTGTCAAGCAATTATTTGCCTTCACCTGGAGTTGCTTTGATGCATTCTTTTCTCTATGCTGAATAATTTAATGATTAGTAAAATCCATGTAATCTTTCTCTAAACATGAAGTCTATCATCTGGTGTTTCTTTTCCCCTGCACATTTCCTTTATTCCTTTYATAATCTACAAGAAAGAACCTCACTATGTCCATAGCTGCTCACAGCAATTTATTCCCTATGCAACACTACTTCTGCATTACAGTTTCATTCTGTGAAATTCTGTTATTTAACCTTAGCTTCCTAAACCTTCAGATTTACCACTGTCTGGTTCTTCTCTAGTTTTCTGTAAATGTGAGCCATTTGGCCTGTCTGACATCACATATTCTGCCAAACAGCAGAGGAAYGAACTGAAATACTCCGAGTGTTTCAATCCGTGGGCCAAATCCTCCGTTGCCGTAATCGCGGGGCTCCGCAACAGTGCATGGAAATATGCTGACACAAATGGACACTGCAGCCCACTCATCTGGAATTGAGATCCCTTGTTTAGCTGCCTGATGGGAAGGAAATTTTTTGTACATCCTGGTGCTGTTTTCTCCAGGCTGGCTCATCAGTAATCGCCACCTTTGTCCCCCTCGTTACAGAATGTGCTATATCCAGCAGCCRGGATGAACTGTTGTACCATCCAGGCCTGAATGGGGCAGCGGTCACATCCACTCTTGGCAAATAGTCCCGGGCCTTGGATCCTGTTCCTTGCATCCTGATGCTGAAAGTTCTGTTTACTACAGTTTTCACAATAGCCTTTGAGAACGAGCACTCCGAGAACACAATAGTGAACCTCCCCAAGAGTTGCCAAGAGGCGAAAAAAATACACTTCCTTCTTTGGCAGGGGTAGAATATAGGTAAGGCTGCACAGCATTCCTGGCCAGCAAGAAGGGCAGAACAACACAGTTTGATTCCAGTGAAATTTCGTTGGAGAAAATGCGTTTTTCTTGGACAAGGGGAGTCTAGAATGACTTTTCTTGTTCAAGGAGATTATTTAGAGAGAGGAAAGAAGGATGGAATTCAAACATTTAAGGAGAAGGGAAACTGTGAACATCTCAATTCTCAACCTGCCACAGACCATAGGTAGCAAGAAATGCCATTTAAGATAGAGGTTGCCAGGAGTGCCTGTGAAAAACACGAGGACGTCTTGCTTGTAGCAGAGTAGCACAACTGCTCATTAAATATCAGCAAGAGAAATTCTAACATGGGAAATAGGCTGTGATATCATGAAACACCCATGAGATGTTTCTGGAAGTGCAGGGACAGCCAGAGAATGAACCAGAATGTACAGGACTACTCCAGGGTAGGCTGCTGCTTGATCTGCTTCCCAAGAATTCTTTTCTTGCGTGGGAGAAGGACAAAGGGGTTGAGCTAAGAAGCAAGGAGGATATCCATGGTACTTCTCCTCATCTTCCCTGGAGAGGGGGGAAAGAATGGCATAGCTGCCACTGAGGTTGGGCCTGGAGACTACCCAGAACTCCTTTTAGAAGCAACATGACAGAGATAAAGGTGCTAAAGGACTTGGTTTATACTGTAAGGGAGAGTGTATCAGGGGAGGGCTGGAAGGATAAAATCTAAACAAGGATACTATATTGAGAAAGGGAAACAGAGGAGCCAAACAAATAAGAAAGAAAGAAATAGAATGAGAAAACAGATGAGTAGAGGAACTCCAGCTTCTGGATTCTGTCATTAGGGTTGCCCTATATCTGGTACAGATTTTAGCAGGATGGGTGTTGATTTTGAGTAAACAAAACGAGAGCTGTGCTCTCGTAGCTGGGGCAGTAGCCCGAGTGTGGCTGTTGTGCGTGAGGCCTTCTCTGCTTCTTTTTCAATTATAGTGTTGATTTTGTTCGTCTTCAGCCGCATTTACAGCGGAATTAGTCAGACTTGCACTCAGCTCAAAAGACATGTTTTTTAAATTAAGCTTCAGTCGAAGAACAACTGGATTTAAATAACAGGAAAAAGTGTCTCATAAAACTTTGAAAAGTTCAGTAAAGTCYCAAACTTAAAAATTCTAGAGGTCCAATGACACCCCCCATATTTTAACCTCATTTTTTTTCTCATCTCAGCTACCCTGCGAAGGACTGCTTTAAATTCCCAGTGCCTTTGGAGCAGAACAGGGCTTGTGCCTTCCACCCGTGGAAACCCTTCCGTAATCCCACCTTCTTTATTGGGAACTTCGGCTGTCGGTGTTCCAGCCACCCCAGCGAGGGGGCTGGGAGCGGGCGCAGCCCCAGGAGAGCYCAGGTGAGGGGCACAGGGTCAGCCCCGGGGCAGGTGTGCCCTGCCGGGGCACGGAGGGGACGTTTCCACGTTGGACTGGCCAGAGGCAGGGATTGCTCTGGGGAAGGGGAGGATGAGAGAAGGAGCGTGGGCGGAACACGGGAACTCTCTCTGGTTGGCTGGGGCTCTGCTCGCAGTAGAAATATGCTGACTTTTGTATGTATGTGATAAATGTGTTTTAAGAATAGCAGTGATTTCTTAATCCAGTTTTGCAAGTACAAACAATTACAATGCCTTGTAAAATAGTTGCTCGGATTCCATAGTCCCAATGTAACAAAGATCAAACTGCCTTTCAGCTTCTGATGATCACTTTTACTCCTGTTTGAAGGAGGAGGGGCAGGAATGCCAGAGTTTGAAATCAAATATTTATATCTCAATTTTTTATATGAACTTTTKGGGGAAATACTAGAAATGGATCCTACTATTTTATTTTTTTAAGCACTGGTGGCTTTAAACACGGTTGCAGTTTTGTGCTGCAAATTCCATGTGAGTTTTCTGATGCCCCAGTGTATATTGAAGTAGAGAAGACAAGATTGGAGCTCTTCAGGACAGAGCAAACAAATTTTCTCTTAACACTTTCTATTAGTGATGGGATTTGCTGGATTATGCTGTTCTTTTTAACGAACGTGGGAGATCAAAATATTCTATTGCTGTATGTGTGCAGATGTAGTTTGGTTTTAGAAAGGAAAGGAAAACACATAATGACATTTAAGCTCTATGTGCCCAAAAGAGCCTGTATCTGGATCTTCAGTTGAAATGCAAAATGTGCATTACTGAGGTACTCCCTGTTTCAGGCAATCCCTAATGAGCAGTGCTGCAGTGGCATTTGAAAACACACAGAAAATAAATCAGCACAATGTGTCACTGTTGGCAGGAATATTTCTATGTGTGTATAAGATAATCCCAGGACTGCTCTGGCATATRTGGTCTGAATTTTCTTGCCTCCCAAGGGTGAGTTATTCCTCTAATACAAGGCTCAGTGCTGAAGGTGTTTATCCTTTTAAAGCAGGGATTATAGAATCTATGTACAAAACTACAGTGGGAAAAGTTATAAAAATGGGTTTTGTTCCTTTTAGCTGGGATGCTCCAATGTTCTGCGTTTAACTGCAGTTGTAACTTTCCTATAGGTAGCGTAGCCAAGATCTGTTTCAGAGCCCATGGGTGGAAAAACCCCCAATCCCTGTTTGTCTTTTTCTGTTCCCTCGTTTCCCTCCCATCTCCCTGTTGTCAACGGGGGGAATTGGCACTGAGGTTGTGTGTGTGTGCACTTGGGTCAGGGCCGGAGGAACAGCCCCAAAAATCTCCTTCCTGCAGCTGCAATAAAGAAAGTGAAGTGTAGTGTGTGTCTGTACTCAGCCAAAGAACTGAACGTGAAATTTTTAATTGGCTGGGTATATATAGTTTTTTTATATTTAGAGTTCTATCTGAGGTTTTCCCTYTACAGCAGGCTTTTAAAATAAAGCAATCATTTTCAAAAGGAATTTGTTATCAAAGGTAAGACATAGTGCATGATTTGGCAATATTTTTGTAGGTCACTCCGTTATTTGTAGCCCACTCTCTCTGTGTTACTCATTGTTTCCTCTTTTTGCAAACCCTTTTCATATGATTTCTTATTGTGTGGACACGGAAGTTTCCAAGCTAAGGCTGCCCAATCTGAGCCTAACAAAAGAGCAAAAAGGAGGAAATTATTAATTGTGTTTGAATTTGATCATTCTTTCTGTTTTAAGAGCGCTGGGGCTCAACATTAAGTAAGTCTGGAACAAGCACTGACACGAAGTAGTTGCTGTAGGACATTGGAATAACCTGACATGTTCTCGTGGCTCTGGGCAGCGGGATCTGCGGGATGCAGGGGCGGGATGAGGAGCTGGATGTGGAGCGGGATGCAGGGGCGGGATGAGGAGCTGGATGTGGAGCGGGATGCGGGGCTGGATGCAGGGCTGGATACCGGGCTGGATGCAGAGCTGGATGCCGGGAGGGGCGGGATGTGGGGTTGGATGTGGATCTGGATGCGGGGACTCTCTGGTGGCTGCCAGGATCGGAATGGCAGCGGCTGCGCGGGGCGGGATGCGGGGCAGGATGAGGAGCTGGATGCCGGGAGGGACGGGATGCAGAGCGGGATGAGGAGCCGGATGCGGGATGCGGGGACTCCCCGGTGGCTGACAGGACCAGCCCCGCAGCGGCTGCGCGGGGCGGGATGCGGGGCTGGATGCGGGATGCAGGGTGGGATGCAGGATGCGGGCTGCGGAGCGGGCTGCGGGATGCGGGATGCAGAGCGGGATGCGGGATGCGGGATGCGGGATGCGGGCTGCGGAGCGGCCCCGGTGGCGGCAGGAGCGGAGGCTGCGCGGCGGCGCGGGCGCCACCGCCGCCTGCTGGGCACGGGCGGGCCGCGCACCCCAGCCCGAGCGGCCGCGCCATCGCGCCGGAGACACGCGGGAATTAGGGACAGATTCCTGCTTCCACACTGATGAGCCGCTTCGGTTTTCAGCTTTGAAACCGAGCGTAGGAAATAAATTTACCAGCAGTGACTGCTGTGGTGTTAACTCCGAGGAAGCTTCGTTTTAAAACTAGAGGAGAACTGAAAGCTGCCTTCTCGACATTTGTTCCACGAATCCACAGTGTTGATCTTCTACAAAGCACCTATTTGGCCTTTAATATTTTACATTTTGACGTAATAATAACCAGTCACTCTAACAGATAATATAAGTTCAAATTCAAAACCTGGGTGTAAAGCTCTTACAAATAGTTACAAATGAATTAGGATTAGTGAGTAGCCATCTCAAAATCAATAAAATTGATCTCCCCGGTGCTTGCATCACACGAATTGTAATAGATGTTTGCCTGGCGTTGGTGGGGCTGGGTGTGGTGGCAGTTGTTGGACTGGTGTAATACCTCGGAGTTTGGTGATTAATGTGACTGCAAGGAACTGGTAACACATGCAGGATGTATTATCAACGCTCAGCCAGCAGTGTAATGACTGCAACAGTCGGTGAGTGACAAATAGTCTTTAATTCCACACAAGCAGTACAACTTCCAGGATCTCCGTGCATTGCAGAAGGGACAAGGCAGCAAAGATAATTAATATATTCTACTAATTTTCCTTCGTTTTGCCTTTTTTTTAAAAAATAATATTGTGATTCAGTATTTTTATAGAAATCTTCACCATGAGTTTTCCTTTCCAAATATGTAGTAATTATATTAATATCAGGAAGCCACAGCCACAGAAGAGTTGCAGAGTATGTCTAGTGAGAAGATGGCAATAGGCTTGGGAAACCCACTCTAACCAAATCTGCTGTAGAGTAAGGACAGGGTGGGCCTTTTCTGCTGAAGTGAGTTTTTGGCACACATTTTCTGTACACTGTTACAAACGCTGATGTGCTTGGAGTAAGAAATAACAGAGGTCACTGAGTGCAATCACACATGAGTTCCATATATTGTGTGCTCTGGGAGGCAAGAGGCTGATGTGAGCTGTCTTTTCTCTAGGTAATTGAAAAGTAAGTTTTGGAGTAAGATGCACAGGACTAGTAAATGAAAAATATTTCATTGCTCAGAGAGCACCTCATTCTGAGTTTTATTTATTTTTTAATCTGCTATTTTAGGAAATTCCTTCTCCTCCTCCAGGATCGTGAGGGACTTGCTGAGACTTGGGGCCCTGTGCTGTTCTCTTGGAGGGAGGGTGCCACAGAGGGACCCGGTGCAAGTGCCCCCACATCCCCCGAGGGCTCTCCTGCTGCRCTCCAGGCTTTGTCCTGGAAGGGTCCCAGAGCCTCTTGGTCTCTGCTGACCAACGTTTGGTCCCTGAGGTTTGTGTGTGTCACAACAGAACAAATACACGAGTGTCCCTATATGCTGCTGGTGTCAGTGCCACTTTTCCTGCACAGCAGCATCACTGCTCAGAGCTGGCACTCACCTGCTTTTCAGGATTTTTTGGTAAAACAACTCCTAGAGAAGACAGCTGATGTTTTGATCAGAAAGGAGGCTTCTGGGGTTTTTTTAAGTAGCRTGTTTCTGCCCCTCTTTAATCCTGGAAATCTCATTGGATCTTGAAAATTATGAAACAAGACAGTATTTGCATTTGGGAAATGGGTATTGCCTCCATTAAGGATATACCTTGTGAGTACTGATACACGAAGTAACCCACACTTCCATTTGTTTAAAATGGAAATGATCCTTGTGCTGGGGAACAATCAATTTTGCAACATTATGGCCTTTTCTGGCTCGAATCCTCCTTAGAGTACAGACAGGATTTTTAGCCTTCATTGATATTAAAGTGCAATTGGCTTGTAAATGCATTGGACTCCTTTTGGTGTGGGTTTCATGAATAGAAAATGTTTACCTTAGCAGCAGATTGAGTGCCAATATTTCACAGAGTAAACCRGTCTCCTCAGAGCCCACTCTGCTCCAAAAAAGTGACCAACTGCTCCCAAAATGACATAAATTCGTTTAATTATTGTAAAACAACTTTCAGCACTGTTGCAGCAAGATCAGCTAAATAAGCAGAAAATCACTTGGCCTTTTGTGTGTGTCAGAGGCTCAGTAAAAACTGGAGGTTTTGATCAGTTGTGCTGTTAAATCACTTTGGATGCTGATTCAAAGGGGCATGGTGCTGAAAACCACAGCTGGCACAAAGACACTTCTCTAGATTAGATGATGGATTGTATTTTAGAGCTGGATTGTGCAAACTGGGCACAAAAGTTACTCTTGACTTCATCATTATTTCATCGCCTTTTCCGGACTTTCTGAACTTGAAGCAAAGGAAACAGCAAACTTCAAAAGTTGATTTAAATATCCTTCTAAACGTCATGAATACAACCTAGAATATGCAAGTTCCTATTTCAGGAGAATTAACAGACTCTGGAACACTGTGTAATATGTGACAATAATGGATTGGTTTAAATGAATGTTTTCTTTTCTTGTCTGTGTCAATTTTATTCCCATATGTTTGCAATTGTTCAGGATTTTTCAGAGTTCTGTTCTAAGAACGAGGCTAACTGGAAATGTAACTTTTAGATTTTTCCAGTTCACTGTTTAAACATCACATAGCCCAAAGGAAATGTCTGGTTTGTCACTGTCTGATGAAGAAATTTAGTCTGTTAAAGTCTTGTGATATCTTGTTGAAGTATGCACAGATTGTTCTTCCTTCCTGTCACTGGTCAAGGAAGAGATTGAAATATTGGAAAGCAGGGTCAGAATGGAAAGTAAGGCTCAGTTTCAGTCCGAGGGGGCTGCAGTTTTGAGAGCAGAGGTGCCAGCCTGAGCTGATGCTCTGAGGTTGAAATGCAGGTAAAGGCCAGGTTCAGGTACGAAGTGCCTGACGTTGATGTTAACTCCAGCACTCAGTGACAGGCACACAGCAGCAGTCTCCAGGAACAGGTATAAATTTTCCTGAATCTGCTGTTTCTAACACAAACTGGCTGATTCTGTGAAGCCCAACCCCTAATATCTGGGTAGATCCAGTCCCTTTTCACAAGTCTTTCTGGTGAGGAAAGGAACAGAAGCATTTATCTTCCACTACTTGCACAAGTACAACCCAGAAGAAATTTTGGCAGCCCAGCCACAGTAACTTTGCCTTGGGCTGGTTTGAAGTAATGGGTGCGAACTCATTGCTTCGAGGGAAGAAGAGAAAATTCAGTATTCCATCTCTAGTGGCAATATGAGAGGATAAGAAGGAAAAGATATTTTACATAGTTCATTTTGATAACCATGCTACTTTGGYGTAGTACCCAGAACACAGACTCCTGATTAACGACAATTTTCTGAGATGTTCTACTTTTCTCTTTGGACTGCTACAGGATGGACAAAACTCTGGTTTGAGAATGCCAAAATCACAGGGGAGAAAAAAAGCACTAATGAATCACCAGAATTACCAGGAATGTTTGCTCTCACAGTTCCATTTGGGTTCCAAATGAGAGTTTCCTGTGCTGTGCTGTACTGACTTGCAGCTCTGAGCCTGTAGCTCCCCGGGAAGAGCTGCTGAGCCCTCAAACCCATTTCCTGCTGCTGCTGCAGGGAAAACACGGAGGGGGTGATGGCACCAGGCAGCGGAGGGGCTCGGCACGATGGGAATAAAGGCTGGAGAGCTGGTCCTGAGAGCTGAAACATCCCCGACTTCCCCGGTTCGGGGCATCTCAGGAGAAAGTGTCAGCGAAGGTTTTCCAGCTCCCGACCGGAAAGCAAATGGAAACAAATTCTCCTGGATTGCTGAGTCACCCCGGGACTGGGAGCCAAGAGCTGATGCAATTGTGCCTTTATCACCGGAAGATCTCTGGGTAATCACAGACACACCTCTTCTTTCAATAGCTCCGGCGAAGGGCTCTCGATTCCTCAAACCTAACCCAGCGTGCACAAATCCCATTTTGGTTTCCTAACCCCAATYTCGAAGAATAAAGGTTTAAAATTGGAAAGGTTGAAAGGGCAGGAAATATCAGTCTTTTGTCATGACAGAATCCAGAGCAAAAGCACTTCCAAGTATGGAAAACTATTCTAATATTTTGATGTGTGTGTAATTCTTAACACTACTGTGGCAAACAGCACAAAATTATCTGCTTTTTAATTGTAGCAGAAATTATTTAACTGAGTGTAAACCAACAAATTCTCCGTTTTCAGCCACTTCTCTAATTTTGTACATAACATCAGATCRTATCATTTTAATTAAGTAATTTCTGCACGTGACTAAGTTAATAATGTTTTGTTACCAGTGGAATGAGCATCAGCAATGCTTTGTGATCAGCTTGATCAAGGACAGAAGAAACTGCCCCAAGAACGTTAAACTTGACCTGGTAAGAACTATGATAAAAATTATAGTAATTTCTGCATCAAAAGAAAAACCCCAATGTTAGCAAGATGTTAAGCTGGCATCTAAGTTGGGTATAACATTAATGAAAATGAAAAATTACTGACATTTTCAAGAGAGCTGAGAGAAATGGGATCAATGTATCGCTTGTTTTACTTTAGAAGCTCTCCAGTTTAAAAAATAATTGATATTCCTTCTTCCACACCCTTCTGCCATAATTATGTAAAGAATCTGGATTATGCTTCCGACTCAATTTAACTGTTTTATAATAAGTCACAAGCATACCTTGCCTACTTGATGATATTCCTTTAAGGTTGTGCCAGTCTTTCCATTATTAAATCATGTTTAGTGTTATGTACTGGTTGCTTAAAAAAAAAAAATTGATTTCAAGCTTGAACTTGCCACGCATTCTCAGTTAGCCATATGTGTGAGGGAGCACAAACCCCTTCACTACTTAGCAACTTAGCACACTATTTCTCAGTTTCATGGAAATTTTGGCCTTTTAAAAATGTGTATCATAATGAGATCTTTAGTGTGTTAATTGGGAGAATAAGATTAAAAATACTGAAAATCTGTATTTTGTGAATATAATCTGTGTGCTGCCACTACATGTTCCTCTCTTCCCACCCCCTGATCATAAATGTGACCCACTTGTAGAAAATCTGACTTTTGGGTTGATCTGTAACTTTTAAACACGACAGTTCAGAAACACAGACAGGTACAGGATCCCCAGTTATCCCCTCTGTTATTATTGGCTTGTTGGTTTATCTCAATCTCAGAATGAGATGAGAATTGTAAACATTTGGGTGTCTTTTTGTAACCTTTTTAGGTGCAGATTTTCTATACATATCACCCATGTCCCAGCCCCATCCCAGAGGAACACAGAGACTTTGCAGCTCAGGATCAGTGACCAGTCCATAGAAATTTTTAGAACGGAATGTTTTGTGTTTTGTAGAACAGGGTAGAAATTTTTAATAGTGGAATTCAGGTTTCAGGAGAGTTAAAAATTAAACCCTTAAGTCCTTTGTGTGCCACCACCTAGAGTTCAGTGCCCTCGCTCCCAAGATTTTTGCATGACGTGCTGAAGGTCAGAAAGAAATGTTGATTTGAAATACCTCCACCTCGAGAGGATGCACCAAAATAGTCTGAAAGTTACTGTAAGTAGTGCAAAAATCCTCTTCCTGAAAGCAAAAATCCTCTGGCCTGAAGAACAAGTGTCCAAGTGACTTTAAGCAGCAGCTCCATTTCCCAGGGTGCTTCTGCTGCCTCTACTCTCACCCATTTGTATGTCTTTGTACTAAAAATTGACTTCGTCTCTAGTCCTTGGACATAATTATATTTTAGTCCCCATTTTTCAGAACTGAATTCAGACTGAATTCAGCCTTTTTGTTCAGTCAGCTTTTATTATCTGCTATTTGTAAAGAGAACTGGGGCCAGTTAAGCCTCCAGTTTGTTGGGTTTTCTTTTCATTTTGGTTTTTTCTGTTTATTTGTTTGTCTGTTTTGGTTAAGGCTTTTTTTTTTTTGGCTGGGGGGGAAGCTTTTTTTTGGTTTTGGTTTTTTTGTTGTTGTTTGTTTGGGGTTTTTTTAAACCAATTTTAGGGTTTTTGCTGTAGTCAGAGAAAGGTAGGCTAAAAAATGCATCCTAAAACCTCTTGGGTAGGTACATTTAGTGCATCTGTGTGTGTTGTGAACACCCCTCCCATCCCAGCTCTCAGCTCCAGCTGCATCCTGTGCTAACATCTAATGCTGTGTGGGATTGCCAAGTGGTCTCTTATCCAAATACTTCCTAGGCTGGGGCTGCTATCTCCCGGATCAGGGAGACGTATTCTGATGTGGCTGGAGACTCTAGACAGTTAAATTCACAGAAATCCACTGAAGGCAGTTTGCTTTTCACAAGTTGCTGAGGGCAAAGTTTGGCTTTTTGCAGTTTGAGGGTGGGCTGTTTAACCTGAACAAGTTGCAGCTTGTTCCATTGTAATTTAACAATATATTTTCCCCATACTGGGCTGTGTTCCTCCCAAGAGATGCTTGCACCTCCTTGATGCATGAAAGGATGCCTGTATTTAATGTACATATTAAATAAGTCTGTAAATTCTCACATAATTTTACATTTAAAAGTACTATTTGAGGTGTGTGTGTATATATAATTTTGTTAGATGCATGTGCAGAAATAAAACAGTCTTTGCTGTTCCCTTTTGTACCTCCTCAAGACATGTAATCTACAAAGCAGGAGAATTGCATGATAAAATGTGCCAGAGTGGAATGCATAATTATTCCAGAGGAGGGTAAGTCAGTTCAGAACTTGTACTAACATTCTTAAGGGCAGCAGGAGTCTTCTTGCCATGAAATTACATCAGCTCCCCGTGGCCCAGAGTCAATGCACATGCTTTCCCTTTCTAGTAAAAAAGGTGTGAAAAATGCTAATGTCTTCAAAAATGTACCCTGAGTACAACGCTGAGTAAAGGAATATTTATTACAGTGTGGTGCTCACCTGGAAGTGAACCTCAGTTTGAGGGGAGAAGAGATTGAGCCGTTGTGCTTTTCAAACAACCACTTCAGTTTTTTAATAGATTAAGTCATGACTTGCAAACAGACAAAAACCATCTAAATAAGAAAAAGAATGCTTCCTTGATCCTAGTTCAGAGACATTCCCACAGCAGGTGGGGCAGAGGCCTTTAAATTACAGGTCTCCTCCATAGACCCAAATTTGTTACAGCTCCATCCAGAGCTGAGCAAACCCCTTTCCACGGTGGGTGCAGACAGCAGCACCCATTTTCAGGGTGTTCAAGGATGAGCTGGGATTGTGCACTAACAATATCAGAGGTGGAATCCATTCTATGTGGAGACATCCCCCAGATCCCCAGGAGCTTGAGGGTGAAGGCTCCAGCCCTCACTGCCAACTGATTTATTGGAATTGTCACCAGGACAAACACGACTGCAGCAGCCCAGCACTGCTCCAAATTACCATCATTTCTAGGCAGCAATTAGTCCTGGTTCAGCTGGTGGGTAGGGAGTGACTAATTTCCATTTCCCCACGAGGAGAGGGGAGGAAAGGAACATTTCCTTTCTCTTCAGCTAAAAATCTGGCCCTTGGAGCTGTTTGGTGGATCTATTGTGTGAGACAAATCTCCCRTGGACTGGGAGTGGATGTGTCACCCTGGCAGCACCATTTGTTTGCACGCTAAATTCTAGTGGCAGTGTTTTTGTGGCACGTCCTGTTTCTTACTGCATGAGGCCACTGGAGTTTCTGGGCTCAGGCTGTGTATGACTGAAGGTAACAAAAATTATATGTGGGGAAAACATGGCTAAAGATATCCCCATGCTCATGGCACGTGGGGTGCAAAGAGAGGAAAACGGGGGAAAAGCAGAGACTGCAGGAGTTTGGCTTGAAGCAGCCTCTGAAGCGTTCAGTGCTGAGAGATCCAGCCAGGATAGCAATCTCCTGTTTAAAGGGCCCATCTGGAAGATTTACATAATCACCAGTTGGAGAGATCTGTGGAGCAGATCTGCAGCTAGAGCAGCCCTGGCAGAGGGGTTGGCTCACGGCTTCTGCACTCAGTGAGGGGACGCTTTGCCCCCTCTGCTTTCTTTGTGTGTTAAAACTGCTCCTGATCTCAGGAGAGCAGCAAGGCTGTGAGATGCTCTCTTTTTATTACAGCTGGTGGGAATGAAATAAATATCTCCTTCTCTCACACTTTGATTGTCTGAAAAAGTTTAGCCCAATATCTCCAGTTCCCACGAACAAAATTTCAGGAGACTTCAATGGCAGAATTTATGTGGGATATCTGAGGGGTAGGGGAAAAGAAGCATCAGCATCTTGCTTTTCCTTTACAGCAGAACTGCTAATCCAACATCCACATGAATTCTTTGGGAGATCACCTTGACTGTTCTGAGGGACAGGAAAACTAAACCCCCTCTTTAGGCTTTGCTACAGCCTCAAAAGTGCCCAAGGCACACGAATGAAGCCCAGCTCTCATTAGTTTTAATTTCAGTACTATCTAGAGTTGCTTCAGCACTGCAGACATTCTGTGACTGATRGAGCAGATCAGGCTGTGTAATTTTAAGTCCTTACACTACATCACCTCTGAAAAGTGCCTGTCACTCAAACACTTGTGACAGACTTCTGAGAAGTAACTCCCAAAATAAGAAACAGTTAAATACCAGCCTACATGCACTGCTTGTTTCTTTTCTTTCTCATCTGGAGAGACAACAGTTCTTTTGTATTGCCAGTGTAGGTGCTTTTTATATCGAYGTAATTTTTTACCAAAAATTCATTCCTGGTTCAAAAAGCAAGGGAAGAATATGAGCAGCTTTAATTTTTTACTACTTACTGGTGTTGGGAAGCATAGACCAATGCAAGGCAATAATAACAACTCAAAGTCTTGCCTTTAGGTAAAAAAAAATGRGTGATCCTCAGAGCTTATAAAGCCTTGAAGGAGAATTTGGTTCATTGAGAGATTTCTGTTACCCTGTTTCCATCACTTTCATAGGACAAAGATTGAGCCCTAAAGCCAAGGACCTTCTCCTCCATCCTACACACCCTGTCCTGGGAAACTGAAGTGTCAGATAATGTGAAGTGGATCAGTCTTTAAACCCCACATGCACCCTTGGAAGTGCTGAGCAATGCMACTGCTAAAAGAAGTTAAAACTCCAGTCCCGGTAAAAGCCCCACAAATTCTGTTCATTTTATTTTTTTTGTTTAAGTTGATCCTCTCTGTAATTTTTTGTGTCCTAATTTGTGGGGAAAAAGCCCCCAAACATGTCTYTCCTGGGCTATATTAACATGAAACAGGGGAATGGTCTTTCTGTTCTTGGCTTATTTTAAATCTAAAGAACTCACTTGATACTTAAGATATAATTTGAATTCTTTCTCTTTTAAAAAAAGTTTAATTTTATTATCTTTCTTAATCTTATATTAATTTTTAGACCACAATAATTTAGCTACMGAGGAGTAAAACAATGTTTCATGAAATTTTATGTGAACTATCATATCCAGGTGGAATGTTCTTCCTCAATAAGGAGGARGAATTAGACAAAAGGAGGAAAACGGGATTTTGCAAATTTGGGTGCTCATTTGCATAACTGAATATGCATTTGGAAAACGAATCACTCATTTTAGGTACCTATTTTGAATCTTTTGATTTGAGATTTWAAAAAAAAATCTTAAAAAAGTTTTYGCTTRTTTAGAGATGTATGTCTGAGAGAAAGCATTTCCATGTCAGAGACAGGTATTGCCATTCAGAGCTGAAACTCATTTGTGGTTGCATGTGGGACAGTTTAGATGACCTCCCTTAAATTGCTTTGAGTCAATAATCACTTCTAGTTACTTTTGATACGGAAAAATAAACTCTAGTAGGGATCAAAATTTGCAAATGGTTCTTCCAGCCACCTGCATCCTTGCTGGAAGCTGCTGGTGACGGACAACAGGAAATTTATTTGCAGTATTGAACCAAAGAGTGGCAAGAGCCCTGTCACTGCCCAGACAAGTGCGCTGAGTTTCCCAGTTTTGTAAAGAGGAGCTCCATTGTACGTGAGCTGTTCATTGAGCCAGGGCTGGCTCCCACAAGGGGCTTTGTTTTTGTGAGGTAGGAAGTATGCAAAGCACACACAATGTTTACAAAGTACCTTAGTGCTATTTTGACTAATTTTTGCTGGAGAGTTAGTGGTTGTTTCAAAGCTGGATTAGTCACTTTGGCCATAATTACAATCTCTTGAAATCTGCTTCGGTGTTTTGAATTGGCTTCAGGCCTAATGGTCAGAAAATGGCTCCATCTCAATCTCAAGACTAAACTTGATTAGTAGCTCCTGTAGCTTTTATACTTTCCTGATTTATAGGGAAAGATGAATAAAAGGTGGGGTGCTGTGCACAGAAACCCGTGGCACCATGAGCTRCCTGTGCACGGAAAGGTGCAAAGGAAGCACAGCCCTCGTGCTCCCAGGCTGGGGCTCACAGAGACGAGCAACCACAGACCCTCCTGTGTTCCCACTGCTGCATCCCCACTCAGCATTCCATGGGACAACTGGCTGCTCGGAGCTYGCACACGGAGTCGAACCGCAAGCCCTTCCGGAAGCCGGACAAAACCGACCATCAAACTTTGAACAGCCCTCCGTTAAAAACTCCTTTTTTATTCTTTTATTTCCCCTGATTCCACTTCGGAGGTGTGTTCCAGATGGCTCAGAAATGCCTTAGCCGAGGGCAGAGCCCGGGGAGCAGCAGCGTGCAGCAGCCTGTGCTGCCAGCCCCGGGCACGCTCGGCGGGCAGGCGGCGTGTGATGTACCCTGTGTGGGAGGACACGCCACGCAGGCTGCATTGCATCATCTCACTCGCTTTTTTCTCCCCCCCCCCCTTTCTTTCTTTTTTGTCTTCCAGATGGTAAAACAAAGGCTCTAGTGAAACCCGTTTTCTCCCAGGAAGAGGTGGGAGGGAATTTTATATGAGCAAGAAACTTCGCCTCGAGTGGAAATCTGGGGCCTGGGCTAATGAAGTACCTGTAATTCATATGGTACTAAATAGTGCTGAAACTAGGCATGTACTAATCGTGAACCGTGCCAAACTATGCATAATTACTATGCTTTCTCTGTAGCAGTAATTAATTTGCGTTAGCAACTTTGATTAATCTTTCTAATCTAAGAGTAAAGTGCTTCTCAGACATGAAAGGCTCTCCAAGCGCTCAAGGTTGTTGTTGCAGCCCCATGGAGGGGCAGGTGGGGGACAAGGCTTAAAAAAAATCAAAGTCTAGCTGATATTTATGAACTAATAACTAATAAAACAGCTACAGCATTCTGTTTTGCCACAGAATTCATCAGCTAAGCTACAGGCTTCTGTCCACAGTGCATTCCTCCTGAAAGAAAAGCAAATTGTCAGTCAGAGAGCTTCTCTGAGGGCTGTTCCAAAGGTGAGGGGCCAAGATTCCATCTCACAGAGGGCAGTGACAGGTATTTAATGCTTCTATCAGCAGTGATACGTATTTAATGTTTCTATCATTGCAGTGCAAACTCATCCAGAAGTTCATTTTAGTCTTAACCCAGTTCTGGTCCTGGGTCAGTCCTCGTGGTTAGTCCCACAAGGGCAAGTTGTGCCGTCTGGGGGACCTGGACCTGCCCACTTTCCAGGAAAAATGTGTGCTAAGATCATCGACTGAGGCTGCTGACAAACAGAGCCATCAGGTGCTGCTGTGTGAGCTCAGCTCCGACATCTCTGCACGTTAAAGTTTCCACACTCCACTGCCAACCTCCCGGGCTCTTCACCCCAAGGAATCCAAACCTGCTGAAAGGACTTGTGTCATCAAAAGGTGATTTTGATTTACCCAAGCTCCATAAACTACCAGATCCACAAGAGCTGACATTTCTGAGGCAAATAAATGTGTCTCTACAAACCCACTACAAATCCCAGTGGGTTTTTAAGTGRCCACGGTGTTGCTTTTTCTCCCTCAGACATGAATATTACAGYTATTTTTTTTTCTTCCCTCTGTTAGCACTGTTTCCTGGCAAGGATTAGTGCTGCATGTAATTCATGATGAGAGATTCAGAATGCCATGAAAATCGTTTGGAAATGGATAGCCCAGAGATTACTAATGAACTTCAGTTTGACTCAGATAACTTTTGTTAAAAAATGYTGCTACTACCCCAAAGTCTGGGATCAATTCTGCATGCACAAGTCAGAGAAATATTTTTAAAAGACATAACTCAGTAGAAAATGTAAGTGTGATTCCTACAATTTATAGGGTTTTTATAATGCTGATTCAACAAGRGAATTCATTGTGATAGTTTATTTTCTTATAGCTGTAGTTTGTGTCCAAATATTTTATAATCATAAAGCTACCCTTTTGATATCAGTCAAAATAGACAATATATATTGATGTTGAAACAAGCTTTGTAGAAGACTTTTTTTAAATCAGGCATGGGACTTTACATTTATTAGGTGTTCACAAAAATAAGGGTAACATCATGCATATTCTTTGCAACTAAACCCAGTTATGGTTACAGTTTGGAAATAAATTATTTAAATAGACATATGGAGATACAGTAGTACATATACACTCTATTTATGACATTTAGTGTACTGATAACTCTCAGCAATACATCAGAAGTCTACAACCAGCTGATGGGAGGATTGTATAAGGAGGAAGAAACTGCTTCGATTTCTCACATTATTTATGTGGCTTGACAAGAAACTCCGTGTGAATCGCCTCCCGAATCTGGGAGGCAAGAACAAGTCAAGACTATACTTCTGCAGTACAAAACATTTACACACAAAATACACATGCATTGCAATGCATCGGAAATGGGTACAGCAAGGAGAAACCCATTCCTCAATGCTTTATTAACACAATTCTACAAAGGAGTCTCAAATAGGATTATATACTTCAGTCACAGTAAGGCCACAATATTACAATGGATAAGGACCTTAGAGTCAGACATTCTGTGGGAGCAATGGAACCCTTCCTTCTTTACAGAGGTTTATACACGTTCCTGAAGGGCATCTCACCAAAGTCCTGCTGCTCTTTCTTTCTTTCTCCTGTAGGTTCAACATATTGCTTAGTACAACAGTGAGCACAGTAGAGAAGGGCGCTGGCACGGGGAGAACAAAACCTATGGAACATTCACGGCGGTGTCAGACTATCTCAGGCGCGTGGCCACGAAGCTGGCTAATCAGAAAACAGACTGGCAAAGGATTTCCTCAAGTTTCGGATGGTCTCGGCCTTCGCCTCGTCCTCGTTCACGGACGACCGGAAGAAGGAGGACTCCGTGAAGCTGAAGGCGTTCGTCAGGGACTGCGACTTGCTGCAAGACAAAAGCACAGCGGGTTTTGCGTGGTCACGCCGCCCTCCACCTCCACCCCCCGAGCACTTGGCTGAGTGGGGAGAAGAGGGAAATCGTCCCTGAGACATGGACAAAAATGGGTTTTCCCCACAAGCAACTGGATTATGTATAGCACATTCCGTCTGCACTCCGACTTGAGAGGAACGCTTGAGCAGAATAGTTCTTTTAAGGAGCACACCGGTGTTTCGTCTTATTTTATAGATCTGAATTGGATGATGCAAATTAGAGCTTGAGGAAAATGTGCCTACTAAATCCATGTCACAACCCGACAGAGATTAATAATCGTGTTTGGTAAGGCTGCAAATAGTTACGCACAGAGAAAAATCAGGTATTTTGACAAGAGCTGGAAAAATGAATCCTAAACTTGTAATGTGCTCTCCCTCTGTCTGTATGTATTGGACATCAGATCCTCACTGGAGGCTTAATGACACTTCATGTCTTTATAAAAATACCTCAAGTCAGATATAATTTTTCTTGTCTATAGGCAGTGCCTGGCAATGCCACTTAGTGCTATCATGTAACTTCTGTGCAAGCTCCCATAAGCATGAAAAACATTACAAGGAAAACAAGAAGGAAAAATAGCTTAAGTTTAAAACTTGAACTCCTGACTTGTCAGATAAAATAACCTCTAAAAAATAGGTTTGAATTTAAATAGAACACATTACTGAGTTAAAAATTTTTACAAAGACATCCCAGCATTGGTAACATGAGTTAAGTGATTTCATTTTTATCTCAGCACAACAGATTTCAGTTTTGGCTCTAGTAAAAATGAAATACTTTTCTTATTCAGATTGTCTCAGATTCCTCATGGTTCAGCTCCTCTGCTTCTAAACTAATAATGTACAGCAAACAGTGCTACAGGCGTTTTAGGTTTTTCATAAATTATAGTTGTGCTAATGAGAATAGACTGATAAATGTTTGTTTGTACTCACTGAAAGAGGGAGGGTGGGAAGCAGCACTTGACTTGATTAGTAACACAATAAGTAGCCTAATTAAATATTTATTCACAGATTAATAACATGTACATACAGGTTAGGCAACAGCATGTGGGTGAATACAAAGCATACACATGCAAATAGAGTTAATCCTACAGGCAGGAGATCTGAGCCTTGGTGTGGACCTAAAACTGCTTCTGAAAGTTAGAAAAGCTGCTCTTATTATGGCTCACATCTTAAAAACTTTAATTTCTCCTTTGTTATTTTATTTTAAATAGAGACTCTTCCGTTTGAAGAAGAGAAAACTGAATCTAGATGTGAACAAAGAACTGAAGGGAGAAAGCTGGGAACCGGTATGGGGTAGAGTCCTTCTGCAACTGTTCTTAGCTGCTTTTCTTCAGTGTCAGAAGTTGTCAGGTTAAGTTTCAAACTATAAACTAGTTTCCATCTTGCTTAAAAAAAATCGACCTCTCTATTCTTTATGTGTACTTAAATGATGGATGAATCAATTTGAGGTTTGTGATTATAAAACAGAATAAAGAAATACTCTGTCCTAGAAAGGCAAGGGAAATATTGTCCTCTTGTCATCTAACTCATCTTTGGCACTGGATTGGGCTCAGGGGAGGACTCAGAGTTGTTTCCCACTGGTGTTAGCMCAGGAGTGGGTGGAACAAGGGGATCTGTGTTCCTTGGAGGAAACAAAGACTCCATGCAGGTCTTTGTGTGTACCAGACTAAGGAGATGTGTCTGAGATTCTCCTGGTGTGTGTCAGGACTGCTGTGCTGGCAAACTGCAAAGCACTGCTGGTGCCTTCCCTGAGTTTTCTGTTGGCTGGGTTTGAGCYGTGAGGGGGGATCCTTTCCATATTCCTTACTGGATACAGATAATGCAGCAAGGAATCTTCAAGAAGTGGGATAACCACTTTGTTCTAAGTTTTGTGCAGCCTCCTCTGTGCAGGGCCCGTGCACATCCCCTGGGCTCAGCCAGTGCCACTGCACAACCAAAGGCAGCATAAAGAACCGATCTGGCAGCCATCRTCCAACATTATCCAACCTGGATCGTGCCTGAGATAGGCCTTTGGAAACGSAATCTGTTGTCTCAGTGACTGCAAGGTTAAAAGTTGAAGCAGATAAGACTTCCTCTTGGAGGGCAGGCTGACAGCACACCCAGCCCGTGAGTCAGTGGCACCAAAAGGAGGAAACAAAGACAAGAAAGACCATGCTTTTTCAGACCCGGCTGGGGCAGAAATTGCACAACTGCTACATGAAATGTTGTGCAGTGCTTAGGAAAACCAGTGATAGTGACTTACTAGCCATAAACAGAGATTAGATTTTTTGAAATATTTAACCTCATTTTAAGCCTATGTACATTTTTCCCCTGAGTATTAGCCCAACTCCCCAGTCACAACTACACACAATCTGTGCCGCGAGCGGAAAAGCCAAACGGATAAAGCGATTCTTACTTAAGCTGCGGGTGAGACTGAGGCTTCTGCTGAGGAGCAGGCTGTGGGGCAGGCTGTGGGGCAGGCTGTGGAGCTGGCTGTGGCTGTGCCTGTGCCTCTGCTTCCTTTGATAACCTGGAGCTGGGAGGACCTTGAGCCTGGGGCCGTGGCTGCTGCGTGGTGGGTCCGGGCGGCCGCTGGGGCTGCGGGGCTGCGGGCTTTGCTGCCTGCCCCGGCGGGAACACGCGCTGGGGCTGCAATGCCTCCTGGCTTTGGGATTGCATTCCTTGGGGTTGCACTGGGCCCCCTAGGTTCAGCACAAGAAAAACTTCATCACGTTATCGTTTCAAAGAGTCCAAATTAGACTTCATAGCCAACACTTCTAAAATCATCCTCCACCGTGATTAACGCTACTTTTCGAGGCAAAATTCTACTCATATGGACTGCACTTCATGTAGTTAATAGTACTAATCACACTTGGTACTCAGTAACTTGCTTGGAGCCCCTATGATTCATCCTTAAAATTGCTACATAGTACCCAGTTTGTCCCAGGTGCTGACTTCAGACCAAATCAATGGAGTTACACCCACAATAGTTTGGGCCCAAGCCAAGGAGAGGCTGTGACATAATTGAACACAGTAGTTATATCTATTTCAGCAATACAGTTACTATTTTCTGTGTAGTTATTGCAGTTTTCTTCCTCCAAAGTCTTAAAATTATATCTGTAATAGTCCTCTTAGATTCACTCTTACAGCAGTAAAACAACTTTATATTGAAACTTTCTGGCTAACTGAAAGTATTTTAATAACTTACTTAAGCCCTTAGTGAGATATGTCAGGAACATTACAAGAAACACAAGAAAGCCATTACTAATTCTTTACCGAGAGGATCTTTTACTGAGAAGGCACTTTACTGGCAAACTACAGCATGAAGTGTGCAAGTACAATGTGCAGGCTGTGAAATCCATGGCTGAAAGATGCTACACCATCATCCAGCAGGGGTTTTTCTGCTTTCTCACTGAAATAGTGCTGTGGCAGGAATCAGGGCTTGCTGCTTTTGTGTCAGCTCCCAGGTCTGACTGGGGTTTTCTGGACTGATGGTTGTTRTAAGTGAACCTTAATTCTTGCACGTGACAATGCACTCAGGACATCTCACTTGAGGGGAGAAAGGACGGGAGGAAATTCTGAGTATTTGTTTGCATAATGCTTCACTCAGGATAAGAGCTGTTGTAAATATTACAGAACACAACTGATCTAGATGTCCTGAATAGTTGAGAATTTTTAGTCTTGTATAGATATTTAGTGCAAGTAAAATATTTAATCTGCTCAGGTCTCTAAAACAAAACCTTCATATCTGGAGGTACTGCTGCATACATGATTTTTTTTGTTTTTAAATTGCTGTTTTAGTTAACTTTCCCCTTCCTACCYGACACTGCAGTGTGTGTGTCTGAGGACAGCATGTGCTAAGGCTTCAGTAAGTTTTAATACATTTGTAGCAGTGTGTTGTGGTGTAGAAAGATAAATAGCACGTACTGTATGTTAAGGAATGTGCCTTCATTGTTTATTAATTTGAACCACTTTTGTAGGAAATATTTGAAGGTGATAACATGGTCTTGCAACATCTTAATAAGAATCATGTTCTTATTAGTCTCCTTTCACTCGATATTGAAAACCAGAAAGGTTTCTTTCCCCCACTTGTACATACAGGCTTGAATGCCAGAAACTTTACACTGAAGACAGATATAACTTTCTTTTATTGCACATTAAGCTGTACAAGATATTTCACAGAAAAGATATACTGCTGTCACATTTCCAGCGTTTGCTCACTTTCTTGCAGCTGGGTTGTACAAAAGGCAACAATCATGAAAGAAACTTTTACCAAAAATAACTCAACAGAACTGAACATTAAGCCTACACTGTAAAACATCTGTTCCCTGTTACCCACAATATTGCACCTAAGCATGCTGACATGCAGAGAGACATCTTGGCTTGTTTCTTGGCTGTGGGATGTAGGAATTGTGTGTGTCCCTGCGAGTCCTTCCCAGGGAACAGGCTGGAATCCTGTCTCAGACACCCAGGTCTTCCGCACACACACAACGCACAAATGTCGTGTGGAAAGCACTTGTGAGTACTGGCACTACTCCATGCAAAGAATACCAACTGCTCCAGAGAAAATCACTCATCAGATTCAGTTCTCCACCCCAGGGCAGTACGGTTGGTTCACTTTTAGGGGGTCTGGAGGTAAGGAYTGGTGAACCTGATTCTAAGTGGAATTTTCTGAATGTAGAACAAAATAGCCAATGCCATCGTTGGAATGATCACTGACCCAGACAAATGCTGATCACTAAAGCAAAATATTCATGTAATTTACTGATAGGTAGTAAACAGTAGCACTTACCACAAACATTTAAATAGCTAATAATGCATACCTTAATTCTCATCTTACCAGCCAGCTTGTACAAATAAAAGAAACACTAAGAATGATGAGACTCACTGATAACTTTTTCCAGTGTTTGTAGAGAAAACAGAAGTAGAACATAAGGCTGTTTTCCCTTTAAACATAATTGTTTGCACTAAACTAATGGCCACTACTCATCTTTGTACATATTCAAGATGAAAATTATAGTTTTGTGGCTCACTTGCAACTAAGCTTTCTGGTATGCCAGCAGCGTGCAGCTTGTGATTCTAGGCTAGATTTCTCACAACAGATTAACTGCCTGCCTGTGTAGTTCTCATAATATTACATTAGAAATTGCTTATGTAAAAATCACAAATCATTTACCTACAGAAAACCTCGCAGTTGTCAGGCATCTCAAGCCTTTTTGCATGTTTGATGTCAAGCAGTTATTATAAACCCTATTTATGTGGATAACGTCGGGACTGGATTTTCTTTACAGCTCTCTGGATAGTTGTAGGTGTAAAATAGGAGACCTGAGTTGGTAAAGAAAACCACTGACATTTTTGTCTTGCATTCTAACCCAGGATCCTCAGCTGGTTAAAGGTACCTTGGTCTGCTATCCCCTCACATCTCAGTATTTGAAATGAAATGAGCTCTTACAGGAAGTTTAACAGTCCTTGAGGTACTTCTCACCAAGTAACCTGGGATTTAAATCTTAGGTAAGTATAAGATTTTTTGGAAGTATTTGCATTAGTTTTCATTAAAAATCTCCATAGATTACTAATTCAGAATGACAACAAAAGGTACTACTTCATTGAAATAGGATACATTAAATACTCACACTTTCACTGAGATATTGCACATAGGTGGCCCATTTACATAGCTTTGTAGCTAATAATTTAATGCAGAATTACTAAAAATATGAATACCAGTATGTAAAATAGAAGATATTTTAAATATTCCTTGGGAAGAACTGTATTTTTATGGAGTCACTGAAATATCAGACTTCCACTTGCGTATAAGTAAAACTCAAAGGTTAATAAACTTTATAAAATTATAAATAAAAAGCCTCACTAGCAAATTCTAATCTAGACTTTTAAAAATATATCTGGATCACCTACCTATTGGTCATGCACACGCACAGAAAAATAAAGGCTATGAGTACAGTGTGCACACACTCACAGAGTAAGCAGAGGGAGTGGGGTTTGCACCTCAGTGGAACTTTACTGAACGATATAGAATACTCCAGAAATACTGTCTAACCATCCATAATGTACAGTGGCACTGGGCTCTAGAGAGGCACATTCTTTGTACACTGTTGACAGCAGCCCTGCAATCACAAGTTTTACAGAGGAAGGTTGGAAAGCATTACACGCACAGACAGGAACAAGGAAACAACCAGACGGGAGAGTTGACACTGCATAGAAAAAACACAGTCCAGGTCAGCACTGAAACAATGTCAAATTGAACAAAACTGGGATGGTTGCTTTTAAGATCGTGTGTTTGTTTCTTTTCTTTCAATTTTTTTGTGTTTTTTTTTTCTCTTTTCATTTTTGCTTTAACCCTTGCTTTTGGTCTCAATTATCTAAGTAGCCTGGACTTGTTTTGGTCCTACTGCAACGCCATTACAGTCGAGAATGTACTGTAAACAACCTTGAGGGGGTGGTCGCTGAGGTGGGATTTTGTTTGGCTCTGGCTCCTTTAGTGATCCACTCTGGAAAACACATTTGAAAACAGAAGAGAGAGAGAAAAAAAAATTAGAGTAGCTCGGTTCCAATTTTCCACTAATTTGTCTTTATTTTCATTAGAGAACTCTTTATTGGTGGGGCTGAACGTATACTTTAAATTTATTCCAGATACCGCTTTTTAATTTAGTTGCTGTCTGACATGATATATGAATCCTGGGCTAATCCAAAGCTGAGCTCTTATAAAAATTGTTTTCCCTTTGCAGCATGTGACCAGGATACAGGGAGTGCCTTCCCAAACCTTACCTCCATTTGGGTAAGGTCCTTATCCTCAGTTCCCAACACCAGGAACCACTTTTCTCTATCTCAGTGCTTCTGCTCTCTTTTTTTTCCTTTAGGATAGATTGAATAGGAAATGGATTTGAACAGATACCTTTGTGTAATTTCAGAAATAATTCATTTTTAACTATGTTCACYTGTTTCCAGAAGCGTTTGCACAGCAGGAGTTTTGCCAGTGATAGTTTCACTTTGATTTGCTGACTGTAAGTGGGGAGGGAGATGGGCTGCTCCAGCTTAACTGTTTTGCTAAGCAAAATGAAAGAAGAAAGCAAAAACCACAGACAAATAATAAAAATAATTGAAATTACTTCATGCTTCTCCATCTGACATGTTATTAGAAACACATGTAATGCTTCACTTTTCAAAACAGGAGGTTTACTTGGCAGTATCCTTTTCACATGGATACTTGTGAAAGGAAAAGATGGGCTTGAACCAAAACCTTGGAGCAGAACACCCTCTGGGAATGTGAGTACTTGAATCCAAACTTTGTCTTAGGCCCATCTCTAATATTCTGAAACGTGAAAGACGTTAAATCATTGGATGTAATAGCTTGGGATTTTTTTTCTAAGGATCCAGAAATCAAATTGCCATCTGTCAGGAGGGAAAAACCCCAGAATTTATTAAAGAACAAATGCAAAATCAATTAAACACGTTTCTTGCGAAGCTAACTGGGGTTTTTTTCTGATAGATTTGTATTTTGATCTTGCTCCTACTGCTTTATTTACAGAATAAATCTTGCTCCTAGTGCTGTGAATTCCTGCCCAGCAATCCAGCTGCTGGAGTTATAAATGGTACAAAACCTCTCCATCCCATGCAGCTGCTGCAAGTTGCTTTGTCTGCTTTAGCTGCATAAGGAAAAGGACACAGGACAGGTCTCAAACTCTCATTATTCAGCATTACCAACCTTCAGAAGACCAAATGAGGAGCAAAAATGATCCACACAAACTCTGATCCTGGAGTTACCTGACCCAGTTACACAGYTCTCGGTAAGCACCACCAAAAGGATGAGGGTATGCAGAAAACAAGAGAATTCTGTGATGAAAGACGCAGCCAGCAGAAAATCTCACAGYGCTTTAGTGTGGGTTAGAGCCCTCTCTCGTTTTGTTTCCCTCCTTCCCCTGATTTTTGGAGGCACACGCAGGAGCTCCCCACGGCACGTTCAGCACTCGGAGTGTTTGTGGCATTCGCTGTGTAACRTGCTCCCTGCAACATCTGCATTTGCATCGGGAGCTCCTTGGAGGCTGGGGCAATTAGCCCAGAGTGGAAACCTGAAAAGCTGCCCTGGAGGAGCCAGCTCCTTCCTTATCCCAGAGCTGGGATGCTCCTGGCAGCCTCGCCCCCGTGCCCGGGGCATTGCTCTGCTTCCCGGGGCAGTGGGACAGCAGAGTGCTCAGGGAGGGGAACCACCGGGGCTTGGGCTTAAAGAACCCCAAGAGTTTCTTTTGGAGACTCAAACAGACCACGTGACTTTGTTAGCAAGCACACACACTGTTTTATAATTGCAATTACCACGATTAGCACGTGAAAGGCTCCCTACCCTTACCAAGGGYCACAACCCAACCTGGGGCTCTCTGCAGTGGCACAGGGGTGGCCAGGGAGGATATGAGGGTTATTATTTTTCTGCTAAAACAAAAGACTCCGTAGGTAAAACTCATGTTTTATTTAGAAGCTGGAAACACAGGCTGGCAGTTTAAATTCACTTTAATGTTAGAACAACATCTGCAGGGCCTCTGCCTGCCCCGTGCCTCCAGGCTGCAGCAAATCTGCCATTTGTTCTTGCACTGAAACATTGCAGGTTTTATCACACAACTGAACTGCCTTGACGTGACAGCACAGCCCTTACACAACCTGCATATCTCTCATCTCCCAAAGAAACGATTTTATCCTAAATGAAGCTTTCAATAAACATTATAGGAGCTCGCTAATCCTTCCCTCGGCTCTCCTGAGAGTTTAGGGCCTTTGTGCATTTTCTGTTGAAGGTGTATTTCCCCCTCTCCGCTCGCTGACTGCAGCTGTCCTGATTTTACCACCCACACATCCTTCTTTTTTTCTCCACCAGCTATCACCTGGTGCTTCCAGGAACCTCACCCACACTCCAGGCCAATCACATGGGTATATTACTTTGGCTAATTAGCCAACCCACCCAGGCTGACCCAAAAAGTCTAATTAGCCCTACATTCCTAATTGAGAAATCTTACTCATGGTTTTTCAATGGTCTGCAGTAATCCAGCCCTTTTCAAGAGTCTTTCTTTCAGACAGTCAGAAACCTTGATACTTGATATTAAAGACAGGCTTTGAACCAGCCTTGTTTGCTGTCCTGAGCCAAGACCTTTAATAAAATCCAGGCTCCTTCTAAAGCACCACTTGTTGGCAAATTAACTGCAGCCTGTTCTTCTCACCTCTCCGAGGTGGTGCCAGTGCAGTTGGGAGAGCTGCTCCYTCCTCTCTGAGCAGGGTGCTGGACCAGACCTGTCCTGCAGATGTGTTCACCCCTCTTGCTTACTGCCTGCTTGCCTTTGTTGCCCAGCCTAGAAGTTCACCCTCTTTTTCACCTTCCTTTAGCACAAACATGTTTTCCTGCACTGCAGTTCTGACCTACAAACGTGCCCATTGCTTAGTTCAAAGCAGGAATCAAGGACTAAATGCAGCATTACCACGGAAAATGGCCCTGCACGGGTTCTCGTTTGGATGCTCAGGGCTGAAGAACAGAATCAGTAGTACAGGAGTGGGTTTGGTTTGGTTTGGTTTGGTTTGGTTTGGTTTGGTTTAGGATTGCCTGAGTGAGGTGTGGTAACCCATGGCAGGAGGAGCGCTTTTGGTTTTCATGTTGTGGGACACAACTCTCACATCACATCCAAGTTCCCGAGGAGAAGAGGTTGCTGATGTTGACAGGAACATTGTATGGAACTGCTTAGAGAAGCTCTCCTGTTCAAAGGGGTTTGCTGTTTATATAACTACCTTAGAAATACAGCTTCACTTGGGGAAGCCTCCAAGCCACATGAATGCTGCAAACACACTCCAGGGATGTCTCAGCTCTGGGTAGAACAAGKGATGATTTGGCTGCATAATGACCTTTAAGAACATCGGCTAATTAGAGCCAGAGCACAAACCCCACTATTTATCTCGAGGATAAATGTCTCTAGATGTCTCTGCAGCACTTCCTTCCTTTCCACACTCACCTGAAGCACTCTCSTTAGAATTTTAGGGGTAGAACTGGGGGAAAGAACTGTTTATTCTTCAAAGCATATTGTATTAGAATTTGATCGGGGCATTACTTCTTTCTCTACATTTCTATAAAGGCAGATTGGATTCATATACACTTGAATTTTGAACAGTCTGAAGAATGTTGAAATGGGTGGGAGCAAAAGCAGCAACTTGGCAGGGAAATAGCCCTTGGGCAAAAGAGATGCTAAACAGAGTCACAGCAAAAATTGATTTTGATTTGGCTGAGGTTGAAGACTTTGTGAACCATAGTTGGAGCACGTAGAGTTGTTTTTGGGTCTCRTTTGGTTTTCTTTGTAATGCAAGGACAGGAGCTTTTCATAGGTATTTCAATATTGGAGGGGAAAGCCATGTTTTTCAGGTCAAGAAGGAGAGGGATCAATTGAGAGTTGCCAAAATATGAGCTGGGTTAGAGCTCAGAAAGGAACAGGAATAAATAGTAAAACAATTAAGTAACAGGAGAACTAAGGGAAAATGTGATTGCTAAGGACAGAGGTCATTTAGATAATTTCAGTAGGGTGTCAATAGTAAATGAATGCTTGAAGTGTCACAGACTGTGATAAGCACGGGAGCAAGGGCAAGATGGCAGGTGGGATAAAAGCTACAAATGAGATGCAGGTAAAAATAAAATGTTCTTCACCTCAGAAATGAAAACCAGCTGAGTCATGAAACGCAGGATTCCACACCAGACCTAACTGGGAATGGACAAGTTGCACCGGAGAAGGTTAAGCACTAATACCACAGGGATTCAATTGTGGGTAAGGAAGTGGCTGCTGAGGAGGTCAGCAGTTATTGAACTAAAACTACTGGGAAGGACATTAGTGAGATGTAGAGCTCCAGGAGATTATTAGATTATTAATTAATTAAGCTGGCACAAAAAAAAGTAGGTGTGTGCTATAAAACCTGTAGATTATACAGAGCTGGAAGGCCATAGGACCAAAACATCCTAAAGAAAGAATGAAATTGATGAGTGGAGGAAAAAAAAATTAAAAAATGCAATGTCCAAAAGAATTTCTTCATGGACTAATGACATGCATCTGTCAGAAAGGCAGAGCTCACTCACTAGCTGAAATCCAYTGGGAAAGATCTGTGCAGAGAAAAGCCCAGGATCTTATGACACACTCAGTGAAATGTTTGCAGGAGGTGTTGGGCTTGATGCTGGGTAGTACTGATACCAGCCCTGCTCAGGGAGGCTGAGCTGCCTCAGAAAAGTCCTGTTGAAGTGACCAGGCTGTACCTACAGCCTTTGGAGGAAGCTGTCTGCTTAGTTTAGTAAAATGAAGTAAAAAACAGGAACTGGTAAAGACCTAGGGGCAAAAGGACAATGCAAACCAAGAAGAAATATGTATAAACTGAATAAAATGGGGCTGGAAAGAAGCATTTAGCAGAGCAGTGAAATCCTGCAGTGGCTTTCTGACACAGAGCATCCAAAAATAGGAAACTCTTCAGTAACTTGTTGCTTCYTGCTTTCTCCAGTCAGTGTGCAGGGAGTGGGGCAGGGATGTTTCCTGKGTGCTGGTTCAGACCTTCCCCCATTTCAGGTGAACGTGGCTAAGGTGCTGTACCTGCTCTGTTGTGTTGCCACTGGCACTGAACAGGACTACAAAAATTTGGCTATTTATTGTGCTATATATTCCCTGTGGACTGAGAGAGAAACAGTGACAGCTACAATGGAGATATGTGTTTATATCTTCCTTAAAAAAAAAAATCCACCTTCCCGTTTCTATGCAAGGGGGAGAGCTCTGTCCTGCTTTCCACAGGTTTCTGGAGTGCCACTGTCCAGTCTTGCCCTTCTGCACTGAGGGGATCCGTATGGAAAACACACTCCCAGCAAAACTCAGGCCAGCCTGGAGCTTCTTCATGTCCAAGTTGTCACAAAGAATTCAAAAACTTAGAGCAGCTTTTGTTATTGCTCAACCAACTTTCTAAACTACCTCTGCAAAACCTGTTCACGTCTTCCAGTGAATGGGCAGGAGATGACTGCTCTGAGCAGAAAACAAGACAAACAGCACCATTTTTACTTGGAATAGTATTTTAAAAATGCACTGAAAAGGGCTTTTTTTTTTCTTTWTTAATCAAAAAAATTCTTAGGCTATGTAGACTAATTGTTTTTCCTTGTTAGATAAGTAATTATTCCTAGACAATAGTTTCCCTCTTGAATATTTCTACACACAGTCTAAAAATCATAGAATCATAAAAAGGTTTGGGGTGGAAGGGCCCTTAAAGATCATTTSTTTCCAACCCCACCGTGGGCAGGGACACCTCCCACAGACCAGGTGGCCCAGGGAAGGYGAGGGGGACCCACGGACACTGCAGTGTTTTCCCTGAGACACTGAAACAGCTGAACTCCCATTGCCCATCTCAGCCCTATTTTCTATTATTCTGCTGACAAAACAATAACCCAAGCCCTAATTTGATGAGGTTTCTAGAGAAGTAGGATGTGGACTCGTTAGGGAAAATGAATTTCTGAAGTACCATCAGTGGTTGAAGCTTTCTGCTCCCTTCCACAGCCAGGCAATGATTCCAAYGGCCAAGGATGCAACTCTTTTATTGCTTGAAGAAGTCAGAGTTCCCCTTCTGCTCTTCGAGCAGGGCACATTGAAACCACACAGTTGCACAGCAGCTTTTGGGCAGCTCTTTCCAGTGCAGAGATTGCTCCCCACGGGCAAGCACGGAATGTGGAGCCTGGGATGGGAGAGAGCTCCCCCGTGTGCTGGCTCGGAGTGGGATGTGAGTTTGGAGCAGGGGAAGAGCTCCAAGACAGATGGAAAAGCAGGGAAAGGGGTACAGCAGGTCCAAGAGAACGCCCAGGGACTGACAAGTTCCATTTGCTCACTCCTTTCCCAGCGTACACAGGTGAAGAAGGTGGGGCTGGACAGGGCCAAGATCCTGTGCTGAGGTGTGAAGTTGGACAGAAGGATTTGACCCTCGAGCTCAGGGACTTTGGCTGTGCTATGCTGTGTCTGCTTCTCCAGTCTTAACAAAAAGTAGGTTATTTTTTATTACTGTTTTGAAATATAGGATGGCAAGTGATCCTTGCACGAACAGGAGGAGCTGAAGGTCTGAAGAACTTCACCTTGAGCCACAAASATCCATCCTTACTGGATCCATTCAGGGTTGAAATTTATCCTTGGGAACAAGACAGTCTGGGAAAAAAAAAGGTGGAGCAGACTCAAGTCCAGTCTGATAATTCACATTTTGTGGTTTTAGTGCTGTATCAGGRTCACAGAGCCCTGCAGTGGGAGGGGGCACAGAAAAGAGGCACTGAGGGAGACACTCGAGCTGTCCCCAAATAAAAGTGGAGTTCAAGACTCTGGTGAGAAGCAAACACCACAACCACCCACGAGGCTTCTGCTCCTGCTCCTCGTGCTGCTGCTCCAGTCACAGCCACACTCGGGAGCTTTGGGGGCTGCTCTGGGCTCTGAGGAGCTCCCCGAGTCTCTCCTGGAAGCTCAGAGACCCTGGAGCAGGGATTTTGAAGCAGCTGAGGAGAAGTTTGCTCTGCCTGGTCCATCACCACATTCCAGAGTTTGCCTCTGTGTGTGGAGGTTGCTTATTTTTTTTCCTCTGGACAAATCAGGAATAGTTGAAAACGAGCTGCTCTGGTTTGGATTCTTCCATAATTTCTCTTGGTGCTTCTCCTTGTTTAAAGATTCTGACACACATTTAGCACACAGTCCTTACTGAAAATAAACCATGGCACGGATTGCAGGGGAGAGGGGCAGAATTCCTGCAAGTCAAACATGGAGTGAGGCCAACCAGCTCTGCTTAACAGGTTATGATTTAAAGGTCAGAGAAATCCAACTAAAAAGTCAAGTGGAGACAGGGAATAATAACAAAAAAAAGTGCAGAAGAAACACCCACCACAGTGGGGAAAGGAAGGGAGACCAAGGAAAAGCCTCCAAAACAAAGATATTTCTATTAGGTTCGGCTTAAATAAACAAAATCAGAGAGTAAAATTAGATGGGAAATAAGATAAAATAAAAAATCAAAGGATGTTATATGATAGTAATTACAGGACTAAGACAAAACAGACAGATCCAGCCCGGACTCCCCTGCTCTGTCTGGGTGTGTGGCAGCTGCTGCCTGATCCACAGTGATGGGATCTCTGCTTCCCTTGCTTTCATTTGGAAAACGATGGGCTTTGCTCTGAATGGAATTAGGACAATTTCTGAAGTTTCCRAAGAAATAACCTGTGGGACCAAAGAGCTGTTTCTCACAGCAGTCTACTCACAGAAGAACAGACAGGCTACCCCATAGTAGAGKGCTTTTGGTTACTTTAAAACCCAATTGTTTTTTTCTTGTAGAGGGAAGTGACCATGGAGTGTCAGAATTCCCAATGGCACTGGCAGACTGGGAGATGACCATAAGATCATCTAGCACAGGGTAATAAAAAAGTTAACAAAAGCATCACTTTGTTGTGTGAATGAAGACAAAAAGAGAACATGATTGTTATTATGTTTAAAATAGATGTAGAAAAGTAGCTATTCAGTATAATTCTTGTTTTGTTTTCCAGTTTTACCAGCACTTTGTTGCTTTCTGAATTATGAAATCAGCACTAAGGCTGAAACACTGCATCCTACAGACAACTGAAGTCATCCAAATCCCCCTGGGCCTGAGGTTTGACCCTCTCAGGTTGCCCTGGGGGGGCTTTTTCCTTTGGGCTTCTCTTCTTTGTCTTACCAAGTTTTACTTGGCTTGTCTGCAGAAATCATTCATTTTTCCGGATACACTGCTGGTGATCAGCATTCCACACAGAGTACTCAAAAATTAAAAATAAAATCAGGCTGCACTCAGAAAGGTTTATTTCATTTGGATAAATTCCTGTTGATGTCAGTAGAATTTTTGACCAAATAACCCTAAACCTTTAATATTTATTAATATTTATTATATTTTTATATTTTGTTATATATAATTTAATAACTATTAATATTTAACCCTTAGTGTATTCTCCTATAGCCTAAAGGCCATCAGATCCCTACAAGAGGACACTGTGAAGGCTCCCATGGTTGGTTCTTGGCATGTTACTTTGAACCAAGCTAAGAAAGATAACCTTTCTTAGTGTTTTGATTTGATCAYCCTCATTTAATGGGTACATTCACAGCTAAAATCCCCGAATGTTTGTGCAGGGATTTATCACAGCACATTCCCAGTTATTCACCTGAGAGGGACTCACTAAACACCCACTCTGAGCAGCTCATCTGTGCTTCCCTTGGCTCTCACTCCATCTGCTGGTATAGGAACTCAGGAGGGATTTGAAACCACCTTAATTTCACTTTCACAATCCATTTGTTAGTAAAATCTCTGCTCAACATTTATATGTTGTGTCCTTATCAATATTAAAAGTCTTAGGATTTATTTTCCTGCACGAACTTTGTTTTTAATAAATTGCAATACCTGCATGCCAAGTTCCAATGTTTAAAATCAATCAAGCTTTGTTAATGAAATGGTGATTGTTTCAAACACATGCACATCCTTCACCCAGCAGCTGCAGCTGAGTCCTGCCCCTGCTGTGGCCTCTTCCCTCACATGCAGAACCTGCCCTGGGCAGGGGTCRTGCTCAAAGGTGGACAGAACAACCTCAGTGTAGGGGAAAAAGCTATCATTTTATACCTGTGATAAATAAAGTTTACTGGCATGGAGTGTGCCCCAAATGTAGCCTTTTACAAGGATGTGGTGAGCTCAGGCTCCTGCTTGTTTATTTTCTTCTGCTTTTCTGAATTCTGTATGTTTATATTGGGATCTAAAAGAGTAACAGCTGTTCTTCTTATATTTTCACAAACGTAAAATAACTAAGAGGTTAAAAACCCTTTTTGATAAAAATAAGCATCTTCTCTTCCAAATATACACAGATACACATTGTGTGTGTATACACACACACACACACACATATATATGTACACATTAAGGTAGCATATTAAAATATATTCCATATTAAAATAATGAAAATAAACGAAATAAATACATTTTGAAATAACATTATGAAAATTTTTTGAATAGGAAGCATTTATGATTTGTAAAATATATAGCAAATCTCTTTTTCAACGTGATGCAGCTTAAGGAATACGATGTAATACGTTGTAATAATAAATCACAGAAAACTCCCCAAATCATTTATTCCAGAAGAGAAGCCACAAGGTGTCGCTGGGACGCAAATAACCAAAATACTGCAGCAAACAGGGCACCACCTTCAGCACAACTGCTTTGAACATGACAGTTTTCAGAATGCCTTTTGACTTAAATAACCTTTGGAAGGAGCTGCATTTCACGTTCTGTCATTTATACGTCCCAGCAATATTTTTCCTTGCTCTTTGAGTCTTGCTGCCAATGCTTTAGATTCTCTACCAATATATTTGGGAAGGCATCTTGCTGCTGCCTGATTTTAAGTCACCACAGGAGTCCTATAAGCATTTTAATACRAAATGTATTTTTTCTTACCAGGGACTGTGATTTAAAAGGATTGTTATGCCGATGGGCAGTGGAAGTGGTGGAGGAGAASCAGGGATGCCCATGGAGAGCACAGGAGGTGCTCAGCTGGTCCCACACTCTGTGTGCCCAGGGCCGAGCTGTGTCACTGCCTCTGTCAGGGGAACATCAGGGGACACTTTGGAAAATGAACACCCCAGAAGGATGGAGTAAAACGCTGCCCAGTCTCTCTGCAGGGTCCCCGTGCTGCCCCCCAGGAGCACAAAGTCAGGCTGATCTCCCGAGTGTGTTTAGYTGCTGTTCCACAACCTGGCTCCAGCAGCTTTATGGCCATTTATCCCCTATTTCAATCTCTCCCATCCAGAAGGAAATCCAGCCTGTGTGGTTTTGGGGCTCAGGTCATTTAGCAACCTTCTGAAGGCAAGCTGTCCCTAAATCCCTGTTAGAACAGAGCCAATTCCACGAGGGGTGATCTGCTCTGCACCAGCTCAGCAGGACCCTCGAGTCCTGGAACCCTCCATTTACCCAACCTCACACAGAGTAATTCAGTGTGCTCTTTTCATTTGTTTGTCTTATCAGGCAGTTCCTCTTCTAATCAAGGGTTATAATTGAGGTGAACCTCTACAAGACTGAGAAAGCGAAAAATAACTTMGGGATAAGGCCCACACCTCAAATTTAGTGCAGAGTTTGCTTCTAATAAGCAGACTAATACTGAATTCTGCATTTCCATATAACCCCATGAGGGGATCCTTCCCAGTTCAATGTGTTCCCTTCAGTTAAGAGATCAAATCAAGTCACTGCATTTTCTGGTTATCACAAAACCTTCAGAGATTTGAAGCAAATTGCTGCTCATCATAAGTAGTTTCCTTTAAAAAAACCTCAACAAAATCCAGCAGATGGAAGGCAATAGAACTGTGACTACTGCTATGGAAACCCAGGAACAGGGAGTTTGCTGATGGATTGTTTTTCTCTCTAGAATTAACACTTTTTGTTATTTACACTATGTCCACATTTGGTTCAATTTTCCCTCTGGACATGGAACAATCAAACTCAGATGAAACTGTCTGGCTGTGGCCACATCATATAAGGGATCAGAGAATGGAGAATGAATTGGGTTTATAATTGGTTTATTAGCACTGTTCTACTCCCTTCTTTTAAACTGGACAGAACCAGGCTGTAGCTGGGAATGCTGTGCTCTTTGTGATGTCATGTYGTTATGGATATTGTGCCTCTGGAGCACAAATTCCTTCCTTCCATTAAGGATAATAAATTCCTTGTTCTTTTGTGGATAATGCAACATGGTCTCTCCAGAGCTGGACTGAATGAACATTTTCCTAACAGGATTTTCCTTAGCTTCAGCTGCTCACACGYCCATAAACATTTGCATTTTATGGTGATTCTCATGGACAATGTCATGTTCCCTGCAGGAYTTSCTCCAGCACAATTCACCTCAGGACYCGACAGGCAGCTCTGAGTAGATGTTTGACCATTATTGTTTTATTATTGTTTTATACACCCATGCTGGTGCAGGAACAAGCCTAAAGCAGCCTGCACTGAGCCACCTCCTGCAGAGCTCTGCAAAGCCAGAGCAGAGCTTTGGGCAGTGGTGTTTCTGTCAACAGATGGAGGCAGAGAGAAGTGGTTTCACGGGAAGAGCATTCACAGGGTGGTTTAACCTATTCATCTGACTTTTAGGAAAGATTTGAAAAAGGCTTCTCTAAAGAGCTGTCAGAAGTATTCAAAGTGGTTACAAAATGTGGAAATTTGGATTTCCATCATTTCATTGCCTGCAAGTAGAGCAGGTTTGTCTGTGGAAAACCTTTAAAATCATATTTCCAGATGAAGTTCTATTTTCAGCATGGGTTTGGGTAAAAAAAGCTGTCGTGTTTTTAAAAAATAGAAACAACTTCATTTTTTGATTGAATTTTTTTTTTTGACCATTTGTAGATTTAACAGACAGAACTTCTGTGAGTCCAAGCTTCCTCCTGCCCAGCTCCTTTGCCTCTCCTCCAGAACCTGCTACAGAGTCTGGGCAAGTGTTTATGGATAWATAAACAGGTAACACACAAAACAGAGATTTGAAAAATCTCCACATATCTGATATCTCAGATTTAATGGGTTTAAGATTCCCAGGCCCTGCCCCTCTGAGGTTTCCCTTTGGAAYCTGCTCCTTCTGGCACTCTGACAGGGAGAACTCTGCCAGCCTTCAGAGCACACTGCAGGGCCAACCATTCCCACCCAGCCTTGGCTGCCCAGCCCTAAACAAAGGCTGATTTTCCCAATCACTGATTTGTTTTCTGATGGATGGTTAATTGCAATGGTGCTGCCCACTGTGGGCATTTATAAATTGAGGCATGTTTTTATGTACAATCCACCCAGTGCTACAGTTGTGAGATTAGAAACACTTTTCAAGCCCCAGATCATAAGGAAATTGCAAACATGGCACATCTGTAGCTGTACTGTTGACCACAGACTGTTCATTCAAAAGCAGAAGTGGCAAAACACAGCAATTACTCTTTGATATCTCCATTACTTTGGTGTCCAAGGCCACACCTCCACATGCACACAGTTGATTTGGGATAAATTACTGGCTTTGCACTCTATGTCACCTGCAGGAATGGGCAGTGTCCCCCTGCCCTGCAGATGAACTGTTGTTTCTCAAGAATAGGAAATAATTTCCCACATTACAAAAGAAGACTGTTCAAAAATGAAAGGGGCAGCTTTGTTTTAACAGACTGATTTTACTCTTAGCAAAACAACCCAGCTAAAAATGAACTACATGTGAGGAGATATCTGCTTTAAATACACCAGTCTGTTCCATGATTTTCCTTTAAAGATGAGAAGATTAATGGGTATTTGCAAACAGAATCTTCAGGGGAAAATCAGCTCCCCTTTACCTGTCCTAAACTGGTGGCTCRCATAACAAGGCCAATTTTAAGAGTCTGATTAACTGAGAGGAAAACTAACAGGTATTTGCAAATATTCCAAGAGGATATATCTTATTTTCACTGATTCTTTTTAGYCAACTGCAATCCATAATTCAAGGATAGGATAAGGAAAAGAAGATTAATGTTGCAGAACATCCTGTTGCCATCAGGATGAATCCTTCAGCAACAACATAAACTAAATAGGAACCTCCCAGAAGTCCATCATCCCAGAATCCTGTCTCACCTTTCATCCAAAACTCTTAAGTGCAAAAAACCCTTTTCATGGACAGGCTGAGTGACAGCAACGACTGAGGAATTTAGGAACCTTCTAAAAATGCTCCTTGTTTCCTATTTTCATTCTGAGCTCAGGTAGGCAGTTTCTTTGGAAATGCTTGGAACCTTTATTTACACACAACAAACAGCCAGTCTGGATGACACCAGTGACCGTAACCCTTCCTCCTCCCTTGTCTGCCCTGAAATCCAGGAAAGCCAACCCAAGACCTTACATTTTTTCCCCAAAACGTGAAATTTCACATGTGAATCTATTAATGGGATGGTAATGTCTACTACTGTTTGAAATTTTGATTTATGTTGACTGCTATTGACYGGGCAAYTCTAAATTTGACTCGTTGCTTCATTTTAATATATGGATAATTTGCTGGTCCTACAAGAAACTATTTTGGCACAAGGTGATTTATTTTTTCCCCTTCTTGTCTTTCTTTTTGGGTGCCCTTTACAATGGATTTGAGTCATGTTGGATGGAAACTTCTCCATTGTATGTGGTTCCGTGGTTGAAACCATTTTGTGCTTAGTTTCAAGTGGCTGCAATATAAATAGAAGYCACACCACTTTTTTTTATGTGGGATGGGGTATTTTTATACCTTCAAGCATGATGATATATTTGAAGAACAAATTAGTCATTCTGCCTCAAGAACTGGTCTGTCTGAGGTGTGCCACAAAATTGTTCTCAAATTGTTTACCTGGTGCGGAGCCTGCTGGAAGCAAAAATAGATCCTTGACTTAGGCTTGGTAATTCCTGTCTCACAGTTTGGCTTATTCTGCTCTTAACTGATCCCCGTGGAGTGCAGGGATCCAGGGCAGCACTAACCTTGACAGGTTATGGTCAGGGTGTGTTTTATTGGATTGTACCCACAGCTYCTCTGGACAACCTGTTCCAGTTCCTTACCAAGCTCATCACAAAGAATTTCTTCCTTCTGTCCAATCTAAATCTCTTTCAGTTTAAAACCATCACCCTGCCAATACAGTCTAGGTAAAAAAAAASGGGTTTGTAAGCCCATTTTCAGTACAGACCCTTCAGGACACCACTTTTTTTCCCTTTGAACACTGACTGTAACTCTGGGCACAGATGCCTGCCCAATTCCAAATCAAATTCCCCCCATCAAATCCATCCCTCTCCAGTGTAAGGGCAGAACTTTTCTGTTCTCAGAGCCTTTTACAAAAATACCACACTCCCTGAAGTTATTACAAGGATCTGTAAAATACACTCCACGTTTTGTAAGCATGGAAATGGAAACACAGAGGTGATTTCTGAAAGTCAGCTGGTAGAAAAGCCAGGGGCAGAATTCTGCATGTATAAAACATAAAATAAGTGAAATGCATCCATTTGCAACCTTTGACCCATGTTTTCTACTGTGCCAAACATATTCCAGGAGTTTCCTAGACTTCTAAGGTATTTTCATGAATTGCAGCACATTAAAAAAGATTATAATATGATTCATTTCTCACAAAATCCCCAAAAGTTATTGTCAGTATTCTTCCTGACATCCCCAGGGCAAGGGTTGTCTATGACAGAGCTTCTTACAATTTCCATGATATTTTATACAGATGGAACTGAAAGGAAACAGYACAAAGCCTGGTAATTCCCTGAATCCAGGTATCATTTCCTGACAGAAACCCTGCAACACTTGCACTTCTTGATTCTATCTGGAGACAATCTCATTTAAACATAACAAACCAACAGAGCACGGTGGTAAGGTCTYCAATCCTTGAGGTTCCAGGCGTCCAAATTCTTTGAGGAAAACCTTGAGCTTAAAATTCTATCTCAAGATGGTGCATTTTAAAACCCCCAGTCTCCTACCTGAGGCTGCTGAGTGGCAGTGGGTCTCTGAGGAGATGGAATAGGAGTTTTGGACAACATTTGGTTCATTTTGCTTACGACCAGCTCGGTGATGTGCTGCCTGTCTTCGGCCTGGTGCTCCCCGATGAGGGGCATGGCACAGTCCATCACCTGCAGAACGGAACAGGACGTCAGTGCTGGGGGGAAACTCCTCCCACGGCCAGGCACGAGTATGGATGGGAWTGCTTTTAGCAGGAGGCACACGAGAGCTGTAGGAATGGGGTGTGTTAYGTCAGAAAATGAACACGAGAACAGCACCTTTGCAATGCCCTCCCCTCCCAATCGTCCGCAAAATGCAGGTTCAGGGTGACTCCGGGCACACACTCTCTGGGAATGGGAATATGAACACAGGGCAGGTAAGGAAAATGAGATTTCTCAGGCTATCCAGTATGTGAAGGAATTGTTCTGTCTCAGCTGAAGGTTTCCTCCCGTACTTGGTTTGGTGGCTCATACCATGTTCGTGAGCTGAATTACCACATGGAAATGCRGAGTAAAGCTTCAGCTTCCTAGCAATTTGTGGAATTTTGCTGGGGAAGGCCAGATCCTTATTGATTCGTGAAAAATTTTGAATGACACCTTGTTATTATTGATATCCTGTTTTCAAAAATTGTGTGGCTGCAGTGCAGCTGATGCAAAGAGTAAGAATTTCTACACAGAAAGCGGGATAGAGAAACAGATAAAAATGTGCACATTTCCAGTCTAAATGTGACAGGTTAATAGTGCTCAGTGGTTATTTATTGCAGCYATTCCAATGAATAAAACTAATACTGAATTCTGCCACTTTGGTGGCTCACAAGCATTAGTTATTTCTACAGAATATTTGTTATTTCTCCAGTGAATCTGCTTTTGGCACATCTGTGTTTGTTTCAGGGGAAATAGAAGCATAACATAATAACCCCAACTATTATTCACAATGGCACTGGACATTCTTATTTTAAAAAAATAACAGGATTTAATTAACTTTTTGAGAAATCACAATCCTTTTTCCATGTGCATCAGGGCTGTGCAGGAGCAGGTGAAGGCACTTCCATGTCACCTGCAGTGCTGCACTCATAGGTCTGGGCCACGAGGGACTGAGGCCAACAATAGAAACAACAGTATCAATAATTAATGTCAGCAATGAAGCAGTCACACTCCATTAGCAGTAATATACTCCCTGGCWGTCCTTGTATCTGATCCAGTGAGAGCCTTTGCACACAGAGCTGTGTCCCCCTGACTCCCAGCCTGGGAAAAGCTGCCAAATCCCAMCAGATTCCTCACTGGTGAGGGCAAATCCTGGAGCAGCCCCAGTAAGAGCTCCTGAGCTGGCAAGAGGGAAGGTGGTGGTGGGAGAAGAGGGAAGGAGGGGCTGCTCCTGGGGCTGGCACAACTGCACAAGGACCAGTGAGCTTGATGAGGGTGTTTTAGTGCTTCCTAAAGTGCACCTCCACGTGTCCCTTTGGCCCCTGTGGTGCCCTCTCCATTGCAGGCGAATGGAACAAGACTGAAAACTTCTGACAGTCAGAAGTTCCTTCTGCCACAGGCACCTGCAGGTGCTGCTGGGCAGAGAAACCCCTGAACTCCTCTCCCTCCTCTCCAGGCTCCAGCAGAGGACTAGAAGGAGATCTCTGCTCCGGGGGGTGGGGCTATTTTGGCTGCAGAGTTGATTCCCATCTCTTCAGSTGCACGTTCTGCTGGAGGCTCTTGCCTCGAGCTGGTTTTGTTGCTTACCCAGCTTGAGAAGTTGAAGGGAAGCACTGAAATTTTGTGGTAAGACCTGATTCTGCAAATCTTTCCAAGGTGGAAGAATTTTGTTATCTGTAGGGGTGACTCAGGGATCAGTCTGAAGAGCACGAATACATCCACATTGCATGGATCCCTCCTGASGTGGAAGGGATACAGTGGGAACAAAACTCTTCTCAACCCACCAACCTACACAAAGCATCTCCTTTATTAACAAAGAACACAGTTTTACCTTCCTTCTTCTAGGTAAAGTGCCTCTAGGAATTAGACACACAAGTTGGGTATTTAAAGAGACATTTGGATTTCAGAGAACATTGTACCTTGCAGCAGTTGGGAAGGAGCTGCATTATAAAGAATGTGACCTAACCTTGAGCTTTTCAGACTATGGTGAGTGCTACAGAAATTCTTCCTGAGTGACAAAGACTACTCTGTTCCAATAATGGGATTAGTTTGAAGTCCAAAATCATTTACATTATTCTTCTGTTTGTTCATTTACAAGACTCACTGGCAATTGTGTATTGGCAACCAAAATGCTGGCAACACTTGTGCTGGGATTTTTGGATCCAGGAGGTCCCCTCTGAGCTTCCACACAGCCAAAAGGCTTTTAAATAGCCCCAAAGTAAACAATGCAATAATAATTGAACTCCAGAACAAATGTTTCCTTTGAAATGAATGAATGGTCTTCCACTCTAGGGCCACATCAACAGTAGTGAAGAAATGTTTAATAAGTACACTGAAAGTTTCTTTAAAATTTACCATATTTTTTTAACCATCATAATTTTAAGTAGAACATCCCAAAGTTTTTAATTAACTGAGAGAAAAGTACTGAACCAATAAGAGTTGATATTTCTGAAGGGGTAAAATGTAGCCTTGCAGGTTGTGTGGCTCTTTAATATGAATTTCTGCTCACTTACTGCTATTTCTTCAAATTGTCCTAACACTTACAGATCCACTCCATTGTATCCTCAGCTGTTTGTTGCAAGAGGAATTTGCATCATTCCTGGAGGRAGGAGGCAGCCAAAGTACCAGGACTGTAAAGTGCTAATAATGACTGAATACAGAATGTTTTGGTGTGAAGGGCATTGGGTGTTTGGCTGTYCACTGCAAACCACCTGATTTTCAGAGAGGGAGGGATGTCTGTGGTCTGAAAATCTGCCCTCCTTCAAGGCAGATTTTACTGAGAGCTATTTTTGAAAATAAACACTATTGAGTGTAGAATAACTCCCCTCTTACCCAACACCACCTAAATGTTTCCAAAGCACGCAAAGAAAGCCTCACTTTGTTTACCATCCACTTACATTAAAACAATTACTTGGAATGACTGTGAAATAAATTGCTTAAAATAAGGTCCTGCCAAAGGATTAGACAGGATTAAGACCTGGAGGATTGGGTTTGGACTGAATTTCTGGCTTWAAGTACTTCTGCAAGTTCACACATCAGCTTCCTTTGGGGGATCTTGCCATGGTGTTTAGCAGAACACGTGGGAAAAGTGAAAATAGGAAGCTTTGAGGTGTCAAATCTTCATATCCACTCCAGTGGAGAAGATCTTGCACTCCTTGAACACAGTATTTTCAAGCAAAGCTGCCACAGTCACATATTGAAGCAAATTCAAACAGATTTAGCATTAAAAACCAGAACCATTTGCCCTTATCAATGTCTCGTCACTTGGACAGGTTTTGACCTGGTTAAAACCCTTTGGTTTGTTGCCACACTGGCACAGATATTGTTGGCCAAAGATCTGGCAACAGAGCACCTCTGCTACTCCCTGGCAAAGAAGCTGAGATCAAGGTGGATGCTTTCCATGGTGAGTTTTGGTGTATTTCCTTTTTTTCCCTTTAAGAAAATGCAGTCTATTTTCATTCCTACTACAAGAATTAATGACAGCCATCAGAAATCAGTAATGTTTTATATAAATGTATCTTAAGAATAAGACTATTTTGGGCAACACTAACAGCTTTTWAATCCTGTGAGTGACTAAAGGAATGTMATGCTGGCATTTCCCCCACTTTAGAAGACTTGACAAAGTTTAAACATACACAAAGCTCCCTGTTTATAAATAGTCTATTTACAGCYTGTGCTAGTTTTAAAATCCCATTTAAAGCCAGCCAGGTTTTAGCTCAGTATATAGTTCAGCTATTTAAAATATTGGAGTTTCCCACCAAGAGGATTTAATAGGAAAAAAAAAAGGACATCTGTAATTTATAAAATCAGATCTGTTACTTTTGCAGATGCCAGTACAAACATGGGCCACTGTGAATTACAGTCACTTAATTCATGTCACTGTGAACTTTTCTTTGTATGAATTTCAGTAGCCAATTCTATGGGATGAATTTCTCTTATCACMCAGGGACTGACTGTATATATCAGTGGAAAACCAAAAAGCTGAAATTTGGGCTGCAAGGCTGAGACTGGCAAGAAAGAGAAGAGAAATTCTGCTTAACTCTGATGATTAGGAAGGGAAATGGGATGGGATTCAAAAGGAGCCAGAGCAATTATAAGATATCAGCAATTGCAAAGGGATCACTGGGTTTGAGGGAGAAGCTCTGCCTGCCACTGCCCACAGCAGCTCTGTGCACCCTGAGTGCAGCACCAGGGACTGGGATGTCTTGGGCAGAGCCTCGGGAAGTGCTGGGAAAGGCAGAGCTGGGGGGGTTAAAGGAAGGGCCAAGTAAAGAGCTGAGGATCCAGTGGCAGAAAGAGGTGTTTCCCAGGATGCTGGAATACAGGAGGAACAGGAGGGAACAGCCAGGGGGCTGTCAGTCAGCAGTGCCCGAGGAGTCCAACAGGATACAGGGATCTCCTGGGGGAAAAGACCAGGAGAAGGGAGGATAAGTGGTGAGTACAGAGGAAGAAGGAATTAATTTATTGTGAATCAGGGCTTGACTGAGGTGAGAACTGGGAAAAACCATTCCCTCTGGATTGTCTGACGTCACCACCTCCTCCCTGGATTATTCCCTGTGCTTTTGTGGGGTCTGGATGTCCCAGATTATGGCAAAAGTGTTGACTGGAGAGGAGAGGCTGATACAGATTTTAATTGAAGTGTTCTGTGTACAGGAAGGTCCCTGACCCAAGGGAAAACTGAGAGTGTGAGGAGGTTGAGGCTCCGTGGGACYGAGCAGAGGTGGTGTCACTTCTGAGAAACGAGGGAGTCACTGGCTCTGGAGTAGTCACAAGGCTTCCCCTGAGCTCTCCGTGGCAGGAATCATTTGTCATTGGGAGTGGARCCACACCTGAGAAGTGGGAAGGGGACAGCATGAAAATCAGGGCTGACTGCTGGGAAACTCTGACAGTCCCTCCTGCAGTGGGTGAGTAACCACATTGCAGGAAAAGCAGGAACAGCTGGGAAAGTGCATCAGGCACTYCTACGTGGAGGATCCAGTGCCTACAGACAAGTCTGTGTGGGCTTGATTTAATCTGGAATGAAAGCAAACCAAGCAAATGATCTTTACAGCCAATCAAAATCGCTGCATTTGTGTGTTTGAACCCATGCAAATGTASTAGATTTTAAAAAAAGCTAAAAATATATAGAAAATGCAGTTGATATATCTAAGAAAAATAGACAAACTTCAAAGAGAATATGTGAAAGAGATTGTTTCAGTCTATAAAATAAGGACTAATTTAACATCACATGAATTTCACCTGTATTCACACCCCTATTAACAGAGTGGTTCTTACAAAAGAAAACAGTAAGGTGGTCACATGTCAAAAATTCTATTGCTTTTAGTTTAAATTGAAAAAGTTCCAGGTATTTTGACAATAGATACAGTAAACATAAATAAAAAATATTAGTGAAAAATTATTCTTAGGATGGAACCAAATATTAATGTTATTCACACAGATCAGTAACTGTTGCGCCATTCAACTGAAAACCTGTGTCCTGGCAAAACCTATTTACCCCCTTCATTAACTACATCATAGATACACTTMATTTACTTTTCTGTCTAAAATAAGGGTTGATGTCATTGTTTCTGGAATTGTACCTGGAAAATTTCAATGGATTAAATATGTTACTTCCAAAATGTAAGTAAGGCCATGGAATAAACTGATTTTTTTCTATCCCATGAAGGAATAGATTAATGAATTCAGCACTAATGCATCATAAACCTGGAAAAAATCATAATTAAACAGGTTGTTTTATTTCTAAAATTGTATCTTCTTAGACATTTTTAAGGTATATTAAGTCCTATTAGGAATAATCAAGTTAATATAAGTCCTATTAGGAAATGTAGGAAGAATGAATGTTCACAGAGAGATGTGATCTTAATTGGAACTGAGTTATATCTCCTAAAGAGTAATTGAGACTTATAAATGCTCAAAATTTCTCATAGTTCCAGACCATAAATTGTGAGAGACTTCTGAGTTTATCAACTATTGCAGCTGGATTTAGTTCCCCTCCTGACCTGAACAGAGGATATTCTGTACYGGATGGAAAGATAGAAAAAAAAGTCCTTCTATTTAAGAAGTRAAAAGTTTAATGGACCTTAATTGGATGATATTAGGAAGAAGTGGGGAGACAGTTCAATAGGTGCATGTTGCAGTGATGTGTTAAYAAAACCCTTGTTTCTGCAGCTTGTCTCTGCAGGGTGATGCTCGGCAGCTGGGAATTCCCATGGAGGGGGAAAACCAGGCACTGAATGAATGGATGAGGCTGTTACACAGAATCAGAACTTGRCCCTGAAAAGCTGCAAAGGGCCCAGAGCTTCACAGGCAAACACAGGTTGCTTGAATRATATCATCACTTCAATGTTTTGCCCTTCCTGTCTTCAGCAAAATTGGTCTGGATAAATGAAGGACTTCAGTGGAATTCTCCCCCAGTTCCCATCCCCGCCGAGGGCAGGTGACACACGCCTGTGTCCTCCTGTTGGAAGTGTCACTGGTTGAGTGTTCCACCTGAAAACCAGGAAGGACAGATCTGCAAACACAATCTCATCCATGAGGGACTCTGTGTGTTCCCTGTCAGGGGATCTCTGCAGGATTAGGGGGTGCCATGGGTGTGGCCTCCCCATGGAACACGAGGGCACAGCTCCCAGGAGGGAACTGCAACCCAGGATTTATGGACTGGTGTCCTGCTCAGCTCCCTGAGTGCAGCATGCACGTGCCAGCTTCAATAACATTTATTTTCCCGTGTTGAAAGGACACAAAAGGAGAAAATTCTTCCTCTCTTGGAGCAGACAATCTTCCATTGCTCATTGTATCCCAGAATTCTGTTAAAATTGCAGTGTAATAGCTGGCGATGTGAGCTGGCTCTCCAGCACCAAATGATCCCAAGTTTTACAGATGTTCTGTTGGACGTGAACTTTGCAAACAGTTCCACATTTCAATGTCTTACACAGCCTCTAAATATCCCTGCTGACAAGCATTCCCATCTTCCAAACAATTCAGCTGATTCTGTGCAACAGCAGGAATTATCACGCTGCCATCCATTCTGTTTTTTAATCACACTATCTATTCTTCACCCTAATTAAAATGCTCTGTAGACCCAGCTCCTGATGCATCCTGCAGTTCCCAGAATTCTGGGGTGTAGAAAGCATGACTGTCCCTGGCATGGGAAATGAGGGGGTTTGTTCAGAAGCAGGAAGTGAGGCAGTCTCTTGGTCCATTCTAGAATTTGCAGTGGCTGTTTCATTCTCAAAAATGTTCCCCCTTCCTCCTCCCACCCAGCAGAGCTCCCAGGCCTGGTGCAGGTCTTGTGTGCCTGAATTTAGTGGGGGCTGCTGGTGCTTGCTGGTGTGGCCAAGAAATTAAAAACACTGTGCAATATCCAAAATGTGGGAACAGCCAAGTTCAGTGAGTGCAAACGAAGAGCACTGAGTCTGACAGGAACCTGCTCACTGAGGAATAACACTGAGGGTGTTACAATAAGGGAGACATCCTTCACTTCCACAGGAAACAGAAAAGCTTTGGCTGTGTTAGTGCAGGAAGAGTAGGATGAAAATCAAATAGGGAACAAAAGAGATGAAAAGAAAATGGGGAATAAAAGAGGTGGATAGGATGGACTCAGTAGTTCCATAATTTCTCAGACCAGCTTTAGCCCCACTATTTAAGAAACAACACTGTTCCATGTGTGCAATCTCTTGTTCCTACAAGAACATTCTTTTAAATGCAATCCTGCCCCAACTTTGTGTCTTTTTGCACACAATCTTTCAGTTTTTAACTACTATCCTGTGAGGAAAGATAACTGAGATCTTACCCGAAAACAATCCACATTTCTTTAGTTTATAGTTCAAATAGTRAGGTGAAATCTAGTGGGTTAAAGCCTGCCAAAGCAGCATGAGCTCTCAAATGTAATGGATTTAGATAACTGGGGCTGTGTGGAAGGGGCTGAGGCCCATCCTCTGACAGGTTCAGGGACTCTGGAACTGCAGAGCATCCTACAGTGGCACAGGGACACTGCCAAAGAGAGGAGCTCCCTTGGGAGCAGAAATCCACACCTTCCTGGGAATCAGATCCACCCATGGATGTGGAGCAGCACAGGGCACCAATCCCGAGCTCAGGAATTTCCTCTGGCGTGTATCACTGGGGCAGTCTGGTTGCAGAAAGGGGAAAACACCTTTTTTCCACTCTGTCAAGTCTCAGCCAGCTGGGTGAAGAGCACAGAGAGCTCAGATCGAGCAGGAACCTGGGGGTGCAGGGGAGGGGAAAGGCTGCAGCACGCCCAGGAGCCACACAGGAGGCTCAGGGTGGAATCCCAAATTTTATCCTACAATAAAATTTTTGATACCATAAGACACCCCGAGTTCTGATTTGGCCAGGCAGACCAAGGAAAAGGGATTTCTTGAACTCCTCAGCACCTCAGGAGGTAGAGATTGACTGGGTTTGTTCAACCCTGGGAGCTGCTCCCTTTAAAGTGCTCTGATTGATTTGGGAATTATCAGCAATTGCAATAGTGAACAATAGATCTGTGAAACCAGAAGAGAGGAAAATACACAGAGCTGTTTAACTCTGTGACAAAACAAAGGGTTTTACTCCTATGAAGCTTTTCTGTTATAAATAAACACAAATAAATACAAAAGGTTAATTCATAATCTCCAGATAACCCTTGTGGCTTATAAAAAATGCTTCTACCTTTGCTTTATCAGCTGTTGGAGTGGTGAGATTCTGGAGATCCTTGCCTACCTCCTGAATAAAATTCTAAAAACATGGAAAATGCTGAAGAAATTGTGTGATAGGCAAGTGATGATAACTTGTTTTATGGCTACACAAAGTGAGATTTCTCCATAATAAACTCCAAGTAAATGAAAAACTTCAACTTCTCAAAATTACCTACAGCAGCAACTTCTGATTCATGAGGATTCAGATCCTAGGGGTAATACTGAGGCTAGAAAAAGAGTAAAGTTGTTTCCACTTCATTCTTAATCTCCCTTTCCACGGAAAGGTATAATTTTGTTGGGGTTCCCTTGGGATAGTGCTATCTATAAACCTTCCAGGAAAAGCTGGTGAGCCTGCTCAGGAAAGAAACCATAAGGGTTGGGCGAATGAGCCATCCACATTTGGTTTTGTTTTGCAGTCTGTGTACATTTCCTCCAACACTAAAAGACATCCCCCTCTATATGGTTACATTTTCCAGCAAGTGTTGCCACTAATTTGGCCATGTGGCTTTGTATCACGATTTAAGGAGTGCTCAAAAATACACAGCCTGTCCTGAAACACAAATAAGCCAATGCCTAACGATCAAAAAACTGCTTTACTCGGGTGTTTGGAATATTTAAAAGTGTATATTGCAAAAAAGTGGGATTGCTTACCTCAAAAATATAATCTTTGCCATCCTTCCCATGTACAGCTTTCACAGCACAGATGTCCAAGCCACCAAATATTTCAGAGCAGGTGTCAACCCAGAGCTTGTACCTGTTTCATAAAAAGAATTTTCTCTGTGAGTATCTCATCAGGCTCTTCATTTTCCACAGGCTTTCCTAATAATGTATTAATATAACATTCACCCTGAATGCAGAATTTTCACTATATTGGGAGTTTTAGTGAATTTGTATTTCTCTGGATAACAGCTCAAGGGTACTGGCCTGATAACTCTGCTTTTCCCAGTAGCCTCCAGCCAAGCTGTGGCTCTGCATCCTGGCCTGGAGTTCTGCTGGAGCCTGTCCCAGTTCATACTGGTCCAAACACGTTTGCTCTCACTGGGAGCAACCTGGAGATCAACTGTGCTGGAACACAACTCCACAGAAGGGCATTCATCACCTGACCAGTGCCTGTGGCTCCAGCAAGGCCAAGGGCTGTTAGAAAGTGGGAATAGGAATTTTCTTTTCCTGGGAAATTTGGAGTTGTGCATCCAMGCCCAGGTTCAGGTGTGACAGTCCTGCCTACGGTGCTTGGGAGTGGACTGAGTTCTGGATGGGTTTGATTCCTGCCTCAGGAAAACCAGTGAGTGTCCATCCTAAATCATGGACCCAACTGTGTCCCAAAGGAGCCAGGCTGGCTTTATTCCTACAGCACTGAGCAAAAGGAGAAATCCAGCCAGGACAACCCTTCAGGTGATGCAGGAGAACCAAATATATGGCATTATGTGAGTTATGCAGACAAGGATTATGTTCTCCATGTAGGGTTATAGACAACTACAGCAAAACTCAACTGGAATTTAARGAATTCCAAGGAATTCTACAACTCCTAAAAATGGTTATTGCATACAGTGTTCAGCATAGAAATTCTTCAGTTTATTTTGTAACTTTGTGGTAAGAAATATGGACTGAGGGTGGACACTTTACCCATTCTACAGGCAGCAATTTGATTTATTTTGCTCTTTTTCTCTGTGAATCTCTCTGAGAGAGATTATCTGACCAACCAGGGGATGAGGTRGGATTTATCAGAAAAAGAGTGAGGCAATTCCTGGGACCAAGAGCAGAGCTGCAGTGACACCACCACAGAGCTCTGAGAGCCCAAAGGCAAGGACTGAATCCCAGGACACCAAACCCATTGGGAATGTTCAGTGACTCATGGCAGAGTGCCCATGGCACCAGGCAGGGAGGAAGTGATCCTGGAGTGMTGCAGGCTGATGTCACAGAGACACCAATGGAAGGACATGATTTGCTGAAAAAACCCCAAGTTTTAAAGCAGCCATTTGTCATGAACTTTTCCTCTTTCCTTGGCTCAYTCCTGAGCCTAAAGCAGAGCTATTTCCTCTWCCAGACCCTCTCCTGCTCCAGCCCTGGAGCCCTGATGATGGATTTGCCTCCTCATAGTATTTTCCACCCTGAAAAAACCCTGCTGTAATAAACAAAGCATTTGACTTCACTGTGGGATCAAAGGAAATTCATTGCTGGGCACAGAGTCTTATTCATGTCTAAATACCTTCAGTAACAGCATCCTTTCCAAGTAAACTTATTCAGTCACATTCTTTMTATTGTCTTATATCAAATCTGTTCCAGTGGAAAAGTTTTTCTTTTAAGCAGAATACAAAGAAATTGATACAACTGTTTGAAAAGATCCTGATGGTAATATCTTAGCAGTGAAAATAATTTTTTTTCCTGTGAGAAACACAGCTTTTGTCCAATAAAAGAGGGATTTTTGGATGCCTGACAATTTCAACATCTGTAGATGCACTGACTGACTGGACTGTTGCATGCACTTGCTTATAAATAACTTTTTTTTTTGCTGTAAAATATTGTGTATTTTAAAAAAAGTCATGAGGACAACAAAACTTGCCTTTAACAGTAAATATCTGGACTTTATATGAAAACGAGAATGAAGACATTTTCTTTAAAATACTGAAACATCGATCAGATTTATGGAGGTACTTTTAATAGTCTATCTTCTGCCAACAAACACAGAGCTGGAAAAATACAGTTCCATTTGGAAGGAGAGGTTCTGGATGGAGTAGCCTGGAGTGTTTTAAAGCCCAGGCTTGCACAGTAGGTTTGACAAAAGGTCACGGTTCCTCTTTTCCCAGAGCCACTCCTACAGTGAGAGCAGCCTTGGGACTGACAGGGAATAAAGGATAAGGGATTGCTCCCAGGGAACCGACAGGAAAAACCAGGTGTGCCAGGTGAGGTGGGCACAGCTCCGGGTCCCCTCTGACACGAGGGCTTGATGAGAAAACGYGACCCTGACATGTGCTGCTCCTCTCGCTGCCCCTTACTGCCACAGTCTCAATTCTCGGAATTTCTACACTGAGATTTGTGTTCAGCCAACAGTGTCCATCAGGCAGTGCTTTCCAGGCACTTCCTCATCCATGGCATGTATTATAAGGAAGATGCATCACATCTGGTGGCTTTTGCTGTGTTACTCCAGCCCTTCAGAGAACTCCTCTCCCCTTGTCTCCCCGTGAGCGCTCCGTGGGCAACCCCACAAAAGCAGGGCCGCGTCACCCACGCCCCTTTCCCTCAGGGGAAAACATCCATCTTTTCTGTGCTTTTGGCCTCATCAGCATAAAGGAAGTTTAGTTTTGCCGGCCAGTGTTTTAAGGGGAAAATACCTATTCAGCTCCAATTAACTCCCACCGAGAAACGCAGCGGAGGCAAAGCAGGGGAGCATTTCCAGCAGGAGCAGGGCGAGGGGAGCATTTCCCACTCCTGCTGACACGGCTCGGCTTTCCCCAGGGCAGGACTGGAGTTTGTGTGTTTGCACACAGCCCGTGGGCTGTAATTACACACCCGGAGCTCGCTCCTGCTTCTCCCTCCCAGGGAAGACATAACCTCACTTTCTGGAGGAAGGTGGGAGGGGAATGAGAAAGAGAAAATAATGTGGCTGCAGTCCATCCCCAGAGGGGAGATCAGCGAGGACACAGTCTAGACAGGGCTTGGACAGCAGGGAGCTGGAATTCCCGGCTTTCTTGTTTCACCTTTCCAGGGCAGGCAATGGTTCAGTTCCTGTGTCTCCCTCAGCTCGTAAGAGGGACCAAGTTGCAGGATGCAGACTTTAAAAAGAACCCCAAAGCAACAACCTCCCAAAGCAGGACTACTGTTGAACTTTAAAACACCTTTTAAATTACACTTTTATTGTACAGACTTTTTTTCAGCTTCCTCTGGTTGCAGCCTTTGGAGGAGCTGAACAACAGAAAATTCATAGCCATCCAAAAGGGGAAAAGAGGTTTATGTGTTGTGGAGCAAATGARGAGTATTGAGAAAAGAGTTCTGAGCTTCAAAGTGCTACTGCGTGAATGTTTTCAACTGGACTGCAGGAATTATCCAGGATAAGAATGGGAGAGGAAAAGAAAAGCACAGTAAACCAAAGCACAGAGCTGGAATGATGGCACAAGGGAAATAAGCTTCAGTATATCCCAGCAACAGGGGAAAAGCCTCACAGTGCAGTTCAGTGGAAATTTATAAAATGAAAAGTAAGGAATTTAGGATTGAAAGTGGCAAAGGGAAATGTGATTTAAACAGGCAAGGTGAAGGCTGGATTGCTTGGTTATACCAGAGGATGTAGCAGGAGAAAAGTTTAGAACAACGTGCAYGGGTTAAGACTGTTGGGTAAAAGAGGGCAAATAAACCAGAAGAAATGACTGATGTGTTGAACCTATAAAATTAAATTTTCTGAAGGGAATTCCAGTAGTTCTCCAGGTGCAGATGTGGATGTGGGAACCCAAGGGTGCCCGTGAGCATGGGCAGTGAGTGTGGGTAGCTAACTCTGGAACAGCCACACGGAGCTCCTGGCTCTGCTCTTTCATCTCATGAAAAGATGGTTTTTTTCCCAAAAATGAACAAAATACATGCACTTATTGTGTATCAACAACGGGATTTTTTACAAACTCATCTAAAATAAAACACCATTAGTTTTTTTAATTACCTTTTACATGAGACTCGACTTACTTATCTGACATAGCAATCTGTTCCAGCATTGCAGAGCCCGTGTTTGTCTTCCAGTTCCCRGATATGGAGGTTCTCCTGAAAGGGGGAAAACATTACAGAGACAGCCAGTGGTTTCATCTTGTCACTGTCAAATGGCTCTGCTTTTCACACGAGTACAGCAGCAGTTCTGACCCCTTTCCATAGCTGCCAGCTCGGAACAGAACACCTGAACCATGAGGAGCTGTAAGAGCATTGTCACCAACACTTCACTGCAGGTMCAAAGCATGACACTGCTGTGAAATTTCTGTTCCCATTTATTTAGTTAAGATTTTTTTTAAAAAACCCAACCTACTCTGATGAAGTGAGTGTTAGAAACGAGCTGGTGCCAGTTCTAAAGGCACTGAATTACCTGGGACACACTGGTACTGCAAAGGTGAATGTCAAGAAGCTTCAGCTTCTCTTTTCAAGCCCATCCCGGTGCAGGGTTATGTCCCAGCACTTGAAAAGCAACATATCTGTGTTTCTAACACCTCTGAAGTGATTTCAGATCTGGTTTGGAGCTGGATTTTGCTTTCTCCTCCAGTTTTCACTCTTTGCTAATATAAACAGTCTGTGCCAGTTCATCATCTTCTGTTTAATCTCTAAGAGAGAAAAAATCCATGTAAAGTGTTTTTTTCTCCTCAGACCTTAGGACTGCTACCAGGGCTGAGAAGATTACTGCTTTGTGAAACCTAAATGCTGTACTGGGAATAGGCTATGGATACAAGTTATGAAGTGTTTCCAGTTAGTAAAATCACAGGGACATCTGCAATGTATTAAAAGTGTATTAGGCAGCAGCTATAGCTTTCTCTCCATTTTTCCATTAAGTTAATTACAAGGGTCAGTAGCAATTGTGGGGGAATGTTGCCTTTTCTAAGGGAGTGAGTCTCATAAAGTTTGCTGGATTTTAAAGCACAAAGTTCTTCTATGATGCCATGTCCTCTGTTGATGTGGGAGAGAGCAGTGAGGAGAGAATGTGCATGTTGAGTGCTGTGTGTGAGGAAATCTTGCCCAGCAATAAGGTTATGTTGTGATTCCTGCCCCATTTTTAAGGTGATATTTATATATATGTCTGCTTACAAGTTAATGATTTCAGGTTCATTACTACTCTGCACACACATTCCCCAGCAGAGAGACAATGCTGCTCACAAATCCCAACTCAATCCTGCTGCAGACTTCTCACAGCAATTCATCAGCATGGACTATTGTAGGTGTTTTTCAGGAAGCAAGATGTGACCAAATCAGGAAAAGAAGTTATTCTGAAGACTCTTAGCAAGTATTCAGTTCAAGATGCTCAGCTGCAGTGGTGTGACCTCAGCACCACTGACTGGAGGAGCAAGGATGGTTTGCTTTAAGCCCTGTTTTCCCTCCACAGAGGGAAAGTTCCAGCAGAAGTCTCCCAGTGGAAGCCTGGCTGGATGTAAGGATGCAGGGCCCAGATGGGGACTGAGGAGTGCTGTGGACACAGACCCCACTGGTGGAACCTCAGGAGCTCTGGGTTTGACACACATGAACTCCAGAACGAGAGGCCATGGTGAACTGATCCAAAACTACCCAACCAGACCATCTGGCACTCTGAACCCCTAGGTACGATTTCTGTAATTATATATGTGAAATATGGAGGTTTCCCACCCTTCTTCTCTTCTGATAATTGCAAAGACTCYTTCACGCCATTATTTCCTCCTCTTTAACCAAACACTGAGTAACAAATAAAACAACTCCTACACCTTTGAGTGCTTTACACTTAGGCTTAACATGTTTGCACTCGATTTGGTCTTTGCAAGAAGGAAGAACTGTTTTAGAATTGCTAAACAATTCATAGTAACTTGAGCTTCCCCTTTTCCAACACCTTCCTGCTTTATTTAGTCACATTTACAGTACCCAATCCAAATTGCTGGGACAGGGACTTGTCATCAAAAAAATATGTAGAACTGTCTGCCTGCTATTCTGGGGTAGGCAGCCTGCTCTGTGGTTTGATCCTCCAGCACGATTTCCTCGCTTGATGTGCTTTCCTTTTGGTTTATTGACCTTTTGATCAAAGCACTTTAAGCTCTGRACTCAGAGCACTGCTTTTGGAGGGGAGATTTAGATACAGGACTTTCGTATTTCTGTTTTCCTACGTTGTGTGTGACCCTTTTAAACTGCATTTCCTTGGAGTCAGCTGAATCCTGCCCGGGTGCCCAGGGCAGYTAAGTGTGTGTCACACAGCCCCCGGAGGGGCTGTGGTATTTACAGGGATCCAATCCTGCTTTTGGGCCATAATCTCCACTGACAGACGATAAGCACCAGTGTTTGGTGACTCATGGATCCACTTAAACCACAATTTCCCACAGAATTATAAAACTGAGGCTCTTAATAACTCCTCTTTAAACTACAAAAACAAATGTTCAGCTGGCATTTTTTTTTGTGGTGGCTCTCTAAGTGCTCTGTTCCTGTGTCACAGAACGAAATGAGAACCAGCTGTAAAGCAATATTCTCCTGACATCATGGATAGGGATATGGATATGCACATGAAGAATTCTTCAGACATTTGGTAAATCTTCTCCTTTCCACGATGCTTCGTAACAATGAATCAGTGTTTCATTTTGGGGTGTGATTTAACTGCCTGAAAGAATCTAGAGGAAAAATGATCACTAGGCTTTTAGCATTTGGATGAACCCATAGTYTCTGAGCAGAAACTTAAAAATAAATAAAAGGTAGGAGGAACAGGCTGTCATTTTAACTTATTTTTGCTGTCCCTTAGGCCAACTTCTTTCGTGAAGAAGAAACATTTATATTTCAAAATGATAAATTTACCATGGCTGACTCTTCCAAAATTATTCTCAATGCTGAACAGCATTTAAATTCCAAGTCAAAGGAGAAAAGTGGGGATCTCTCCTAGGACATGCTGTGGTCCAATTTCTCTCACAGGGGATGAGCCACCACCACACCAATATTGCCTCTGGCTGCTKCTACCTGGCCATGCACCATAGCCAGGGCCTTATCCCTGAAACTCTGCCCTTGGGAGCTGGAAGAGTGGGAAAAGTCAGTTCTGTTTATTAGAGAAGGGGAAAGATGGGCAGCACAACACAAGGAATGTGCCTGTCAAAGCACCAACAAGAGAGGAAAGTCCCATCCAGCCCCAGAGAGGCAGGAGAGGTTGCATGAAAAGGTGTGTGGTGGAGAAGGAGGGCTGGGACTGGGGGGACTGGGGCAGAGCAAATCTGGTGAACTGAACTGAGGAGAATCCAAGGGGAGAGGGAGAACCCGGGGCAAGGGAACAGGTTTGGCATGAGGGGTAAGGACTAACACAAGAAGGTTGGAGCAGTCTGGGAAAACAGCAGGACTGGACCAAGGCACAGCCTGGACAGATGGAGAGAGGGGACCTTGGGGTGCAGGGACACGGTGCTGTGGGAAAAGCAGGATGGGTGTCCTCAGAGAGGGGGCACAGCCAGGGAAAGGCAAGCCTGGAGCACCAGGGTAAGACAAACCAGCAGAATTGGAATGAACTCTCCTGGAGGAGCTGGGSGATTCAAGCTGTGTCATTCAGAAGCATCTTATATTGCCTGTGGGGAAAGGTGGGGAAGGCCCCACGCTCCTGAGTGCTGCAGGGAGCTCCAATCACAGTCCTGCACCACTGCAAACACTGAMCATCACCCACAGAGGCTTCCAGACACCTGGGAATCTCTGTGAGCTTTTGAGTGCTCTGCCTTGGTCACTGYGTACAGCTCACACTTCCAACACGCTGCTTTTCCAAAGTTTAGCTAATTCTGGGWCCAAACCAAGCAGCAGGACTGAGTGTCCCCACTGCAGGGGGATCTGGCCCATGGGAACTGTGCTTCCACCCGGGTCTGTGCTCTCCTGAGGCCCCTCAGGTGGAAGTGAGCAGTGGAGGGACTTCTGAGCCTTTCTGGGAAGGACAAACCTTTGATGTTCTCTGTCGAACATCCCTTCAGTCACAGGTCAGGACAGACCAGCTCAGGTCTGACCCTGTGACAGCAACGCCTTGGTGAGGAGCCAAGAGGACGTGGCCTTCCAATATCAACCTAAGGAGGTACATTTTGAGATATATTTTGCCCCTTCCCCTACCCTTCTTATGGAGCTTTTTGGCTGTTCTAAATTATTTGACTCTTGATGCCAACCCTGTCCTTYAAATTATGAAACATTTCATGCATTTGCTTTAACCCAGCTCCACGTTTTGCTTCTCTCAATATTTATGGTTTGCTTGGAATTCTTCACTGATAAAGAACTTGACTGTACCTTACAAACRTCGACTTACAAGGAATCTCTGATCCCTCCAGTGTTCAGGAGTTCCTTGAGAAATATCCCTGTGTGTGTGGATATGTAAATGCTTATGTGTACTTTTATCTGTGTCCTGTTATATTTTCCCTGCCTCAGGATTGTGAGTGTGAGGGAACAAAGACATGAGATTATCTAACTTGTCTTAAAATCAGGAATTCAATGAGTGYTTGTCTTATTACACTGCTTGGTAATTGAACCAGAGTAAAAATTTGCATAAACACAATTACCAGAGCTCAACTGCTGCATCATAACCTGGTGTGCTGCTCCAGGTTAATGTTGTCTGGGAAACTGAAACATCCTTTTAGCCTCCCCTTTAGCCATGGCCTTCAAACAAACACCTGGGTTCTACAATTACAAGAGGTTTTCATGCGTCTCTGTGAAGGTCAGTGCAAGATTGGATTTTTCCTTACGTGTGTTATGATAAAAAGAGAGGGCTTTGTTCCACTAAAGGGGACAATTCAGGTTTATGTGAATGAATGCCATCCAAATATCCTGAGAGGGAGAAGAAAATTTGATCCTAAACTGATGAAAAAGTACAAAGAAATCTGAATTAACAAGTCCTGCCTAAAACCAATTCCTCTTCCAACTTCTTTCTTTAAATGAAAATAAGAAATAGAGGTCAGCAGGAAAACCTGATGTCTTATTCTCCTCCTCCCAGTCACAATCAACTTACAAAAGGAGTCCTGATAAATCTAGAAAGCTTAAAATACTTTGTGACAAGCGAGGCACCACCTCAGAGACTCATCCAACAGCTTCAGCCTTACAGGTGCTTATCAACTTTGCCAGAAAAGCAGGAAAGAACAAAGGTTTTGGCTCACATGTATGCTTTGTAGTTAGTGCCTATCTTTTGGATCCTGATGTCGTACTTGGAGTCGATGAAGGGCTCGGTGGTGGCGTAGGTCTGGGTCAGGGCCACCACGCTGGCTATGTCCTGGAAATCGTAGTGGTTGTCCACCTTGATCTGCAGCCAGCCAAGAGCACAGCACACACAGGAGAAGAGAGAGCAATTAGGAACAGAATGGACAATTCAGCTGCAAATGGCATTCATGAGAAGCGTGGTTTTGACAGCGTCAGTTTAGCAAAAGGAGTATCAGGTATTTTATAGATATTTCACCTGATTTCTATGACATTCCTGCATTAAAGTAGCTGTTTTTCCAGGCAAAGTATCACCTGTTCATCTGTAGAAAGCAATTTGCAGATGGTGGAATTTTATTTTGCTTTCATGTTTTTTTTGCAAGTGGTGGTTGTCAATTGTAGATCTGCAGGCTTTCGAGTTTTTTAAGGTGTGATATGAAACTCCAATAGATGTAGAGTTCTTGCTGACTCTGTAAATTGTTCAGGTATTTGGAGCCCACCAGGAACTCTGACACCATCGCATCAGCTTTTCCCATGAGGGAGGAGCCAAAGGATCCCAATATCCTGGGGAGTGCACAGAGAGCTGGCTCCAGACACAGAACCATTATTCTCATTTTTCCTGCTTCTCTGAAGGAGCTGGGCTTTCTCAGAGTGGGATTTCCCAGGTGTGGAACACTGTGCCAAGGTGGGGAGTGGTACCAAACCATCAACTTTAACATCTTGAAAAAAGAGGGGGATGGAAAGTGGGGAATATTGATCTAGGGGGAGAGGGAGAAGGAGACTTTAGAGGACAGAGGRAGGACAGAGACATCACCTCTGGACAGGGAGGGCACAACTCAGAGCTGGCTGAAGCAGGGAGTGAAAGGGGCTCAGGAGAGAAGCCTTGGGGCTGGTGGAAAACAGGAGAGGGAGAGTGGRACTCCACCCCACTGATCCAAAGGACATTTCAGAGTGGTGAGGAGGGAGGCAGGGATTAGGATTTCCCACGGTATCCAATACTAGGAGAKCTTGCAGCTCTTTGCAAGTCCAGCACCTTTGCTTTTCCTGGCTCCTGGGACCTGGAAGGGAACCTGGGGGCCACAGCTGGGAGASGGGACCTGCCACATTAAATGGAATTTGGTGGAGATAAAAGCCCCAAAGTCTGAGTATTCACTCCCAGCTCTCAGATGGAGCAAGATGCTGAGTAATTTGCCATTTGARAGCCACAAACCAGACACAAGGCCTRGTTTCAACTTGATTTTCTGAGAACTTACTGGCCTGTGTGGGTCTAACTGGGGCCACTGGAAATGCTGCTGCCAGCAGTGCCCTCAGGGGTCCAAGGAGAATCTTCCTGTGCTCTCTRATTTCATTTAATCTTTGAAGGTTTAAAACATTTCATAGTTAAAAGGAAAATCTAGATTAATTTCTAGACATTTGATATGCTGAACATCGCTGTGCATTATTTCCCTTTTCTAGAAATGAGAGGTGAATGTCCAAAGTACAGCATAAACATTCCAACACTTCACATATGCAATCCACAGAAACTGCAGTTTAATTAGTGGTTCATTCTGCTCTCARTTAAATTGGTTGCTGGACTTCCACTGATTTACTAAATATGAATTAAAGCAAAACAGTCATAGGCATAAGAACATAAACATACATTACAACTGGCAATTAAGTCAGCTTTCTATTTCTATTGCTAGTGGCAAATATTACATTCATGGAGTTTTTTGAGATTCAAGATGATAAATGTAACCATTGCCTGATTAATTGTTTTAAAATCTAAACCACTTCTAGCACTGAAGTGTTTCCAGTGAGTGAAGTTTCCCTGCAACGACCAGAAATTGCCACTGACAGCAGTGAGAGTGGGATTTAAATCCTCTCCCATTGGCCCAGCACTGTGAGATAAGTGACACCAAAACAGCTGTACTCACCCCTGAAATGCAATTACTTTGGAGAAAGAGAGCAGCAGTTATACAGAGGTATGGAACAATCACAGACAACACACCAAGACAGGGCAGGAACCAAAGTTCAGTACCAAGCTGAAACCAATAAAGAASCAAGGCAAAGCCTTCCCATGCTCCCAGCTCCAAAAAGCTGGATTGTGCAACAGACCTTGACTCTTGAAGAGTTTCAGTGCAGTCAATAAATTCATAAACGAGGTTTTTATTCGAGAGAGCATCTCTGCACATTTCAATCAACACCCTGCACGGGACAACTGCTAAACTGCAAAGGCCTCAGTGTAAAAATATATTGGGCATGTTTCTGTCTCCTAAAGAGATGCTTTCTGGAACAACAGACAGGCAGAGGTTTGCAAGGGGGGGTCTAAGACAGTCTGGACAGATAAAAGGTAAAACATCCAGGGGAGGAATGCCCATGCACAGGACCAGGGACAAACCCCAGGCTCCCCACATGCAACAAGCAGCATCTGCACCTTTCCCATGCCTGAATGAGCATGTCCAATCTTCACCACCACGGGAAAGGTTGGCATTGTCAGCTGGGGAGAAACAAAACAGGCAGATTAGAGAGAGAGCACGAGTTCAATGGTTAAGCAACATCATGTAGGGGAATTATTTAAGCATGACCATAACGTGGCCAAAGCTGTTCTGGCCCTGTGGCTCCTCACTGTCCATCACTGCGCTCTGAGGACTCCCTGGGTGTGTTTGCTGAGGGCTCTCTTACTCCCAATACAGCCAATTGCTGTACTTCACTTTTCTTAATTCAATATTAACTTTTTTGTAAGTCTTTCTTTTGACTTCACCTTTTAAACTGAATTTCTGCTGTTTCCTATTTTAAGTTTTGCTTCTGTGTTTTGYGGCCCATAAACTCTAAGGTTGTAATCATTAATGATGCTAAATTAACCACCTTTTCCCCTTGATTTCCATCATTTAGCATGGCTATAGACATATTTTGTGACCACTTATGAAAGCAGTGATGTCTAATTCACCAAGAAACTTGCTGTAAAGGCAGGACCCAGCTTGTGACACAGAACATCCAGGTTTTCTAGGGAAGGCTCCAGCTTCTGCATAGAATGCAAGGGATCATTCAGAATAATTCAGCCGTTGAGTAGGAAATTAAATAGACACAGGCAGATGAATACACTTTATTCAGTGAAATGGGAATGYTCCTGTCTCTCAGAAGGTGCTGTGAATGACCACTTTCACTCCCACCATCCACTTGAAGAAGTTTTAGATCTCCCAGTTGTGGGCACAGTGAGCACTTCTTTTCCTCTCACCTAAAATGTGSATATATTGAACCTCTATCAACCAGCATAAGCACACATGTTTCACAGAAGAGGTTTAGAACTAGAAATAAAAARCTGAACACCTTCAACATGAAATTAAACTGGGCAGCAGCAGGACAGAGTTACAGGCTCCAAACCCTTCATTCAGTACCACACTCCAACACAACAAATACAACCAGAGGCAAAGCTGATGCTCTAGGAAATWAACTAAGAATTGTTAGAGGTTTTATGAGGCATTGATTAGTTTCGGAATAACCAAAAGCACTTGCAAAAGCATTAGACAGTAAAGGTCACCTACACAGGAATTTAGAAATGAAGTTCTTGCTAAACTGTAGGAAGCAAAGTTCCTGCTTAGTCAACATCTGGTCACTTGTGTATCACTTTCACATTTTAAAGCCAGGCTTTTTTTTTTTTTCAATTTTTGGGGGTAGGAGGGGAACAAATCATTGCCAGACTCAAGATTCATAAGGGCAGCACCACAATTCTGTGAGTGAACTGCAAACCACCGAGCTGGGGTTTGTAATGGAAATGCTGGCAGCCTCCAACCAGAGCCATACAAATGGCACTCCTGTAATTAAGGGCACCACGTATCTTCCTATGATCCCAAGGCTCTGGAATCCGCTGTGGGCCGCAGGAACAAACAGCAACTCACATCAAAAACAAAAAAAAAAAAAAAAGGAAAAAGAAAAAAAAAAGAATCTGTGCTTTCTCCCTCAGAAAAATGCAGTAACATCACTTTGCTCTGGAGCCCGAGCCTGAGATTCCTTGGGCTCCACCACATCCCAGCACAGACAGGGAAGAGGTGGCAGCTGGGAAAAGGCTCTGAATGCTGCATTTCAACCTTCAGAGAGGAAAAAACCAGGTAGCAAAGAAGGCCAGGTAAAAATCAGGCAAAATCAGGTAATCCCAGCACTTCTCTCGTTTGTAGCTGTCCCTGTGACAGGCCCGCGGAGCTCAGCAGTTGTAGTTATTTATTTTGGGGTTTGAACAGATTTTCTCTTTATTCCTGCTCTTACTTTAATTATCCCAGTTTTTCCTGTGCCACTGTGCAGCACCTCCCTGTCACCAACCCCTGTCCAGGGGATTGTTCTGCCAACAAAGCCTGAAATGTCTTTTTGAAAGAAAACTTGAGCTGGATCCTTCCATCCCACTTCCCAATCTGCTATTTTCTGGGAATTTTTATTTGATAGGACAGGCAGTTTCCAGATTATTCCTACGTTTGGTGAACATTACATATGAGAGAAGTGTGATAGTGACAGAGAGAACTTACTGACTCCATGGATTTCCCTTTGATTTACATTATAATTACTGGGTAAGGAGACACCTGGAAGGAAGATCTATCCATGGATCCACTTCCAACACAGTGGGTACCAAGAGGACTCACTGCTGTTTGCCTGGAAATCCATCACTGAGGGGGAAAGGCCATTTCACAAGAATATTGCTGATTTTTCAAAGGCTTTCTCAAATTCAGGCAAGTAAAAATTCTACTCTGGCAATTAAAAACTGAGGGGAAAAACCCAAAGACCAACAAGAGAAATTGAGAAATCTGGCAAGTTCACAAATGTGAGAGATGGAAATGTCTATACTGCATGAGCCCTTCCACATACTTATAATATACAGAAAACACAGCAGAATAAAATGAATAAGATACCAGGACTTCTAACTGAAATAGCAATGCCATAAACTGTCATTATTAATTAGAGAGAAAACAGAATACTTGGCAAACATAGAATGAAATTTTCAAAATTTATAGTTATACATGACTATGATTGGACTGGTAATAAATATTGGTGGCGATTGGAAAAACTCCTGGCTCCTTGCAGGAACCCATCCACAAAGAGCTGAGGAACACACGGACATGGGCTCGTACAATGCCATCCATCAAAACAGCAGCAGGGAATATTCGTAGCAATAAGAGATAACTTATAGGTGAAAAATATTCACGTTTTATCAGCTCCTAAAAGTTGCAAAGATGGATTCAGTGCACACACTTTCATTTCTGTGGTTTTAACTTCTCAGTCATTATTTTCCATCCATGTGATGTCTCATTTAACAGAGCCTTGACTTAGGACGAGTTGCACAGCTCAGTTTTATGACTAGAGCTAAGTACTACTGGTAGTAGATACTACTTGGATCTGTGAACTTGCAGACACCTTCCCCAGCAGAGCCAACAGTAGATTACGTCTTGCAGATAAAGGGAATTAATAAAAAAGTGTTTCGAAGCAGAATCCTTTGAAAATCTGGATAGCAGAAGCTAATTCCTAAGTTTCAAACTGAGAAATAATTATCACGGAAGTGGCTTTACTGAACTGACATATATTCTGTCATATAGTAATAGTGTGAATTAAATTTACATTATTAATGACTGGACAAATGTCATGGCTGTTTCCTCCTTCCCGCTGGGGTTTGCTCCCAGCTGAGTGAGCTGGGTGAGGCAGCAAAGCCCCAACACCTCTTGGCAGCTGGACACTTCCCCGAGTGTGGGAATAAACACTGCCATGCTCAACTGTGCTTGGAAGGGCTCAGGGACAGGGGAGAGCGAGGCACTCAACATTAGAAGTGGTTAAATCTGTAATGGAAATACAACAGCATAGATGGCTTTACAAAGTGGCTGTAATATCCTGTCTGAAAAATCATCATGTTTTTAATCATGTCCATCTTTTCCCTCTCCAAAAAGCTGTAAGTATTTTTCATTCAGGAGCTCATTTGCATGCCACTTAACTCGTTACTATCACTTTATTTTACATAACTACTCATTGTTTTATCATTTTCAAGGCAGTCCAGTTGAAAATAATTCTTTTAATGGTGTTGAATGTCCACAAAATTGCTTCTGCACTGGGCTTAATGTGTTTTTACAGAACACCTTTGGAGTTAATTGCTGTAGTCCTTACAGGAGCCATTTTTCTAGAACGAGCGGATTTGGTTTTCCAGCCACGGAATGGGAATGGAGCAGCTGGGAACTGGCTCCAACAGGAGCTGCACTGGCAGAGCTTCTGAAAGCTCTGGGACCYGGACTCCATCACCTCCACGGGGAAACTGGGGATCCGTGGCCCACGCTCATCCCCCCAGAGCACCTGCAGCAGCACCGGCAGCGTCCCAGCGCTCCTGGAATGACTGCTCCCGACACAGCAGCCCCACAGCTGGGGCTCCCCAGCYTCCTTCTGCCTGGCTTAGTAAATAAAGAGTGAAGGCAGCACCAGAGGGGCTCAGGACACGCAGGATTCYTGCCRTTTTCTGTTGGCTGCTGTGTTTCCCATATTAGTGACAGGCAACTCRCAGAGTCATTACAGTGCAATGAGGCTGCTCAGAGCTACAGACAAAGAACCACCTGAAACAGGAGTTCTGCTGCTGGAATTACTAAATCCAGGCAYAGAGCTGACCCAATATTCTGAAGCTGCTGGATAAATGTGAATTAAGACACGGGTGCATTCACAGCCAGTTATTTTGACATGGATCACAGGTTTCCCATGGCATGAAATCTCCTGGAATGAGGGCRTGACATCTGTGGGGTTCCCTAGCATGAGACCACAGAGCTTTTGAAACTTTTTTGGGTGCAGTAAGTGATCAAATCWTCCTCATTAAGGCTCGAAATGCTTTGGGTTTCCACTCCTCTGTTGATGTAAGTTGTTACATCAAAAGTTCCTTTTCCACATCACAAATTGGACTCAGAGGTTCAAAGATTCATTAGTTACTGGTCAGAACCTATTTTAAATGCCTGAAATGTGCAAAATAGCATTGTAGTACTCTTCTGAAATGTCAAGATATTTTCAATATGTTGCACCTGGATTTTTGTAGAAGATTTAGGTCTGTCCTGTCTTCTCTTCTGTTCTCATTAATAATTACACAGAATGAACAGGGACATGCAGCAAATTCARTGAGTTTCATAAAGCATAAAATGTCCTTTCCTCACCTCTTAAAAGTTGCTAGAGGATTTTTTTCTTGTTCAGAAAAAGCAGGAATCCCTATTCTTCTTCTGGGAGACTTAATTTGTGATCCACATGTTGAGTGTTTGTCAAAGTTCTCATGAACACCACTCAAACCAACAYTTCTGCCAAGGGTGCTGGTGGTGCTGAGACCCCCAGCGTGGAGCTGCCAGGGAACATGGACAGAAAAAACCCCACCAAACCCATGAACAAATCAAAAACTGCTCTGTGGACAGGAAAGCATTGAAGTAGGTGCTAAATTCAGACAACTGAGCAGTTAATTAACAAAATTGTAAAGCTCACAACTAATGTTGTGCCCATGAAGAAGTTCACATCAACCAGAGCCATRTCCTTGCAGTGAACCTGACCCAATAAACTCCACTTGTGTTTTCCAGGGAGACAAAATCCACCCTGGAAGCTGAGGCAGCTGGGCAGCTGCTCTGGAGAGTGCAGGGTGGCTCCTTAGGATTTGTGCAGCCATCAGAGGTGTGACATCTCTCTTACAAACATTATTTTATTCTTTTCTAACCTCAAACCAAACCTCAAGGCTCTYGGTCAGAAATCCTCCTTAATGATTTTATTTTTCCTCCTGTCTGTTAGTTGCAGGATGTGATGTGGTTTTTTCCACAAGAATTTTTGTAGGAATTGTCTGATTCAAGCTTTGAGATCACAGACCTGTGGACACCCAGTCCTGTAGGGTTCAGTGACYATAACACACCCATCCCTGTTCATATAGGCCTGGGAATCCTGTGGGATATTGGCACTGGAGGGCAATTTAATGGATGGTAACRCTGCCCAGAGTCTCTATAAAAACACAAAAAGTGCTTTTTTATTTTATCTAGCTATGAAGCCCATCCATTCAAGAAGGTTCAATTTGGACAATGAAATGCCATTTGCAAAATGCTGACAATTAGAGACATTTCAGGTGTTTAATTTCTGGGGACATACTCTAGAGAGGATMAATTTCACTTCCAGATGAGCATAAAAATCTAAAAAGCCAGTTAATTTCATTACTCCCTTAATGATGTCACAATAGCACGGACAACTGTTATTAATTATGGTTTCTTAACATTTCATCTGCATTAACATCTTATAAGATTTTTTGTACTATGAGCTTAAAAGGCAAGTACTTTATTGTGTCAGTCTTTAGTATCTTTTCACCTAAAGATTTCTTAAATGTCCTTAGCATGTTTTTTACTGTAGAAAGGAATATTCCRGTTTGATAAACTCCCCCAGTACCTCCAGGCACCACCATCACCTKGGATAATCTGTAGTGCAGGTGATTCAGTAGATGGCTATAGAATTAAGCAGCACATTCCTCATCTGTATTATTGTTTGGATTTTTCCATATGTAATGGAAWTCCCTATCCTTCCCTATTGCAGAAATTTTCTGGAGTTTCCAAGTCTGGTTAGTAGAGYGTCACCCTGCAATTATAAACCTATTAATTTAAAATAAACTGTTAAAATTTAAGCTTCACACACTATGGTGCTCAAAGGTTTGTAAGTTCTACTGCAATTYAAGTATTTTTGAGCAATGTTCAGATTTCAATACAAGCTGGTATTGTTTCCAAGAGAGAGAATTTGAATTCTTCTAAATTTATTTTGAACTCTTCTACCCAAGACATAGCGTAAAATATAATCACAGCTGTCATAAAAATAGAATTAGTCAAAGATCATCTGCTTTAAAAAAGAAGCAAAAAAGCCCCTCTGCTGGCAACAATACAGACAGCAGGGTTTTTGGAAGGTGCTATTCACCCTGCTTTCATGTCCTCAGGGCTGAGCTGACTCGGAAAGCCACAATAGGAAGAGAAGAGGGGGCGGAGAAGCAGCGACAAAAAACCCCCAGATGTTGCATAAACATGACTTACCTCAAGCTCAGTGTTTAAATATTTATCTTTCCAATAATCCCCAAGCAAAGTTCATTTAACCACTCTAGTTCCATGTAATTTATTTGTGGAATATGCATCAGCCTAAACCTAATTTTGCTCTGCTTACTTTGGAAGAAAGGAAATTAAAAGCGAAATAACGAAGGTGGCCTTTTATTCGTTTTTTTTCTTTCCCAGAAACAGGCAGGAAGAGCCCTAAATCAATAAACAAGCAGCAGATGTACTTTCTCTGCTCTGTTTGGTTTGCAGAAAGCACAATTTCCAGCTGAAGTGGGGGCTGAGCCAGGCAGGAGCTCCGGCTCCGGCCGGGCCAGCCCAGCTCCGCGCAGAAAGGTCTCCAGCAGCTGCTGCTCTGCACACACACACACAGTTTGGAGATTTGGAGCCAGATTTGCCACTGCCTTGGACCTTGGCAGCTAAAATAGGTATAAAACTGTCAGCACGGAGTAAGGTTTTGTACCCCCAAGCCCAGGGGGAATCTGGGGTGATTTGGGTTATCGTTTTAGATACAGGACTAAAAGGTCAAGGGGATAAAAAGAGCAGRGGTTTAATTTATTAGTGTGCCAGGGAGAGGCAGATGCACCTTGACTGTGAGTTCTTTACCCAAAATAGAAGGTTGAAGTGGTTTATGAACTAAGTGCAATGCAGATTGTCCCAGGGCAATGCTRGGCCACCTCCATTCCCATGGATATCAGTGGGAATCGGAGCAGAATTGGATGTTCTGAGCATCCCGTGGACACCTTTGACTGCCACCAACACCACCTGGAGAGGCTGGATCAGCACAAAGCAGCTCCTGGGTGCTCCCTGAAATCAGGCGAGGCTGGAGATGATCCTGGTGTATGAARTGACTCCAAGTGATCACCAGGAGATTGACCTAAAATGCCTTTGTCCCCACAACTGGTTTGTCAGTTAAAAATTCACAGTAATCTAAATCAACACAAAGCGATCTGATGGCAGAAAAATCTCATATTTTCTATTCCTGCACAGCATGAAAGCAGAAATTGCCATTAGGAAGGAAAACACAAAGTGTAATCGCAGTGAATCTCTGGCAGAAATTCTGAAGGCAAAAACTTCGCAGAAACAAATTATATTTTGATTCTGGTATGCCAGTGTTTCATTCAATCCCTACCATTCCATCAAGTATTTGGAAAACTGCTGCCTCTAAAGTCAAGGAACATTTTGCCACCTTATAAAACAATTACCCAAACTGCTGTGACTATAAACTGTAGGGGTTTTTCTACTGTAGTATTTCAGAGGTGACAGCCATAAATACCTTCCTGTTCAAAGCAGGCTGTAGTTCATACAGAGGCACTGGAATTAAAAATCCATGAAAGCTCTTTTATTTTGTGAGATGCTATTCCACCTCTGAATTTTTGACATGATTGTACAGGTTTTGTTCAGGATGTGTGGTGTGACTACATCAGGTAAAATGAAAGTAGTTTTTAGAGGTAATTGCAATGCCAAATGAGAATCAGGGAGAAAAGAATTGAGGGGAAGCATCAAGTAGGCAAGAGATAAATTATTGCTGTGGAGAATCCTGCCTGTGGAGAATCCTGCCTGCTACCATTCTCAAATAAGATTCATTTGCCACAATGAAGAGAAAATGAGATTGATTTAGACAAAAAATTGTACTCTGTGCACTGCCAGAAGCTAATGCACAGAGCAGGCAGACCGAGCAAAACACACTGGGTGGGCTCAAAGTGCTGGACAGCTGGAAGGGACAACAAGGTGGCTGTGGCACATCCCATTACAATTAAAAACCTCTGGAAAAAGCTGTATGGACAATCCCTGTGCAGCAGAGTTCAGTGCTCCTTGACACCACTCACAGCTTGGGTGTGAACTCCAACCCAGCAGAGGAATGTTGGAGATCAGTGCCCAGGGATGTGGASAGATGTCTCTTTGGAAAAATGGGCTGGGGAGGGAGACAGCAGTGGCAGGAGATAATCCCAGCACAGGCAGGCACAGGGAGTTATCCTGCAGCTCTGGGTTATCCTCAGCCCTGGGATTTCCCGAGCCCTGCCATGCTGCCAGAGGCTGAGGTTAACAGGAGAGGGTGGGCAGGGYGAGGAAGGGCAGCAGAGCAGCACGGAGCAGAGCTGCTCTGGCAGTGCTGCCTCTCCCACCTCAGCTCTCGGTGATGCCCYTCAGTCAGCACCTCTCACGTCTAGAGATGGAAACATCCCAAAGTCAGGAGGAGTTTGCTCTGGGGTTCAGGGGAGGCAGGAGTTCCCTCCATGGCATCCCACAGCAGGAGCCCAGGGGGTTCGGCACAGGGCTCTGGGGGCTGTTGGAAGACAGAGAAGCAGTGATGGCAATTAATGCCCACACTGCTGGTGCTGGATGCTAATCCTTCACAGGAAAAAAGAACAAGGCCCCTGACAACCCACAGGGCAAAAAGCCCCTCAAGAACTAGAAGTCCTGAACAAAATGAGGATTCCCATGGAGAAGAGATGAAGCTGATCACAACTGTGCCTGCAGTCAGATTTCCTGCCTTGCTTTGATACTGCACACCTCAACAAACACAGTGGCTTACCCCCAACCCTCTTTATTTTCATGTATTTTACTAGAAAACAGACATTAGTTGTTCAGCACTAGACTTTGAATGAAAAATTGCCAARTGTGATTTCTACTGTGCCCATAAGGAATCAAAGGAATCAGTGACTATCCCTTGATAAATGAACTTCTCTGTTCCTTTTTAGCAAGTGGTGGCTGTGCCAGAACAGAGCCAGGGAGTGGGCACGATTTCATCCTGGCCCCCTCCATGTTCCACGAGTGCAGTGACATCATCTGCTGTGACATCATGGCTTACTTACCAAACTAAGGGAAAACTGCCCTCCTAACACGCTGTGAAGTGAGAGAACCCAGCAACATTACTCCATTTATACAGACAGAAAGTTTGTTTCAGTCTGCTTGTATTTATAAAATGTTGGCTATAATTTCTCTGCTACTATTTAAGATACAATATTATTTTGCTTAAAAGTTGGTCAGGGAATATTCCTGTCTTTTCAGAGTAATCTTTTTGTTCTATGAGGTCGAGATGTAACTGTAATACAGAATGGGTGCTGAGACTGGGGTTCCTTTTCAAAGAACCACAGACTGGTTTGGGCTGGAAGGGACCTTAAAGCCCTTCCAGTGCCACCCCTGCCATGGGCAGGGACACCTTCCACTATCCCAGGTTGCTCCAAGCCCTGTCCAGCCTGGCCTTGGACACTTCCACGGATCCAGGGGCAGCCACAGCTTCTCTGGGCAACCTGTGCCAGGGCCTCACCTCCCTCACAGGGAACAATTCCTTCCCAATATCCCATCTAACCCTGCCCTCTGGCAGTGGGAAGCCATTCCCTGTGTCCTGTCCCTCCATCCSTTGTCCCAAGTCCCTCTCCAGCTCTCCTGGAGCCCCTTTAGGCACTGGCAGGGGCTCTAAGGTCTCCCTGGAACCTTCTCCAGGGGAACACCCCCAGCTCCCCYAGCCTGGCTCCAGAGCAGAGGGCCTCCTTTTAAACTCCCTAAAAGTAATTTTCTTTATACAATGAAAACCACTACAATACCCAATTTTAAAAAGGACAATGCAGCTTCCAGCTAGGACCTAAAGCTTGCTGGTACTGTTCAGTGGGACCAGGTACTCAACACTGCCTGATACCAGCACAAGACACAGGCAGTATTTGTCTCCTTTGATAAACAGCCTAAAATCATGTTTTCTTGCATTTGTGAGAGTATATTCCTGGGTACTGAGGTTTACAGATTAAAATTATTAAAAATATATTATTATTAATTATTAAAACCTATTAAAATCCCTTTCAAAGCCACAATGTAAATACGTCGTCATCTAAACTCAGACAGAATTTGCCAAAAGTGTTTCAGAATGAGGATTTATCAGAAAACAGGAGTTCTGCTGAGGTTTCAAAAAAACCACAGTGTCTCCCATCCCTGCTAATTCCAGCTGGGACCATCTGGGAACACATTCACTGAGAGCCTCTCTCATGGCCCCTCACTTCTCTAGGTGTAAGCATACTTTAAATATTCCACCTGGGTACAGATGACTCTTAGAAACCCAACTGAATCCTCTCTGCAGGCAATAGTAGGTAAGATCATAACTAACGTGTGTTAATGGCATTTGCRCAATCAGCACATGAGATTCAGTTTTAGCATTTTTGCATTTCCACACATTCAGTTGAAAGTACTGAATTCTCATCTATGTCTGCAAGGTAGTGGTAAATTAATTTTCAACTTGTCACAAAATCACTTTTAAATTTTGTTCTGAGCATCATATTCTTGCATTGACTACATAATTAGTTTGATTGTATTAGATACAAAAGTCTCTAAGACACCCAGAACACAGCTGGACATGTTGTTCTGGAGAATCCTGGACAAAATGTGCCTCAGGGACAGGTAGAGCTGCACACTCAACGTGAGAGAAGATTGCTTGCCCAGCACATTTCTTTATTATTCGGATTTGACGGAAACACTTCTCAAATTGGTCTATTTAGATCATCTATAACAGCAGCCCCGTGATGTCATGTGGAAACCAACCAATGGCTCCCAATTAATTCCTCCATCACTCTCCAGCCCTACTGCCCTGAGTGAGACCTGAAAATCAATGGTCCCAGGAGTGCTGCTCACAGAGGCCCTGCACACCTGCCTGGGGCTTCTACAGCCCTCGTGGGGCTTGAACTTCCTGGGCAGGGCTTCAGCCTTTTGCATCTTTTCCCTCACATGAAAGGAGTTGGTTTCTTGYAGGTAAGAACAGAGCTGTTAACAGGTCTAAATTATTTTCAGGTGTTAGTCCTGGGCTTRGATCCAACCTTATGATTTGAAGCCAAAACCTTGGACTGGAAAAGTAAAAAGTCCAAGTGTGGCAGCGTGAAATCAGGACATAGTGTACGAGGCTCCTGGCTCAGTGTTGGGTTGGATCTAAAGTCTAAAAATGAGACTCAGTTCTAATAATTCWGAATATTTGTCTGTTTTAACAGAGTGTGTCTCGAGGTGGATGGAAGGAAAAAGAAGTAGAATCAGGGAACTAATATTTGTATAACTGTTCAGAAATAAAATAAATCAGTTGCTGTAAGACATGTACACATCTCTCTAAAGGTAACAAGCTACCTAAATCTCAGCCTCAACAAAATACATTTTCATGAGTCTGGATTGAAATGGTTCAAGTCATGTTAATGAATTTTCAATTCCTAGGCTTGATTTGGGATGTGACAAACTATGCAGCTGTTCAAGCAGCCCTGTCCTGCATGCCAATCTGGAGATGTTCTTTATTACTCTCTAATCAAACCTTGGGTTGCTTCCTCATGAAACATTTTTCKTTATAAAAAGAGGGTGCCCACAGGTTACATATATCCAGATTGCCACAGCAACCGGAGATCTGAAGCTGAAAASGATTTCTGACCTCTGTATTTATGTCTGTATTGCACTTATAACATCAGCCAGAAAAYACAGGCACAGATCTGTGCTGAGCAGGACTTACATTAATAAGGAACGCAAGGGAAGAGCTGTGCCTCGAAAATACACCCCTGGCATATTTTTCCTTGCTATTTTAAATTCAATCTGTGATGAAATTATTTTTTAAAAATGACTTTTACCGCAGCTTTTATTTGTAATTCAGTATTCCTTGTAACCGGCAATTGTTGGAGGCTCACAAGCAGAGCATTGAGAGGTTTCCTTTTCATGAATGAAGTCCTGTCCGAACGGGGATGGCAGCTCGAGAAAATGCCTAGAAGCGCAGGGGCTGCGAATGGGAACGCAGCTCCAAACAGGACAGCTTTGTTTACTCGCCCCAAACACGAAGATCGCGGGGCTGGCTGGTAAATCCAGAGTGGAAGCAAACTTACTCGAACGAGATAAAACCGTTCTGCTGCTCAGGTCATAAAATCAGCTTTAGACGCTCGTAAAAGCAGTTTTCGCAGAGGGTTTGACGATTCCCACCGCTGCTCCGGCCGCTGTCACCAATGCCGAGCTGCTCCTCACGGGAAGGCGGAGCCAGCACTTGGCGCCGGGGCCATAAATAAGAGGGTCCCGCGCCGGGGCCATGRGGAGTCGGTGACCGCGGGCGAGCGCTCCGGGCGAGCAGCAGCGAGCGCCGGCGGCCGGGGCAGCGCAGCGGGCACAGCACAGCACAGCACAGCGCCGGGAGCCGGGGGAGCCTGTCCCGGGTGGAGCATGAGGCGAGCGGGCGGCGGGAGCGCCGGGAGCGGAGCGGCGATGCTGGCGCTGGCGCTGGCCCTGGCGCTGCCCGCGGCCGTGTCCGCCTGCAGCTGCGCCCCCGCGCACCCCCAGCAGCTGCTCTGCGATGCTGCGCTCGGTGAGTCCGCGCACGGCGCCCGCCGCGGCGGGGACTGGGGGACACGGGCGCTGGGAGCTGTGCCGCACATCCCTCTCACAGGGAGGGACAAGGGGAGATGGACGCTGGGAGCTGTGCCGCACATCCCTCTCGCAGGGAGGGACAAGGGGAGATGGGTGCTAGGAGCTGTGCCGCACATCCCTCTCACAGGGAGGGATAAGGGGAGATGGACGCTGGGAGCACATCCCTCTCACAGGGAGGGACAAGGGGAGATGGACGCTGGAAGCACACCCCTCTCACAGGGAGGGATAAGGGGAGAGGGGTGCTGGAAGCACATCCCTCTCGCAGGGAGGACTCTGGGGAGATGGTGCTGGGAGCTGTGCCGCTCATCCCTCTCGCGGGGAGGGACAAGGGGAGATGGGTGCCAGGAGTTGTTCTGCTCCCCGTGCTTTGCCAGGGTGTTCCGTGGTTACAAGCTGCTGAAATTGCTGTGTTATAGAGTGGCTTTTCCTTCCCTTTTTTTTTCTTTTTTTTTCCTTACATATATTTATATATTAGGTCCTAACTTAGAGAATACCTGAGCTTTCAAATATCTCCTCTTAGCAGTATCTGCAATAGGTTAGTCTATCTAAATATGCCTGTGATGTGTAAACTGTGCATAGAGGTGTTTTTATAGCACTTTGGGAAGGAAAAACCGCAAAAGCAAAGAAACACAAAATGTAAGTCCCCAGTGCTAAATTGCTGAAACTTTTGATCTTTGTTCTGCTATACTATACTTTCTTTAATTTATTCTTGTGATTTTCTGGAGCAGGACACTGATAGGCTCTTTACTTTCTGCAGATAAACTGGCTCCAGCAGCCCTGTGTGAATGCAGCTTTCCAGCCTTTGGGACAACTGTGCTTCAGGACAGTCAGGCAGCACTGTGGTTGTCAAACAACCTATAGAAAGAGCCTAAAGATCACAAAATTAGGCTGCACGGGGGTGAGAAAATGTGACATTTTGCAGTCTTTTGATTTCATTAGCTCAAGCTAAGGCTGGTTAGCTTCCATCGAGTGTGAACAGTAAATGTAGAACATGAGTTTCCAAAGTGTCACAGAATTAGCATCTCTATGGGGCAGGCAATTCCTTCTGCATACTGATTCATTGCTTTTATGCCCTGACAGAAAATCTTTGTGGCCACGACAAACTCTAAGCTCTGTTTGTGGCCATCAGTTAAATTGGTTTTTAATCTGCCCGTGTTAAGCAGTCTCTTTCATGAAGGTACCTACACCAGGCATTACACACTTGGGGTGTTTAAGGACTGAAAGGAAGTAAAAGTTGTGCTACCAGGAGCTTAATTATATATGTGTACATTTAACTGCAAGAGTCTGCTGCATTCCTGTGCATGAGAAAGTGGCAGTTCTTCAACAGACTTAATGTAGAGATTTTCCAAAAGTAACCATTTCACAGTAAAGAGCAAACTCAAAATATTCATTGTGGGCCATCTTCCTTAGGGAAGCTCCTCTGATGATATATGTTAAGATTTATTCAATCTGTAGATACATTTTACAAAGAGTAACTATATCATGCTACTTTTTATTTAAATACTGAAGATGGTTTTATTTTACAATGTTTGGGCTTGATGCTCAGGCTCTCACTTCTGTAAATATTCCCATCTAAGTAAACTTCCCCTTTTGGCTAAGGAATGTTTATGTCAAGTATCCCTTTGTACACTATTCATAATTTTAAAACAGCATTTCTGTATATTATAAAACGGGAGATRTAGGTAATTCTTCATCTAAGCAATTGCATCCATATTTTTGTGTATGCACATGCATATCCATACACATAAAACCTGCTGCAAGCATTCGTGGATGAATTACTGGCTATGCTTTGGCCACAACATTTTGCAGGAGCCGAGCGCAGTCCCTTTGGAGGAGCTGGAATGGGCCAGTGTTGCTGCCTGTGCTGCGAGAGGAAGCTCCAGGAAGCAGCTTGGCACAGGCAGCCCCTGGAGCCCTGTGCCAGCAGCCTTTGTGCCCGGGAGAGGAGGCTGAGCCCCGGCCAGGCACAGCTCCATCCCCTGGGAATTGGGGCTGTGCCTCCGCAGCTGCCTCGGGGCCACACCTCTGGCCCTAGGGACGCCTGGGGCTCAGCCATGTGCTCGGGTTATTCCGTGTTTTCCGGTTATTAAGTTCACCCTATGTACCCACACACAYAGTCAAGTGTTTCCTTGCTGAATGAAGTCCTGGCACATCTTATTAAAAAAAAGGAAACCTTGCTATGGCTCAAAACTCCACAGTGAAAACAGACATAAAGTCTCAGGCTTGCTCATGGAGCTACCACCCATCCCTGTCCTTCAGCCCCTATAACTGTAACACTTTTAATTCCCTTTAGGATGGCTTTGATTTGGGTGGAGTGAAAATAGAGGTGGAGGGAGTTGAACTGACAGACATTCCTTGAACCTCTACTTGAATGTGTGAACTCACTCAGCAACAGCATTTTTGAGAGATCCAAGCGAAAACAAGCAGAGAAATCAATTAAGTCTGGGACAAGCTCTTTCCCTTTGCCTTTTGTTGCCATGATTGGTACTGTGACACTTTGTCTTTTACTGCCAGGAGGCTTTTGTGGCTTTACTGTCTCGGTGCCCACAGGTACCACACAACCTGAGCAAGCTGGCAGTGATCAGGGGCTGTGTGACAGCCCTGGAGAGCCCCTGGTCCTGCCTAAGCCTGAAATGAGGGATGAGGGGAGAGCCCTGCAGGTGTTAGAGGGTTGTACCCCATGGGATTTGCCATGGTAAATCAGGAGTGCTGGGCCAGTCCTGCCTTTTATCTGACCTCGGGTTTGTTCATCTTCCCACGTAGCCTTCAGAGGATGTGATTTTGTACAGATTTGAGAGATTTTCATGAATTTCTCAGTAGTTTTAAATTTCACATCAGACAGAGGTAACTCCTCGTTTGCAGGAAGTGCCTGGCACGATGAGATATACACCTTTTATAAATAAACCAGATACATCCCTCCTGTGTTTCTGTAAATGGTTCTGTGCTCCTCCTAAAATGTGCTGAATTCCTTCAGCCCCCGGAGAACAGCTCTGCTTTCCCAGAGGACTTTCCCTGGGCACGGAGAGGGGAGGTTCATKGAGCAGCCCTTCCCTGCCTGTTGTCAGTGCTGGCCACAAAGCCCAGGTTTTCTCCTCGCAGAAAGGCAGAGTGGGGAGGATGTGCTGGGTAACAAATTCAGCAGTGAGGCACTGCAGTGCCCAGCCAACACATGAAAACTCTTTGGATAACTGCCTTTTTCTGGAGAGAAACATGGATGCAATTGAGTTGACCAGATAGTGCCAAGAGAACAGATTTCCCTTTTGCCACYGACTTTGTCTTCCTGGCCTCCATTCCAAACCAATGTGCACTTCAAACCAGGCAGTCTGTGGACAGAAATGGGCTATGTGCACAGGACTGATTCCTTTTGGAAGTCTGGCACTCTTACTTCATGCTGGTTCTTCCCCTTAGGCACAAGCAAGGCTATTTTTTGGACAGTAGGACAAATATGTAAACACTTTACATTTCTTATCTGTGTAACACCAGTTCCCTACCTTCAAAGTTAGATGAATTCTTTCTGATTAAAACTGTCTTATTAGTAGTTTTTTCTTAAAAATATATCAAAAACTATAATTTCACTGAACATTGGGCACCACACTCCAACAGAAATGACTAACAGATCTTCAGTACAAATATATATTACAGCTTCAGAAAATACTTCTGTAGCTTTGGAGAAGAGTGGCACATTTCAAAATATGATGGAAACTTTACAGCTGGAGCTTGGCAGAGTTTTCAGCCTGTTAAAATCTCCCAAGATCATGGAGATCAAGCATTGTAAAGATGTGCCAGATGATATATTAAATTTTAATCACATTTAAACATAACAGTACAAATTTTCTTTAAATACGCCAGAATTAAGTTTTCAGAGTCAGCTCCTCTGGGACAAAATTACAATATGCTATTTCTTTATTATTGAATCTCAAATGAAAACCTTCMTGGCTCAGTGTCCCACGATTTTGCCTCTCTGCAATACAATACCTGGTTTTGTACTGGAACGGATTAATTTGTACATTATTAGAGTGGGAAGTAATTTTGCCTGATGGGAAAGATCATTGCTGAGAAATGTCTGRGAAATGTGGATGGTGCTTCTTCCAAGTCAGGAGAGAAAATGCGAAGAGTGAAATTAAATGTTTTGTTGTTTATTGTGCTGTACTCACACCCTCAGCTCAGTGAGCAGTGGGACTGGGCAGGGCTGGTTACTGCATGCCCAGGCTGATGAGCCCTTCAGGGGGAGGTTGATATCAAATTGAGCAGTGATGTCATTAACCTTGGTGTCCTTGGGGCACAGTGCTCATACAAACACTGACAATCCTTCGTCTGGGAAGGTTTTTATGAGTCCCACACAAAATCTGGGCTCTTGATGCTGTTGCTTGGGCAGGACAGCTCCTGGCAGGACCCTGGGTCACAGGCCATGCTTCCAGACACCCCCAGACCCGGGCTCATGGAGTTCCCCCAGTCTTGGGGGACAGAAATACTGTACTGGACTTGTGCTGTTCCAGTCCTGTCTCAAAGAACAAAGCACTGCACCTGAGCGTGGCTCTTGCAAGGATTATTGTGGAAAAGCAATGGTGAGACTGCAGTAGTGCCACTGGAGGAGAATGCTGCCAGTTGTATCTTCAGAACACACATATTAATTAATGCATCATCATAACCAATGAATCCTCTTAAAACAGGCTAGAATTATACTCATCTCAAAGTTAATGTTGGTAGGTTTAATGCACAGGGGCTGAAAACAAGGCAAGTCTCAGACATTTCCTCAGTAAGTGGCTGAGGAAAGCAGAATTCCAGTCCTGTGTGTCCCACCAGTGCTCAGGAAACGGTGTAGGTAGGGATCACTAACACTCACTCTTCACTGTGTCCACGTTTTGTTAGGTGACAAATATTAAGTTCATTAACGAAAATTATTGATATGTAGATATTTCAACCCGTCTTTCATCTATTTTGGCTGTTCAGTGTCCAATCAAACTCAGTTACAGAAAAGAGGACATGTTTCTTTTCTTCTCTAAGTACAAAAGAAATATATAGTAGTTTTTCTTGTCTCATGCATGCTTTTACATACATTAATAGCACTTTCAAATAATATTTAAGAACATGGACAACATGAATCCTAAGAAGTTACTTAGTTTAAAGTAGCTGCTGATGCATTTAGAGTGAAGAAAAAATACCTGGCACCCTGCAAAGGCCCATCACTGGTACAAATCCTTGTGGATTGCAGTTAAGGTATAACTGCAGTACCTATAAATTGCTTGGTATCACAGCCTGAAACTTCTAAATGCTTTAAAAACTACAAAAATCCTGGCTGCTCTGGCTGCAGGAATGCTGTGGTGTTAATCACTGCTCCCAACTATGTGTGTTTGTACCTGGCTGAATGTCCAGTGAAGCACCTCAACATTCCCCTTCAATGAATTCCTGGAATGCTGCTGTGGGAAGAGCAGTGAGTCCTTGCTATTGCAGCTAATGCGTAACAAAATATTAGTGGAACAGCTTCCTAGGATCAAGGCTGAATTTCCTGTTTGGGAATAGGAAGAATAAGACCTGAATAAGATCTACAAATGTCTACCTGAGGGTTTAGCATAGGAGCAAACACTTCAAAAGCCCACGGAAAATCAGTTTCCTAACTTTTCAGTGCTGAATTCAAGACTTATCATTGCCAATATCATGCAGCTCTAAATGATTTCCAATCTTCTGCGGGTGACTGCTCTTCAGAACCTTGCCATTTAAGCAGGAAAAGGGGGCTCAGTGTGGAAAAACTCAGTTCCCTTTGCTCGTTGGACTTTTCATGGCAGTGTTCCCAGCACTTCAAAGGTGAAGCATCACAAAACTGAACAACAGGACAGGATTTTAAGGAGCCAAACCCGCTGAGCACAACATTCCTGTCAATTAGAACATAGCTGAAAACTGTAACATAATTTAGCTTTAGTGAAAARAAAAACCAACCCAGAGCTGGCTGTTGTGTAGTGAAATGAAATCTCAGAAGAATTATGCTGGTCGCCTGATTCAGAAGTAACTCAGTAACACCAACTCGTTGCTGTGTTCTAAATGCAGGAGAAGAAACTAAAAACCTGAGTTATTTTTATTTGAAAGCATTTGTTGCAGTGCTGGGAAACTAAACCCCATCACTTCGAAAACAACATTCTACACACACCGAGCGGGGAACAAAACTCGAGCTTGGAAACAAAGATTAAATAATATAAAACAGAGGACATGAAAGACTGCCAAACTCTTAATCCTATTAATCTCCCAACTGTAATCCCTAACTTTCTCATTAAAAAGCATCCCAGCAATGTGGGGTTCCTTCCGCCCCGAGGAAGRGCCCTGTCCCGTGGATGGAAATCCACAATAACATCACGTATGTTGTTCTACAGACTTTGGAGCATAAAGGGAGTGTTATTCTTCAGCTGAAATTAGGCAGATGTTGATTACTAGTCAAATGATGTGGTGTTTGAGGCTTGTGAAGTAGGGAGAAATATTTCTGGTAACACGAGGAGCAGCTGTAAAAACAGCGCAGGAAAATAAAACTGACCTTGAACAACATCAGGAAATCATGTTAGTTTTTAGGTGATATTAAAGTTAAAAGAATAGCACGCTTCTGTTAAAAATACACCCACCTCTTCTATTTGAAAGTTTATAAAAACGAGATTTTTAAAACCTCACTCTCGTAAATTGAATGTATTCTTCTAATTAAAAAAAAATAAAACCACATAATCTTCTGGTTTAACGAGGAAGCCAAACCCGATCAACTCTTGCCTTCAACACGAGGAATTTTTGCATCCCGAGCCAAAAACACAGAGATGCACAAAATCCTGACCAACCTGAGAGTCCTAAAGAGCTCAAATGTAGGCCTTCTACACCCTGAAAGCCTGAAATGGAAATGCAGTTTACATGCAGACTAGCACAGTTCTGTGCTAATAAAACACTACAGAGGAACCAAGTTCTGCAAAGCATTTACACTGAGAAATAATGCAATGCAAATTAATATCCATATCATGTGGTAATTAGAAAATCCTTGGTATCTGCTGTATCAACTTCGAATTCATGGGTTTTTCAATCTTCCAAAGTTTCCCTGGAGTTTTAGTCCAAGTGACAAAGTTCACTGTAAGGCTTTGATTTCTCAGTTGCAGACAGGATCATTATCTCACCTCCCTTATCTTCTCATGGAACAGGAACCACCACCAAGACTAGGAAATGCTCTTCCATACATTGCTTTCCATAGAATACAGGGAAAAGCCTGCTACAGTTATGTTCTTCAACGAGCTCTGTGCTTACAGATCCAAAACACTCACGTCCAATAGTCCAGAAAGTTCCACTATTTTTCTTTCTTGTGATTTCAGAAACTGTGGTTCAGTTGATTACTGTGCTGATGATGTCGTTATTTTACAATTGGCTATAAGCATTTATTGATGGAATGTCAGGAAACTGAGATACAAAGCAGGAAAACCAAAATTGCCTTTACATCCTAACTAGTAGCAGCATCTTTTGAACTGAAGATTCCTTGACTTTAGGTCTAGGAGTTGTGGAGGAAGAGTGAATAGTGTCAATGTAGACTTAGAGATGAGAGATCCATCCTGCAAACCCAGAGGAGATGATTTTTTCACATTCGCTCAGTGCTGGGCCAGCTTTGCTGCTGCTCATTGTTTACATCTAGAATTGAACTTGTCCCACAGCCCCAAGCATCTGAGTTGAGTTAGAGTTTGGAAATAAAACTACTGTTTGCTGCTCTGTCCTGCTGAAAGATTAATTGATAGATGAGCCATTTGCTAAACACAGTTGTTCTTTTCAGCTGTTTAAAGATCATTCAAAGAACATTCAACGCTGACTGGCTCTCAAAAGAGAAAACAAAGTGTAGGGGTTTCATGTTAGGTTTTCATTCCCAAAAGAATCAGAATGAAGTGGCATCTCACAGATATCCTCAAGGAAACATCTCTCTCTCTACTGAAGCCTGAAACAATTCAAAGCTGTGCAATAATTCAGAAATCCACTCTGCAAAAGAAGGGTTGCAGCCTCCTGGATGTTGTAAAGCACCAAAGGCAAAGCCTGTGTGGGACACCTGCACTCCCTGGCTGTGACACGAGCCACTGGAAGGGTTTCCAGGATTTGTTCCCAAGGCAGTGGGTTGTGTCCATCTCGTCTCCAAGCTGGCAGTATTGGCAGCACTGCTGTGGGAATGCAGGAGTCACCTCTGACCTCCCACAAGCCCTGCCTGAACCATTCTGACCACCCCCATCAGTCTTCATTCAGTGCCCAGGCTCCCCTTCTAACCTGCCCCAAGGCTGAGGATCTCCTGTAAAAGATTTAAAAACCACATGGATACTCTGAACTATTTCCAGAGGTGATGATGGTGGCCAGAAAGTTTTGATTAAAAACCCCCAACAAACCCAGTTGGTGGTAAAGCACTTGGACACCCATGGCAGGGGTGGGCTGGAGCTGACTGGGAGCATCCCAGTGAATTCATAACAATGAGATGCTGAAAGAGCCAATTCAATAGGAATTAATTAATATAATTAATCAGGCTACTTATTGGAAATAAAGATAAGGACTCACATGCCACCACGTTGAAAAGCCAATACCTGAAGCAATAAAAAGTAGGGGAGCTTTTGCAAACACAGAGTACAAACCCTTTTTATGCAGTACAGGCCATCTCAACTCAAAATATGTGAAATGGAGCTACAACACTAGCAGAGCCTTTTTTTGGACTCAGAGTAGACAAAAATGAAGGAAATTGTAAGTGGGAACAGGATAAAAAGTAACAGCATTTTTATGAGACTGTAGTTGGCAAATCCTTCAGGCATGAGCAGAAAACCCAGAGCCTTTATGAGASAAAACCCAGAGCCTTTTCTGTTCAGGGACTTGCTTTGGAAAGGTCTGAAACAGTTCAGGTTAAGGGCACCTGACTGAGCCGTGACATTGCCCTGGTGGTGCTGACACRTGGGTTACTCCTGGCTGTGTTTCCCTGAAGCGCAGCAGAAACCTTCCCTGCTCCCAGGGATGTGTGGGACACATGCAGGATTCCCACAGCTCCCTGCGTGTGCCAAAGGCTACATGTTTTTCCTAAGGGAATAGCATGTGGATGCTCAAGCAGCTCTGCACAGCACAGGTACATCCTGTGTGTCCGACAGCTCTCTCTAGCAGAGCTTTCAAGGCACTGAGATGGCACCACTGCCAATCCTTTGGGAAGCCAACACATGCAAACCATAGACTGAAACACAAATGTGAGGGAACAAAAGCCTTAATTCTCCACAAGATTATCTTTAACTTCCTGGAATAATCTGCTTTAAAAATGTCAGTGTGCATGTAAAGGTACACATTGGGTATTAAATGGTGTATTTAAAAACATTATTTTAATGTCAGTCAATAACTTTTGCCACCTTTTGTCAGCATTAGCAATACCTGTGAGTTTCAATCAGAATTATAGTCTGTGTTAGTAATGCTCCTTTCTACCTTTCGTATRTATTTTGAGAAATTATAATATTTTCCATATACATGAATATTTAAGCAAGTTAATTTGCTCTCTTTGTTGGTGAGAATCAAAGTTTTACCATGAGCAAATGTGGCAAGTGAGTCTATGACGTAAGGGAACAACTGAACATGTTTAGTTAAAGAAATGGCAGAGCAAGGCAGAGTGGGAATGCTGTACAGATGGGATAGTTGCTCTAAATTATGGAGCAAGGCTCCTGCAACCTCTTGTACATGTTAGAGGTTTTGTGAGCAATATAAATCAGTGGCCAATAGACCATATTTTATTTAGAATTCTATATATTCTATAATTCTAGTCTATCTTTTCTATCCTGTGCAGTATTTAAGTGGGTTCATTAATTTTTGTCTGTTGTGACAAATTCTGTGCAGATCCCTCTTCTTTCTTTTGAGTTGATCATTCATTCTCCTCCCTGCTGACTCTGTTCCCTCTCTACAAGAAAAGAGTATCAAATGTCTAGTTCCCTATCTAAAGAACAATTTTATTTGGTTTTGGTCATATCTGTGCACTCCTGAAGCCCAAGTACTCCACTCTGTTCCTGGGTTCCCTGGCAGCTCCGATAGCATTTCTTGCCARTGTTCTTCTCCAAGAGACCGAGACTGGACCATAAGATACTGGGTTCAGTTTCTGTGGCATCCAGACTCAAAGAAGGTCAATGAATTACAGAAGCTACACCTTCTCTCTGGAGTTTTTCTTGCATTATTTTACCATAAYGTGACTTTAGGTGAGTGCAGCAGACGGGGTTCTGCTCACAGATTTTTAGTTAGTTTGCTTTCTGATTGTTCAGATTCTTGGCCAGTTACTGATGCCTGACTTAAACTGGAGGCAAGTCTGACCTGCAGTGGTGTTTGCTGGCCAGGCTGAAGATGGGCACTGCTGAAAATCTCATTMTCAGATTTGTCCCCAGTCTTCTYTTACAGAATACAAAAGATTTTAGCRCTTGTAGTGTCAGGGTGTTAATAAATCCCCTTCTTTCTTAATCCTCCAGGAAACCCCTAAAGGCAACCACCAATCCTTTGGTTGTGATGATTTGTTAAGAGGAAATTCTTGGCTGTTTTATTCTGGCTGGAACACAACCTGTGGCACCACCAACAGTGCACTGGGGTATTTCGGAGTGCTTTATCCCAATATTCAAACAAAAATCATCAGTATTACATCACTGAATAGTTAAAGCAGCACGTCTGGAAGCTTCCCTCGTGTGACTACAAAATTGATTAGGACATAGAAAATTTAGAAAGTGATATAGTTAGTTAAATGAGGAGTTCTTAAAAATAGACAAACATATCTGTGTCAGGTGGTGTAAAGTTGTAAGAATTGCCACAGGTGAACTGAGAATGTCCCATGGATTTCTATTTTGCTATACCCAGCTAAGGAGGCAGAAAAAAGGGAAAAACAATACATGTGGAAGTAACCCCAGCACGTCACCCCAGGGACAGGGACAGGGACAGGGACAGCCATTGCCACCCAGCCTGTAGAGCCCAGGGCCAGCTCAGCCCTTTCCTGGTTTGCTGGGCAATTATTCCAAACCACTGCACCTGGAAATTTCACCTTTACAGCTCCAAACATCCAATGTGGACTCTCCTGTATGTTCTTCTGACAAACTCAGTGTATAAACCCAAGACACCTTAGAGCCAGTGTGATATTCCAACATGTTTGAATAGGGATCGGAAAAACAGAACTGCAGGGCAGGGAAGGGGCAGTGGAACAAGAATTATTGCCATTTCTGGAGCAGTGGGATTCCTTTGGATATGTAAACCAGCGTTGGATCTCACAAAAGTGTTGCAATGCAAAATCCTCTTYCAGTAATTTCTTCTGGGGAAAATAAAGAGTCTACATATACACCTTTGAGGGGAAAAAAAGCCCCCTTCTCCCTCCTATGCCCCCCCCGAAATCACTTTTGGACAAGAAGAATTTTTGAACTGAGTTCTGCATAAACTCAAGGTCTCTGTGATTGGGGCTCCAGCAGTTGTCACTGTGGTACTTCCCTTTTACCCACATTTTGGGTGTGATCTTCTAGGAACTGGAGACATTTATGGAGCAACTTTTAACCTACTGCACCCCAAAGAGGAGAAAAATTCTGATTTATAGATAGACAGACAGACAGATGATAGATATTTCAATCCTACAGCAGAAACAGCTGCATATTGTGTATGAAAGTGGTTTCRTTTTGGTAAAAGGACAGATTTTTATATATAGGAGTTTGTTTGAATATAAGGCCTTTCAAAATGATGTACATCCATATTCTGTGTCCATAGCTCTGCTACATTTCATACTGCATGCTCTGACTGATGTGGTATTTCAGAAAAACACCTTTGGGATGCTTTTTATCCATTTCCGTCAATATTTAGGATGCCATCCTCAGCCCAATCCCATAACAGCCATACACTTTTCTTTAGATCCCTCTCCTTGTGCCATTTTTTCCTTGTCCCTACAAGAGCAAGAACATCTAACAACAGCTTGACTGAAGTGTCAGACATTACAGAGACAGGTAGAAATAAGTGCTCCAAAATTACTCCTTATATTTTAGGTAATTAAATGAAAGGACTAAACTGAGACAATAAAGTACAAGAGAAATAAAAGAGCTTCATGAGGCATTATCATAATTTTTCAGCAATTTACACATGGCTTTTCCTGTCAACATAGTTTTTTAAGTCTCATTTCAAGGTTTTTGTAGCAAAGCTGATTCTGATTATAAACTTGTGAGACAGGAACAAAACTCCTGATTTCTTGAGAGGAAGACTGCTAAGAAGTGATGGAGATCCCATTTCTATTCAGAGATCTTTGGTGTCGTCTGTAAACTAAGCCTGAAGTGAACTGGAGGCACAACTGAAACACAAATTCTTCTTCAAGATGCCTCTATATATATATTTATACGTTTAAAACAAGAGTGCACATAAGGAATTATGATTTATTGTTCTTATTTCCAGCAATATCTTAAATATTTTCCTATGTAAGTATTTTCACTATCTACTTGCTGATACTTAACAGATACTAGGGGGAAAGATCTTATTTGTTCATCAGTTTTTACCTTCTCCCTTACATCCTATTTCTTAGGAAAATAAAATTAATCTGGGAGTCAGCTCCAATTTGCTTTCCTTTTTGAAGGAGTAGTAAAGTTGATTAGTTGAGTAAAATTGCCTGTCTTCCAACACTTGCACTGTGAAAAGTAGCTTAAGGAGCATAATCTCACCACTTGTATAAGTACATAAAATATAAAAGACTGTAATACAGAATATATTATTTAATAATACCAGCTTGTAACAATGAGAGTAATTCTTCACTCAGCAGTTTTCCTTCTGGCTTAGAAATAACTCAGAGTCTAAAAAGATATTACTGTTAGGGAACATATGAATTTCAGTGGACAAAAAGCAAGGATTGGGTTTATCCAGATTCCATCCATATCCGTGCCTTGGAATGGCCCCTGAGCGACTGCTCAGTTCCTTGGGTCTTCTCTCCCAATTCTCTCACATTTCATTGCTTTTGTCACTGTGGTGGGGTAAAACCAATCTCATGGCAGTGAATTTCCCCAGTATAAGGAAATGGACCCTTAGGAAAAGCAGTTCATCGTGATCATAAAAATCTCTAACACACAAGCTGATGGTACAGTTTATTTACAGGTATTAATTAGTGTAGCTAATACCAGAAGGAAATCCCCCAGGTTTGGGAAAGATGCAGTTAATGCCTAACTCTCTACCCTTATTGCATATAAACACTTCTGTGTTGTACAATCCCTGACACTTTTCTCCTGACTGTATAAACACAAATATATCAGATGACAAAATAAGTATGTTCTGTCTTTTACCCAGGTAAATGACTTTCTGTTGATGTAGAAATGGTTGGGAGAGGTTCATTATTATTCAGGAAAGAATGAGTAAATATAATCTCAAAACATTTCTAATCATGAGTGCCCAAGGGCCCAGCACTGCCCTCCTGTAACTCACATTCATTTCCTTTCCCTTCAGTTACCTGAGACAACCTCCAGCTGCAAAGTGGGGATAAAAAATCACATTTTATCAAAGCTGAGTTACAACACGAGTCCCATAGCAAAGCTACATCCTCCTACTGAAATATTAGAGCAAAGTCTTTTGCAAAAGTCTGTATTTTTAGCACAGAACGAATCTGAGGCACTGGGAATTACGGGCGCTGGAATATGAAGTCCATGCATATGTATTCCATATATGCAAATCCCTCATAAGGAAGCAATAACTGCCTGACAGATAAAATGACATTATTGCACTGAACAAGCAGAGGCTGTTCTCGTTCACACAGAGCAGCCAAGCCAGGCATGGAATACTTGAAACCATGGCCTGAAAAGAAGTGCAGACTCGGAGGAATCCGGAGTCCCAACCGCCCCACGAACCACGAGCGGGGAGAGGGACACGGCCAGGCCCAGGAATGCTCCATCAGGAAGTGCTTGTGGTTAAAAACAGAAGCAACCACATGAATCAGAGGTTTGAGGAGACAGCTAGACGACACTGATTGCAAAAAAATATTAATGCACAGAAAAAAAAAAAAGAGAAAACCGAGAAGGATTAAAAGGCCCCAAAAGGTCTCTGTGTGTTTGGAGCTGGTTTCAGGAGAATAGAAAAGTAAAACCCAAGTAACTAAAAATTTAGACATCCTGTAACAATAAAACTTTCTTACCACTAAAAAAAAGAGAAAACCTGAATTTGTCCTCCTTTGCCATYTGGAAGTTTTCTCTTAAACAAACAAATGACTGAAATACACACAACACAAAAATACTTTTCATTTTCTTCTACACACCCAGTCAAAGATCTCTTCATGACAAAGCCCAGAACGTTACACTTCCAGCCTTGCACAAATCCACGGAGACCCCTGGAGCTACCAGGGATCATCTGTAATGCTTCTCTTGTATGCTAACAAGTAGAATTTAATAAAAGTACGAAAATGCACAATGTTTCAACATTAAACACAAGGGGGAAAGTAGATTTAATGATCCTACAACTGTTTGCACTGAGTAGGCAGGAAAAGATTTTCTGCATATAAACCATATTATGGTACTGGGAAAATAATGTTGTTTTCTCAGCCCTTACCTTCAGAATTGAAAGGACTCTTTAATGAGAAAACTTCTTTTTTTGGGGGAAGTAATGATGCAAAGAAGAGCATCACAAACCAACAGAATTCCAATCTGTCCCTGCCAGCAGTGTAGCACACCCAATCCACAGCCCTTTTCCCCTGGAATGAGATGAGCCCTGCAGACACACAGTTGATCTGGGGGACTGCTCACGTCTGCAGATGGTTACAGAGATGCTGCCACTCACCATGTGAAATGAGGAATTTGCTGGTCATATTTAAAAGAACCTTTTCCTTCCAATAAGCCTAGAAAKCTCCTCAAAAAGAGCTTAAATGGCTTGGGAGGAGGGAGTTTTGTGCCAAGAGATAGAGGACTTGAGCCTGGAAGCTGCAGGAGCTGCATCATGTTGGTTATTCCAGCTATTTTGCTCTGCTAATTAGTGAGGAAACGAGAATTGCCCAGGATTAGGGGAGACTGACCTCTGCCTGGCTGGGTTTCAATCTGGGTTTCCTCTTCCTTTTCTTTGGCCATGATAAAAATGAGATCAATCTATCAATGAAATGGGTTTTTTTTGTGGGGGGAACATGATTTTGATGTCACAAAACTTTCCCCTGCTCCAGCCTTTGCCAGTGTCTCTCCCCAGGCACAGACTGTTCTAACACAGGAGCTGTAGCAGTGGCCATCCAGAATGSAGCAAAAATGGGACTTTCACTAATTTTGGGGAGTAGAAGTCCCCAGAGGAATTTTGGCCAAGTACCATATCCTTAGAACCCTGTTATTCACTGTGCCAAGCAGTGCTGGTAAATTTTAAACATCATATACAAGAGAGATGCCTCTAACAAAGAGAGGGGAAAATAATCCATTTCTTCTTTCACAAAATCTTCTACTTGCCTTGATAAAAGAACAGGAAATAAATTAAATACCTCAAAACAGGGAGCAATTGATTTCTCCAGGTGAACACAATGAATGTCGTGTTCTGTTAAGCCTCAGAAAAGGGAAAGCAAGACCATTCTCCTGATTTCATACATAAAATCAATCAGAGTGTTACTGCAAGTCTATTTAATTGATCAACAATTCTGTCATCAACAGAAGTGTCCCCTTTCCTCTGCTCACTGATTATAATGATGGGTATTTTGTAAAATTTTGTGGGATTCAAGTCTTTCAGAGATTTTGATGGACAGTTTTTGTCAAAACTGAGTGGTAACATCAATCAGGTTTCCAGATGCATGGGAATTCAGATTTACACCACAGGCAGCTCACCTCCCTTCGTTTTCAGGAGCTAAGCTGGTGTTCTTACGGTGAAAGCCTTAAAATCTCCTTCTAGCTAAAGTGCCAAAACAATGCTAAAATCTGTCAATACAATTTTCACTTTTGCTTGCAAAATTAGGTGTCTGCTTATTTGCATTTCAATCTCTCTCTGTCTATTCCAGTGATCCGAGCAAAAATCTCCAGTGAAAAGGTGGTTCCTGCCAGTGACGATCCTCTCGACACCCACAAAATGATCCGGTATGAAATCAAACAAATAAAGGTACATGGAATCACTCAGCTTTTTTGAAGTTCAATGCTCATAACCTCTGTCTGTGACTGGTTTAGCCCCAAAATGCTGGAAGCTGGAAAAGGCTCCAGCTGCCTCCACAGTTAGACCCAGCCTGCACAGAATAAATCAAAGGAGGGAGGAAAAAAAAAGAAAATAGAAAAGAAAGCTGTTCTGACATGCAGGAGGTGTTTGCTAAATAATGATATTTTGATGAAAAGTTTTGTTCTGTTATTCATAATTGCTTTATTAAGGCTGCAAAAAATGTGCTTCGGTCTGTGAGTGGGGTCCAGCACATTTGGTTTTGGAGGGTTCCTGGTCACCTGTGCTGTGGTGCTGTGGCAGCTCTGGGTGATCCAAACTTTACAGAGGGGAGCATTTCCAGCTGAGAGAGGAAATTTGGACAAATCCCTTTGTCCATCATGAGCAGGGATATTTGCAGGGACAGGAGTCCTCCCCTCATATTCACCTGGACAGAAATCCATTTGTATGAGTGTTGCTGGGGAAGCAAACGCCAAGGGGGAGACACAGATTCAGAACCTCACAGGATTTTTCCACTATTTGCTCAGCTCCAATAAGGAGATAAATTCATTCATGCACTTTAGGAAGACATATCTTGATCCCATTCAAGTCACTGTCAAACTCTCACTGGTGTTAAAGTGATCATGATTTACCTGTTTCTGGAATACACCAAAAGCAGGTAATCTCTCTAAATTCAAATGTGTGAGAGTGCACTGGTGGRGTGGTTTGGTTGGTTGGTTTGTTTTCCAGCTGGTTTCATCTCTCATTTTTCACTGAATAATATTTTATAATTGCACTTTTATATTTACTGGGAACACCTAAAAAGATTGTTATGAATGGCCACATGCTTTCACAAGAAAATTCTGTTATTCACTCTGTATCTGCTGATAGAATCCCCTCACAGGAGTTTAACTAAGAAAAATCCATGCTTAACAAGAATATCTCAAACTATTCACAATGATGCTTATCACACGGGATTTCTGTTAAGGTTTTATAGCAATTTCAACAAGCCAGTCTTTACCTTGCTGAAACAAACCCCAAAGCTCTTCACCATCTGCCACTTTCTGTCTTCTTAAATATTAAGGATATATTCAACTGTTTCTTTACAGAAATGAGCACCTCAATACCAGAGAATTCCCTTTCCTCCCATAAGCACTTCAATGTTCTGTAACACTTCAGTAACTTCATAGAAATGCAAATCATCTTATACTTCAGCACAGAAAAGAAGAATGAGAAGTCTAATCTGAGTGATTATTTTCAGTCTATAACCCCATACTTCAGTACCAGCACACTGAAATCTTTGAAACACATTTTGTACCAAAGGTGCTTTGGAGTTTCTCTCTAATTTTCACAAGTCAGGCCTGTTCAAAACTCAGGCAGCAGTAAGAGATGTTTATTTAATTCCACTCMGGTTCAGAGAGCAAGTCAGCCAGGCCTGGATAAAGCAGAGGTCTGGTTTTTGATAAAAAGTCATCACACACGAGCTTAGACCAACACAGAAGGGTTGGGATAGCCTCCACCCCTCAAATTCCTCCTCTGACCAGAGAGGGTTCAGAGGAGGCAGGACCAAGCCTTGCCCTGCCTCGGGACCCAGCTCCCTGCTCCAGGCACTGACCCACCCACGGGAAGGATTTGGGCTGGAGAACAGGAGCTCTGTGACCTGCCCATCCTCTGTGGGGTCACCTGTGCACTCAGGGTGGCACCAAATAAACACATCAAGGGTTTATTTTGATAGATCCCACTGGAGTGCCAGAGAGGGAGGTGACCTGTGGCATCCCAAGCACAGCACTGATGGGTGCACACAGGTAAAACTGAATCAGGACTGAGCACACTGAACAATTGCTCAGCTTCCTGAAAAACTGAGCACCAGAGCAACAGCTCGATCCCACCGTGTCCTGCCTCAGGTGCCACATGAAAAGAAAGGGTAGAATATTCTYTGCTCACAATTCCAACCCTCTCTCAAGTGCTATTGATGATTTCTCCTGGTGCCCTGCAGTTCTGAAGGGTCCTTTGGATGTCCAGCACCGCTGACCACAGGGCTCTGGATAATCCCGTGCAGGAGCATGCACAGGATGGGGGGACAGGCCAAGAATTTGCTTTATATAACACAGGAAGGAAGAACAGACTCTCTAATCATCTCTCTTGAGCTATAAAATCCATGGAGATTAAACACAGTATCACCTCAGGATGAGTTTTGGGAGTGCTTTTTAGGCCACTCACACATTCACACGTCCCTCCTCAATTCTCCTCTCTTGGAACAGGAACACAGAACCTGGGGAGGTTCTATTTTACTGTAGCATTCAGCACAATGCTGCTGTTCCTCTGCTCTGTTGCTCTCAGGGTTGTTGACCTGTACCATGAGAGTGGATGGCTTAAATTCTTTTTCTCTTATTTTAAATCCAGTGCATTAGGCTTAGCATTAAAACGTTGCTATTCTAGACAGAAATATTAAATATTATTTTGATATTCATTTCCAGAAATAAAAAGATAATAACAATGGGGTTTATTCATTTTACAGAGATGGGTTGGCTTGTCAAAAAGCCATAAATATTTTCAATTACTGTTCTTTTCTTGCAATATTTACAGTGTTATATTAAAGAGAGAAGATAATATGTGATTTATATGCAATTGAATCTCTGTCTTCATAATATTTTTTAACTGACTTGGTCATTGCACTTGTTCTAAACTCTTARAGCAGCAGCTGTGTGCTGGTCTTGGTTACACCCTCAGGAGGACAGGGGCAGTGCCAATACAGACTTTAGCAGCAGGTTCACACCTCTCTATCCCCCAATTCCTCACCCTATTTTCCTCCTTCAAGARAGTCCCACGAGGAGCTCAAGTTTATGTGGACTATGCCACAATGGAGACCCAAATCCCACCACCTCATCCCTTTACAGAGAAACATCCATGCTTTTAGGAGATGAGAGAATATGACTGAGAAGATTAAACACGATTTACTGAGCTAAGCACAAGATTATAATCTTTAGAAATGCTTTAACAATTATATAGGTCAAAGCACGACATAAGTCAGACTGTAATTTCAAAAAAAACCCCAACCAAGCAACCAAAAACCAAAAGAAACACCAAACTCATTTAAATATTAACTAAACCTCCATTATACATTGCTGTGGATATTTACGTTTGGGTTTTTTTATAGCTAAATCAAGTCGTGTTGTGTGCATAAAGCCTCTGAAGTTACTTCAGATCAGGGGCTGAGATATGCCCAGAAAAGCTGCTCCTGAAGCCCAGGAGAAGGTTCCTGAACGTGGAGAGGGCTGGAGGCAGAGGACCCTTGCAGAGCTCACGTGCTTGCCCTGCACCAGACACRTTTTCCTCCTCGCTGTAGAGGCTTTCTGTGCTTCCCAGTGCTGCTCTGCACAGGGCGCCACTTTGATTTGCTTTCTGCTCCGCTTGGCTCTGTTTGTTTTTCCTACAAAGCATTTCAAATCCCATCTAATATTTTTGGATCCGCAGCGCGGTGACAACAACTTTGGCTTTTTTTCCCCCTCCATAAATAAGGCTTCGGCAAAACCAACGCATTACAGCGTATTTTCTAGTGCCCTGTACTCTCTAAATCTCCTGAGAGGCCTTGAGCAACACAAACACATTTTCCAGTGACACCAGCTGCAACTGGGAGAGCTGCCCCGGGGAGCTGAGAGCCCCTGCCATTGTCCACAGCTGTCAGCACGTGGCATGAAGTCACCGCGGCTGCTGATGTCACCCGAGGTGATGACAGCATCCTAYGGCCCCTTCTCGCCGCCTCTGGACACAGCTCAGCTTGTTTGGATCCTTTCATGKCTCATTCCAGGTTTCTTTGTGGAGCTGAAAGTGCTGGTTAAGGGGCAGCGGGGCTGAGAAGTGCTTTGATCCCRAATCTCGCCGTTTTGGTGCTGCAGGGTGTAAATTCTGAGAGCTGGATCCTGTTTTCCAGCTGTTATTTGAGAAGGTCCCACTGGTCAGAATTTTGGMTATGGAAAACCGCTTGGCTTTGGTGACCAAGTATGAGAGCAATGCTCAGAAGATGCTCAGTTCCTCAGCGTGTTTCATGTCCCTGGAGATCCCCACAACTACACTTTTTCCCATATTAATACACTGAGAAATACTTGCATCTCGGTTGTCTTTGCATTGCTCCTTAAATGGAAAATGCCAGTAGAATATAAATTGAAGAGAGAGTTTTAGCTATCCATTAAAAACGCTGAAAAAGCAAATTTTGAAACCTATAATTTAAAAAAATGAAGACTTACCTAATTTCCTTCTGAAACTACTGGATGTGTTTCATTAAATGTAGAGAAAGGGTCCAATTGTTGCTGTTTTCTCATATTAATTCAGACTTTGGAGCCTTCTTTAAAGACACTCACGCTGTATCTCTTCCAGCTCTTGTTTGCAACTGTTTTTTCATGCTTGTTTTCCACTACTGACTTTCTGTTTCTGATCATTTTCAGATGTTTAAAGGCTTTGAAAAGCTCAAGGATGTTCAGTATGTCTACACTCCTTTTGATTCATCACTCTGTGGAGTGAAACTAGAAGCCAACAACAAAAAACAGTACCTTCTAACAGGTAAAATGGAACAAAACCAATGTTCCTGTAAATCCAGAAGTAATCCTGTAAATCTAGCTGCTTAGACTGAATTTGCTAAAATATGCCAGCCCTTGTTAAAAAGGAATGTATTTATGTACTAAATACAAACACTGTGAGATGTACAAATTGKGTTAAGCTGTAGTTGTAGTGTCACCTTACATGTTTTCCATCCTTTATCCAACAATTTTAGAGCAGTTCCAAAGGATGTCAAGGTCAATAACAATGTAGTTAGTAAATAGAAAGAACTTTGCCATTATTATTTGATTAAAACCATCAGTACTGATTTTCCCAGGAACGCAAACAATGCATGATGAGACAACGTGTGCCTGYGTGTCTGCAGAGCTGGGGTTCCAAGTACCTACAGATTTTTCCATAGTCCTAAAATCCAGTTTAACATAACRCTGCATTTGCATCCATCCCCTGCTGGCAGATTATCAGCATCTTTGGCAAAATACAACTCTTAAATCTTTTACATTTGCGCAGCATGCAATCAGAATATTCTCTCCGTTATAATCCAGTTCCACTTCCGTTTCAGTATTTAGCAAACAGTTTTAATGGCTCGCCCTGCCTTTTGTGTTTCCCGCGCTGCAGGGCAAATTCTGAGCGACGGCAAAGTGCTCATCCACTTGTGCAACTACATCGAGCCGTGGGACGACTTGTCCTTGTCTCAGAAGAAGAGCCTGAACCAGAGATACCAGATGGGCTGTGGCTGCAAGGTGAGTGCAGGACGCTGCCTGTTCTCTCGTACGGATTTGAGAATAAATGATAAATGCCAGTTTAAAGAAAGCTGCGAGGCGCTGAACGAGCCTTTCCCCCGCAGATCACCACRTGCTACATGGTGCCCTGCTCCATCAGCGCCCCCAACGAGTGCCTGTGGACGGACTGGCTGATCGAGAGGAAGCTCTACGGGCACCAGGCCAAGCACTACGCCTGCATCAGGAGGAGCGACGGCACCTGCAGCTGGTACCGGGGGGGGCCTCCCCCCGAGAAGGACTTCGTCGACATCAGCGAGCCTTAGAGGGCTCCTGAAGCAGCCTCGGGGGCTCCTTCCGCCCGGCCCCGCCCGCTCTCAGCTTCGAAGCGCCGCGGCGTCGCTCCCGGCCGCGCCGCAGCTGTCCCGTGAGGCGCGGCTCTGCGGGACGGGCGCTCCCGCGGCACCAGGGACCAACCTGCCGGGGGCACCTGCTCTGCTCTGCTCTGCACACAGGGCTGGCGAGGCTCCCCCGCGTCCTCCAAGGCGTAACAGGTTCCCTTTTGCCAGTATGAATGTACAGGAAYAAAAGAATTGCCAGAATTTTGCCCCCTGTTTGATAACCTACAGGTTAAGAGCTCCCCGTGTTTTATTCCGAATCTTTCCAATGAACTACGGAATGTTTTATAGAACTATTTTTTTTTTTTTTTCTGTATGAAAGTCTTGGATACAAAAGAATTATTGTACAGTGTATATGTAAAGTATTATAACAATGTGCTATTAAAAAAAAGATTCACAAATATTTCCTTATCTGTTGAAACAAGTTGTGATTAAAACAATCTGTGCTCCACGTTTCGTATGTTCCTTATGTCACAGCTTCCTTCATCTACAGAGTTGTAACCTTCAATGATAACCAAGTCAAGAAACAGYCTTGATAATCAAACCTCCCTTCCCAAGGCAGCATTCCTATGGACTAGCCACACCTTGCTGAAGGAAAAGCCAGATGTTGAATGCTTCAGCATTCCAGGGAAGCAGCACGAATGGGGACAGGCTCAAAGCGCTCCTGATCCCAGAGCCCATGTCCATCCCCACGGCAGGGCAGCCCTCGGTAACACCTCCCTAAACACACGACCAGGTCACTGCACCCCAGCACTGTTGGAAGCCTTGGCTTTAGAAACCCTTGAGAAAGTATCTGCAGCAGATATTGGATAACTCACACTGCAATGATTCCTGGAAGCTCTCGGATATTTGACCATATTTAATATGATTTAATTGTTTTTCACTCATGAGTACCCATCATGCTCYGTCATGGTGAATTTGGCTCCTAGAGGAGTGTTACAACACATTKTGCCTGTTACTTTTTTAGTGTCTGAACTTTTCTGAATTGATTACTGAGTAACTAATCTCACACCCACGTATTTGAGTTTACAAAGGAACTCAATTCACAGTGGTGAARCTTTGGGAAGTGTTTCAGTAAATGCCAAAGTTCAGACAGTTGTCCARCTGCTTGTGTCCCAGAAACTGGAGGGGAACCCTCAGGCAGGATGGGAATCTCCAGTAGCCACCTTTGCCGACATTTTACTCTCCAGTTTTCTCCACTGGATTTCCTTCCCAGGCAGAGATTTAGTTCTGCTCTCCTTTGGTGGCATCAGGTCTGTTTAAAGATTTTTAGATGTTTAAACAAACATTTTCCAGGTTCCCGCCAGCCCCAGGGGTCACTTCCAGCCCGGGGCTCAGTCAGAGTCAGCACTCTACTGTCCATTGGCTCAAGGGGGTTCCAAATTGTGCCTTCAGTCTGTTTGCTGGAGAATCCTGATCAAACCATTGGGATCTGAACTTGCAAATAACATTTGCACATCCCTGATTCCAGTCAACTCCATGAGTAGCAGCTTGGACACGAAATTCAGCATGTCTCATGTCCCTTATGACACACCAGGATATGATGCATTGGATAGATAACTTAYACAGGAAAGAAACTCCACTGCAGAAATTTTTTTTTCTGGCATATTTTCACATTTCTAATGTTGGACAATTGCATGAATCCATATTTAAAAGACAGGTTTGGAAACACTGTTCTGAGAATAAATATTTACTTTTTCTGTGATTAAACCTATACATTCCCAATGAAATGCAAAAGGTGCAAGGCCAACAGGAAAGCATGTCATTATTCCTCTGAGGAATATCTGTCCCATAATATAYGAAAGTCAATGTTTCAATTCATTTACTATAAATCAGTCTGGCTCTTTTAATTTACAACCCCTAAATTAAAACACYGTATATATGTGCTGCCAAATGTTGTTTTCTGCTTTACTAAAGACAAACCAAAAATCMCCTCACACTAATCATTTGGACCATAGACTTATTACGGCTACTTACATAAATGAAATAAAAACTCTACATTTCTTCCAAAAAAAAATTGATATTGCAGTGACAATATTGGCAGAGCTATTTACCGACAGTGCTGTGCATTTATATTACTAATTTACAGAAAGACTTCAAGCCAGGCCTTACTTCTTCATGTCAAAGCAAACCAATTCCTAGAGAAGCCCATGAGAGCTTAATAACCACAAAGTCTGACTCAAGCATGAGGCTGGTTAATAAATATTCAATGGTTAGTATTCAATGGTTAATATTCAATACATGTCCTGTAGCATTTGTCTCCAAAGCCATTTTGATGTGAGGGTGCCTTTTGAGTAACACCCTGCAGCAAACAGATATTTTCTGCTTTTTAGCTCAACATAGTTGTGTTCCTATTTCAGTTTTACAGTAACTGTACCTTAACCTGAACTCAGCCAGCACAGATTGCCTTCTTTGTGCACCTTGTACAAATAAATGATTTCTTTTATATTTATGGACAGACTTTAATACAAATTCTGTGCCRTAATTAGTTTTAAAAACATTTCATATTTGTCCTGCCATAAAATATCCCACATGAGGTGTTTCACATTAATGTCTCTCTACTCTGATTTCTGGCTAAGCATAAATCTGGCCAAACTTCCCTCAATGGACGGCACAAAGATTTTTTTCCCCCTCATATCAATAAATGTGGCAAGAAAAGCTTTACAAAAACTCCTCTCAGAGTTTTTRTTTTCCCTGAGGAAGATTCTGGAAAGGCTTGACTACAACGTGGCACTCTGAATACATTATTTTCCTATCAAGATTTTTACTGTAGTGGCATTGATATATTATCAGCAGCAGATTATTTTTACAACACTTTCTTTTTACTTCTTGAAGCTGTGTATGTGTTATATGAGAGGGCAGAGCAGAAATACAGCCTGGCACAACGTTTGATTTGAGTTTGCAAATGACTCACATGACTTTTGATAAGAGTAGGGAAAAGAAGAGAGAAGGGAGATTGTACAGGTGAACAGGGGAAAAAACAGMACTTGGAATATTGCTGGTGTTTTCTCAATGCTCCAGTGAAGTTTTAATTAAATTGTTCAACAATTATGTTGGAAAAGCCGTGKTGTTTTTGCCACGGCAGAGAACACATGAGGTGGGAATGGAGTGAAATAAAGGGACTAATTCCTGAGGGAAAGGCTGCAGATATGACTCAACCAGCAGTGAGTTCCAAAGCCTCACAGCGTTTTGTGTAATCAGTCTGGGATGAATGTTTCTGTTTCAAAAAGTGTTTCATTAAAGCAGCTCCATTTCTACACAAAAGAATGGCATCTTTGTTTATTTACCTTTTATTGCCTAAAGCCTCGGCACAAGTGAGCAGCAGAGGATGAAAGGAGCACCTCTGGCACGCTCGGCTGAGCCCTCAGTTCCCAGAGATTTGGGGCTTTCTCCCACTCCCCACGTCCCCCCGAGCTGGTTTGCACTGGAGGGGGGGACAGCTCCAGGTTCCCATTGGGAGAATAAGAAGGGAAGGAGCAAAAGCAATAGGAAGTACAAAAAAATATTTCAAACYGTAATTGCCAAATTCTGCATAAGCAAATGAGGCCAGCTGCTAATAAAGTGTTTAAAACCCGAAGCAGAACAACACGGTGTGATTTCAGTTCAGCAGCAGATCATCTTACAAGCCACTCCAGAAATCCGAACAAAATGTTATCTTGTACCACACTGCCTGATTATTTCCCAAGCCACAAAGTTCCAAATACTTTCTTCAGGAGGAATAAAACCAAACAAATGAGCATCACCACAGCCAGTTATTGCAGCACTTCCAAGTGGCAATGCAATACCCAAATGTGTTCATTTTCTCTAGATTAACATTCATTACATAAAAGTATGTAAAAAAAATTATTTGGCTGTGGAGAACAACGCTCAAAAGTTCAAGAGAAAGACAACTTATTAGTTCAGAATTTAATGGGCAATGAAGGCAGGGAAAACCACTTACATAGCTGCTGTACTCCTCAGCAAAATATGCCATATCAACATAAGTCTAGCACATTAATTCTTGCCCCAAAATTATAGGTTTTGTTCTTTGTTTCTATGCACCCAAAAGATCTGCTTTTCCAATAAAATCATAGCCAATCTCCAGCTGGAAGGAACCCATAAAGGTCATTGTGTCCCACTTCCCGCTCCTCACCCCTGCCCAAAGCTAAACCATCCCTCTAAGAGCATTATCCAGATGCTCCTTGAACTCTGACAGGCTCACGTGTCATATATGTTATTTTTATGTCTATAAAGGATGGGGATCCATGTTAGCTCAGGCACATGAAGATCACAAGTCACAACCCCCCTGGTTTTGGGCGAGTTCAAAGCTCTGCAGTGCCCAGCTCACAGCCTTGTGCATCACCTCCAAAGATAACAAACACTTTGAACACACCATAAAGGACTGGGGGCAAAACAAACCATGAAAGTGATTCTTGCAGTCTAATGGTTCTTCAGTGTCTTTGTAGGCATTTAATCTCTTTGAGATCTGAAGTTGCGTAGCTGAAAAATGACCCCTTCCCATCCAAGCAGCCTCAGCTCACTATCATAATGCTTTCAAGTGGTCACCCAGCCTCACTCCCCAGCTGCCAAAATGGCTTTTGGAATAGACAATAAATGGGGAAAAGGAATTGTGTGCCACAGTCCCTGTTTTACATGGAAAGAGAGAATATTTAATATTGCTATTTGCACCTACCATTTCCTTGTGATTTGGGTAGAAGGTTTGCTCGATTAAAGGGAACTTCTCTGGGCCCAAAGTTTTGTAGACAGACACCAGCTGGGCAAACTGCAAAACAAAGCAGAACAAGACAGAAAGCTTAGGAGAGAAACCACATTGTGCCCACATGATCTCATACTGTCATTTTGCTTCTTGTCCTGGGTGTTTCGTAAACTTGACAGATCCACTGGCACACCCCACACAGCCTCTCTCCTCCTCCTCACACACCTTTTTAATCCATGCAGGCAGTGACTTTATGTAGAGAACAAGAGTGAAGCCCTCCCAGGTACAGAAAAATACATACATGGCAATACTGGATTTCAGATATCTCATTGTCTATATGTTTTAAGATGATTTTATGATAATAAAATCATAATAACTTCACCTTTTCTACCATCTTAAATCTAAAGACCAGGCATTAATGTAGTGTCTGGCACCTCCTGACATTGAAATGATTTTGCAGTGATAGCAAAGAGATAAAAGCAACTGTGTCACGTGAACAGGTGAGGTGAAGAAGCAACAGGAGAAGTTTCAGCTGCCAGGCTGCAGCCATGTGCCATTTCCACAGGGCCATCCTTCCACCACCACCAAAGACAGGGATAATTCAAACTGCTCCACGGTATGCCATTTCYATTAATGTTTGTCATTTAATACTCTAATCTAATATTCCATTCATGTTTCTGTGACACATCCTGCCTACCTGTACTCTGGTCTGCACAGAGCAACATCGACACACAAAAAGACAGAAATCTCTATGAAATAGAAATGTATTTTGGGGCTGTTCTTTCTCTTTACTGAGCAGATCAAGCCTTCTCTGGTAACAGTTGGAAAACTAAATCACTCCTGAGCCCGGGCTGAGGTTTCCAGGGAGCAGGAGGGCTTTGGCAGCCAGCAGCCTGCTGTTGTTCCAGGGCTCCAAAGCCCTGGCTCGGCCGTGCCTGTGATGTGTTCCRTTGTCACGATGCCAACATGGGACATAAACAACTCAGCACAACAGCCTGAATAGTGGGATTTGCTGGTTGCAAACAGCACAAAAAGCACAGAACAATAGAACTCTGTCCATAATGCAGATAAAATACCTACTCTGAGAAGAGGCTCAGGGGGCAGGGAGAGCAAAAACTGTTTAAAGGGGAAAAAAAACCCCATGAAAGCTTTGCTTGCATTTCCAGCTGGCAGAGGGGGCTTGTTTAATTTAGTGGTGTTTACTTAGGTTTGGTAAAATACATCTTTAAACGTGGAAGTCCAGTGGAAAATACCTTAATGATGAGTAGTCTTCACCAAAAGCCCAAGAAATTGTAGTTGGATTGTGTGCTCTGCAAATCAGGCCTCAAGGAAAGGAAATATTATCACAGCTAGCAAAATAAGGTGGTTTGTGAGTAGGATTCCTGACAACTTACTCGTTATTTCTGTTCTTATCCAAGAGCCAAATTCCAAATTTCACAAGAAATTACTTACTATTACATACACCATTTTTGCCAAATAATTGTTAGGTTAAAATAAATCTATTTACCTATATTTAAGTAAAAGCCTGGGAAAAAATCATATGATTGTATTTTCTGTGATTCTTTCCTTACTTTCTTTTCCATTTTCACTGTMAGGGAGCGAAAGACCATGAGAAACTGACATTATTCGTAGGGTTGTGGCATTCAGGCAAGAGGTAAGAAAGTTGTAATTCAGATTAATTACTAGCAAATGCTTGTTTACTGAAAATAAAATAGTATCAACCACAGATAACACACAGTTATCACTCCAAGGTATCCTCTAATGMAGTAATTAAGCTTTGAAATAGCAAGTAGGAAAAGTAGGTTTCAATTTGTGAGGCAGAGGAGAGGAACATCACAAATTTCCCATAGTGAGGGGAATGATTTATCCTTTGCCCCTGCTGAGATGCTGCTTCACCTCCAGGTCTACAAATCTGGGAATCTCTTGTCAATCATTTCACCCCCAAAGAGCAACTTGATAAATTCAACCCCAATTCACGCAAAATTTTGCCATTCTAATTGTACATCCATAAACTGCTATAAATATTTGTTATTTTCCATGATTCCTACTGGGCTATTTATAAAGAAGAATTTCATTTGTGTTTTAAAGAGCCTTTATCAATTTTTAAGTGTGACCTGGAATTTTTTATATTTTTCTGTTGAGCAGCTGGAGCAAATGGACACCAGTCCTGGGCAAGAGAATCATCTTTTTAGAYGATTCAAATTACTGAATTGTCTAATCCAAAGCCAAATGTTTACAGACATGGGATGTTCATGAAATAGAAAATACTAACAGAGCCACTGAAGTATTTCATATGGATATCAAAAACCAAAGGAGATGTTAATAATCATCTAAAAATCCCTCAACTCACAGAGCTTATTATTTCAGCAGAAGTTTTTTAACATCTTAAGAAAAAAAACAGGGAAGTGGAAAAAAGTTCTTGCTTTACCTAGCTGAATTTACCTCTCATTTTGCATCTTATTTTCTGCTCAAAGAGGGATACCCTCAGGTACATGTATTTAGAGTTTTCAGATTGTTATTTTAAAAGGAAAATGGTTGGATTTTGTAACATCCATTGTAATGCCAGCTCTTTTCTAGTCAGGATAAAATGCTTCCACATCCAGACCTATAGATTATTCCTCTACAACAGAGCAGGAGAGTGTCAGCTGTGCTTTTTCTCCTCTTCAATAAGRTATAACACGGATAAAGAGAAATATTTAGTCAAAAAGACACTTRTTCCCTTTATTCATATAAAATCTTTCTGGGGTTCCATCACCCTGAAACTGGAACTCTGAATTTGACTGCACAGATCGTGCTGCAAACAAGGAGGAGTTACCAAAAATCCCTTTGCTACCTCCATGAAGAGTTGGATAATTACTTTCCTTATCACTCTAGATGAGTTAAAATGTGCTTAATTACACGTATGTCACCTCTGAGAGGCTCGGATTTGTTCCTGAACAAACCACACAAACCCTTCCCTCCCAGATAATTAGATATGATATTTAAAACTAATTACTCCAGATGGAGCTACCTCCAACTCCGGAAAGCTGCTAATCCCTCTTGCCAGGCTGAAGGATTTCTATCACTGCCCATTCCAGTGGGGAATTTCCTGGCGTGTTGAGTAAGATTTTCGTGCAGGGAACTGCATTCCCTTTGCCTGTTCCCTGTCCTGGCAGTACTCCTGGGCTGTGGATTTTACTGAACCCTTCTTGAACACTTCTTGAATCCCTCTGGCATAAAAAATTGCACTTTTAGCTGAGATTTAACTCATCTTTGGCTGCTCTGAGGTGTGGGCTCACYTTAAGAGTGAAAAAATCCCATGCAATACCAGTTGAACTCTGGATGTCCATTGATAAACTTGCTCSCCACTAAATGCTTTAATGAGTTTGTGGCTGAAATTCCTAAAGTACAATTTCTAAGTTTCTAATGTGATCTCRATATTCACCATGGCTGGGGGCCTCTGCAGAGGGATTTTCCCTTTCAATGGACAAAGGGAAGGTCCCTTTTCCCTACAGTGATCTGCACGGGTCCCCTGGGGGGTCTGCAGTTTATGAGGCTGAAAGATGAGCTGCTCTGCATTATGGGCTGGTTATGGTACAATTCTGTTACAGGGATTTAACAAAGAAAATGACACTTTGACTTTCATCCCCTTCAAATGGCACCAGGAAAGATGTCCTCAAGTCCATTTTGAGGCTGAAATGTCCATTTTGAGGCTGAAATGTCCATTTTTAGGCTGAAACGTCCATTTTCAGGCTGAGGCTCAGAAATGTGGCTGACCATTCCATAAAGGCTTGATTACCTTGTGAGAGTAAGAGACGTTCAAAAGCACAAAGCACAAACATAATAGGGGTGCATGGAGGCCAATAAATTGAGACACAAACATTTCAGATCCCTCAGAGGCAGAAGGGATCAGGCAGTTGTGTGGAAGGGGCTGGAAGGATACATTAGAAACATGCACTCTGTGGGAGTCAACTTTGGCCAAGAATTTTCACTATATCTGCACTTTAAACAGAGTTTCTGCAGTGCCTTCGTTTGGATGGTTGCATTTTCAAACCATGATCACCTGGGAAGCATCTGTGTTACCTCCTCATGCTTTTCATGTGCTTCTCAGTCGAGATTGGCCAACATTTCTCCTCTTACACATTAGCAAACACCAAATACTCTTTCAGAAGGCTGAGTTCAGTTCCTACACCTTGGATTTGCTATTTGATACCTCCTAGGAGAAAGAAGGGGAGCAGACTCTGAGTGCAGCTGACGTCCCCCTGAGCTGACAGACAGCTCAATGCCAGAATTCAAACTTCCAAAATCAATTCAGACCTTTCCACGGCCACTGGAAGATCAAACAGYGCCTACAAATCAGTTTGGGCACACGGACAGAACACAGAGAAGATGGGAACTGACAGAAGAACTCGGCGTTCCTCCAGTGGTTTTCCAACAGGACCCAAAGCCAAAGCCAACACGGCTGGACTCTGAATGCAAGAATTGCTGACRCGGACCCTGCATGGTGAATTTTATAGCACAGAGTTATTCCCTCAGGGCTCTGCAGCCCAGCCTGCACGAGAGCAAGGCGATCCCTGCCTCCCCAGGATGAGATCTGTCCCCTGATCCATTATCCCCTCAAGCCCTGCACTGGGATTAGCAGCACCTCTTCCCTGCCTGGGACTGCAGCTGATATTTCCTCACCCTCTTTACCTCCAGCCCCCTCCTCTTGCTGCACCTACTGAGATGGAGCTGCTCAGCCCGTGTGGGTTGTGCTGACCCTTCCCAGAGGGATTTGGGCTGTCTGCTCCAGCTATCCAGAATTTCCAAGGGCATTTAACTTGGCTCCTGCAGCATGGGAACTGCAATCTGAGAGGCACAGCTCTCCCACTGCTAATCACCGCTGTAATTAACTGCTGGAATATTTTCACATTGGAATTACAGCTGATGAGATACAAACCATTAAGAGCTTCTACAGGATGCAAAAAAAAAAAAGCCTTAAATAAAAACCTCATGCCCTTGGAAGAACTGCATGAACTGGCTTACAAATTACCAGAGTGCATCCATGAGAGGGGAAAAAAAAATTTCTACACCAGTTAGAAAAACAGGATTAAAAAAAATCCCAAACGACCAGAAAAGGGTCACAGCCAGAGACATAAAAACATCTCCTGGCTTGCAGGGTTGGGCAAGAAGGCATCTGGCAAGGAAAGACACCTTGGCTGGTGGAAGAGGCACTGACAAAATGTGTAAACAGTGAGGAAAGCGAGACTTAAGGAAGACATGTGGATTAAAATGAAGGAAAACAGCCTATGAGCTTAAAAGGTACAACACAGATCAAGACATGTTTGGTAGAAGAGAATTAGCAAAAAGGAACACCATGAGGCCTAGATCGAGAGGCCTTCTGGAGCTATTTATTTCAGGAAGAAAAGTTACAGAGGGAAAAAAGAAGTTTATGGAAGTCAGAGGCTCTGGGAAGTCCTTCTTGGGGGCTCTTGTAAGAACGCACTTTATTCCACTGTTACGGGAACATGGAATTCAGTGTTCTACCGAGGAAACATTTGTGCTCTTGTTTATTTTGATGGGATTGGCCATGTGCTTAAGCACCTCTCAAAAGGGTTTGGGGCCCACTGCAACAGAAAGAGATTTTATTGTTTGTGGGGTTTTTTTAGTGATGAGGTCCACTTTCATAAAATCACTGAATTCCATGAAACTTGTAGAGGAAGAAATCAGTGGTGGATTTCCATGGGGGATTCCCATGGTGGATTTCCATGGTGGAATGCCACTCCTCAGACACCACCAGCCAACCCCTGCTGAGCCCAGCACGCGAAGCCAGAGGACTCCTCGGGGTGGCTGATATCCCAACAGGGATTTCACAGCACTCGGAACTGAACCACCCAGCAAAGGCACCTCGGAGAGGAGCTGTGGTACCTACACATCCCATAAATAACCCAGGACAAGAACACTTGGCATCCATTTCAGAGGGAGGATAGAGTGGAACATCAAGGAACGTCAGTGCTGGTGGGAGCTGTGGGGATAACATGGGGAAAATGCACTCGTGGAGAAGGAGAGGGGAAAGGATGGAGTGAGGATTGCCCTGGTGGATTCAGCACAAYGAGAGGGATTTTCCTGGTGACAAATTCCTGTGTCAGGAAGGGGAGTCTCGCCCCCTGATTCTCCTCAGCACTGAGTCACCACGGTCACACATCAAAGGAGCAGATACAAGCTGGATTTTGACTGAAAAAAATGATCTGATCTTCTAAGGTAATTTAATAGGGAATATAACACATAGGCTTCCTTTTTAATTCCATATTAAAATTGCACAAGAAAATCRAACTTAACTTCCATAATCTGGCTTTCAGTTATGGGTATTTGCCTAAAGCAAGCACAAAAGAAGGTTTCTGAGTCTCTGCTGTAGCAGGACCAGCAGATAATACAAAAGATATGAACCACAGTCCTGTTGTTAAGATTAATTTACAGCCTTTATTTGAATACAGTTTCTTTCATTAGAAGGTAAGAAGCAGTTAAAAGTCTGTTTGAATTTTCTGCCACTAGAAATGTTCAATGCAATGAAAGTCTGTAATGGATGTGAAGAGCTCCCACTGCTGCTTTTTAGTGCAGAGAAGAACAGGGCAAAGTGGCAACAACCCACCACAAAATTCAGGAATGCAGTCAAAAAATCGGAGTCTACTTTTGCATTAAATTATCCTCATGGCAGTAAATGCTGCTCAAAGCAAAATACACACATACTCAGTTTACACATAAAGTACTTTAGAGTGCAAGCAAGGAGTGATAAATATAGAGCTGAGAGAATTACTGGCTGTATGGGACAGAAAACAAATCATCACCACACTGAGATTTATTTATCATTTAAGGATTTCTGCTTTTTTTAAAGGAATTTCAGTGAGCTTACTTATTTTAGGAAAGCAAAATCAGTAAGCAAGATGAGAATATTCCCTTCCGATTCCAAGACTAGATTAAATTCAAACAGCTCTACAAAGTGGTGCAAAGAGCAGCCACACTACTAGATATAATGCATTTAGATTTCAAGTTATGCATTTAAACTAATAAATATTTATGAATTTTGCTCCAGTTCAATGTTCAAACCTGGTATTAAATTGCCTTGATCAAAAAGCTTAAAATGTTTTCACCTTTCTCCTGACACAGTTTTGTGAATTTACTTTCAGCCCTCGCACTACAAATCCATCAACATGTTTTGCTTTAAGTGGCAGACTGGGCAAAGAGGCCAAAATCTTCACTGGCTGACAGAGAACTGAACTGCAGGTTTTTTATTCTAAAGAAAGTTCTGCTTGGAGGAGAAGCACCTGTTTGTTTGTTCTCTGSCTGCCCTGTACATACACAGACCTCTGCCTTCGCTTGAAATCTGTAAACCCAACACCCTGAATATGACTAAAGGCCACAAAACTGGCCACTGACGCAAACATTTGCTGTTAGGCACGTGCAATTCCACACAGAGACTGCCACACATCATCCCACGGGGCTGTTCAGGCTCTGGCACCCCTGTCCTGGTGTCCAGGACCTCAGGAAGCAACTCTGCCCTGCTGGGGAGAGCCAGGCAGCTCCTGCTCCAGTCCTGGAGCCAGAGCAAGGAACTGCTCCTGCTTCAGCAGCTTCCTAGAGCACAAGGGCAGGAAAAGGGCACTGCACACCCCTGGCTGCCCAGTGGCTCTGCCTTTACCTGGCCAGCAGATCAATCTTGCCACAATGGTTGAAACAACAAGAAAGTTCAGTGCTGGCTCCAGGTTTGATCTAATGGAATACATAAAACTGACAAAAATCCATCTCAACATTTCCAACATCATGGTAACAGACATTCAATTGGAGCATCCCTAAATGTGTCCCCTACCTGAGCTGAAACCAGACTGCAGGCAGGCATTCTCCAGCCTTGACCTTTAAGAAGATGCCCCCTGGCATGTAAAAGAGAGCAATAACCAGCCAAATTCCATCTCATTGCTCAGCATTATTGTACAAATCTTATTTTTTGTAACGAGCACAAAAATTTCTTATAGTGAAATAAATATTTATAATTTCTTTTTTTAAACTCAACCATGGAGTAGCATTGAAAATCTCCTAGATTTACAGTAAAGAGTTTTTCCAAACACTTCTCTTTTTGCACACATTCATTTTGTTGCTTATTCACTCTCCAGAAGATGCTTGGACACCAAATTGAAGCTCCTCTGTGTGGTAGTGTCTGCCATTAGCATAGCTTCAATAATTTGTGTCAACAGGAAGCTGGAATGAACAGAGCTCATGTCTTTTTTTCTGCTCCTCCCTGCAGAGTCACGACAAATGTCCTGCCAGTGCCCCAATCTGTTGCTCAGGATTATTAAAGTAGAACTGGGAGTGGAAAAAGCACAAGAGACCAACTTGGAGCAGCAACACACGAAGGAGAAAACACGACGGGGAAGAGCACTATAAAACCATCACCCAGCAAGAAAGGGCAGTGAAAACAGACCTTCCAAGAAAGCAAGGTAAAAATAGAGAAATTAAATATTCAATTAGAGTAGAAAGATGAAGGCAGATAAGTAGAAAATCATCTGCAAAAGAAATGCGAAGCAGAACACGGCACACGAAGAAACAGAATTGTGTAAGCTTGGCAAGAGCAGCAAAACAAGGGAAATATCAACAAACTTGCAAAAGAGTCTTTGGCTGTCTGCTCCCAAACTGTAGGAAAAGAAACAAACAACAACTGTGAGATTTACAACTCTCCCAAGTTAGACAAGAGGAAAAGCCATATCCAGCCTTCCCTCGGAACGGCTGCGGATGAGCAAGGAAATAAATTTTGGAATAACAAAGTCTTCTATGGCACTTTTCTTACATTTAAAAGCCTTAACAATTAATTCCTGCAATGAAGCAGAGTCTGACATCTGAAGATGTTTCAGTGCACGATRGGTTCCCATCTGGAGCTCTGTGTGAAAAACACCAGGACCTTTCAGCTCTCTTCACATACTTCAGGTATCTTTGCCTCTGTCTCTGCCAGCTTTGGCCCAGAAATCCCTTTCTCTCTGRTTCCTCTCATTCCCACATCCCTGGAGTGCTGGAGCAGAGTGTCACTGTGCCAGCAGTGCCCTTTGCTTGGGGCCAAGCTGCCCAGCAGCAGCTCCCCATCCCTGCAGTGCCACTGCCCCTCCACAGGCTGGGACAGCTCTGCCCGAGCTCGGCTCGCGTGGGCTTCCCACATCCCGCTGGGATTCCATCCTCTCCGTATTTCCAGCTAGATACAAACCCTTCCACCACCCTGGGAACAGCCAATTAAGGTCTCAGTGCTCACAAATGATGGATGTGCCCCCTCCTTCAGCAGAGTGGATGTGGGATTAAGGTATCGGCAGATCCTTGAGGCCCCCACACCACCCCTGCAGCCTCCCGGGGCACACGCACTCCCAGGGGCACAGATGTGCAGCCAGCTGCAGGGCTTGGGATGCTGTTCCTCTCCAGGAAAGGAACCAGAACTGCACTCATGGAATTGGACTGATTTGGGGAGGGTTTTCTCTCTCTTCAGTCATGTACAGCTGCTCTATACAAGTGCAGCAATTCCGGAGTCTCTGCAGGGCTGAAGTGCTTGTCACTGTCGGAAGGAACCTGGAAGTACCAATCCAGCCCCTGTGATGCATGTAATCAGCACATCACAGTCAGGTTCCACTGAAACAAACCCAAAAGTTGTATTCTATCTCCAGCAGCCATGGACATTGAGCCTTGCAGCCCCTGACAAGTAAATCAGAGTGTGCATGTTTGGTGTGCTCCACCCAACRCCACCTCCCTGCCTGACTCCACTCATCAGCAACCTGCTGGACACAGCAGGGAGAGACAGAATCAACTGGGGTGTTCCAAAGCTGCACCCCTATCACCAACATTTGCAACTGAAGCTAAAATCCAGCAGGGTTCAACTGAAGCAAACACTTCAGCRTGCAAGGTTCACATCAATCATTCCAAGGAAGCATGCAAAGGGATGCATGCAGGAAGAATATTTTTAAAAAAATTCAACCCAGGACACTGGAAAATCACGTTGGGTTGTTTGGGTTTTTTTAATACATGTTGGTTGTTCTGCTTTTTTTTAATATTATTTGCCCAGTCTAAATAATGAGATTTTACCTATTACTGCAAGCACTGACATTATCATCACATTTTCCAGTTCCTTCTGGCTCCACAATTACTCACTTCACTCACCTACACAGAACCACAGAATCATTTAGKTTGGAAAAGCCCTCTAGGATCACCAAGACCAGCCATTAACCCAGAACTGCTCAGTCCACCACTAACCCATGTCCTTAAATTCCACATCCACGTGTCTTAAATCCCTCCAGGGATGATGACATCATCTATCATGAGAAAGTTTGCACACAAGCTCCTAAGCCTCAGTTAAGGAAAGTCTCCCTTCTTTCCTGAATGACATTTTSTAAAGGAAAACAGGTAATTTAAATAATATCAAATATTAACTTTGGATGCTTAATTATGCTCTTTTTTTCTCTTTACTTTTTCTTTTCATAAGTGCTTTACAGCAGGGTCTGCACACCATCAGACATGAGTAAACCTGTAAGGTGGATTGGGAATCCAACAAGGACAGTGGATGTTTCTGCCTCACATTAACTCGATGTAGCTGTAAATTGAACCAGGTAAAATTTTAGTCTCATTTGACTGGGACATGTCATGCCCAAGACTATTCCTTTACAACATGACCCTGCAACTGAAACATTCTAATGTTTAATAATAATTCTCCAAAGAGGGCATGAACCTTAAAACGGTTCCTCCACAGCTCTGTCTGAGCTCAGCAATAAAGAACTTGGTCTTTATTTATAAAACTCATGCTTTCCCCCAGCTAAGTAACTTTCTGATATTCTTAGCAGCATTTAAGGGAAATCCATCTCGAGCCAGGGTCATGAATTTTCCATGAGGTAAGTGGTAAGTGTTATCACAGCAGTGAAATAACCCGAGCACTGTAACAACCCCAAACCATGAACATGTTTCAGTACACAAACATCTCACCACACACATTCATTCCAACATTTTCTTCCCCCTGCTTGCCCACACCCCAGCTTTTCACAGGGTTACACAGTGCTCTGAATTTCTGATTAGCATTTGAAGGAACTGTGCATGCCCTGACACCAGAGAACAAGAGCTTTAAGACTTGTTCTCAGTATGTTCCTGGCAATCATCCCACCACACCCCATCTTTCAACAATATACCTCAGAACAAATACAAATTTGCCCACTGTCTATTGGCAAATGCACAGAAACCCAGAGTACAAAAAGAGCTTTTCTGGAAAAATAAAGGCAGGTGCTGCAGTTTGTGATGCAAGGTGTGAATCTGCCCCCGGAGTTAAAAGATGTTGTACATGTGGAGCTGTGTGTTCTAAACCCACCTAACACCCTGTGAAGAACAGCAATTTAAAMCCCAAAGATCTTGCCTGTTGAATTCTAACTCTCATTTTATTTGAGAGCCCTTTTAYAAGTAGTCTAACTTCCCTGACTTCCCCTCCTAGCAGTTCTATGCTACTCCTAATTTTACGCTGATGTAAATAAGATTGATTGCCCATGGCTGACTCAGTAATTTCCCATCCTTTTAAGGCCCACTCCACTGCACACCCTCTTGTTTTTTCCTGCTGTTATCAAAGTTGCAATTCACTTCTGCCACTCAAAATTTTACCTGCAGGAAAGTCAATCTATTTCTCATGAATTAATAAAGATTGTTACTTCTGGCTTTATGTAGCGTTCTGCTTTCCAGTTTTTCATGGGGCTTTTGAACTTGCAACRTTGATAGAAAGAGCTTTCATACAAACATCAGGTCACTGGTGCTGACAAAGGAGTTGTGCAGAAAGACACCCCTCCCGTGCTGTGAAGAGGGGGTTAATGGATGGTAAATCCAAGCATGTCCTTGCTTACCTGTACTGCAAAGCTGACACAGATCTCAGGACTGTGGAACATACAGGAGCACAGTGGTTTTTGCCCTAAATGTCAGCAAGCAGTGACAGACCGAGGAGTGCATTCCCAGGCATCCACAACAGTGGGCAGCAGGGATTTCACCCAGGCAGGGAGCACACGTGAGATTGGTGGAACCAAACAAGGCAGACARTGGTATTTGCAAAACCAACAGTGCCTGGATTCTGCTGCAGGATTTGAACATCCATGAAGTTGGCTGAGCCAAAGGATTAATGGACTTTTACCCTCAGGGTATCTGTTCTGGGCATGGGCTGGAATGGCTTCACAGAACCATAGAATATCCTGAGTTGCAAGGGACCCACAAAAATCATTGAAGTCCAACTCCTGGCCCTGCACAGGACATCCCAAGAATCCCCCCAAGGGCCATGCCAGCCTGTATGACTTCTTCCAGTGATTACCTTTCCTAAATCTGATGAAGATTTCAGGATGCTCTGGGATGCACAGTGGTCTCTATGTCTCCCAGCACCACCAAGAACACAAGGCAGGATATTCCAGCTTAAACAGCCAAACAAAGCCCCTCAATTTGTACAGAAACTATTTCTGTGCTCAGACTTCAAGTCCACACTCCTCACTAGGACCCARCTAAAGTGATAAAGATACAGATATGACAGTCTATAAGGAGAAATTATTCCTTTACTTTTTATTGCATCATTATTTCRTATAAATGCTGCTGGTTTTGCTTCCCCACCCAGCTTTGTTGCATACACTGAACCAAAGCATTGGGAAAYGCCACACAGCTGGAAAATGTGATGTATTAAAGTAATGAATTCAGCAATGTACAGTGTGTACTTAGAAGCTGTAAATGCTCTATCAATTATTTATTCCCTCCCTGCAGCAGTTTACTGCAACACAAAAGTATAATAAAATCAGCTGCAAGAGGKGTATGTTAAAATCTGCTGACAATTGTTTGGAGGGATTTTCACAGTAAACATGAAAAAATAAACATCTTCAAGGCAATAAAAAGTATTGTAGTAAAACTTCCCAGCAATGGGAAAAATATTGATGACTGTTCTTACCCAGATATCAGAGAAAAAAAATGAAGTTTTGGCTATTTATGACAAGTGAGATTGTTTAAAGTYGTGTTAGCTCTTGGACAATGGAATATACCTACTACAGGAGCAGTGACTGCACCAYGGATCATCATCTTTTACAGCACCACATTTGAGCTTGCTGCTGCTAATGATTAGTCCTTTATGAAGCAAAAAGATCACCAAAGCATGTCAAGAAAAACTGCATTGGCTCCTGCACTAGAACTGGCAAAGATCAGTGGCTCCCCAGGGTCCYTCACTGCTCCAGGTGTAACTGAAAGCACCAACTCCTGCCCCAGGGGCACAGGATTATGAAAAGGGCTTTCAGATGAGCAAACGAGGAGCTTCAGGTTTCCCTGCTAAAGCATAGCCCCAAAAATTTCACAGGAATGAGGAAAACACTGGCTAAAGTCTGCTTAAACTATGTTCAAACCCACAAATATGAGAAACATTCTCAGCTTGCTTTTGCCAGGCAAATTGTGAATAAACACTCTTTCCTCACTTGAGGAAGTGAGCTAGCAGCGGAGAGCCTTTCCGTTAGCTGCCTCACTTATCTCGCTATTTGTGCTACAGACCTTTCCTCTCTGTCTCCACACTGGCTCTTTGAAAAAAAATATTTAAATCTCTTAATTTACTTTTTATTCATTCCACTGTCCCTCACCGCTCAGCGAGGGAAGGGGAACCAAAGAGGCAATTACGGCCAGGCTTTGCAGCGGCAGAATGTCCGGGTGCAGGGAACGTCCAGGGGCAGGGAAYGTCCAGGGGCAGGGAACGTCCGTGGGCAGGGAGCGTCCAGGGGCAGGGAACGTGCAGGCCCGGCACTTACCACCCAGGGCTTGTCGCAGAAGTTGTAGATGGACTCGAGGGAGTTGACGCTGGGGACGCCCGCGTACTGCAGGCCGATGACCACGTTCCGGAAATCCTCGCTCTCCGCCATGCTGAACGAGTGCTGCCGCACCAGCACGAAGTCGGGCCTGAAGGACCTGCCAGGACACACACAGGGCTCGTGAGCCACGAGGAATGGGGTTTTCCTTCAGCAGGAAAGCCTTCAGAGGTTGGTGGGGAGGTTGAAAAGTCTTCGGTGGCTGGTTGGTGGGTGGAGAAGGGCTGGGAGAACATTCAAACCACAGGGAAATGCTACAAGGTGGAAAGAGTTAGGATGGCTTTATGAAGATCTTTTCTTAACCTGTTCACCTTGTTCACCCATCCCCTCAATAATGTGATTCCATTGAGAGTGAGGAATTATCATGGATTTCAGGTTGTGGACCCCCAGGTGTGTCCTTGGTTGGTGTACTCCAGTTTCYGAGCAGTGGCAATCAAAACTGAAGCAGGCAAATGGCTCTGACAGAAACTTGGGCTTTTTGGGAGTAATTTTTTTTCACAACTATTGTCAGGCTGTTGCAAAGACAGTAAGAGATGAAGCAATTCCACTGCTGGCAGAAGATGGAGATAATCACAACTCAACTTTTGATCGAGAGACTTGTCAAAAACAATTTCTAAACTTACAGCTGCATTTCCCCCCTTTTTCTCTCTGGTATCTGATCAGTGTTTCCCCTGCTGCCCTCTGCGGTTTCCTGCCTATCACCCTGCACCTTTGCCAACAATCTGACACCATCTTCACCTTACTCCAACCCTGACATTTTGTTACTGAGTGGTTATGGAAAACAGAAGGCACAAAACAACAGCACAGAGCCACCAGTACAGGGGCAATTCACTCCTAAACTTGCCTGTTGAAAGAGTCTCTTCTGTATTCCAATTTTATAGGGGGAAAAACCACCCTGAGTAGCTTGAAGATTTCAACCTCCTGAAAGAGGTAGAACTGCAGGGTAAATTAAATTAGCAGGCTAAATTGGTGGAATTATTTACATGTCTTGAATAAATACAAGCTGTTTACTGGAGTGAGAAACACTGAAGATTATACAATGATTGGGAAGTCTCAGTCTAGCAGAACAAAACAAAACAATTAAAATCCATGTTAAAATTGCTTCAGCAGTTTTGAGATCCCAGCCTGGATGCAGCAAAGTAGATTTGCTTAGATTAGATTAGATTCTTAAATTTCAAATCACAGACTCATAGCTGTTTGGGTTGGGAGGGAGCCTTTAAAGCTCATTTTATTTCTTAGTGGAAGGCAGGGACACCTTCCACTATCCCAGGCTGCTCCAAGCTCCATCCAGCCTGGCCTTGGACACTTCCAGGGAAGGGGCAACCACAGCTTCTCCAGGCAACCTGTGCCAGTGTTTTACCACTGTCAGTGTAAAACAAAAACAAAAACAAAAACAACCAACAAACCAACAAAAACAACATTATAGATTTGCTGTCAAGAGACACTAAAATGGCACTGAAGCTCTGTGACCAAAACCTGTGAAGAAATACTTGCCTTTATACAGGATTCCTAAAAGATATTTGCTCTGAGAATTTGTGATCTACGTTTCATAGGGGTGTGCCAAGTGTTTGAAACATGGAAATCCAATTTACTGGCCCAGCATGAATATAATACTTAGAGGACTAAAGGTGCCTTAATCAAAATTGCAGATCCCTCAGTGAAGGGAAAAGGCAACTTCTATGACTTCAAATAAGGGGGATAACACATCACAGACAGCACTGTGGTTTTAAATAAAAGAACAGAAAGTGTCCTTTAAAAGACCAATTTAATGAAACAATTGGGGAATTGAGGGAATGTTCTTTCAAAAAATTAAAAATAAAGAAATACATTTTGCTTTGCGAAAGCTCCTCAAAGGAATATGGTACATTCACATAATTGTTCTAGYCCTGTAATTAATGCTGGATGGAGTGACTGTGTGCAGAAGAAGGGCAGGAGAAAAATATTAAACCTRGCTCGAGCATCTGTAAGATCCAAAGTCTCAGCATTATGTAACATAAAATATAATTTTCATGGTATGATTTTCATTCACAAAAATCAAACAAGTAGGTGCCTGTTACACATTTACTCTTTCCTCCTAAACTAAACCAGCACAATTTTATCACTGAAATGTCTATGATTTTGCTAACTAATATTTTGCTCAYAAATCTATGACACAAGGTCACTTCAGACCTCAAATTGATAACAAATATCTCCASTTATCACAGAAGCAGAGAATTCCTCTCCCATGATGTCTGCACCTCACCTCTCACACCACAAAACACAAACACACATTTCCAGGCATCTCACACCAGATYGGAGGGAAAATTATCAACTTCAGGTAGCTCTAGTTGGATCAATAAATTACCCATAAAACTGACAAAAATTACAAACTCCCTTGTGCTCTCATTCTCAGAGCTGTCTGATGACACAAGAGTCCTTTGTTTCTTAACAGAAGCAGCACTTTTACCAAACTTTCTCATAAACTGCAAACCCTTGTAGATGTTATTTTCTGGAGGTTCCCAGCCCACATTATCTCCTGGCATGTTTTGATGGTAACTTGGCCTCAATAGCTTTTGGAATACTTTTTGGAATACTACAGAAAAGCCACTAGGGAGCAGGGATCAAGATTTCTTGGCTCCGAAAGTCCAATCATTGGATAAAAAATTCCACTAACTCTAAAAAAAMCCCCAAATTTCTTACTCTTCTAAGGAAATAATCTTGTGGATTTGGCATAAGATCGTTGTTGTTGTATTACACTGCAATATTTTTAAAACATGCCAGAGATTAAACAGYTGTGAGTTTTGAAGCATAAACTTATTTTGGATATTTTTTTYCYKRTTTTTTTTTTTACATGAATGAGTAGACATTTTCTCATCTTTTATTTGGAGAGATGTTGTGCAAACCATGAAGATGCAGGACATGCTTTGTGCTGCTCCCTGACCTGTCACTCTTGCCCAAAGATGAGCAGTAAATTCCCAGGTCACTGTTGGCTCTGCCTTTAAATTCAGCTGCTACACTTCACTCACATGAAACTGCACCAGCCAAAAGAAGAACAATTATCTCAATTTAGATAAAATATAGGATATCACTTTGATAGTGATTTTGCTAATATAACAATTGTGCTGATACAATTTTTCTAATACTTACTTAAGCTTTTCCTGTGCCCAGACATCCCCCTGTTTTCTCCCCTCACATTTACAAGGCTGTTGATGTCCTCACTGAAAAAAACCCTTAAATTTACCCTGCCTTCAAGTGGCATCATCCTTTTTGGGCAAAACAGCTATTGGGCAATCCGAGGTGTTTGAGCTGAAATCTTTCAGACAGGCCAAAATATTCCAGTAACTGCCCCGAGAGGAGTGTTTTGACTTGGTCTGTGTCTGCAGGGAATATTCCACATCGGAAATAAACACTGCTCATCTGGGAAAGGCTGGCAGGTACAAAATGACCAGATCTGTGTGGCTTTCTGGAGCAAAGATAAAACCCAAATCAATAACCCAACTCCCAGTCAAGTATTCTTTATTCTGGACTTGATTCCCTTCATCACATCCATATTTGCCATGATTAAGATATCTCCTCCCTGTCACAAAAAGGTGGYCACAGCTCAGGTATTTTATTTTCTGCTTTCCCTGCCTGAGGTGCATCAGTGAAAATCCCTATTGCACACACACAAACAAACCACTCAGCACCTTCCCTTACACACACAATGCCATTTATTGCTTTTTGCTGTTCTTCTGTTTAGTTTTTCTTACCTGACAACTTTCGTGCCATTTCGAATTACTTGGATATCAACTGCATAATTGCCATCAGCATGGGCTATCAAGTTGATTTCTGAAAATTCTGCCTATGAAAAGAAGACTCCCATTAGTCAGTCTGGYTCATCTTTTATTTTCCTAAATCCCTTATTTTAAGCATTAGGATCTGAACTGCTGACAATACACATTTGAAATATAATTCATCCAGCAGTATTTGTCGAGTATGACACATTGTATTTGAAATAGTTTTAATCCAAGGAGAGCAAAAGGTAAAAAAAATGTTATGAAAATGGTCTGTGGGGCAGTAGCAAGTGGATTTACTTGTTCATATCTGCATAGAAATGTAAGGATTATATTTTTGCTTTGCAAAATATTATCAAAGAGATTAATACAGGCTCAACRTTGACATAAAGTCTTGAAGAAAACAGTACAAAAGCGGAATTAAAATAACTGTGATAAAACCATTTTCTTATAGAATTTAGTGTCTCCTCATATTGCTTACCCCCTCTATTTTCTTTACGTGCTCTTACTCTTCTTTTTAAAAGATCTGCTGCTAATGAACAATTGTCTCACAAAATTCACAATTCAAGGACTTTTTCAAAAGCCTTCTCACACTGGAGATGTGGAATTTAAAAGGAGCCGCTCCCATACTCTGAATCTCCAGTCATTTGAAAGGAAAGGACAGGATGTTTTTCATTTATCCATAGCCTTTCACCAGCTTAGGCTCTCAAGGCACTCTACAATAACATTACCCAGCAGAATAATTGAAATGCAGCCAACTGTCTTCTGGTGGGTAAATAAAAGTGTCTTTGCTGTCCYGGACAGCAGCACAGAATAGAGAGTGTCACAATTCTCATCAGTCTCCCCTTGAAAAATGGTATCACTGCAAGTCTTCCCCAGCCCARTCTGGGTGAGGCTTTCACACTCTGCTCTCAGTTCAGGGAGTGCTGAACCTTTCCTCCCACTGCTCCAGCTCAGGCACTGCAGTGTGTGCTGGATTTCCAGCACGGAGCTCTCCTCATGCAATCCATACACTTTTACACCTCCTGGGATCAGTGTTACAGCACTCCGAGCACAGGGGACCCTTCCAAGTTTATTGCAAAAACAGTGCAAAATGGTGAGAGAATGAAGTATTTGTGTAAGTGCTGAAAATGTCAAAGAATCGTTTACAATCTATTGAATCTGAGACTGAGAACGGGTATCTCCAATTAATAAATCATTTTAAAAGCTGCACAATAGAAGCACATGAAAAGCACATGATAGAAGATATGGGATGTTAAGAAAGGCAGTGTAAAAATGAAGTAATGCTCTGGTATTAGCAGCAGGACACTGCAGCASTTGTTATTGGTATTCCACTGTCACAGTGCTGACTTGTTACCAAGGGATTCGTGGGGCTCAAACTTCCCATCTCTCCCTGATTAAAGGCAGCTCTGGTCCCCCAACAGAGCACACTGAGGTTTACACCCAGTTTTTGCTCCTATTAAAGAGGTGGGGTGTGTGCTGCCAGCTGCCTGCTCTGATCTAGGTGTGAATGGCACTTCTGGTCTTCTCCCTATACTGTCGAAGACCCCYGGCAAAGCTCTCCATGTTCCCAAGGCAGGAGCATCAGCAGATATTCAGTGGTGTGAAGGATGGATGCTGCACCATTACAGTGAATTTAGATAAGCTGGATCCACACAATTTGTGACCATTTTCGCTCACTCTTTGAAATTCCAATGGCAAAACAATTCAAGTAGTGATGATTCTTACAGTAGCATCTATTTGTGGAATTCAAGACTCAAAAGCCTTATTTAATTCCCTAGTTTCAGCTTAAATAAAATGGCCATAATTCTAATGCACCTCGAATTGTATTTCCATATTTATTCCTATTTATCATGGTGTTTTTGAAACCCCACACGCTAGCCCTGCACCCAGAGCACATTTATATTCTTGAGAGGGGAATTAGTGACACAGAACTGCCACACGTAATTCATGGAGTGTCTGGGAACTTCACAGTCTCTAAGCAACAACTTTTGAATACAAGATGTTTTTCATGCTGTGAAAATTATGGTCAAAATCCTCTAAAAAGAGCCCACGTTGGGTGCCAAAAAAGGGCTGTCGTGGTGTAACCCCAGCTGGCAGCTCAGCCCTCACACAGCTCCTCACTCATTCCCACCCCTGGGATGGAGAGGGAATCGAGAGGGTGAAAGTGGGAACACTTGGGGGTTGAGATAAACAGAATTCAAAAATCATCGTGTCCAACCATGAACCCAAGGCCATCACTAAGCCATGTCCCCACATGCCACATCCACACGTGCTGGAAATGCCTCCAGGGAGGTGTGTATTATATATATGGATTTGTATAAATGCACAAATGTAAAAATAACATTCAGGTTAAGCCAGTTACCTGTTCCACCTTTATGTCATACTCTCCATGGACCTTTTTTCCACGAAAAGCCTTGGCCCTGCAGGAAAAAAAGGGAGAGAAAAATCAAGGATATGTGTATCTGTAATCAGTGTCTATAGAAAAGCTTCCTACATTGCCTTCAAGGATCTTGAGCATACGCACATATATTAATTAAATCTACCTACTGCACATCCACAATTCTCCTTCCTTGACATCCTTGCATTCTTCATTCCATCACACAGCATTTTGTAATAAAAAGCATACTGTGATTTCCAACACTGAAGTGAAAACACACTGAAATCATAAAACATTCTGAAGGACCTGTTTCACAGTTACTAAATAATATAAAAGGAGTCCTATTAAACAGGTACTTGCTGTCAAAGTCAACAATGGCAGTGGAAATTCATTTCAGTGTGAACAACTTCCTAACAATCACTCATATTCATCTTTTTCCATGTAGCTTATTTAGAAAAACTGGTTTATTGGGAACACTATGCTTAGAACTTTACCAAAAATTGTTTTTAAAGTACCAGAGGTACTGGGGACTGTTGTCAAATCTGGGAGTGCCTGGTTTATTAATCAGTTTTCCTTTCTCTAGACTAACTTGAGATGAAGTAATTAATGTGAAGCAGAGCTTATGAGCAGTTATTATGCAGCAGCATTGCTGTGATAAAACAGAACTGAATTCACTGATCCAGTCTCCCAGGCCTTCCCAGCAGACATTCCTCTAGGAACCCATCCCTTGTATCCCTTAGGCTGCATGTATCTGCTTTGGACTACAAGAGAATTGAAACAAAGAAGATAAATCTGTTGAYAAAAAGGAATTATTCTAACACTCTGAAGCTGGAAAAGGAATATGGTATCAGTACCTCTGCATTTTCTTTGCTCAAGTCAAAGCTTAGAGTAACTTCCCTGCATGTTTATTTTTTTTCCAAGGAAAAATTTGTTGCACAATTAAAGACAGAACATCACAGGACATCAGCACAAGTGTGAAAGAAGAGTAACCTTGTCCATTTTCAACAGCTGACAAAATGCTATTGTATTACATGAAATCTACCTCACCAGTGAAAGCAATGTTAATACATATTATAAAAATTTATCATGGCTTGTGAAAAATCTTATTCCCACTGTGGCYAGAAGAGTTTCACTACTGGTTTCAATAGCAGAAGAACCAAACTTCACAATAATCAAATGAAATCATTGCCTTGGGCAGAATTTCTGAAGGAATAAGGATATTTCTTGAGAATGTCTTAAGTATATGGATAATGGATGGTAGAAAGCAAAGTCTTTATGCTGAAATCACACACTAAAATATTGCCYAACRATTAATTCCRTACAAATATGCAACTKGTAAGAAGAAAACRTGGAAGAAAACATTTGTATAATGGGTTTATACTGTATTCTTGCAATAAATGCACAGGAAGGATGAAGTTTGGAATCCATTGTTTTATCATAGGAGGCACATACTCACCTTAATGTWGTGAAATATTTTTGACAACACCAAAAAATAGAAGTTAAATATTCTGTACCACAAGTCTGACTTACAGAAGTAYCATTAATCACCTGTTTTCCTTTCCAAATTTGTTTTGGAATCCTATAAGGGGAATGTGAACATTACCTCTTGCAGGCTTTGAAGACGTGTGGACATGTTTTATAATGCTGTTTATGCACCTGCTGGACCATGTTAATCTAAGAGGGGCAGGAAAASCCAGGATGTCTGTGCCAGACCAGAGAGGAAGGTCTCACACTCACAGATAACACCACATCTGCCTCAGGAGAAAAGCATCCCACTCACAACACCACATAGCTTTAACGTCTCCCTGGAAAACTTAGATTTACCCCTGCAAAAAATACTTAGAACTGCTCCCCATAAATTTAACAGCAGTGCTCTTGTTGGATTCTATTGGGAACAGGACGAGCTCCTGGATTCTATTTCTGATGCAGCAACAGGTGAGGCAAATGCATTATTGGACATCCCAAGACACACATTTAATTTAAATAGAATTGTGTTTGCTACATTATAGTGAAGCTGCCTCTTGAACACTGAAAAATAAGCTTAGAATAATACTCACTTTCCTCAAATCTGAATGGTAACTTGGCCATCCACAGAGATTAAACCTCCCCCAAAACCTACCCTAAAAAATACCAGCAACTGGTACTTCTTTGAGAGAGGAACTGGGAAACCACAGAGAGCCCAAGACAGACCCTCCTGCTCTTTACCCCCAAGTCCATTGCAGGTGTGTTAGTGAGAGAACCAAAATATTACTTAACTATCAGTTAATGAGATGCTACTCCTTTAAATTCAGTCCTTCTGCTTAAACATGAGGCAAGCTCCAAACAGCTAAACTCTGGCACAACTCACATCTCAACAAATGACTTCAGCTTTGAAAATAAACAGTCATAGTAAGTGCTGAAGTTAAGCAATCTGAGGCTTGAAAACAAATGTGACATTCACTCGAGATTTAATTTCATATCAGCTTTAGCCAACAACTTTCACAAAAATGTATAATATTCCACAATATTCTCCAAATGTTGAACCACAAACTACAAGAATTTTTCTTGATACCTCTAAAAAATAACTTACAGACTCATGACTCCAGCATTTTAGAAMAAAGTCTAAGAATTTCCTAGCATGTATTTGCTGTGAAATAGAATGTAGTTTTCAGTTTATTTACTCCACCTAGGAAACTCAGGCATGCCCTGCTTCAATTATTTCCCATTTTCAATACAAGAAATGGGYAATCCCATCATAAACACATTCATTACATGCTTATGGTAATTTTCTTTTTTTTTTTTTTTACTGAGAGGAGAGGGGGAATGAAATTGTTTGGTGTTTTTGATTTACAGAATCTCATCCAGTCGTAGTTTAAAATTCCTGTTAAGCCTTATTACTCTTGGCATGGAGCATGGAATAGCTGTAACCAGCTCTTGGAGCTTTCCAGGACAGGGTCTCTGAGGAGTGCGAGGTGAGCTGCCAGCATGAGTGAAGTTAAAAAACAAACATGCCCCAATTCAGGTAACATTTGCCTGCCCATCGCTGATGATTTCTGGCATTGTATGTAAGGAAGAGGAGGAAAGAAAGTGGCACCATCATCCATGTGAAACTCAAATGCTGCTTCCCAAAGCCTAACAGAGACAGCAGACTGCCACAGGATGGATGCTGCCTGCTGGACTCACTGCCATGACCTCCTTTAGTCAGAATCTTTTCAGAACAGGTGAAATATTTATGCATTTCTTGCTTCTCAATTCATATTTAAAATGAAACAACTAGAGAATATGCAGTTGTCATAGAGGCAGCCTAACGTGAACTCACTGAACTCYGGCAAGGACAAGGAATGAAGCAGAGCCACTAAAAGTGTTTCAAATATAAAAAAAAGATCTGATGTATTTCCTTCTTCAAATACACAGCACCTACACACATTTCCACAGTGTCTTACTATGCCATGAGACCAACCTGGCTTCATTGTGTGTGTATATATAAACACACACAATATTCCCAATATTCACTGGAATTATCACATGCATGTGAAGATAGTGACAGACTAATGACACAGATCCAGCCAGACTTCYAAGGACTTAAAAAGTGTCTTGGTGACAGACCAGAAAAATGCTGAAGAGAAAGCAAGCCTGGTCTTCAAGCTGAGCCCTCAAGTTGAGCCCAGTCTTCAAGTTCAAATCTCACTAGAAAGAATTAATTATTTAGTTCAATTAAAAAAACACTTTTGCAAATACATGAAGACCATAAGATACTGTTACCAAAAGCAAGCAAATTATAAGATTTGCACAGCATCTTAATTTTACGTGACTTAAACCACAACCCACTGAAACCAGTGGGGATTTCTCTATGAACATCTATGTGCTCTCACCTGGCAGTCCCCACATTTGCTATGCTGCCTTCCCACCACTCAGCCAAGCTAACGAAACTCCTCCTTTGGATAACTCACCTATGATGAGGCTGTCATGCCTAAGTAGAAATAATCAAAAATACTGTAAACACACAGATTTACAGACTTTCTCTTATTTCTGCAAAAAGAGCCTGATAAGAAACTTCCAAAATAATAAATATCCTACTTAGACCTAACTCTTAAAGACCTCGATACCCTTAAATGTGTTACTTGGATTCAGCAAACAGCTATTTGGATTTAAAGCACGTCCTTTTTGTTTCTGCAYGGTGAAGTTCCACTCTTGGCACCTGACCCAGCCAGCATTTCACTCTCACATAAAACAGTTATGTTTGCTCAAGCTATTACTTCATACAGCAATTGCCTCAGAAGAAGCAGACCATCACCACAAAATAAATGACAGAACACATCAAATGTGTGACTTTTAGTGACTCTTAGCTTTAGCAGTGCTCCCTGCTGAGCTGGGTTTCATTAGATTAATGATAATCCCCATTAGCAGGAGCCTGTAAATCTGCACTGCAGCACATTTCCTTGGCTCTGGGACAGCACAGGTTACTCCAGCAGGTTCCACGGCTCACATTTCATCAGTCCTGTGCTGCTGTTAATCACTCAGCAGGATGAAGTGCCCTCTCCAATGGAAGCACTGCGATGGCAAGGACACAGGGATGGCTCTTCAAAGTCATTCACCCTGGGAGAGGACAATTCASAGAAACTCCAGCTGAAACTTCATTAATTTCACAAAAACAGCTTTTTGCCCAGCATGTCAGTTAGGACACGACTGATGCAGTCCTTCACTCTCAGTCCTAGTCTGGCCTTTTGAAGGGGAAAATAAACTGCTCATAGAACCCCCAGTGCTCCTGCCAATGCATCTCAGGCTGCACGGTGTATCTTTACCTGAAATCCCTGTATCAGCTCTCTCCATACCAGTGTTGTCAGTCATTATATAAGGAAAGGGAATTACAGGAACAAAGGCAAGCGCTTGCTGTCCTAGTGCTTGATGGAGTCACCCCAGATGGCCCAACCCTGGAACTATCCCACAGTTAATCCAGTCAGGCTACAGGATTTCCTCATCACTGAGCTGCCCACTTCTACAGAGGATCATAAGGGCACAGCTACCCCACAGCTCAAACTGAACAGGGCAGGGGAACACGTCTGTAGGAATCACTGCTCCTCTGGTACAAGGTTTCCTTCCCTGATTTTTGCAACCTGGAGCAAAGAACTTTGTTAAATAAAAACCAAAGCTCCTGTGTGCAGCCTTTCCTCCGCACAGCCTCTGCACCCTCACGCCCTTCCCCACTCCCTTCACCAGGGAAATCCAAACTCATGAAAAACCAGACTAAACACTTTTTAATGGAGAATTTTCCTGCCCAGGCAGGAGAGAAGCTGCCCAAAGACATTCAGCTCTAAAAGCTTATTTAGAAATAAACCATAAACTYCCTAGAAATAAAGAACACGATTTTATTAAGCAGTAATTATTCCATTTCCCTGTCTGGGCTGAACACCCCTCTTGCTAGAAAGGGTTGGGTTTTTTCCACAACAGCTTTATATGTGGCACCTTCAGAGGCTTCCACAATCTCCAATTCAATCCCTTTCTTTATTGTCCTGTTACCAGCCTTCTCTTTTTTAACAAGTTCTCCCATCCCTTGGCATGCATCAGATCCCCTTTACTCTGATCATTTAAACAAAACAGAGCCATTTTATTCCCCCTCTGCTCTGTGCCTCTGTTTTCACTGGAGATGTAATGAAGAAGAAAGTGCCTCCTACTCTTGAATCTCCCAATTGAACTGAAATTTTCTGGGTCCCTTGAACAGCACGCTCAACTGCAAATGCCTCATTTTCTGCCCACTCAAGGTGAAACAAGTCCTCTTTCATGCCCAAACACCAGTCTGCCTTTCTGGTAATGTCTCAAAATCCCACACCTCCCATTATGTAATATTTACCATTAGCCCATTGCTTCTCTGCAAGATTTATAGTCACGATGTAACTTCTGTGAGCTTTTTTTTGCAAATTGGATGACAAACGAGAGTATTTTTAAATGTTCATTCCCTCATCAGTGGAAGACCTAATATGTGATGCAACATATTCTAACCTTTTCCAAATCTGTTAGACTCATTAGGGAGACTACTACACTTTCCCAGGGTTGGGGTCATAAAAATATTTTGTACTCATGAGATGAACAGAAAGTTCCAGCTTTTATACAGAAAAACATCACCAGCCAAATGATGAAATATTACTGTCCTCAATCCAGGTTTTATTGGTGCTTAGTGCTAAAGACTCAAACCGTACCTCCTGCACCAGCTGCTCCGAGTTCCTTATCTCCTACAGCCAATACAACAATACTGCAGGCTAAAGTAACAAATTTGGTATTTCCAAGCCTCCCTACCAACGAAGTAGTCCATTCTTACCATCTCATCTGCTGATAACCAGGATGAAGGAGTACAAACTGTTAATGAGTAATCCTGTTTAGAAAGGAAGGCACATCATCTTGAATAAGGGGTAAAAATGTCCCACAGTGCAGCCCCAAGTGAATAGTTTATGACAGAAGAAAACCCAAACCACCTAGAAATATAATCTAGAGATATGTTAGTTTACTTCTTTCTTATTGAGGTAAAGATAATAAAGTGAGTCTAAAAGACTTTACAGTGCCAGGASGTCATTCCTGCCAATACTGAACCGGGTTTAAACGAGTTAAGGATAACGATTTTTTTCACAGGTAAGCAATTGCTGTGACCTTTGGCTCAGAGATCCTTTCACCTCCATCACGTATACTCAGAGCCTCTCCCAGTTCCACCACTAACACCACATTACAGGAACACCAGAGGCCCCATTTGAATAAAAAGCCCAAATAATCTGTGTAAAACAGCATTTGATGTTCAATATTTTTTTTTCCATGCATCTGAAACTTCTGCTTTTATGTTTGCACTGAGGACAGCCTCATGCTGCTCCATTTCTCCGAGCAGATCAACGAGAAAACCTAATCTTGGTTTAGCATCTGCAGAGATGCAGGAAGGAAAGGAGTCCATGGCTTTTGCTGCCCTCTTCTGTAGGAAGAAATGCAGCTGAGATTGGCTAAGGACTTGTTTCCAATCGCAGATAAACAGATCCGTGCTGATCCCCCTGGCTCTCCTGGCTCTAAGGTACCTGCCCAGGTGTCAGGAGCAGCAGGATGGGCAGGAATCACAGCGAGGAGCTGGCTGGAAACAGTGGGAACACTTCAGTGTGTGCTTGTGCTCAGGGATGGGTGTTGGGCACGACGTGTGGCACGAACCCAGCTGGTGAATAATGTAAACCTACTAGAAAAAGCACATTAACAGCAAGAACAGTCTCTATGTACTGAATGCAGCATTAGCAACAACTCACAAAGAAATTAATCACTGAAATCCTCATGGAGTTAATTACTACTAATTGCTAATGCTTTCTATGATCCTCTGCTATTTTCAGTTGAACTAATGAATATTTTCAAGGTGGGCTTTTTTCTCACACATACACACAGTTTCCATTGGCTTCATGACAGTCTCCTCTGGCTGTAAATAAGATTCCCAGTGGATCAGAAAGCTGGGTGGTACTTCCAATGCAATTTCCCCACACCAAGGAAAGGAGAATTTTATGCACTGTACTCAGGAGAAAAAAAAATAGTAATTTATAATCAAAGAATGAGTCCCAGAAACATGCATTTTATCTACCTGCTGGCTTTAGAGGAAGGTCCAGAATGCTGCCACAACACTCCAATTGCTACAAGATACTCGAGTCACAATAGCCATTGGAATTACATTGCACTGATAATTCTCTGTGCAAATGGATAACAAAAACAGAAAATGCTTTTGCCAGTATCACCTTTTCACCGTTTTTTTATCTTCCTAAGTGTGTTAGAAAACTAAACTAACCACCCTGTAGTTCAATATTACACTTTAAAGTACAATCACCTACTTTGTCTGTACTGCAAATACYCATGTTTGGTTTATTGATTTCAATATTCTCTAAGAAGCCAAATAACTCAGAGCCTGTGTTTTGAGGTTTTTCAGCTTCTCACTACAGRCTAAGGAACAATAGAATTTTCCAGTACTGCTGGTTAGTGAATTTTCCACTACAATAAACTGGCACCACAAGTAATACTCTAGACATGAACATTACATCCCTTCCCCAGGTGAGCCTGACCTTGGGAATATGGACTTTAAAAAATCCTACAGTCCATAAAGCTAAAGTCGGGTCAATCTATTGGGATCTGTTACACAAAACAGACCCCAAGCTGAGGATGCTGTGACAAAGGGGAAGCCCCAGAGATGAGAAGCACCACTTTCCCGACAGTAGGGTGTGACAGGCACTGCTGTAGGCAGCTGTGCAAACACTTTATTTGCTCATAGTGCATCTAATTAGGAGCTGAATCAAACCCAAAAAATCTCTGTCAGACACACATTCATTTCAGTCTAACTATGCATTATAATAATAGAAAATCCCACAATGGCTCACACCCTTCTCATCCTTTGTACAGCAAAAGTGAGCCRAGTTTTCAGTGCTTCATGACCGGTGGGATCAGACAAGCTCCACAGTGGCCCAAGTGTTTGGTGCAGAACTGCACTGGCTGCTCCAGCCAAGGTGTGCCTCACTCAGGACAGTCCAGCTCTGCAGTGGAGCAACGTGGAGCACCACAGGTTTGGGATGTGGAGATGCAGCAGTGCCAGGGAACTGAGCAGCAATGTCCCCAGGAGGATGTGTTGCAAACTCCCAGCACCTCAAGCCCTCCCAGCTGTGAGGAGCAGAGGCCATGCTGGACACAGGATGGTATTCCAACATCTCTTCCCTTCCCCTTCCTCCCGCCTTTTTTTTTTTTGGTTTTTTTTTTCCTCAATTAAGTTCTGTCAAATCTGAGATTTACTGCAAAGAACTGGTGTTGTAACAGACATGAAGTAACTCAGATGCAAACAAGCATTCTCTTTTGACACACAGGCACACGTAGCTATAGCTGCAGTAATTACATAATTGAAGGATTCGTATTTATAGGACTAATTCCCCCCACAGGGGTGAGAACAGGACCTCTTTGTGCTCTCTTTCGCACACAATAGCAAAGCCTGTTCCAAAATCTCAGAGGTTTGAGCAGGTCTTCTCTCTGTGCCRTGGAATTCCCTAACATTCCCTTGGTGCCACAGCACTGAGTCCAGGCTGCTCAGGAGAAGAACTGGATCCAGCTCCACATCACCCTGTGGGACACACCCACCCCCTGGTCTCCAGTGGGAGGTGGCTGGATGAGGCTATTGGTCACCTCTCTGCTGATGCATCCCTGGGCAACCACAAGTGTGCAGCCCATGGCACTGGTTCACGCGGAGAAAGGAATGGGAATGCTTTTCCCATGGAGAGGCTGCCCCTTGGCAAAGCCCACCACAGCAGGCAAGTGCAAGCCCTGGTTACGTAAGGCCCAAAGCTGCAGTTGGTTACTGGTAAATATTTCCWCTCGTGAATTTATGACTCTGGGCAAGGACGATCCTCCCGGTGAGTAAACAAAACATGAATAAATAACAGCATTCAGRGTGAGAACGTGTTCGTGATTATTCTACAACAAGGCCTGTTGGGACAAAAATTCAGGATGTGTTGAAAACGTCTTGGAGCTGGAGACCCAGGGTATCCAAGTTTGATTTGCTTCAGAAAGAAAGGCTGCTACACTCAGTGCAGTTTGCCACTGCATCAACGCAAATTAGTCTGTAGTTCTATCAGTGATTGCTTTCTCCTATCAAAATCCCACAGAATGGCACTCTGCCAGTTTCTTCTGAAATCCTTCTTTTTTTCATTTGTGAGCTAGGAACAAACTAGAGCACACAAAATGAGCAAGTAATCCCTAAGCTCCTAACAGCACAATCAAAAGAAAATTCACCAGGCTTCGCAGACATGGCCATTAATACTTTTAAAAGAAAGTTGGTGAATCTTCTGACTACTTTTGAAGTCAGGATTTTCTATCTGTTCTCCTTTTCTCCTTTTTCACKTTAGAGGTTCTTTCTTATCCCCAGTAGTTTTTAGAATTTTTATTTCTGAAACAACATCTATTTTCTATAGCAATCAGAACAAACCTGGTGAGCATTGTGTTCATTAACTTCATTGCAAACTCCTGTAGTCCCAGTTTCTCCTTTCTCATGAATTAATTATCCTGTTCCATCGCCCAGCAGGTAATTTAAAAAAAAAATGGCACTGTTGAGTTACAGGCAGAATCCGAGGTACTACTTTTGTGTTTTGTTTTGAGGTTATTTTTAAGATTTCTTATCTCCTTTTTTTTTATAATATTGCCATAATGGGCACTACCAGTGCRTAGTGAATAAGGACAGATTCCTTCATGAAGATTTATGGGCAACCAAACCCAATCTTAGYGACTTTTAATGAAGGTTTTCATGGTTATGGGCATTTCTCCTAAATGCATTTCACATTCTGACAGTTCAACCAGGATTACTCGACCAAAATCCTCCATCCCTTTCCATCGCTTTGTATCTCAACGGAYGAGACTTCACCGGGACGCCACGGCCACCTCTGTGCTGGGAGAGGAAAGCAAAACAAACCAAGATCCCTTTGTGCAGTGTCTGTTTTTAGGGAATAACGAATCCCTGGAGCGAATGGGAGCTCCTGGACCAAGGGCCCCCCTTGCAGGCTGGAGAGGAGCGGGGCCTCCCGCACATCCAGTCCCGCAGTGCCATCTGCCGGCAAAAATACTCACGTTTGGAGGGCTGGCACCAGTGTGTCAATCTAATTACTAATTAAAGAGTAACGCTGGTTTAATTTTAAGCTAAAATTGTAAATAAAATTGGAGCAGCTAAAGGTAATTTGAGCAGTAGTTTCCATCTATTCACTGTCGCTACCTATTGACRTCTATTTCTGTTTCTGCAAAATTTTGGAGGAAAAAGAAATAGTTGAGGTATTTCCTCAGCTGTACCTTAGATCAAAATAGAGCAAATGAACTTATCACAATCCAGGCTACGGTGAGGCTTTCACAAGACACATGGGCACAGTGCTGCAGTGACCAAAACCCACCACCACCTTTTGCTTTTACATTTTAACTCAGTTTGAGAGACCGAAAAATTCAGAAATAAATGAAAAAAAAAATTACTGCATGATTATTTAATAAAATAATATCAGCTAGATTAGATTCCCTAAAGTTTTCTTTCTCCCATCACAGTAAATCTCACTTATTAAGATGTGCCAGGTGGGGAAGCCTCTTCCCTCTGTTCCCTCATTATTGAATGTGACCCTCGGGCCTCCCCTGGCAGGAACGCAGCTCCTGGAAAAAGCTCACCATTGGCCAGGGAGGGGTGGAGAGAGAGCAAAGTCGAGTCTTGTGCTCAGAAATGCACGCAGGACAGGTCTGGATGTCAAAAACTGTGAGACAAAGAAWATGGGGAAATTCTCTGTACTGGTTTATGACAAATTTTTTGCATCATTTCATCCAAAAGAAAGAACAGGAAACATGGTCATTTTAGTCCACTTTTTCACCAGATATCTCCACAGAAAATAAGGATTTCAGCAAAATTGCTCAGTTTTCATAATTTATAAGAGAGTAAATCTTGAATCTTCAGTGTCCACATCTTGCCAGGAGCCCTCAGTGACAGACAGGACACCTGGGGACACTGACACCACGGATGGCTGAACCCCTGCTCCTCTCCCTCTGCCCTTCCTAACCCCGAGTTATCCTCAGCACACCCTCCCTGTGGCAGGACACTGTGTCTAACAGCAGTTCAGCACCCCCGTTCCCAACCCATGTGCTCAGAAAGGAGCAGATGAAGGTGAGCAGCTCTCTCCAAAGCTCTGTTATTTCCTTGGTGGGCCTGACAGAAAGCAGAGGATCATTATTGCACATTCAGACACAATTCCCAGCTAGAAAAACACCTTGAAAACGCTTCCCCAGCCACAAATTGAGCTGTTTTTTGCACTTTGCTGCTGAAGAAGCAGATAATTGGCAGGGTCTGCTATTGGCCTTTCTCTCAAAGATGTTCCATAGCCTTTAGTGCCACCTGCCCTGTGCCCCAGCACACCCAGGAGAGCAGAGCAGCTGCAGGAATGGGAAATATTGTGCACACACCAACCCCATCCCAGCCAGCCCAGCAGGTCTGGGAACACCACGACCTCTGCATCCCAAGGGCTGATCTGGGAGTGAACGACAGGGCAGCTTCACAGCCAAGGAAGGGGAGGATTTATGAATCTTTCTAAATTGCAGCTTTGTTAAAACACACTCTCCAAAGGTAGTGGGCTTCAAACTCTTCATCCTTTCCTCACTTGTGTGAATCCCCATGTTTGGAACATCTTTCCYGGACTGACAGCTTGAAGAAAGCAGTTCTTTTAAGGGCTTAATTCAAACCCCCAATATCGTGATACTTTGATTAATTCCCAGTTCCGACAGGAGACAATATCAAATGCATCACTTGGTTTAGACTTTACTGAGGGTTTTTTTTTTGCACTATCCCCCTATAAAAGGTATTACAACTTTTTGTCTCATCCCTGGATTCACAGTTTCTTACTCCTTTTCCCCTCTTCCCTCTCATCCCCCCACACATTTAAGAGCCAAGAGCTCGAACACTTCTCAATCACAACGTTTATCCAAGGTTTCAATTTCATTATCACACGTATCTTTTTTTCTCATTCTGTAGGCAAGCTACAGTTCCCATTTTTCTGCAAGACAATCTCAAATTATTTATCCTATTTGCCTTGGATGGAGTAGTCCTGGCAACCAAGTTTAAGTAGACTCCAAGGACTAGTGGTGTCTTGAGTTAAAATTCCTCACTCAAATCCTGCAATATGCTCCTTTCTGAGCACAGGCAGAAAACCCATTAACCTGAACAGATGGGAGGTAGTCTGTGGGCAGGCAAAATCTGTTCGAGCAAAAACTTAGAATACAAAAAAATAATTAAAAAATCTGAGTCACAGGCCTGATAAAAATCACAAGGTTGGCTTCAGAGATCCCTAAATTTTAAGAGAAACATGTATTTTAGAAGAAACAGATACACGATTCTTTTTATTTGTTGTATGCTTTTGATTCCCCTCAAAGGAAGTGTATGCTGATAGATTTGAAAGGAGAACTGGGATCATTCCTTGTTTACCAAAGCTGTAACCTTAATTAAAAAACAACCCCGTAAAATACGTTCAGAAGAAAATGCCAAGTGCTTGGAATATCAGGGCAGTCAGTGACCTGTGCTGGTTTCTCTGGAGGTGTAGAAAAGCAATTTCACCCAAACCCAGACGGGACTGGGCTGGTGCTCAGCTTCGATTCCACTGCAGAACAACCTCATTGGAAAATATTAAGGACACAAAGGAGGCCCAAGGAATGTATTGGTACATTCATTAACTGCTAAACTTCCTCGGAGGTACAAGAATGTTTATTTTCATCTCCAAACTTGCTGAAATGTGTACTYGGATTGATAAAAACCAAGCTGATGAATGTGAAATTGTCACGGCTTGACAAAGAAGAAAGAGGCATGAAATTCCCAAATCCAGCAAGAGAGATTAAAATCTGCCATTATTCTTTTAACTGGTGTCTCCCTTTTCCYAGGGCAGTGCTGTGGGATCTTCTCAAATGATCTGCTGAGGCTGCTGCAAGAGTTGAGTCTTCCCATGACAAAATCAGCTATTTTACACCAAAGTTGTAGCCTTATTCTTACACTTTTCCCCCCAAACCTTGCTAGCAAAGCATTTTTTATGAAGGCAAACACAGCCAGACTAAACCAACAYGTTGGATTTGCGCAGTGGAACCTCCCTTAACAACCACTCTATCCTCTGCTGCTCAACCTCCCAGCAAAGGCAGAGAAAAAAGACACACAATGACAAGGCTTTCTTTTTTTTTAACCCACTATGCCAACGACTGAAAGCTTAATTGGACTTTTCCTGGGCTTCATACTTCCAGTGAAATTGGTCCCAGAATGCACAGGCACCTGCAGTCAGTGGAAATTTGTGGAATTATCCACACCATGACAGTGACAGGATAAAGAGAAGGATGCAGGAGGAGGAGGGAGTTTGGAAGGAAAGTACCAGTACAACAACAGGGACACTGAAAAGTGATTTTTCTTGCTGTCCCCAGAACATTTGTGCTGTCAATGGAACAGCAGGAAGGCAGGGACAGGTAAGGACAGCCTCATAACTTTCAATGACAGCAGTGGTAGGTGACCTTAAAGAAGCACAGAAATGGATCCTCACAATCCAGCTTGGTGCAATTTGTAATTCTCCATAAATAACATAGTTCTTTCCACAGGGCTAAATCTTGTTAGTAATTCCTTTTAAATTTTTGAGTAGATAYTTCTAGATAACGACTATTTATGTATTTTTATACCTTTGTATTAATATAAAATATATTTCTATAATATATATATTTAGATCCCTTATATATGTAAATTTTACTCTAATAAACTATTTTACTCATATATGATATRTATTATTTATATATTCTCTATAATATAATAATGTATATTATGTAGTATATAATATACATAATGTATTATTTATAATATATAATGTTATGTGTATTATATATTATATAGTAGATATTATTTACAATATAAGTTATAACATTATATATTATATATGTTATATAATACACATATTATTTTATATATAATTTTCCCATATAAATAACTTTATTTTTTTAAAAGAAAATGGGAAAATTCATTCGCTTGCAGTATAAAAGATAATTCAAATGGGTTTAATGGCTTTTAGCAAGTGATTTTTTTTGAAAAAAATGAGAATACAATTATATTAAGCAAACTTCAGAAAAACATTTATTGGAGGAAAACTTTCTGCTAGGCCTGTAGAGTCCAGTACTCCCTGTGGAGTCTGACTCCCCAGCCCTGCGAAGATCTTTATTACCTGCACTGGCACAGGTTGGCAGTGCCCGATCAGTTATTCCAACGTTGTGATCTGAGACTCCCACGAAACTATGCCACATGAGACCCCAGTCGATTTCCCAGGAACAAGGACAGGACCCCAAGCCTCAGCCTGTTAATGCCACGGGCTGAGAAGGTTAGAGATCAGCTCTGAATCATCGGCAGCATTATCACCGCCCGAAGCGTGGCATGCTGAAATCCCGAACGCCATCCCAAAGAGCCCTCTAAATAAACCTCGGTTATCAGCTGCATGCAGATGAGGACAATGGTTGTGCTCTCCCTCCTCTGATGTGAAGGTATCTCTGAGTACAGGATCAAACTGAGCTAAGAAAAGAAAAAAAAGGAGAAGAAATAGCTTGAAGAAGTTCATGCAAATAACTGAGTTCTCTTGTTCTCTCTCTTCAGGAAATTTCCAAGCAGGTCAATTCGCAGGCCAGAGAAAAGAACACAATTTACATAACCTATTTCAACATGATATACATGTTTTTTACTCTGAAAAATACCTGACTACAAAAGAAATATGCTAATGTTTTCTTATTTAATTTTAAGCATTTTATCTTACTATAAATTCGCAGATGAAAGCTAGATAGGGCAGGAAAATCATTGCAAAAACACAGGCAATTTACCAGAAAAAGCCTAAAATTGCAGTTTTAGAGGCACAGGGGAACAAGAAGAAAGTGCCTGTAAGAAAATTGCCACGTACCTCCAGATAAAGCAATTTATTTCCCTCTACATAAATTCCTCTCTCAATTAAAAAAGAACGGCATTACCTCAAAAAGGATTTCTCAGGTGGAAAAGAGTCAATACAAGGTTTTGATTAGGTAATATATTAAACCAAAATTATTCTGTTCCTTTATCAGCACATGACCTGCTGCAGAAGCTAGCATGGGCCTGAGTGACTCTAGAACAGAAGAAAAACGTCTGCCTAGCAGAAATGGATCCACTCTTTACCTCTAACATATTCCATGCAATTCCCAATCGTTAACACCACTGATATGTATTCCACAAGAAGGATATGCCTGATCGCCCAAGGTCATTTGAGTAGAATGATGAATGAAAATTTGGAACCAACCTGAATGTAGGTAGTTAATATATGGACTCATTAGTGCTCTTAACACACTTCCCAGTTACTGACCTGGCCTTTGAAAACACTAAATCTCAGTGGCATATTTATTATTAACACCATAATTGGATGAGAATTTAATTCACAACAGATGAGAATGGGAAATAGGGAAAGGATTATACACGCTAACACTTTGCAAAATACAATTTTTGAAATAGAAATGAGAAAACAGAAAAGCATTTGGCTTCGTGTGCCTTCATTCTCATAACTCACTTATTTTAGGGCCTCATATGTTCCAATAAAGTAGCAGTTTTTCAGGGACTTTATTACTTCTGAATGCGGAGGGTTGGCAGCACCGCCAGCATTCTGCTGGGTATAAATGATCTAGACAAAAAGGATTACCTAGATTTTTCATTACTTGCATTGCTCTGGGGAGGCCGTTCTGCTCTTCCCAAGAACGAAACAGGAGGAATCACCACAGCAACGAGGCCGTTTCTCACTCCATGTTTTCCCCGGCCACCATTTATGCTATGGCTTCAAAGAGAGATCCCACAGCTGAAGGCAACCTGGAAAACGCCTGTCCCTCCCTGCACAGTTACTGAAAACGGGCTGGTTCCCCTTCCCTGCCTCCAGAAGGCTCGCAGGCTCTCGCAGGGGGAGCCCTGTCCCAAGCAGCTCGCATCCCTGTGCTGCTGTGCCCTGAAAGCAGAGCAGACAGGAGTTAKTTATTCCTCCTCCGGCCCTGTCGCCACAGGTGCTATTCTTAGCCCTCAGCCCATTTTGTATTGTTCATGTCGTGTGGGACAGGGCGGGTTCTGTGCTCACAGCCCTGCTCACTACAAGGCAAAAATGCCACCCGAATGTATTCCCTGCGTCCTTCAGACACCAGTGCCTTTAAAAGCAGAATGTTACACGAGTGTTTAGCTATCATTTATCACTCCTTTGTCATGCCAGCGTCATCTTCCGAAATGCCATCGTCCTCTGCCTCAGCTCGAAATCTGAAAGTATGATTATTTCATCTGCTTTCACACATACACAAATGTCTTCATTGTGCTTGAAAATATAAAGGAAGCCCTCGAATATGCTTGACATGAAAATTATCAGCCCCAAAATCTCCTCTGCTCTACAGAAGTCACATAGCAAGACATTCATGACAGTGTAAAGTCTCGCCCAAGCCTGTCAGTCCTGAGGGTCTCCTTGCTTTTAGATAAGTCCTTTTGCATGTGATTTAACGATTATGGCCATAGCTAAATTTGCTTTAATTGGGAAAACGTCAGTACAGGTGGCACCGTATAAAAGCTTGCAGAGGAAAAAGCTCAAAGGAAATAAAAAATCCAGAGGAAAGTACGGCTTGAATGACAAAGCTCGTTGTGCTAACAGGGGAGTTAAAAGGGATGGGGACAAAAGGAGTTCCAGCCAGCGCCAATTCATTTGGAATAGGAGCAAAGGGATTGCAGTGATTGTGTAAAACGTGGTGACTCATCCCTTCTCCCTCTCTTCTGTGCACTGCGATGCTTCTCAGACCTGAGTGCCTTTAATTATCCTCTCTACATTTTCACATTGCTGTGACTGTGGCCATGAATATGGTACAAGTTGATTAAGGCCCCTGATAAAAGCCAGGACACTCCGAAAGCCCTGCTGCAATCTCACACTCCAGGTGCTCCAATAACCTGGTCACAACCGCATCCAAAACTACCAGGACTTGTTCAYAGCATCGTGCTGATGCATTTTACATCAGTAAATGTATTCCATCCTAAGAGAGAATATCTGGTTTTCTTCCCCGGAGAACAGAAATGGATCCAAGTGCATTTTACACCAATTTCCTTTCTTTTACAGCCACACGATCTTATTAAGGCTGAAATATCACTATGGAATTACAAGGTAAGAAAAAACCCCATAGCCTGTAGAAAACTACGTTTATGCCAAGTAAACTTTAAAATATCTTAAAATGTTCTTTCTAAYAGAATCAACCTTCTAACCTGAAGAATTATTTCACATATCACAAAAAGGTTTTAATTGGACTTAAGACCAGCATTTGCTAAATGATAGCCTTCCAGATTTGGAAGAGGATCTGGATTTGTATTTTCTAATAGCTGCCACATTTTAATTTATTCATGACAGAGGAGCTGTGTCACACAGAATGGCCAAGGCAGAAGGGCTGTGCATGCAGACACTGCCTGGCACACAGGGCAGGGGTGTCCTGCCAAGCCAAGGCACTGCAGAGCTCCATGGGGTTTTAGAAGTGGGATTTTAAAAGTAGAGTACTCGAAATTTAACAAAAACAGGTTGAAGTTCATATCCTGAGATGCCCAGAATTATTAATTACACTAAAATTCTTTTCTCTCTGAGCCCTTTCCCCCACCTGTGTCTACAGTGGAGAGCAGCTGAAGGGATGAATTTTTTACTTTTAGGCGTCCAATGAGATAGGACTTTCCTCACAAACAATAATAAAAAGCCCTACACTGATCCAGAATCCAGTACTACCGGTAACTCTGTAACAAAAAGATCCATATTAGAAATCCTGACACAGGAATTAAACTGCTAAGAACTGATGTAATACATTAACACCTGCTGGTACCTGGGCTCATAAAAATATTCTATCTTGAATTTATCAACACCTGACATAACTGGTGATAACAAATAATGAATTATTCCATGGATTATTATGTCACCGAATTACAAGCGGGAATTTTGTTTCCTGTAACCTTCACCTTTCCTTCCTTTCCCAGTAGTGCTCCAGTGGGACTTTTTCTTGAGGATTTTGAAAAGAGGTAATATTTCATTTCCAGGGTGACATTTTCCAAAATACTGTTTTGCTGCTTTTTGCATTCCTTGGCTTCATTATTTTGCAATAACCCCGAGTGATGTTCAGTGCGAGTGGCAGTCAGCTCTGTGGATCTGTAATTACACTGAATGCTTGCAAACATCACAATTGCAGATACATTGCAATTTAGAAATCTCCCATTTTGAGGAAGTGTTGCAATTTCTTCTAAAGCATTGTTCCATCAATGTAAAATAATTGCTACTTTTTAAAAAGCAGCATGAATAAAGACAGGGAGAAATCTGCTGTGTACTGCTCAGAAGGAAAGGCCATGCTTTTTTTGATATTCCCAAATCCAGCAAATGTGGGCATTAAAAACCCCCCCAATCCATACACATCCACAGACTTCTCAGAGAGGACTGGCTATTTTCTGTTATCTGTAACTTTGAATGTGTTACAATCATTCATCTGATGAGTAAAATCACGTTGCTTTTTGTACTTTAAGAAGCACTGCAAAGGGTGACTTATTTCAGTGGTCAGCCCAAATGCACMCACAGGTTCTAGAAATAGAAATCTCTCCTTTGCAAGCAGAGGTGAATTCACTCTGCACACTCTGAGTCAACTGGAAGCCATCGAGCCACAGTTATGCAAGTCACAAACCCAACTGAAGCCCTAATTTTACATCCATACTCACACAGCCTGCTTATACACACCCCCTGTATATATAGAGATGCAAATCATTTTATTCCACTTCTCCAAAAGCTCCTGTGTGGTAAGGACAGGGAGATCTACTGTCAGTKAGCTGTGCACAGATTGACTCCTGAGGAAGGAGGAAATTAAATCCTCCGTGAAGGAACAGTCATAACTGTGCATTATTACATGGAAAAGAAGGACCACACGTGAAAAATACAATAAAAAATGCATTCAGACATGAATCATGAATTCATATTCAAAATATTCCCCTGGAATTGTCATCATAAGGCACTCCGAGCTGAATTCAATATAAAATGTGGGTTTATTTKATCACCTTACTCACAGAGAAGTGTTTTCTGACAGATGGAAGGTGAGTAACTGGCCGTGGGCTCTCCCTCCAGCAGCAGCTCACAGAATGGACCTTCCTGGTGTCCAGCTGACTCAGATGCTGCCACCTGAGCTAAGCTCATTTCGCCCAAATGCCACACAGAACGCTAAAATGCTACAACACATTTTCTGCAAACAATTTATGTCTGAGACAGAACCGGGAGCATCTTATCGGCCGCATTCAAACGTAGGGCTGAGCATTACCAACCCACTGGGGCAGCAGCATTTCTGTACCTCCACCACTGCCACGCTTTAGCTGCACACAAACACTGATGCCAAGGCCCGTGGCCACTCGTGCAAGTGCAGCCAGGCATGAGCCCCACGCTGAGGCTGGGCTGCTGAGAGGAGCAGGGGCACGGCCGAGCGCGGCTCCTCTCGGTCACCGCACGGGGACAGAGCGCTGGAACTGCCAGAAAGAACACAAATGCCTCCCTGCTCCAGCACGGTGCAGCCTTCCATGGGGTTTCACACACRGAAACCTTCATGGAATGGTGCAGGAGGCCGAGCTGTACAGGCTGTGGAACGCTGCGTGTGCCGAGCGTACTGCGGCGTGCAAACCCCAGCCGGGAGGGAGAGGACGGACAGCTCCCTCCTCACCATCCCACCCCCCCGGGAAGGATGAGGATGTGTGGTCAGTGACACCAGCAGCTTTAGGCAATTCACAGATTCACAGAATAGTCTGAGTTGGAAGGGAGCCACGAGGATTGAGTCCAGCTCTCATGTGAATCCCTCATACAGGGATTGAACCCGCACCTTGCTGTTATTAGGGGATACTGAACATCGACACAAACACTGATCATTATTGAACAGAGGATAAGCTATCAGTCACTAAAGCCTTATTTACATGCACTTCCTTCTGTGTAACACACATTTAGTGAAGAGCTGTGATGGTGTTGTTCCCTCCCCCAAAGCTGTGCTTCAGTCCTGCAGCAYGACTTCCACTGCGGTCGTGCCTCAATTTTCACCATTTAGGCACTCAGGCACAGAAGTGCCCAAAAATAAAACAAGTGCTTCCATTAGCAGCAGCACTCAGCAGCTGGGAAAAATCAAGCTGCACATTTAAATTTTGCTTAGTAGAGCAGAATCAAATCTTTCTACCTGCTGAGTACAGACTTCACTTACCTCACTTGTGTCTTCCTCACACCAGCAAGGATACAGAATGTTTTGGGTACAAGGATGTCATGGTGAATCTAATTAGTGTAAAGTCATGAGATTGTAAAATCTGAAACAGCTGATAAAAACAAAACACAAAAAAATGAGAAATCATGAAGTTATTAACAATTATTCCAGTTGAGAGAAGACAAGCTTGTGGATTATTACTGGTAGGATTCTGCTCCTACATTTCTCTGTGTAGCCACCATGTTGGATAGAACAGAATTAATCTTGATGCTTTTGGACATGTTGTGGGGTGCTTTACACAACAGATTTCCACATCCAAAGTCAGCCCCACCTGACAGGCTGTGTTCAGAACTTGTTCCCAGCACCTGCTCACAAACCTTGTTCGCCCATCAGCAGCTACAAGCTACCAAAAACCATAGAAACAGCACTAATGAATGATATCCATCAGAAATTGTCCAAAAATATCTTATTTATAGGCTCACACTGAGCAAGGCATGGAGAAATTGTAGAGATTRATTTTTAAAAAGTAAGGCCAAGGCCTTACTCATATAGTTCATCTGGTTCACAAAACTACATAACTAAAATTCTTGCCTTGCAAGTATGTCAGGTAGCACAAGCCATTTTCTATCATGTCCTGCCACTGGATCTTCAGACTAAAACCAACCACAGTTCCTAGGGTGATAATTTCCCAGTATTATTAATTGCATCTGGCACTGAACATATGATAACAGCTACACTGCACCTGATATCCTGACTAATACCTCCAAAAAACATCAACTACCAGTCATAGGCTTTTCTCACTGATATAAAAAGGAAAATCAAATAGAATGTGTATTTAGACTGATGAATTTCATGCACAAACATACACAGTTTTTACCGAAAAAGTTAGCTCAGCTTTCCATAAATGCAAGGCTTGTGTGATCATCCTGTAGCCCTAGAAGCCTTTTGGGCACTTCCAATCAAACCTGAGGGAGAGATGGAACCTTACAATTCATTTAGCCTTGTGAAAATAATAAAAGGCAGCACAAAAATACTTAAATCAGCATCTCTTCAAATAATTTCATCCAAACAAGTCAAGCACCTTCTATGATTTTGGATCTCTAAATCCTTCCTTTCGTATATGTTTCTCTTGCAATCACTCCCTACAGAAGCACCAGGAGATCTCTTCATAAAGCCCCATATTGTGCTGGGATAGGGAAATTCCCAGCTGGCTCCTTACTTCTTATTGAGCAGCGATCCAGAGTCTCAGGCAGGGGCAGTCCAGCAGAGCTGTTTGGTGTGGTGTGGCTGGACATTTGCCCTGCTCCTGCCTCCTGGATGTCCCCGCACAGGCCCTGCTGCCAGCCCCATGCCGGGCGTTCCCGATSCCAGCGCCTGCTGCATCCACGTGCTGCTGGCACCGGGACACTCCGGCACAGCCCTGCCGCTGGGGCACAGCACACACACCGAACAGGTCAGCAGCTGGGCTGGSTGCAGCCAGGGCTGAGGAACACGCAATGAGGAAGGGGTAAGGAAAGCCTGGGTGGGGTGCATCCCTCTGGGAAGGCTGATCTCCACCCCCTTAGAATGATTTCTGAATTCTCCTAGTTAGAAATGCACACAYGTGGACAGCAATATAACTGAAATGAATTTGGTTTCTTAGTCATCTTCCACAGACTCCTTGAGAATAATCCCTGGGCTGAGAAGCCAGAGGCAGCACCTGGAACAGGGGTGTCTCTGCTATAAACCTCTTCTTTTGCTCTCCTCTCTGTGACATTCACATTATTCTGCCTCATACACCACATTCCAGCTGGTATCTCATATAATCTGCTTGACAGGACTTGGGTAAAATATGCCCCACGTCTGGCAAACTAAATCATGGAATCACAAAATATCCTCAGTGGGAAGGGACCCACTGGATCATCCAGTCCAACCCTGGCCCTGCACAGACACCCCAACAATCCCACCCTGTGCATCCCTGGGAGCGTTGTCCAAACGCTCCTGGAGCTCYGGCAGCCTTGGGGCTGTGACYATTCCCTGGGGAGCCTGCTCAGTGCCCACCACCCTCTGGGGGAAGAACCTTTCCCTGATATCCAACCCAAACCCCCCTGGCACAGCTCCAGCCGTTCCCTTGGGTGCTGTCCCTGGTCACAGGGAGCAGAGATTGGAGCTGCCCCTCCACTGTCCCTCATGAGGAAGTTGTAGACTGCTCTGAGGTCTCCCCTCAGCCTCCTCTCCTCCAAACAGGCCACCAAACTTTCCCTTCTCAGCTATTTGGTTATATTAAGACAGGGCTCCTCGATCCCCCTCACCCATCTGCACTCAAACAGGAAAAATTACGACTACCAAAGGCCTTMCAGAAATTGTAGTGCCATCTGCCTCTTCCCAAGAGCCTTCTCACCTCAAGATTTCATGCCTTAGTTCTGCAGTCATGACAGATTCCCTAGATTCCTAGTCCCCAGGGACTTACAGCTTCCACCTGCTTATTCCTTGGAGTCTGAAGAAAGGACAGTGCACTGCAGCAGACCGGAGTATAAGGTGGGATATGAGTATCCTCTGCATATTTAGCAATAAAAATACTGTTCATGAGCATTACAGAAAAGTCTTTGATCTGTACCTGCTGGAAATATTTACTGGAGGTAGGAGAGCAACATTGCTTACAAGGTTAACTGAAGGTGAATTGAAACAAGTATATAAAATAATGATTGACTGAAATTACAGATAGACCAAGGATCTTTCTTCTTCCAGGTTTCCTTCTTTGGTGCTACTCTTACTGAAATTACTGGGCTAAGTGGTGTGAACTAGTATGGGAAGTTAAAAAGTAAACTTTCTCAGTGTTAATGGCAGCATTGTGTCCAAACCAAGAAGACAGAGCTCCAAACAGATGCCAAGCAATTGTGTACCCGGTGTTGACTTGCCGAATTTCTGTAACAGCTTGTAAAACTTCTAAAAAGSCACTTTGTTCAAATTCAAAGCAGTTCCACACCCCAGGGAAAGCAACTGTGCATGCAATCAACAGATAATGGAACTCACAATAGAAACTAAAAWACAACCTCACCCACCAGCCACGAGCGTTGCTGAGGATTTATCTGCTTCAGTTCACATATTTCACAGCTCCCTGTCTAGATTTTTGTCTCCAAGTAAAAACAAGTTAGTACAGAAAATAACTTCTCCTTCCCTCCAGTTAAATTATGTGTAAATTAGGAATGCTCTCTGCACTTCCCTACTTTCCCAGAAACTATATTAGTTCTTTGATTTTGGCTTCCCCTCACCAGCTGGGGGGGATGTGCCCTTCAGATGTCACCAGAAGTCTGTGACAACCCAAGGGTGAAAGGGGAAGATGGAAAAGCCCAACAGMGGAGTAACTAAGGCTACATGATAGGAAAGTATGAATTAGGTAAACGCAGAGATGAGATTTTAATATCCTTTCTTCACTTTGACAAGCTTTGAACCCACTCTGACTGTGGTATGAGAGAGGCATTACCAGAATTTGAACCCACAAACCAGAAAATCAAACAAAGAGGGTAGAAATCATCTCTTTCCTTTGTAAACATCCTGGATATAATGAAGGCACAGCTGAAGACATAAAGGAAAATGTGTTTTGGATACTACTGTCTGTACAGTTCTTTAATATTCATGGTTAATTTGGCAGGGAGTGTCTTCATCTGGATCAAAACACAGGAGAGAGTTTCAAATAGAACAAACTGTACCTGACTTTAAAGAAAAATTAAATCCATAAAGAGAGCTTCTCTGACCTTCCCGAGTTTAGCTTCTGGTCATTAAAAAAAGTCATGTGTAAATATCTAAGGCCTTTAATAGCATCACTTAGTTATTGAAATTATTTTCAATTATTATTGAAATTGGGATTATTGAAATCCCAGGTATTGTATCTCATAAATCCTGATGGTGCAAGAGAAATTAGAGTGGATACTGGAACTTCTCAGAAGAAAAAATTGCTAAAAAGAGATAGTACTAATGTTAGAAGGTCTGTTATTACAGCAACAAGGTTTCTCCAAGGAAAAGGCTCTGATCTATACACAGAGATGACCTCTGGAAATCCTCTGAGCATAGAAAAGCACATTGCATTAAAGATGTGTGTAAATTGTTCAGTCCCATCTGCTGGCTCACAGTAGGTTTGCACACATATCAGTGGAGTTACTATTTTAAAGTTTACAAATTTAATAGCACTTTTAATGCGGGACATATTTAAACAGATAATTTAAACATCTGATTTTTTTGTTTTTCTGACTTTCTAATGATGAAGCAATATTTTGGGGGAATATTAATCTCCTCAGATAAAGAAATAAAATATCTCCTCTTCTCTTTAACTCCCCACATTGAACATTTTGCATTGGATCAGAGGCCTTCTTGTCAATAAACAGCCTTTTCTTTCCTTGTATTGCCATTTTGTCTTTTGAAACTTAATATCGTTAATGCTGAACCAGGCCCAAATTATAAATGACTAGACAAATACTTCAAAAAATCTTGAAGCAACTTCTTAGAGGTAGACTAAGAAACGATTTATACTTCTGAACCAACCAATAAGGGCTCCAACCCAGCCCTTATTTCTTCTCTGCAAAGTTGTTACCCAACACTGATTTGGAACATTTTGGAACCCACCATTTTTGGAAGGATGGCATCCTGAGAGCCATTGACAAGGAAGGTTTAAAATATGACTGCAAGTCCACAGCACCACGTTTCTCAAGCACTTTTTGCAAATCAAACCCCAATTAGGAGACTACTCCAGTTTTCAGACTCTCAATGATGCTTTGCAGTAATCATCATGGGCACAAATACCCTCATTTAAAAGCAATTAGCAAGTTGCATCATTTGTAACAGAACATTCTGAATATATCTGAAATCTGGCTGTGCCTTGTAGTTTGTTTTTTAGTACTTCAACTCCATTTTTAGGACTAGCAAAAGGAAATTATTAGCCAAACCTGTAAAAACCTGCTGTTGTATTGTTTCCAAAATCCAACATTTTCTGTCAGTGAAAGCATATTGCTATTGGAAAAACACTTCTAAGAAAATTGAACAAGTATTCTCTACAAAATTTATTTAGGAAAAAAGATAAATGCCTATATTGTGGCAAAAGTCCTAAATCTGCCTGATTCTAGCAGGTGAAGTTTAGTGCTGTCCTGTACAAASAATACCTGCCTTTGAAAGAAGGACAGGACCATCATTAACTGCCATGGAATAACCCAAATGAAAGAATCCAGTAATCCAAAATGGTAATGGAAAACAACTGAGCATCTTCAGCTCCARAAACCTGTGTGAAAACCTTGGCCCACTCTGCCTCTTAAAAACAATTTCACTGTCTTTTCAGTCTGCAAACTGTAAGTACAGCTTAGTACAAATGCTGCTGATCTTAGATTTCAGCAGAACTACTTTCAAAGGAGATGATGGAGAGAGACTCAGCCATTAACACCAGCAGTGCTTTGGAACTCTCTTCACTGGCAAATTTGAGAATTCCAAGATCTCTGCAAAGTGCTAGACACTAATGGCTAGCAAAGCTTTTATTCTGGCATAAAGAATGTGCAATTTCTTCAGCTCCTCAGCTCTGACTTTGAGAAAGAGGCAGTTTTTCAGTGTACAGACACGACAGATGGGATCTCATGAAGGAAATGGATCATCTGACACGGTCTCCTGCTGGAAGGATTCCAAAGGGTTTGCAACCTTTGCTGTTCCTCTCCATATTTGCAAGTTCCTATTAAAAAAAAACAAGGATGACAACAAAATTTGAGCAGATAGCTCCGACATTAGCASATCTAAATAAATTAGCAGCACGGCCAATGTGTTGATAGATGCAACAAGTTCTGGAGGAGCCACTCCAAAATATCAATATTAAAAAAGGACCCACCAGAGCAGAGTGCAGACACAGGTATTCTAGAGAACAAGGGCCTGCAAAACCAGCAGGTGGGGCAAGGGGAAAAAAGGTGTGGAATTATTCACATTTTCCAGTTCTAACTCCTCTCTCCACAGACTTCCAACAGACAGCTGTGATATCCAACTATGACACTTTGGCCTGACCTCCACGTCTCTCAAAAGCCATCAATTCTGAGCAGTGTTTTTCATCCTTTCAGCTCGGGAGCTGTGCAAACCAGAAGCAAAATCCCATTTCTCATTTCACAGCTTATCTTTTAGGCTGCGTGCACAAATTAACATCAGGAATGCTTGAASAGTTTAAAAAGGAAAAAAAAGAAAATCAGAAATCTGCAGAAAGCAGTGACAAATATCCTGGAGCTTGTCTGGGCCTTTATCACGGAAGAACAGATGAGCTACAACAAAATCTGAACCACCTCTGCTGCCAAGGTTTTATTTGAACTGCAGCACATTTACAACAGCTTTACTAAAAGCATTTGTTTCTAACCTTTCTTTCATGAAAAAAATGAAATAAAAATTAATCCTGAAGGAACAAGAAGTGCAAAGATAAGCATCAGATACCTGAAGTCCTTTTAGGTCCATTTTGCTGTGAACACTATTATGACTATCCTCAGCTGTCAAAATGTCATTTGATAATGAATGTTTAATATTACTTAGGTGTGATTTGCTGCTGACAAGCAAAATGAATCCAAAAGCTTCTGCCACTTACACTACATGCAATTTTACTTTAGTGTGTTCCATGCACAACTCTGGTCCTAAAAGAAGGCTCTGCTTCCCCAAGAACTTGCAGAATTAACATATTAATKTAGAAGTTTCCCTTTAATTCCTATGATTGTGTCATGTTGTGGAAAATATAATCAATGGGAAATACAGATATTAGCCAGGTTCATACCCATTTTCACAGGAACCTCAAACACTGCCTGAATAAGTTCCATTTTGGACTAAAAAAAATAAACTGGCAAATACAGTATGTAGGGAATAAGTTTAAAAAAATAAATCTAACTGGCAAAAATCAGGGAAGGACTAAAGCTCCTGAACACACAAATCCATGAGGAATACCAAGATGGCAAATGGGAGCAGAAATTTAAAGCACAGCCAAAAGCCACAGAGAAATGAAGGAAAAATCAATCCCTGCTGTGTGTGTATTTAGTGCTCCTGTACCAGCACATCTAAGTTGAGCTCAGTGCCATGGAATAGCTCCTCCTCTGCTCCTTGCTCACTCCTGCACAGGACTTGCTTAGTTAATTGGTTCCTGCACACTGGACAAGAGCTGCTGGTGCTGGATAAGTGTAAGAAGATTCCAGTAATGCCTCACCCACGGGGAGCCGAAGATCTGCATTACCCTGTACTCTGTAACACGGCCAGCATTTGCTCCTGGCTAACTTATTCATCCCTTCTCTATTTTCCCAAATATCCTGAGCTCCAGCATTGCTCTCCCTTGATAAAAAGCACATTCCAGAAGCTGGTGAGTTGACTCATACACTCGACTTCAATCTGCACTGAATATTCCTCCTTTGAAGTCGGTAGCTGAACGCTGACTCAGACTTTTAAAAATCCATAGACTGCCATGCAAATTAATAAAAGATTGGATTAACATGACTGCAAAATTTTATTTTTATAGACTACTCCACTTCTAGAAATGCAACAGAAGAATTAGAAATTATTTTATGTTCGTAAGGCAGCCAGCGAATGAAGGAYGGCACATCAAAAACTCGAGTTTGCAAATAAAGGCATTGTTAAAGGTACAAAATCAAACATTCTGTTGGGTTTAAAACAAATGCTCAACCTCTGCATGTCTGTAATATTGCTTCAGTTCAGCTGGAAGAGACACAATGCATTTTCCTTACATTTTRGTTCTGCTTTTTAAAAAACACTCGGGTTCTAACTGGAGGCAAAATGTTCAAAGGCAAATGACTCAACTCTTCACAACTGAAAAGGGCAAAACTTTGAGTACTGAAAGGTGAGGCATGAAATAAATGAAAAACTTGCACAAAACTGATCAGCACAACAATCTATATTTGACCTATACTTAGAAATAAGCAACATGAGTTCCTAACGCTGGGCTGTTGCAATCTGAATAATTGCCATATGGTGTGTGTGGAAAATATATGCAAATATACTGCGTGCAGCATAAGTAGATCCTGCCAGAAACTTGTCTGGGATTGGGTTTTCTCTTTCCCTTTTCATGGAAATGCCAGCAAAGCCAGTGGTTAGTGTTCACTGGACTGCAGACCTGTCTTTCCATGCCACCAGGTTTAGGCAGCGCTCGTAGGTGCTTTTATTCACATTTCCAAAGTGATTTTCTGTGCTCGAGGAACTCAGCAAAGATACAAATTGCTGGAAAGAGGAACCCTTCTAACCCCCTTCCCACTAAATATCGATGCAGAGTCCTCCACCTCTGTGGTTCCAGCACTTTGGGAATGCAGAACCTGAGCTTCCACACCGTGGGTGGAAAACGTCTGGCAAGTTCCCCTGGGCACGGCACACGGAAATTACAGCCGACCTAATTACACATTCCCAGCTGAAATAAATAAATAGGGGTTTATTGGGTTAGTTAGTGTGAGCAAAACCCTGCTCCAAGGAAAACCGAAAGCTGCACAAAAACAAACGCTGAACGATCCCRCTGGAAGGCGTCTGTGGCACTCAATGGCTCGTTCCTGAATCCAGTGTTCCAGCCCATGGAATTAATGGGGATACAGCCCAGGAAACACAGCCATTAACATTTTAGAAGCCCTGTAGAATGTAAACAAAACAATTACCTTCCTATGTTGCATCTAGATAATAYCAGTGAATTTTGTTAAATTTATCCTTAATAAAGTAAAAAAACCACAAAAATAAAAAACTCCCAASCTCAAACAGAACCCCCCTGGTTTTTAAGCTGACCCTCTGACTGAGTCACAGTGTAATCACCCTTCAGAAAAGCAGAGAATGGTACCAGAGAGAAAGTGTTTATTCACTATAACCAGCATAATCACTGTATCACCATAAATTCACTTTAGAAAAGTATAATAAACCTGATGTTTCTAAGCAGACCCTCCCCTCACCATCAGAACTCGTCCAGACTTATTCTGTAAAAGAATTCCCTTGTTTTTACGGAAGAGGATCCTGATTTAGGGATGATGTAACCCTGTACTGCAGAACTCTTTCTGGGCTTTATGAACATTCCCATCCTTTTCTGTCGAAGGAAGTTCTGTGATCACCAAGACAACAAGTTGGGCACCAACAGAAAACCTTTCCTTCAGGATAATTCCCAGTCTATTTCGAGGCTCGTGCTCCTTGAAAATAGCTATATGGAATATGTAGACTGTAACTACAATTCACTTATAACTGCAAAGAAATAGCCCACGTCTCTCAAAGGTGGAATCTCAATTTTCATTTGGTTTTGATCATCACTTGTTACAAACATAAACCATTTTCTGTCTTGTGGCCTTAGGAAAATACCATTTATTGAATTGGGTTATGTCCCTGTCACGTGCAAAACTAATGTTTATCCTGCCACCACAACCAAGAAATTCAGAAACTAAACTTTTCTGCTGGGAAGAAAGAGAGAATATTCTTTCCAAATTCTTTCAGGTGTTAAAAGCATATAATGCCAATAAGTTTCTTTACATAGCTTGTATGAAGCCTGTAGTTGAAATATTTACAGATCTGTTCTCCTCCACTCCCCTTGTCTTTCCATTTCCTTTCCAAAACTGTTCCCCTCTTCCTTCTATTTTCTTACATTCAAACTCAGTAAGAGCTATTATTTTGCAACTTTTTATGCAATTATTATTTTTAAACTGTATATCATATTGAAGAAAACTGAGTGCTTCTAAATTTTCTGGTCTATAGAATCAAATTAACAGGCAGTTTACATGCTCAGGAGCAGTAAAAACCAGCTCCATAAAAACCAAAATCATAAGTTTACTGCCAAAATCTGGGATGCTGTCCCACATCTTAAAAAGCTYGTGAATTGCTCTTTAATTCCCAGGTTGCTGGATTACCATACAAGAATTTCAGTCTGGTAAACAAATAAACAAATGTCAGCTGCATATATTATAAAATACATGAAATTTTTTAATTAGGATCTCATGGCTGTGCCAGAAAGCCTGCCTTTAAAATCAATTTGAACCTGTACAGCTGCAAACACAAAACAAAACTAATTTTTCATAGACCACATCATATATATTAACAGAAAATCAAGGAATCCTCAAAAAACATCAACTATCTCAGAAGGTTTTAATAAGAGGCTTCACTTTAATTTTTATAGCTGTCAGCCTTTTCCTGCTGCTCTTACAGAACCGAGGAATAACGGAGCTGGAAGCAGGAGGGGATAACAGGAGGTGTGGATTTACTGCAGCAGGTCCAGCAAGGGGCCACGAGGATGAGTGAGGGACACGAGCATCCGACCCTGAGCAGACTCAGAGAGCTGGGACTGCTCTGCTGAAGAGGAGAAGGCTCTAGAAGGACCTTATCCATGTGGATAAACCCCTGATGGGAGGCACTGCAGAGCATGGAGCCAGACTGACTTGTAAAAGCACAAACGAAGACAAGAAATGTCATTTAATTGTGCGTGATGCTGCTTTGCACCRTTTGGAATGATTATCTGGCTATTAATTGGCTAAAAACATTCTTTACATCAGCTCTGTCTACTGACGTGACAATAAATTTTGAAATCCAATTTCACTTGAAGGGTGACAGGACCGAGTTTATTCTGTGCTTTTCCAGCAGCCAGCACATGCTGGGGGGTTGTGGTTCAAAAACGAAGCTCCTGCAAGGGACTGTGATACAAACCAGTCACAACAGGGAGAGCGCTTGGAGGGCATAATATTATTATGATCYCTATCAAAGGAGAGCAGTGAGGAGCCTGCCAGAGGGGGGAGGGTGCCTGAGTGTAAGCAGACCCCCTTGCACAGCGTCAAACAGCCATCAATTCCCCTCATTATCASATAATTCTGACACAGGCTTGGTATTTTAATAATTTCTCATTAATTGGGCCAAGTAACTTACGCAGATACAGCAGRGCTGAAATGATGACATCTATTACAGGAGCCAGTTCTAGCAATGATTTATGTAAATAGAGGTATAACATGAAGACTTTTCATCTTTTTAAAGAGAGTATTTTCAACATCATTTCTTCAAATTTCTTCTTTCAAATACAGTTATTTCAAGAAATGAGCTACTGAGAGCATGGCTCACATCCCCCTTGCCATGAACCCGTTTTTCAGCTAGGGGAAGTGGAAATCTACTGAGCATCTACTCAGCACAACTCTAAATAAAATCTCCTGTATGTCAGAGAAAACTCTGGCCCCATTCTATTCAAACAGCTGCGACTGAGTAAGCAACTTGTATATGGAGGAAATAAATTTTAAAAAAATCATTTAAGGAGGTGGACATTTACTGTTACAGGGCATTTGTTTCCCTCCCTGACCTCTGTTCTTGTCAGCAGAATTGTAAACAGAAAGTACAGAAAATATATTCCATTTTTTCCACAGAAGCTATGGGAACTATAACCTGCCCTTTTATAAGAATAAGAAAATAATTTCCACTTCTCTCCTGTGTGCCTGTTCTATATTTTAAMGACAGAATTTTATCACTGCAGTGGCTCAGCCTTGCACTGGCTGGACTGATATTTCTTTTAGATTTTCCAGTGGCAGAGGTGACCTTCAGTGTTTTAAATTCTGCTTAAACAAGGCTTAGATACCTTGAAATGCTTATTCCCGCACCAGTTTCCTACATTTCTGCTTATTCACACAAACAGCTCCTGAAACAGAGCTTAAGCTGAAACCATCCAAGTTTCTTAGCAGGTCTGCTCTTCAYTCATTTGATTTTCTTCCTGAACTGSAGAATGGCACTTACTAAAAAGAGAATTTATTTTTATTTGTTCACCACAACTTGAATGGATTTTGAGAAATTTATAAATGTATAGGATTGGCATAGAACAAACGGAATTGGATTTTTTTTTTTCCTAATAGGCAAAATAAAAACCAAACATAATCCATTCCTCAGCTTCGTGGCCACAGCAGCTCCTGTCCCCACCTGCAGGTGTTTTCTCTCAGCCCTGCAGGTCTTTTCTTCCCTTCCTTCCCCACCAGTAGCACCAACTTTTGCAAGGTGGTTTTTCCTCTCCTGCTTGCCCCTTGCTGGTTGCTCCTACTGCACAGAACTAATGGTTGTGTTGCAGAGAACTGCCTCAGACAGCACACAAGGACAGAGGATGAAAAGAGGGAACCAACCAAAAAGCAGAAAACAAAACAAAMCGCCCAAACCAAACCAACCAACCAACAAAAATACCACAAAAAAAAGGTAAAACCCCCAAAATCTTACATCTTTTCCCTTCATAACACATCTTACAACGCTTTTAACATCAGTATCTAAATACTAATGTCTAAATGTATTTACACCCACAAACATGGGTCGGCTTAGGAGCAGAGTCATGGTTGTGTCTTGACTTCTAACTTTGCAAAGCCTCCCTGGGCAGGTCCAAGGCTGTTCTGACAGAACCCTGGATACAGCCTGCTCATGAGGAATGCTGAATGCCAAGGTTTCCCCCCGATGCTTCCAGGAATTTAAGGAGCTGAGTAAGTGATGCCTAAAATCAATATCAGTTCATTCTGAGAGAAAAGTTTGTACAGCTTGGATTTCATGTGGCTTAAATGCTTTTTTAAAGCTGTGAGACCCAGACCAGAGAATCTGAGGGCACAAATAATGTGTAATGTCAATTATTCATGGTCAACTGTGGTTATCCACATGGAACACTTATGCAATTTTCACATTAGAGATGTTTCTCAGGTTATCAATGAAGTCATTAACACATAAATATATTTAAGTCTTGTAAAAAATTACTATCTTTTAAAAGGGGAAAATATCATCTTAGCAAAAGCATTTAATATATGGGGACTTGATATTTCACCTTTAAAACAAATCTGAGAAAATAACTTGAAATACTAGGTCTGGAACATCCTTAGCTCTGGATAAACACTGAGTAGCAATCTGGGTCAGCTGAAACGGCTCGAAATTCACAGTTTGTACTCTCTTCTCATATGGCCCTATGACAGCAGGTATATTCTGTTATGAACTCCAGAAAAACCCTGCAGTAATTATTGTATGTCAGCCCCAAAAGAGAAGCCCTGACTGTGTATTTATCCAGCATCATCACGGGAGGTGATTTCCCTCCCAAAAACACAAAGCCTTGATTGCTTCGAGCAATCTCCTGAATGAAACTTCAAAGAGCCCAGGCAAATCTCCTACTGAGATCTGCACTGCCTGATTTCAATATTGTCAGTACTAAATGGGTATTCAGCAATCATTTAAGACACAATATTCTTCCTTTTGTATGTTTACTGGAATATATTTGAAGTAGCTTATTTTTAAACCTCGAGCCCGTTGCTGTTCCCTGCTATGAGTCATATGGAAAGCAGCAGGGCAGGAGTGGATGGCACAGTCACATTGTGCCACTATCACCCCCTGTGCAGTACAGCAGAAAGGAATCCTGGTACAGACCCTGGCACAATCCAACAGCTCATTCTTCAGAGGTGGATACTTTCTGCCATCCTGTAATAATGCATAGAACTGAAAATACCTGCACAGTTTGTAATTGCCTAAATTCCATTTCTGGCATCGTACAGGATTCATCTCATTTGGAAATACTGTCCCATTTTGTCACTTTAATAGCAAACTAAGTGAGCATCATAAACATACTACAGAAGATGGGGAGTAGATTTACTCATGCCAGAGTAAATCCAAAATAAAGCAAAAACTGCAGTGGAGTGGCTATATTTTAATAAAGCAAAGCRTAGCACTGGCAGAAAAGAAACAGGACTTGTCAACACTGACATAATTATCATAGCTGGAGATTCATTTCTGGTGTGTCCAAGCCTGTTATCAAGTGCAATCAATGCCAGGGCACCTAATTCCACCTATTGCTCACATTATTAAAATGACTCCGTGAATGCCACAGCCATTAATTAAAGTAAATAGCAGGGGGAAAGAGTTGATCAGAAGCCAGGCTTTTCTTCTGAGGCACCTCCTTCCCTTTGGGGAGATATGTAAAATCTTACACATTTCTAAATCACCGGCTTAGAGGGAGTCGGGCAGTGAATCGAACTTTCCCTGGCTCTGGACACAGGAACATCACAGTGGAAATGCAGAGGTGACAGCGAAGTGCAGCTGGGAGTGCCCGTGCCCTGCGGGAACGTAAGGACAAGGACTGGGCGAGCCTCGTGTGCCCTCAGGCACTGACACAYCTGCCCCAAACGTGCTCAGCCAAGCCGGGATGGTGGCAGCAGCGCCCCAGGGAGGAACCAGCAACAGCCTGATTCACAAAATGCTCAGTGAGCATCCCCAAATGTCCTCAGGATTCTGCTGGTGGAGGGACCAGCTTCAGGTACTCCAGCTGGCACCTTGCAGTACATCGTGTGAAGCCTTTTTGATCCTAAACCTAAAGCAAGTGTGGGATTGTTTTGCCAGGCACTATAAGGAACATGATTCTGGAGGCACAGCAGAGTTTCCATTTCCTTAGAGAACCTGAGAGTTAAAACAAACAAACAACCTGGACATTATTAAATACAYTATCAATCACATGCTGACGTTAATTAGCAGAACAAGCGGTAAAGAAAGGCAAGAACAGCCTTTTGGCACCGTGAGTAAATTTTGCTGTCCAAATTTATCTTGTGAAAAAATAATTAGTGTTATTGTACCTTGGCTGGTGCAAACACAAGACTAGCAGAACCTGAGAAATAAAAGCTGTTTAAATATCACAAATTTCTGGTTTTACTTTCTCGAGCGCACTCATTTCAGGAGGTATCAGCTCATTATGGCTTCAGGGCTACTGTGAGTGTTTAGGGCTATGTTACCCCTGACAGGTTTGTCACCAGAGCCCTGAACAGACAGCTCGTGAAGTTGGTTCCAGCCCAGCCCTTGAAGCCACAGACACTCTGTAAGACAGCAATGCACAATCAAAGCTTTAGGATGACTGTACCTAGACAGAGTCTCTCTCTCAGTGGAATGGTTCATCAATAACGTAACTCAAGTTAAAGATGTTGGGTTTTTTTCTTCGCTAATCATTTTCCCATGCATTTAGAGCCTTTGTTAGTCTGCATTAGCATTTGAAGCAYACACTTTTATTGTTTACATAAGGAAAATACTGGATTAAAGGAAATATTTTCACACAGGAAACTCTATCTTAAAATGTGTCAAAAGTAGATGTAATTTTGTCTCTTTGCTTTCTTTGCAACCTATTTTCCCCTATCAGGAGAAACCGCTGCCTGATTTTTGGATATGAAACCAAAGGTATTTGTTGATGTTTGTTCTTCTAACACTGTCCTTTACATAATCGTCTCCTCCACACACCTTCACACATTCCAACAGMGTAGGAAGCGAATTAAAATTAAGGATGTCAGTGAAAGCAAACAACCCAAGGTTTGATCCAAACTGTAACTCTTAAACAAACTGCCTGCAAGGCTGGTGAGAGTCGTGCATGTGTTATATAGGTCAGTGCATGAAACTTGCTTATTTTAGATAACATTTTGTTCCCCAAAGGGAATATGAGCTACTGAGACAAAACCAGACCTAATCAGAATGGGAGAGCTACAGACACAGTGAAGATAATGTCTTTAGAGTCTCGAGCAACATATTTCTACACTACCCAACTTCCAAACAGTGCGGGAAAAGAAGTTTTATTAATCCAAATTAACAGCATTTCAGTCTCTCCCAGCAATGCTTAGTATTCCACTTTGGACAATTACTCTGTTGTCAGGAATGTTGCTTGTAAATGGCCTAAGAAAATCTCCGTATGCACAGTAAATCCATGCGAACACAAATGTTACTGGCAGCTTTTATTTCCAAGGTAAAATCTGGCAGGTATTTTGCAAATCATTTTGTTAAGCTAAAGGACTGTTACTAGTGGGAAGATAAAGTTGGAAATAAGATGAGATGGGATATCAGTTTTTAGCCTGTAGCCATGTAGTAGTGTTTGCTAAGAGAGGCTGGAAATAACACATCTCAGCCTTATTTTAAAGTACTGAAAAAACCAACCTATTTTCCTCTTGAACCAACAGCTTCTCAAGACAGAGCTTCTCACAGAGGAGCTATGAACTCCCTCAGAAAACTCAGTTTCAGTCTCTTCATGACACAACCTCCACAGATCAGCTGTGATTTCCTACATACACACAAACAGTCTTGCCTTGGTCGAGCTACTATTCCTTAAAGAATAAAACAAACAAAGCCAAAATTATAATTACCTTCAGAAAAAAAGAAATCCAAAATTTATTTTGGCTGCTTGATCACTGCTATTCTTTAAGAAAAGGGAATTATTGAAAAACTTGCAGGAACTAGAAGCAAACCATAGCACTCACTTGCTGTTTAAAGCTAAGCCTTTGACATAAATCTCACTAAATGCTGCGAGTTTTGATACTTCAGAGAGGAAAACTGATTTATTACCCTTACCTGTAGATGTCAAAAATCTGAAACCTGTATCCCTCCTCACTGAGGGCCAGACTGGTGCAGCCAGTGACACTGTGCTGTCCCAAACTGGAGCGGCCACTCAGTCCTTGCTACCAGAGAGGAGTTTTCACAGAGGAGCTAAAACACACCACAGGAAGTACAGCTAAAAATGTTTGCACYGTAATCTCTTCCATACTTCTACTGTCTGTGAAATAACGTGTAAAATCATTTTATGCACTAGCCGGCAGCACAGTGACCAAGTACAACCGAAGCTGTTGGCTTTGGCAGCCCTTGCTGGCTCCCTTCCTTCTGCAGATGCAGATTGCAATTATTGAGCAGCTCTGCCGGCAGCACAGCCCCAGCTGGAGAGCACTGGGGGCACTGGGAATGCAGGCAGTGCACTGGGAGTCAAACTGGGGGGACCAAGCCACGCCCATGTCCATCACCATCCCATCGCGCACACTCGGCCCAGGAGCTAATGCTACTATGTTACGTCACGTCACATCATTCATCTAGAGGTAAATATCTTTTTCAATGGAATAAAAATAATAACCCCCTGCCTTCCTCACTGATATCACTTTGTATTCCTTGCAGTTGGAAGAGCAAAGGAGTCACACCTCAGACTCCTGTGGTGACTCAGCACTGGTGGGAGCCTCAGTGCCAAGGAGTGGTTCAGTTCTCCCGAGGTTAATGGGATCAGCTTTTTTCTCTGAAGAACATAACCTGTGATGTTGAAGAAATGCCTCAGTTGAGGTGGAAGCTTCTTCACAGGAAYAGACAAGTTAATCAGAACAGAACATGCAACAAGGTGTCTTCATTACTCACGGGATTTAAAGTGATTTCCACCACTAAATTAGATTTTGTTACATTTATAGATGAGAACTTCTTCCTAGAGACTTTGAGGATGCTTGTGAGGTCACTATCTGGCACTATTAGATACACTACAGAATTACCTGAAAGGCTCAATTCAYAGAATTTTATTACAATAAAAACAAAATCCCAAGAGACTTTGTTTGCACACTCCACCTGCAGAAACTTCCAAAGATTTTGCAAGACTTATGAGCAAACAGAAACTAAAGTAAAGCTTCAATATTTCATATTTTTGTTACTAAGTTTTGGTTCCCTTCTTTTGGTAGGTTAATTTAAATAAAGAATTTATGATAAATTAGATAAAGAAGAAATAACTCTGGCTCGGATGTAAGCAGCCTGTTATTCCACATTGTGGTACAGATCCTTTGTTTTGCAAACAGTAAACATTTATACATATTTAAAACACTCTTTTCAAAACGTTTCCATTAATGACATTACCTCAGTTATGTAACAATGAGCTTTGGAACACTGTTACCAGGTGCAGTGCAGTGGATGACACATCAAGCAAAACTTCTCTCACTGCCGAGTTTGGAGAGAGTAAAACCAAATTCTGAAATTTTAAACAGACATTTAAAACGTAAAGTTCTATGAAAAATTTATCAGAAAACTTGGTTTGCTCAGAAAGATAATCTTGCCAAAATGTAAACCTGGATGCCACTTAGAAAAGTTATAAAATTTTAGAAAAGTTATAAAAGTTATAAAACCAAATCTGAAGACAATACAAAGAAAACACAATTGAAAGAATAGTTCACGTATCCAAGATTTTCAATCAGTAAACAACAGGGAATTTTTTAATGCCTGCCTTTCTGAACTGAAACTAAATAAATCTGTGATTATTCAGTCCAAAATTACTCTCTGGAACTTGTACTTTAATAATGTCACTGTTACTGACAAGAACTAAATCTAAAATACTGATCTCCCTGGCTGCAATAAAACATTCACTCCAACGATCTGTCTGCTGCCACTAAAATGGACACAGAAATCAGAAGCATCATCTCACCAGTCAGCAGAACCTGTCTAAATAATTTCCCACTGAAAATTTATCTGGAATCCAAGTTGGTCATAAATATGCTGCCCAATTCTCTCATTGTGAAACATCTTACTGCAGCAAACAGTTCCTGAGAGCAACTGAGTGGGGAAAACTATTTCACAATTAGTTCAGAATCAACTGATTAATTGTTTACATTAGGAAAGGGTAGGAAGCATGGGGAATTTTCTGTTCGAGCTTATGAAAAAAGAGTGCAAATAATTCATCGGATAACATTTAAACACTTGTACAGAAAATAAACTAAAGCTGTAATCCTCTAAGTCTTTCAGGATTGCATTCTAAACTTCCCAAAATGTCTTCCCAACTGGCACCTTTTAAAATAACTGTAAAGCCTGTCAGATTAACATCATCTTGAAACCCAAGATCTTTGCTGCATGCCTGATGTCTACAAAACATGGTTTAAAATGCCAACAGCACCAAGCTATGTTCAAACCATTATAATTACCCTTGTAATTTACAAGTATTCAATGAAGAAAAACATTTTAAGAGTTAAAAAGCTGTCAGTGAGTGTAGCGAGAAGGGGAATTTTATAAAAGTTACAACTCATTAGTTTTTAGACAATCTGTAAATTGAAAATGGTAATCTCAGTTGATCAGCTGAGCATGGTACAGCTTCTAACAGGAGCACGAAGAAAAGCTGCTCAACAGCACCCTGACACACTGCAGGGTGTAACGCAGGAAATTGGGACTCTGCCTGGGGCCTGAGTTTGTTTTGAACTTGAATGATATATTTGGTCAGTGACATTTGACTTCAGCACTTGTTTTCCACATGGTCAACACCACCTGATCAAATGGTAACACTGATTAGAAAAACCACAGGATGTGCAAGGTTAAATGTCCATAGTAAAATTGTAATACAAGTGCCATGGCAATGGATCCCCTGGAAGACTCCAAATGGAGAGAACGAGTGCACACACACAAATCCTCAAGGACTTCCCAACAGTGGAACACAAGTGAGTAAATAATTTCAATTTTTGCCATTCTATCCATGTAGGGACTCTTGTATAACTTAGTTCTAAACTCGAAAACAAGCACACATGGGAACAGAAAAGCAGGAATCAATGCAACAAGAATTAAGAGCTGTCACACCACAGAATACAAGCAATACACGATTTTCCTCTTCCTTTCATTCCCAATGACACAGCAGTGCAGAGCCTGGACAGTGCACCCTTTGCTGTGACCTCCCAAAAACACAAGCAACCCTGACCTCCCTCCACTCTCCACTTTTCACCTCCTGAAGATGCTGACTGTTGTCCATCATCTTTGGTCTTTTAAAGAAAACAAGTTTCAGTAAAACATAGGATGAAATAAAATACATTGTCATTAAAAATTAGTGTAAACTTCCATGATCATCAATTTTATGCAAACAATTATATTTATTTAAACTACCAAGTATTTCCTTGTGCTCAAGTTGGCTTTAGATACAATACAAATACGCATCATTTAATATTTATCACTTTAAATCTTTACCAGCCCTGGAAATCCAGAAGACAGATCCAAACTGTGAATTTATGATATAATTCCTTTGGATAAAAGCCTCTACTTTAGAGATGTGACAAATCTGTTCCAGTGGTTTGCTGCAATGGAAAAGGTTTAGTCTTTGCCGTCCATCAACTGCCAGGAGGTCAAAGCCTCCTTTCCTGAAATGTTTTCCAAATGATAAGCAACGTGAAAGAAAAAAATTCCAAAGGCAAGGAACTGCAGGAATTAGATCGTAATCATTAAAAAATATATTTTTAAAAGTCAAATGAACAAAATATGTTCTTCGTCACCCAAAGACCTTAAATATTCCAAGCTGGTAAACATATGGAACAAGACTAAAGCCTCTTTATAATTACTTCACTGAAAATTCTATGTTGGTATTTATGTATTTAATTCTATGTTTGCTGGATGCCTTTGGGGACAAATGTTTTGTTATTCATTCTAGATGTGTCTCAAAAGCAGCAAAGAAATMGTGATAAATAATAATTCAATGCAGAAACTGTTCTTTTTGTTTATTTTTAATTCCACTCCTTTGTACAACATCACTATCTTCCACAAATGCATAATCTATCAAAAATAAGCTACTAAAAGTCAACCCTGGTGCACCCTGGAGGTGTCCAAGGAAGGACTGGACGTGGCTCTCAGTGCTCTGGACTGAGTGATAAGATGGGGATGGGTCACAGGTTGGACCAGGATTTAAGTCCATGTGCTTCATTTGATGGAATTTCTCACTCACATGATAATTCTTTACTGCTAAATTTTATAAAAAAACCTAAAATTTCAGGGAGTTCCCCACACCTCATCACCAAGAGCATTCCTGTAAGAAAAGCAAAAACCAAAAAGGCAAATATGGGTTTGCCTGCAATTCCTATACTTATTACAAATAAACTGTGGTATTTCTAAGTAATTTCCTGGGTCAATACCTGACCAAGAGCCATAATTTTCATCTGCCCCAACTCTGCCCATCCTTGCAGAGCTGAAGCCTTAGCTCAAAGCTGTCCAACTCTCAATTTCATCCTCCTCCTGATTTATTTTGTAATTTGTAACACTGTGCCCTATGATTCAAGCAAACCTCAGTAACAAATAACAGGTTCAGGAAAGCTCTGCCATTTCTGACAAGGTGAATGAGATTTTCCCTGCATTGCCTAGGATTTGCTTTTCCAATAATTCTTGGCCTTATCTGTACAATATAAGCAGTTGCTTATGAGTGTTGTTACTTCTCCATATGATTCTGTCTTTAATCACAATCTGGATTCAGATGAAAAATTTGAGATTATTAATGGATGTTCATTCTCCATGAGCATCCTGCAATATWTTCTGAAAATTGAGGACTTGCTCAATCTGTCTTCTCCAAAGCTGAACTGCTGCAGTGCTAAAAACGTGCACAAGAAAAGGGCACGAGAAACTGGAAGAAGTCAAAGCCAATTTCAAACACTTTCCTACGAAAATGTGATTTCAATATTCCTCCAATGGACTTGTAACTCACTAAGTAGCAGTTAGAATATTGGATATTACAGTAATTTATTTCTGCATTGTGCTATTCAATTGTGGGRACCAAACAATGACTAAATTGCTACCAAAGTCTGCTTTGCTACTGAAACTACAAGATGTTGTTAGTACATGTGAACCAATATCTAAATTTAAGTGCCATGCACATACTGCCTTAGTTTGATTCTCTTTAAACACCAAGATCATCATAAGAAACCTGGCAAGTCATTTTGGCTTTGAGGAAGGAGTAGGTATTGGGATAAAGAGGAACATGAACATGAGCTAATAATAGATCATTACAAATAAATATTCTAATGAATTAGGAGCRCTGGTATTTTATCTTTGATAAACTTTGTTAAACAGGAAAAGCTAATTTCACACAGACAGCAAGAGCACAAGGAGAGAACTTTGAATTATGACAACCTAAATGCATTTGACACTTTAGTTTAAATGTATGGCAAAATAATAATCTAGTTGGGTACTGAATGTAATTCAGTGTATCAATGATGAATTGACTATATCAATAACCAGACATGAGAATTTTAAAATCCATCATTTCAGCTTGAGCAAGAACAATTAACTCCAGCCCATGTGCCCTTTACAACAAGCTGAGTATTTCTAATCAGTAAGAGCTGAATGACCAAGGGAACAAACACTCTCATAAGAATGGGAGAGAGGAAGGCATGAGGAAAGGAAAGCAAAACCAAACCTTCCAGAAACATGTATYAGGAAAAACTTGGCTCTGCCATAAATTTCCATATCCAACAGTACTGAGGGAGCGAGGTGAGCAGAGGAAAAAGCCTATTTTCAGTACCCAATTTCCAGTGCCTTTTGTCTTTTTGGTGGAGCCATCATTTGCATTTAATCATGCTATTCATAATAGGCTCTTGGAAGGCTACAGAAATAAAAGAATATAATCCCCATTATTCCAAGAGAAAGAAGTTCCAGCAAGGTGATCTATCAGTGGCTGTGCCACAAGAGAATTCCAAGTCCCAASCATTTGATGGGTTTTTTTCCTCCAAACAGATGCTACTGCTATAAATGGAAGCACAGTTTCTCAGAGTGAAAAGGGCATAAGMTAAACACGTGTTTATCCCACCAAAATTCTGGGGAGGGGAGTTTCTAACAATGCCTGCATCAGCTACAAGGATACTTTGTGTAGAAATCAGACAGGCACTTCTGAGAAAATGTGTTTGAATAATGGCAAGTATTTCATTTGTTGGCGATCTGTTGAGCTGCACACCAAGAATTTTGTCACTCTTTGTTCTGCGATGAATTCTTGATATAGAAGTCTACACTAAATTTTCTCTTATCTTCCAACTTTCCCATAAGAGGACTCTAGAAAAACAGAAGGAGACCAGGAAAATAATTTCCTAGCTGACAATTCCGGGTTGACTGTGGCTCTCCCATCCTCTGTGCACTGCTGTGAAAGGTTCCAGACCCCCCGGGTGGTTGGTAAAGGCTCGTAGGAAGGGAACCTGTAACAACTGTCACGATGATCACTGAGTGCAGCTCTCCTGGCCATGGAGCTGTGCTGGATCTGCAGCAACACTCCAYTGGATGTTGCACATTTGACCTGTACATGCTTTTATTTGCTTGAAAGATCTTTAGAATGTATGGGTTTTTTTGGAGGCATTTACAGCAGTTTACAGCTTAGGCTAGAAATTTATGAGCAGAGTATCATACTTTGGGTCGTATTAATTTAATGTCATAAATGTCRCCTATTTGAAATGAAAGATGACAGATGAAAGTCAGGAATAAACTGCTCAGAAAAATCAACTAATCCCTAAAAAGCAGCTTGAAACAGCTCTTTTAAAAAGTAACAAGTAAAAATTTCATGGCTAACCACAGCACACTATTTCCCCAAAACATCCTTGCTATCACAGGCAGATACTTCACTGCTCATGTGGAAACAATACAAGAGTAAACACAGGAACTGAGAACAGAACATGCCTAATCGCTATTTTATGTCTTTCACTGTCACTTCCAAGCCTCCACAGTAATTTCGCCCTTTTAAATGTTCTATTTTGGTTTCAACATAAAGGTTCAGATCAGAAGTTGTTAATAAAAAAAGACAATAACATAAAAAGCACAGATACTCGGATTTTTCTTCCTTACCCTTTCCAAAAAGTTTCAATAATGCTTGGTTCAAACAGAAGCAAGTTCTGAAATATTCTTTTTACATAAAAATGTCAAGTTTTAAATAGTACTTGAAGCCTGCTCTATTTTTTTCAACATGGTTAAGTGAATGCACACTGACCTTAAAATGCATAGCAGTATTAGTGGAGACAGCTGACAAAGACAATTGTAAAAGGCAGTAACTGTGCATCACTTTATTTCAGTTTGAGTTTGGACAAAAAAAAAACTTATTTCATTTGAATACAATAAAAGAACCTACACAGGCAGGTCCTGGAGTCTAAGTAGAAATATTTTTTGGAAGTCTGTTAAAGATGATTCAATACTTATAATTTTAACTACCTGATGAGAGATGTTTCTAATCAATTTATTTTCCATTTACAGACTTACAGAACTGCTACAAGCCTTACAGTCATGGGTTTTTACCCTGAGTTTTTAGGCAACGTTTCAGACAAAACTGAAGAATTTGTTCTCATTATGCAGAATAATTTCATGCCTTGGACAGCTCTTTCAGGAAAGCATTCCTGGTTTAGTGCAGAGAGAGTCATAGCTGTGTACACACCTTTACACACGTGCATATTAAGCTGCTCCTTGCCCTAAATGCAATTAGTTGTGTGTGTTAATGAGATTACCAGCACACCACTCCAACCCTGGTGCAGCAGAGATAGGGACTGTGATCAGCCACACATTCCAACAAGCTGCTTTTGCTGATTAACATCATTAACTCTGATTTATGTATTACACATAATCCGATTTTCCGACATGAAAGTTATTTGCTAAAGTACTTAAAGTGAAAAAATTGCCTTCTCACCTTCAGGAGTTCAGTGTCTAGATCTAAAGAATTTCAGTCTTCTATCAAAATATGAGTATAAAATACACTGATTTAAGAAATACAAAAGAGACTTCTAGAACTACTGTTCATGCCTTAAAAACAAATGTTTTCTTGATACCAGTTGTAAATTCACAAACTGTAAATAAGCCTCGAAATGAAGCAATGTGCTTTAAACCTTACACTATTGTTTGTTAAAGAGTTACAACACAAAGTCTCCATCCCATCTTGACAAACAGACAGCAGTTTCCATCTGTTTCTCAACAGGCTGAAACCAATACTGGAATTCTGTTCCACACAAAGCATCATAAATGCATTGTTCTAGATCACCCAAATAAGAAGTGACTGACAAGCATTCAGGAAAAAGCCTCCGTTAGCCCAGTAACAAGCACAGCAAATCAGAAAATACAGATTTAATTCTTTTGTTATAATATAAAACCACACAAAGCCTGGATTTCAGAATAACAGCACCTGGTGTGTTTATTCTACGTCGAAAGCGTTCCGGAGCACTGTTCCCGAAATACATGGACATTATCCCCAAGGGATTTGGRCAATAACAATCACACTCTAACATCTTGTTTTCCTGTGAAGTTGTATTTTACCCYGCAGGCTACTCAGGAGCTGATATGTCATCAATACACAGCCTGACAGCCAAGGAGCTGGGGATCCTTAATGGATATTAATAATGGGTCACAACATTCAGGGGAAAAAAACCCAAACAAATCAYCAGCCAATAACACCAAAGCCTCATGAGCTGCAGGAGTTTTTGGAAAGGCCTCCTAGCAAATAAAAGCCTAGAAAACCACTATAGATTTGACAGAAAAAGACTGTTCTAAGACCCTCATCAACCTGAGAAGGGCAGAGCTGCAGTCTGCTTCCACCCACACATTCCATGGACAAAGATCAATCCAGTGGAAGTTATTTTAATGGAAATACTGTAAACCTTAATGCACACTAATTATACTTTATCTTAGTGTCTCTCTTGACTCCTCTAACGTATAACTATTGCCAAGAAATTAACCTTATCCTCATGTATGTTGAATTGCTGCTGGTTCACACCAGATATTTCTTCCTTAGTAAAAAAATTAATCAGCAGAAAAATCCTAGAACATGGGTCCAACTAARAGAATTTAGGCAGAGAACAGCCTGACACAAATCTTGAATCTCTAAACCCCGTGCCTTCTGCATGGCAACCCACACAATGGATCCTCACGAGACCTGTCTGCAAAAATGTTCAGTGACTTTCCACCGGGACAATGGAAGAGCCTCTTTCTATTCCACTGCAAACCAATTGCTGGAAAACTACAGCCATGAATTATTATCTATCTGGGCAATGGCCATCAGGGAAAATCCTACAAATTCTTCGCTATACAAACCCTTATACATACAGATATACATGAATACATCCACACAAGCACATTTTAAAAGTCCTATGATAAACACACTTGTCATTTATTGATATATATTGTATATATTGATATATATTGTATATATTTGTGATTCTGGATATATATATATATATTGTATATATATATATCCAGAATCACAAATCTGCCATGGTGGGTTTTTTAATTTTGAGGGTTTTTTGTCTTACCAAAGAAAGAAACCTTTGATATATTTTAAAACTTTCTTCATGATGAAGTGTGTGTATACTTGTAAAGCTTTCATTGGAAATGATCTTCAGTGCGAAAGAAACCACTGAAGCAAACTAAGAGGTAGTGAAATCGAGCTGAATCGCCCTCTCAGGAACCATCCTCGTTTCTCTGAACAAATGTGAGACTTAAGAGACTGTGACTGATCTCGTATTGGAGTTTAAACTCCTAAATCTGTACTGTTTCAGTGGAATTATATTCAGTTTTTATTAGTAAGAAATCAGAAGGAATAAAGAAGAAACGAGGTTAAACAGCAAACCCGAGGTAAGGCACGGAGCTGTGTACACACAGACCACAAGGAGGTCATGTTGCTGCCTTGCTTTAGAGCTAGAAATCACTACCATTTTTTTCTCTTGGAATTCACGTTAATTCATAAAACTAAAGAAAGAGACACTAACATCTGCTTTCCTCCACCCCTTCCCCCCATGTTCTTCTTATCCCACCCATACACTCCTGATTTCTCCTGCAAGAAGTCAATGTTATCACAACGAAGGATCTGCCACAGAATGGGCAACAGAAAGCAGAAAAAGTGCAGCTCAGAAGATTTCAGCCCCTACAAACCAGGCAATTCGGCAAAAAAGTCAATGTTCCATAAACAGTATTAGATTTGCAAGGTCAAAATTAGGAGACAGAAGCATGAGAGAACCACCTTATTTTCAGATGTGCCAGGAGAGCATCTAAACTCACACTCAATTCTGAAAATCCTACTCAGAAAGTTACGGGGATAAAGGTGGTTTTGACTCCTAAAGACAGGGACATATCCACACACAAACATGACTTGGGATTTATTACTGCTCGTGCTACAAGCTTTCTTTATGCCTTCACTCACACTTTCTCGACAAACACCGAAGTATTTATCTTGTAATTAATTCAACAGGACAAGAGGAAACAGACTCRGGCTGTGCCAGGGGAGGCTCAGGTTGGACATCAGGAGGAATTTCTTCACGGAAGGGATGGTCAGGCCTTGGAAGRGGCAGAAATATTGAAAACGAAAGGTTATGATTACCATACAGAAAGATGCATCAGTGGCTGTCAGAGGGAGCCCAGCTCTGGAAAATCCTGACTCCAGAGGACTTAACACTGCCCTGCCTAAGGACACAAACCTGTGACTCCAGTCAGCCTCTCCTGTAACTCACAGAAAATGGGCTGAGCCCAAGCAAACACAATCGAAAACACTCGAGAGAACACTGCGCACACACGTTCCCCCCGCACCTAACATTGGCACACCCCCAGTATCTCCCACCCACTCCAGTCACAGATCCACCAGGACACACACACCTGCAGTGTGCAGAGAAAACAAACAGCTTCTACAAAACCTGGAGTTCCACGTTCTTCTGCTCTGCCTACTGGAGCAATCCACGAATTCAATCCATCCCACCTCCCTGTGCAGTTCCAAAAGGAGTGAGCAGGCGTCCTCGGGCAGCCCTGCCAGCAGGTGCTGGGCAGCCACGATCCCAGCACGAGTTCCACACATCCCTYAGCATTCCGTGGCACAGCTGGAGCTGGAAGCACCGAGCCTCAGCTCCAGCTGAGGGGAACCCTGCCCTGCCTGAGACACCTCGGCTGTGTAGCAAAGCCAGAAACAGCCTCCTTAGATGCAAGATTCAGTGTCCTCTGAATTAATTTCCATCACTTTTGCTTGTGAATAAGCATTTGACCTGAGCCATCAGCTGCTTGTTAGGAATCAGCTCATTCATATTTGTGTGGCAGCCAGGGAGGGACAGTGGCCATGGAAAAATGGACAAAGTCTTTRCACTTTTTGCCAAGGCTTCCACCAGGCTGCAGCTCGTGTTGCCATGAATACCTGTCATTCCCACTCTGGAGCTGGCTGGCTGGGAGCACGGAGCTTTCCTCTGAGAAGGCCAGTTTGACTGGGCACAGATAAAGCTGTTTAATTAGCAAAAGCAGCAGTGCAATCAAGCAAGCAGTTTTCATTCTAGACCCAGGTATGAGGSTGCCCTCCCACCCACGGTGTCTGTGAAGCCTTATCACCTCAGTGCACATTTTTGTCACCCCACAAGGTGAGTCACCTCATCTTTGGAAGCACTATCATTATTGCAGGTAACATTTACTTCATAATTTATTGCTTCACTTTTTGTCATCTACGACACTGCTTTCTTTGCCAATTTACTCTTTTCCATTCTTGACAATTTTTCCACGTGCTTGTAATTACCCTTTGCTGCTGTGCTCATCCAACCAGGTCCAAAATCCTTCTGTGGAGTTCTATCTCCAAYCCTGACTGTTGTTCTCTTCCTCAGCCACAAGTTAATACTCAAACACACATTTCCACTGAAGTCTTATCACATTTTTAAACACAGATTGCAGTGTATCTTATCTACAAATGTATAGCCCCCCCAAACATCAGTTTATTTCAATGATATTAAAACAGATTTCTGTAGTTTAGGGCATTCCCGATGGGATACRGTTATGTGATATTGGATATATTTCTGTGAGTCACTGACATGGTGCTATTAAGAACTGAGTATTAAAAATGCAGGCAGTGGAGTCACTACTTTTAGAACATACTGATCCTGTGGGAATATTTAGCACCAATCTTTGGGAGAAACATGCTTTCAGCAAAAATCTGTACAGTTTTCCAGTGTCCTACAGTGTTTCCAGAAAGCCAAACCCCATCCATTTAAAACAGAACCAGCTCAGAAGACAGTAAGTACACACACTGTTCCAAGATGAACAGTAAGACATCTAATATTACAGTTTTTAATAACCTTTTGTTTCATGCTGTTCCTACTTCAACAGGTTACAATTTGCTACTGGCAAGCCATTATCAAATTCTGAATAGGTTGTAAGTAGAATTCCTTATTTTACTTGGTTCTATAGTCTACAACGCATTTTGGTATTCCTTTTATCTCTCTCTTCAGTGTCATTACTTTGAAATGTATCTACCTAAAATTCATTATTTCCTGACCAGTTTTTCCATTTCCTTTCTATGAAGGCAAATTTTAGAAGAAAACATTGGCAAACTTTAGAAGAAAACATCGGCAAACTTTTTTCTCTACTATTACCTATTGAACTAAATATGTTACTATAGGTTTCATCAAGCTTCAGAGATATTTCTATTGCCAAGGATAAGGAAAAAGGAAAAAATTCCCTTGGATCCTGAGCACTGGGGACTGGGATGGGATGGGATGGGATGGGATGGGATGGGATGGGATGGAAGTGACACCAGTGACTGTCCAAATTTATAATCAGCATCTCATATACACTAAGTTGCCTAAAATAGCATTAAAGCCTGTAAGAGTTGTTTAGATAGAGCAATACACAGAGCATGGAGGATGTGTATTGTAGTGTTTTCCACTAAGAGATTTTGTTTTCATTTTCTATCTAGTCAAAAAGGTAGTCTCTATCACATACTGTGTTTTGCTATTTATACCAACATAGCCAAGTATTGCACATGACAGAACTGTAGATAAACAGAAAAAAGTCAGCAATTTTTTTCTTAGATCATCTTAAAATACCAGCACACACATTGTCTGGTGCTGTACCAGCTGGCTGTTGGGAGAGCAGACACGAAACACGACTCGGGTGAGGTTGCTGTACACTACAAATTCAGATTTAACACATTGCATAYTTCAGTTAGCTCAGCTGCACACCCTGGTACTCCAGCCCTTGCCCAGCATGGACTTAATATTTAAAAACTGGACAAAGAACCAGTGTCAAGGCCCCAGGAGCTGCTTCACCCCTCAGAACACCTCATGCAGGTGCTCACAGAGAATGAGGAGACAGAGTTGAGGCTGAACTCCCCCTTGCTCTGCAGAAACCCTCGTGGTTTCCTGGGTGTGCCCATGCCCTCCCAGCCTGCAGAGCTGTTGTTTGTGCCTGCATCCCTCCTTTAATTGTGTTGTTATTTGGATTGCAGAGCCAGAGAGCCCTTAATGCAGAGCTGGGAGCTGAAGTGCGTGCTGGGAAGTGGTGCTGATCTAATTACCTGCTTGTAAGGAGCTGTCTGAGCACACGCTGCCTTCTTGTAAAAGCTGCTGCCAGCTCCTTTTGGAGGGCTAGGAACTCAGTCCAGAGCCCAGAACTAGAGTTAGACTGAAATGGCTCACAAAGATTATTTTGAAATGGGAAATTTTCACATGCAGCAAAAATTAGAGAGAAACCAAAGTAAAACCTTTATCACTCTTGCTGTGTTTCAGGGGTTTTAAGGAACCTATTGCTTCCTTGAAATATTAGTGTTATACCAAAGGCAAGGTTATTTTCCTTTAATATTAGGAGTTTCTTGTTGCAAAAGGCATTTTAAATTAATAAAAGTAACTTAGTCTATGTTTTTTTTCCCATATAAAATATATGTATTGATAAGATTATCTTTTCCTTACACTCCACATTTGGCCATTTGGTCAGCCTTAAGAGCAGAGACCCTTTAAAAACCACCCTCCTTCTCCCTCCTCTACAACACTGCTGGTCTTGCCTCCAAACACATCCCACCTYCAGTCCCAGTGCCAAGGGATCCCTTCAATCCCCTCCATCTGCCAATCAGCACCAGTTCCACATTTGCCCAACCCTGGGTTTCCCTCCCCACTTCACATCTGGCTCTGGACTTTCCAGTGGCAGCAGAGAGCTGTGCCATGGCAGGAGCCTGCAAGGACACTGGCCTCCTCCAGAGCCATCCCAGAGGATTGGAGTGTGCTCTGGCAAAGCAGTTGCCCTCATTTATGCATTATTAAAATCAAGTGACTCCTTCTAAATTTGGAAAACTTGCTAGCTGAGGGCTTACACTGAATGAAATTAAAACTGCAGTTATGAAATCAACATGTTACAACCAAATAAGATCAATGAGAATTCTAGTCCGACTGGAGTTAGGAACTACTAATTAGTTATGCACAATTGAACCATCCCTAATGAAGAGAAAAACTGCAGTGCAATTTCCATTGTAGTGTATTCATGCAAGTTTGGTAGTTACCCCCACAAAAAACAACAGCACACGCAGTTTTAATTGAAACTGTTTTCCACCTTCAAAAAAAAMCCACAAAAACCCAAAAAACCCTAAGAAACCCATGCTGCTCACTTTATTAAGTTTTTGTATCATCAAGAATTGCTTTTCTGCACTACAACAATAGTGTTCATATTTAAAATATTTCGGATGAGCAATGTTTGCCCATAAATGACTCAGTAATTTTAAACCAGAAAGTTCGCTCTTCATATAGCATTTGTCCCAGCCATTTGGGATTTATCTTTGGAGCCTGTCACAAGCTGACTAACTACTGAGGCAGTAAACATGAAGTGAAATGCGTAATTGTCTGGGAAAAAAAAAAGGTACGGATACTTATAACCAGATTTGTGCTTAAAAAGTACAAGAACAACATTTCCCAGCTTGATTCCTTTTATAGTTTCATCGCCACTGCCAACAAGGCTTATATTCAAGCTTTAAAGGACAAGACACACTAAGTCATTAGTTTTCAATATTGAAACAGCTTTCTAAATATTATACATAAGCTTTTAATAAAGATAATAATCTATACACAGCATTTTGGCACCTTGCCACTGATGTATGGCCTCTAATCAATTGCTTGTTGAGCACTGAATATTCAGTACTTTTTATGTACAGAACAAAATGGTTATTTCCTGAGGAAATTAAAAACATTTTAAAATAAATTTATCTGGCTGGAAATTTTGGACACAATGCAGAGCACTAACTGGGAAAGCAGAATTAAAAGAAAAGGTTAAGCAAGCTGTCTAGTTTTAATTTAGTTCTGTCAGTAGTCGCTTGCATGACCTTGAACAAATTATTTCACTTCTTAGTTTCCTCCATTTGTGAAATAACAACAAAGATCCTTAAAGCTGTAAAACAGCCATTGAAGTCTGTCACATCCAATCATCATTAAACCTAACAAGTGGTTCTTGAAGCTTTCCCCTCCCCACCAGATCCATGGAGCATCTGTGCATCAGACACATTTCCACTACATCTTCAAACCCATCCACCAGATRTGTTAACTCAGCAAAGGGTTCTGGGGATCAAGATGTTGAAGATTCTGCTCAATATGTGGCTGCAGATGAAAAGGACATTGCATTATAATGCATAAAGAATAGGCCTGAAAATAAAATCAGCTTTCCCGATGCCTTTATATAAATTAACAGCACTGGTCCATGGGAAGGGTTTGCATTGCAGGTCCCCTCTTCCTTATGGTGCTGTTCTGGAATGACAGAAAGCTTCAGAGAAAATGGGTGGAAATGATTGCTGGCTATTGGCTTCCACCTGTGCACCACAGGATCACTTACTGTACAAAGTGACCAAGAGAAAGCCTTCCATGAGAACCAGAACCAACCATGACCACTTGCCAGGGATTTGTCTCTGACAGCTGACTACAACCTTTAACCTGTTTTCAGTTTTTCCCTTCGCTTGCCACCAGGGCATGTGCAAAGCTACAGCTGCTGGAAAGCCTTTGATACAGATTATTTTGCAGCCCTGCCTTTAGGAGAAGCCCAGTCACTGAAGTGGTTGTAAATCTCCAAAGGACGTGTAGGAAAAGMATTACCTTTCACAGCTCTAACACACCTTGGATTGAGAAAGGAGGGTGGTTTGACACAACTACTGCATTTGCTCTTCCCTTAAGAAGTCAGAAAACTGGCAAAAATATACAAATTAGWATAGATAAGCCAATTCTCCCATTTTTTCCCTGTCCTATGCCATAAAAGTAAAGTAATTGAAACAGAGAATTTCAAAACTTGCAATAGGACAAATCTCTAAGGGCAAGAAACTAAGGAAAGATGTCATTGAGATCAAGATTATAAAATGCAAGCAACAACTGAGCATTTGGTTCTATGTAGAATATCCCAAATGATTCATTAGCAACAATAATAATGTTGGGTACTAAATCTTAGACTTCAAGTATGAGTCAACCTTTCATAGAAACAAAATATCTTGGAAACAAAATGTCCCTTGATGCCAGGGGTAAGAGGGAATATCCTTTGCTGACATAAGAAGGTGCTTATGCTTCATCTGGCCCTTCTGGAAAGAGGATACCGAATCAGTAGGATTTCAGTGTGATTCAGCCTGAAACCCTTTGATTTCTACTGAAACTGCAATCCAAAAGCAACATATACATTTTCAATTTACGACAAACACAATGCAGCTCAAAACATCAGGAAAACAAACACCAAGCATATAATCTTCCTCTCAGGATGAATGCACATCTGCTGGGAGGGTTTCTTAGGAGGCTCTAAGAGATGATGTGGTGCTGTTTTTCTTGTTATTGACAGGGTTTGCTCAGAGCATCACATGACAGCAGCTCTGMGAACCTCCCCTTGCAGCACAGCCCAGGGGAGCTGGGGGTGCCCAGCACACCACTGGCACTCACCTGCTGCCCATTCCAATCTTCCTTTTTCCCCCCAAATTATAATACGTATTCCATTTTAGCCCAAACAGTCAAATGCTATAGCAGATCAATGCGTGCCCACATGGGCATTCAGACTTCCTAAGGCAWGGAACAAACTCTTCTGCATGTGTTATCAGAATACACGCTTATCTGGAGTTGCAAGGGACCTACAAGGATCATATATATATTTTTCAAAATTTATTTTGAAATCTTCAGTTACAAAATTACTAGTTTCCTCGGACAGGAAAGAGCCAGTGCAACAACAAACTGTTTTTTCTAGAACTACTACATATCCATGTCACATACTATAAGGGAAAAAAAAAAGGCAAAAGCAAAAGCAAGGAGGCATGAGTAACCTTGGGTACATTTGTGAGGCATCCAGGCTCCTACCTGGAGTGCTCCTGGGGGAACTCACCRTGCAGAGCTTTAAAAGCTTTGCCCCCATCAACAGATTGTGTTAATTTGGGGTGCATTTACCAAGTATGAAAAACCATGTATGTAAAACCATGTTCAAAATGCCACATTCAAAATACACAGGAAAAATCTCTCAGAAGCAAACATTATGAACATGTACAGTTATTGAATTTATCAGGCAGAAAGCTGTGCACTATAGAATATTAAACAAATAGATGTTTCTGCAAGGCAGTGAGCAGTGTCCATGGATGCATCTCCATGACGTAGGTACAGAGGCTGCCTTAGTCTGGCAGATACAACCACCTTGTTTTTTTTCAGAAAGAAAAAAAAAAAAAAAGAAAAAACCCACCCTCCATACAACCAGCCSCAAAACCAAACACAGAAGAAAAAGCCTGACAAATGTAACAGGTAATGTTACCTCAACACAAGTAACATATTTGCTGTAGTTAAAGGTTTACATTTTTGTTTCAACTATTTTATTAAAGTACCCTTTTAAAGCAAATTGGATCAAATCCTAGAACTGCACGAGTCCATCTAGATAGTCAGGCTTTAAATTTGAGAAGCTGAGAAGAAAATCATAAACCCACAATCCATTACTGGATGATCTCAGTGTTATAAAAACACACTTGTTTTACTCTGTATTATTTTAAGGCACTGTTGAGACCTTCTACGCTGTAATTAGCAACAGCGAATGAGACGATTCTCAGCTTGATGTGCCAACACACGGRGAAACAAGTTAGCGAGGGCTTGCTAGGAATATGTCCTTCCTCCAAAGCACAGCATCCACCAGAGCCGGCCGTGACAAACAGGGCTGAAACAGCCATAACCTCTCCTGCCGGTACCAGCCAGGAACGCGCCGATGTACAAGTTCCACGCGTGGGAAATCCCACATTTTTAATGCTATCAGTGGAAGCGACACGCGCGGCCCCAATAAAACGCGCCGAGTTAAGGAAGCCCACGGCACGAATCGGCAGGGCTACGGGAGAAGCGAGGGCTGGTCCCCGGCATCCCGAAGGACCTTCACCCGAAGGCGCATCGGAGCCGCTGCCAGGGGAGCGGCGGGGTCTGCGCGAAAACAAACCCGCTCGTAAACACCAACTGCCACACGGAACGCTGCAAGCACACGCAGTTCCGCGCACAAATCCGTGCCCAGGACACCCCAATCCTACCTGCCCCCGCACACGCGAGTTCTCTATTTCGCCACAGAACACAGGATATRCTTGGTCAGGGCGGTAAATATGTTTTATTTAGTGTTGCGATGGAACACAGATTTCACGGCTAGTCAGGCGCTCCGGGGGTTGCTGGGGTTTTTTGCTCCATCTTCCCGTCCGCGAGGCTGCGCTCCAGCCCCTCAGCGAGGCCGGGCGCGGGGGGCTCAGCCCGGCGCCCTCCCACAGCCTCAGCCSCGGCCCCGGGCGCGTCCCCCCGCCCCAGGCGAGCCCGCACCTGCCGGGAAGGGACCGCGGGGAGGATGGCGGCAAGGACCGGGGGGAAGGAGGAGGATGATGAGGASGAGGGCGCGGAGGGGCACGCGGGGGCACCTACCAGTCCGTGTGCGGCTCGTCGATGACCAGGAGCAGCTTGAACTTTCTGCCGACGGCCGCGGAGACGGCGGCGGACGCGTCCACCAGCCCGGCCGAGGCCGCCGTCTGCTTCACGGCGTTGGAGAGCGAGCTGAAGAAGCTGCTGCCCGCGGACTGCTGCGGCGGCGGCGGCTGCTGCTGCTGGGGGGGCGCGGACTGCGGCGGCTGCCGGCGCTCCGCGGCCGGCGAGCCCGAGGCGGGGGCCGCGGAGCCCGCGGAAGGCGGCGGCGGCGGCGGCTGCTGCGGCTCCGGCCGCTGCAGGTCGGTCATGTAGCCATTGGGCAGGTTGGCGATGAAGCTGCTGTCCGAGAGCCTGCGCCGCAGAAAGTTCATCATCTGGCCGGGCGGGAGCGGCGGGGCTGCGGCGGGAGCGGGCTGTGCGATCCGCCGGCGGGAGCGGTCGCCGCCTCTCTGCGGCCGCGGCGGCGGCGCTGCCTGCCCTGCTCGGCGCGCCCGCGCTGCCCCCGCCCGCCTACAGGGGGCGGCCGCGCGCGGCGCTGCGCGGGGCGGGCGGGGCGCGCGGGGCGACGGGGATGCGGATGGGGACGGGGACGGGGACCGGGACCAGTTCGGCCACAGCCGCCGCGGGGATGGAGCTGTGCGTCCGGCCGAGACGCCGAGGGCCGCGGCTCCCCCCTGACAGCAGCCCCGGCCGCGGTGGGTGAGGATGRGCAAGGAGAAGGGCTGGAGACAGCCCCGCGCCGGCTCCGGTCACCGCGCCTGAGCCTCRCCCCCGGGACGCGCTCCAGGCCGAGCATCCCCGCTGCCCCCGCACAGCCGCTGCGGCGTGCGGGGGGAGCCACAGCAAACACCGGCCCGGAGCGGCGGCTGAGAGCTGAACAGGCGCTGCCGCTCTTGCATCCCCCGAAATAGTCATGAAGCCTCTGTTACGCCAGACCCCCTGCACTGTTTATTTCAGAAAGCAGTTTAATGGAGGGGGACTGCTGTGAATCTTTAAGTAATTCTACATTGTCATGAGAATTATGGGTGCTTTTTCGACTAAGCTTTCCTTAAGAGTCATTTGAATTCTCTTTCCCCCGCGTTTTTGGATAATCACTATGTGTGTAACAGAACACATAACTCAGCCTTTATCCTTTTATCCAAGATACACATAACCGCAAAGCATTTTGCTGTTGATCTTTACAGGCCATACTGCATGTAACAGGTGCTCTAATACTACACACAGTAAAATCAGACAATGGTTTCTTTTAGAGGCTTAATAAAATCCCCAGTACTAACACTTCCACACTTTGAAGTTTACATGTTGGAAGGTAGAACTGCACTGGATTCTTTAATGAAGGGCTGAAKTTAGAAACATTCATGTACTACAGAATGACAAAACCAAATAAAACACCAAGGTTATTAGGCAGTGGTTGTATTTGAAACATCATGGGCACRCTGGGGGAAAGTGCTGCCTCTGCCAAGTCCCAGTATGGGCCACATCTACGTACAGCTTGTTGCTTACGGGCACAGAAAGTGTAAACGAGGAACCACCCTGAGCTACAACTGCAGCTGGAGTGCTCCTGTCACCTCGCCACTCTGGCCCACACTGCCAGAGAAGTTGTAAACCTGCAGCTAAATCCAGACAAATTTAGGTCTAGTAGGATCTGGAGAGAATCATTTTCTCTCAGTAGTGTTGAGAAATCTTGGGGTTATTCATATTTCTAAAAAGCTTGTCTGCAGTAATGTGAGTTAAAGCAGCTATAGCACAGCACAGAGAAGCAGGTCACAGACAGAGGTAGAACATTGCAGTTGACCAGGGCAGGTGCAAATGCAGCATTTCCACTGATATTACACATGCAAAGATGATAAAATTCACAAGACTGAGGAATTGTTTGAATAGTTATATCATCAATCCTCCCTTCCTTCTCATATGAAAAGAAGGCAGTCAAAGTAAAATACTGCTTATACTTTTCAAAATATGGGTTTTTATATGATAGAAACTGTTTCCTCATCCCTAAAAGAGACTACTGAAAACACTCTTAACCAGYCTGATACTGAAAAATTATAGTTTGATATCTGTTAAATTCCTTCTCTAGAGTGAGGGGTGACTGTATAAAAACACCCCCCCTTGACACGCTGCTTCCAGTACAGACTCAGGACCTGCTTATTGCACTGCCAGCATTTGTGGGTAATTTGGCTCATTCAAAGCCAAACCCACCCATGGCAGGATGAGCTGTGTAACATTCTCCTGGCCACATTCACAGATGTATTTACCAGGTTTCTACTACAGGGCTGAAACCTACCTCCAGTGTCAGCCATGCTCTTTGTAGGACCACAAGATGCACACAGCAAACAGAAGTGATGGCAGCAATCTGAAGGTTAGGTCCCATTGCTAGAAAACAAAATCAAAAAAAGATTAAACACAGTGGTTATGCTGCTCAGATGTGAGTGATACTAGATCTGGCCTTGTTTACTTATTTCTGTGGAAATCTTGTTTTCTCATTGATGAAATCTGATTTCTGTCCATGGTGCTTCCTTGTACAGTCTCAGTCCAGCCAAACAATTACTTCCAAGTTATAAGGACTGATTCTGATGGTAACCATGGCCAACAGACTCTCCCAAACAGCTCCCTTTGTGGTTTCACTGACTCTTAGGTGTTTGGGTAAGTGACAGGAGCTTTGTTCACCCACCCTGTGCACTCTGAAGATGTCATGGCTGCGTAGAATGTTAGAATAGATGGCATTTCCCAGTTTACACACTTTATTCACTTTGAATGCACTAGCTCTTCTCTATGAGCAACTTCTCAGGGGGATTTTTGTGGAATTTTTTGTTGGTTGGTTTTTAATTTACGCCTTTACATTGTTGCCAGTATGCTAAGAAAAGTCTTGAAAAATATCCATCATCCTCAAATGCTACAGTCAGAGGGGTTTTAAACCTCCTGTAGAGTATTGTAGCAACCTTAAATCCAAAACTRCACCAAGGCAACTGGCAACTGAACCTGGTGGAAGTGTCAAAAACTTTGTCTCTAGTGAGAAACAAATCAAAATGCAGAGCTGTCTGTGTTGTTACTGTGATGGAAACCTTTGTTGAAAGAGTATCAGTAGATATGACAGGGAGCTTGATGAATTTAATAGCACGTAAACCTGTGCCTGAAAATGAACTAACAGCATTTATGTCCAAGCTACTGTTTGTGATACTTGAACTCCTCACAGCACATTTGGGAGATAATTCAACACTATTATGTCTAATAGGAAGTGAGAATACTGAATTGCTGGTATGCTAAATGACAGAAAGGCTCAATATCAAAGCAGAGAACACAACAGCAATTTGAAATCCAGTTTTGTTTTCTAGCATTGATATCAAAATGCCAAAAGAGATCAAATTAGTTGTGATTGGTTGTGTTGACAAACTGAGAGGAGAAGAAGAAAAGGAGAGGATGAAGCATTCTAATGCGCACACTTTCAGTGAGTTTCATTAGACACTTCACTGAATTCTCCCAGCACTCCTGCTGTTACAATGTCCCTGCAGCACAAACATGTCAGCTTTCTATTTCTGATCTCGCTTGCTCCTGGKTGTCCAAGGTGGCAGCAGTGCAGCTGAGCCATATGAAGCTGTGACACAAATAGGCACACCGGTGAGCAAGTGCCTCCCTCGTTGCTTCAGAAAGGACACAAAGGCAGCTGAGTCCTTCCTCCCCAAATCTGGGCTCCCGTGCTTTGATTTATGGACATTATCAGGGAACACAATTAACCAGAACTGGGTTTCCGTCACRTGGTCATGTCCTGAATGATGGTCAAGTTCCTGAAGGAACAACAATGAAACTTGTACTGTATTATACATCCTCTGTGCTCAGCAGGCCATTAAATCTTATCCAGAAACCCCATGACAATTTAGTTAATAAATCATAATTTATTAGAGACTAGACTTTTACCTTGCAAGCTTTGAACAGGGATGAATTCATGCTGCAGAAGAGGTTTTGTAGTCTCATGAATAATTCTTGCTGAGATGTGAGAGGGAGTTCAAAACAAATTCTGTGTGTGACGTGAGAACAACCTGTAACAGAAACAGACAGGTGACAACCCATGTGAGTGATAACTACAGGTCAGGTAAATAATTACAGGTCATAAAAGTCTGTCTCTTCCCAAACCAGAAGTTACAATAGCAGTAACAGTTATCTTTCCATTTCCMACTAAGAAATGTATTTGTTATCTGATTTGTTGGTTCACTATATTCTGTACTTTAATCATTGTTAATATTTTTTAAAATTTTATTTTATTTTTTTAAATACCTTGATACAAATACAAAGGAACRTCAAGCACTTTTTAGCACGTATTTAAAGCTCAAATACTGCTGCCCTTACTCAGACTAATCCTCTGTAAAGGCTGAAGGCAATCTTGCAAATATTTCAGAACTCAAGCCATAGAAGTATAAATAATTAACTTTTAAATACAATTTATAATAAAAAAATACAATCATTTCACATATGGACTGACAAACTGAATATATAAAGAAGATATATGTGAAATACATATCTTAACTTTATGTGATCATATAGATATATTAAAGTATATATAAAGTATATTTTAAAATGCCAGTGTTTACTGGTATTRTACATCCAGAGGAATGCAGCAATAAATCTGCTATGCCCATATCTCCTCTTATATTTCTTTTGTTTTCTACTCTTTTGGGTTTGAGACCACAGCCTTTATTTTATTCTTCATCTCAGAAACAGCTGATTTATTTCTTTGCATCTCAGTGAGCAGTTCTTCCYCTTACAATGCTCTGCATTACAGAAAAATCAGCAAATAAACTGACACAGAAACCCCAGCTAGTCAGACACATTCAGTATTTTGTAGGAGAGTGAATACAGATCTTTTTAAACAAACTGTTTACAAACTGCAGGTACTACGTAGGGAGAATCCTACCAAGAAAACTTGGACATGTCAGAGCCTGGAGGAGAGGCACCATTATGAAAAGCAACAAAGAGYAGATGTTCTGAGCAACAAAAATCAGACATATAGTCACACTTACACTGAAATGGGACCAAGACAGCAGAGTAAACATATTTCTAAAAAGCAGAAAAATATAAATTCCTCATGGGGTCTAGTTAATGTATCGCTGTCTATTGTATCGTTTAGGAGTTCGCTTTGGTRTCTAAAGAATAAAACTAACAAGGCATACTATGAAAAGGCTGGAGAAAAGGTATGGAAGACAAGCAAAGCTCCTGTGCTGGGAACAGAGCTGGGGCTGGAGTGCCAGCAGCTGCATTGTRTGTGCACCCCGTGCACTGTGCTCACACAGCCTGGGCTTCTGGCCTGGCACACCTGAAGGCTTCCCTAATCACAGACAACCCCACTGTATAGAAATAAAATTTTCATCCTCCACACAAGAGGTTAAACAGTTTATAAGCATCCCCTGAAGATGAAAAAGTCTGCCAGGGAAATCGTAGATAGTCAATTTAATCAACACAAAAATGATTTGGTCTGTTTTTTAACATTTTTCTTTTGCAAATTTTTTATTTATGTTATGAAATTTGGAGAGAAAGTGTCCTACCATTCTGACTCATATTCTAATTGATTGAATAGATAAATGTGAGATCAACTGCAGCACAGTTCTGTACTGCAAAATAAACCCAGGACTGGCTTCTAATAAAAAGAAATAAAGCTCCATAAACCACAATTCAAGCTGAAATTCAGTAAACGAATATGACATTTAAATCCAGTTTGGTCATCACAATAAAACTGTAATTTTCTTTTAAAATGACTAATCAAATGATTAAGAAGAATGCACATTTACCTAATTAATTGCCTGCTTTAGTTACCACAAATTAATTTTGAATACTGTGTATGTGAAAACCTGATAAGTGTAACAGGCAAAACGAGCAGAGAATTGAAGGGATGGCAGCACAGAGCTGAACAATACAATTATGTTTTGTTACTATTTTTTTCTCGAATGAATCAAAAACCAGTACTATGCAGTGTGTGTTGGATTTTAAAATCACCTTACACCTCACCATCATCAATGAATGCTGATCAATTCTAAAAAAAAGACATAAAAAAATCAGTCAATATAAAGAAATAAAAGAAAAAAACTACTTTCTAAGTAAAAAGTAAACTATACAACGTAAATCTTACACATTGTTGAATGTATGTTATCCAGATACTGACTATATAAATTTGCAGATATAACTACAGGAATCCTAATATTTTCCTCAGGATCACTGGCTAAAAGCATGGAAGGGATACAGAGGCTGGGATAACCTGTCCTTCATATATCTTACATACAATTTGATTTTTCTAAAGAAAGTTTASATAAGATATTGGATATTAGGAAGAAATTGTGAAGGTGGRGAGGCCCTGGCACAGGYTGCCCAGAGAAGCTGTGGCTGCCCCATCCCTGGAAGTGTCCAAGGCCAGGTTGGAYGGGGCTTGGAGCASCCTGGGATRGTGGAAGGTGTCCCTGCCCRTGGCAGGGGTGGGAGAGGAGGAGCTTTAAGGTTCCTTCCAACCCAACCTGTTCTATGATTCCATGACAATATTTTCTTATCTACCAAATCCTATGCAAGTGTTGCACAAAGTGTGTGAGTTGCTTGGGGTATCATTGCACTGTTTATTTCATTTAAAGACTGTAGAGTATCTTTATTTCTCAGAAGCTGATTTCTTAGTGCCAAAAGCTGGAATACTTCCACAAGTGTTATGTTTTGAACTACCAATTTTTCAAGGCTCTTTCTGGTTTTACTTGCAGTTCTACTTCTCTGTGTTGCTCACATGAGAAAGTACAGAAATACTTTTAGCTCTCTTGTATACTTGTACAGGTTGGCAATTAAGCAATAGTTAGAAATGAACACCTTCAAATATTTTAAAAGMAGAATTCACTATTTTAAACAAGTTTGAGTCACTGTATAGTTTTCTATACTGCAATATCAAAACCTCCCACCTCAGTCYAGGAAGCAGCAAAATTAGGCAAAATGGTGCAAAGTAATTACTCAAGTTATTGGATTATGCACACCATGTCTTCAGCCTGGCCTGTCCCAAACATTTCTTGAAGAATTTTAWGTACAACTGAATTTGATGCAGTTCCTAATAAAGGCCAGGATGAAGCAAAAGTCACCACCCATCCCATTCTCAATGTGTGCAGACAGCATCCCTCCAATTGCCAGCCTAAAAGCTGAAGGACTGAAATAACCTCCAGATAAGAACAAGCAGAAAAACTTGGAAAAATAAAACAAATGTTTCAGGATTACTTGGTTCACTTTAGCTATCACTGTATTTCTCTACTTTTATAACAAAATATGAATTTATGATTTTTTTTGTCTGCTGCCAAAATATTGTTGTCCCTCCCYTGGCACAGGGGAAGCTCAAAGTCTAGAGCATCCCATTTGACATGCACTTGTCTATTCTAAAATTCACTTTTAAAACATGAAGGCCRCATTTCTAAGGAATACAAAAGAACACAGTAGAATATACAATTTACTGACAAATACAAGGTGRTAGCAGGACTGTAATTCAGTGGCATGATTGAGAAGCAGGGATTCTCAGGGAAAGTGGGGAAGTGTGCACCTATGAAGTCAGTTCTTGTGTAAGAAGAAACAGTTTGTAGAAGCAAAGATAACCCAACACATCTGGCAAGTCTAACATAGGACAACAAACTTGTCTTTGTCAGTCTTTACAGATTAGGGCCTTAGTATACAAGAGAATTTGAGTCATTTCCATTCTGCCTCACTACCCTTAACGCACTATGTGCACAATAGTGCAGGCCTCAAAACTAAATTATTATTTTTCAAATGATTACCAGACGCCAGCATTTCAGTCACAAGTCATCTCCTAGAAGACACAAGTCACAAATCCTGACTATGTCATAGAAAATTAGTTGGGACTCCTACTAAAGGAAATACACTATTAATTCCATGATCAAGGGGACGAGAGTTCATATTAAGCCTGTGGTTTGATTTCTGTCCTTCAAATGTGTACAGATGTCTTTCTAACCTGAAATCTCACATCTCAGGTACCTTTGTGCCACAGCACTGAAACATTTTTAAATATTTTTAAGCAGTTAAAACTTATTAACTCCTGAAAATTATTTTTAAAACACAGAGGCTGACTGTGTACCCACAAGCATTGTAGAGATGCACATAACTTTGGTCTTTTCACTGCAATTAAAAGCAGCCAGCCCCACATTTAGAGCTGTTAGGTCTCTTTTGTGTCCCTTCTTGCAGTGCTGCCAAATACACTATTATTATCTCCCTCAGCATTTTGCATAGGTGTTGTCACATCTTCATGGTTTTCTTCAGAAAATTATTTCCACTTCTCTGGTTGTAGTGAGAATCATCATCCAGTTGTTATGCAATGAAAATTCTAAAAATTTTTAGCCTAGCAAAAGAAGAGAATTAAGAGGGCAAGTGGTGTGAAAAATCCAAACAAGTTTAGTATTGTGTGTTCACTGGGAAAGAGTTTGCCTTCTTGCCCATTAAAATAATGTGAATTGGACAAGCTGTTTTGCAATGAGTATCCAAAAAAAAAGGTCTTCTTCTCTTTCTACAAATATATAGAATTTGCACAGATTCTCCTTTACACATTGAAAAGCTTGGATGTCCTCACACATAACCACAGGGTAAGGCCATGAGAAAAGGGACACTTTTGTTGCTCCATTTCTTCTGGAGCTGACTGCATCTGCTGATAACTTTGGGCTAAATCCTGGATTAAATCTGGGCAAGAGAGTGCACAATAAATGGCAGTGCAATGTATTTGTTGTTCCCAGGTAATTTCCACTTTGTGTTTAACCAGAATAACTTCAGTACTAGCTAAGGAAATTTAATGTTGTACAAACCCTTCTGCAGTAAGTTCTGGCTGGAGTGAAGCCCTCTGTAACCATCTGTGTAAGGGTCACTGTGCCCTGAAACACTCCTAGGGCTCCCCCACCATCAATCCAGGRCCATCTGAAGCAGTGCAGCTGCTTTAGCTGCCCCCTAATCAGAAAACAGACAATTTCAGAGGGTCCTAATTTCAGCAGACAATTGAGAAAGGCCTCTGTTCCAGCCCAGGCAGGCTGGACTAATCACAGCCTGAGCAATATTGCAGCACAACCTTAAGCATATGTTCTATTCTACTCTGGGATGTAGAACCCAACCAATAATCAGCTGGACATAAAACACGTGGCTGAATGCTTCCTAAAAGCAGATCTTCATGATGTTCTCAGTTAAAAATATCTGGAAACAGCTACACAAAATATGGATAGCAATCCACCCAATATATTTGGGTATTGTCATGAASACTAGTGCATCACAGTGACATGTTTATAGGATGTTGTGAATTGAAATCATGAAGTAGTTGTTGCTAATGTGCTGTAATTACTCTTAAAACTGTCACATCAATTTTTAAATTTTATCTGTTTCATTAAGTGCTCTACTCAGAGACCATGAACGAATGAAAATTGAAAGAAATCTCCTTTCCAATATGCTCTTGGAAATCAATAGGGCTAAAAGTTGAAGGACAGAACAACAGGTTTAGGTCCTTGTGAGGATTGAAATGTCTTAGCAAATCAGGAAGATTTCAGAGTTTTGACATGTTATAGCTATTTCATCATTAGTTCAAATTAGTCTAAGGGTGATTGCGCTTTAAGCACTTGACTCTTCAGAACCCTTTAAGGGTCTGGAGATTAATTCTGTTTATTTACAGAGCTGAAAGAGAACAAGAGATAATCTCTGACATCTGACACTCAAGGCTTTTTAAAAATTGTGTAATAATCACCTTTCCCATCCTTTACAAATGTGCTATTCCTATTATTTTCAGTGTGAAATAAAATAAAACTATGTATAAGTTGTATAAACTAAGTTACATTGTTCCTGCTTCCACAACATCTCTTTGCTTATAGGGATTAATATTAGAGCTTTTTTAAAGTAATAAAATAGATTATGGACCTCCTCACACCTTATATATCTGGAAATTCCACAGTCAGCCATTGGCCKTTGCTTGGTTGTAGTTCCTTCTAAGCTGTTCACTTCACACCTTGTATTTAGATCTGAACACAAACACTTTGCAGTGATTTGGGATGAAGCTCCTAATTTTACCTGCCCCTTCCCAGAGTAACTCTTACAGCTTGTGAGTGAAAGTCAAACCAGAGCACGGAGGAAAGAGGGGAAATGCCATGAGATGGGAAATTACAGCTGAGATTTTCTCTTAAAACAAAGATATCAGTATTTATGCAAAATGCATTTCTTTTATTTCACTGGTGTTTTCTCTGATCCAGAAACGTGGGCATCGCTCCAAAGGTGAGCCTCTTTCTCTGCCATCTGGTAGGACCAGGAGAGATGCCCAAGCTGTACTCATTTCCCTGCCCCAGTAAATAAGTAAATAAATAACTCTGACAGCTGGCAGGCCATCTTCCAGGAGAACACTGGAACAAGAGAAGTGCCTCCTCCAAAAGCAGCTGTTGTCTCTACAGCAAACAGGGCACACATTGTGCAAACRTGGGGGTTCCTCTACAGCAGGAATCCTAAATGAGAATTGGTTGTGAGAGAGCATCACTTTTGGCAACTATGGAAACTTTGGGGGAGATTATTATTTCAATGCCTAAATTTTATTTATAGAATAATACTTACTATTTGTCCTATATGCACAGCAATTTTAACTTTCTGTCAGGGGCTCAGGGTGCTTTCCATAAGATGCTTCTTCACATACCAAAATCCATGGATAACTTAATACTAAACATAAGGCAATGAGAGTGACAGGAAAAGTCAGAGGCTTACACTTCACAAGAAATCTAGATTTATCACGGAATTTGGCAAAGTACTTGAAAGTGATTAGCTAATTTTATGTGTCATTAATATGGATTTTGCTGTGAGTCTGTATATTTTTACAGAATATCCTATGTTTTAGTTCCATATACAGGCAAAATATTCAAATTCAGGCAGAACAGTCAATAATGTAGCTTAGCTGAGTCACTCTATTGTAGCAACAGTCCCATCTCAGTAGGAAGCAGAGAGATCAGTGAGCCTCATCCAGGAGGTGAGGGCATCACCACCAAAGGAATAGGACTAAAAACAGAATCCAAAATTCTTGCATTGTTAACACCAAGGTCATTCAGCTATATCTTTATAAACACTAATAGCATGTGCATAATATAGAGCTGATTAACAGATGCAGATCAGGAAAGGTTAAGTCACAAAAATAGACTCTTTGCTGCACACTGTCAGACTTTCAGTCAATGCTGGATTTATGCAGTAAATTAACCCTTAAATTTGATGTCTCTATCTCCAGGAATCCTTTATTGGATATTCCTTCAGCTTCAGCTCACTAATGAGGTAGCAGAGCCTTGTGTTTTCTCCAGCAGTGAGTCTGAAGGCTCACAGATAGCTCTGATTGTAGCCTTTAGAGAAAATAAAAAAAAGAGAAAATAGGATGATGAATTTGGTCATCTGAGTCACCTGGCTGGAGTGGTAGCACCTCGCAGCGCACAGTAAGCTTCCAAGATTTGATATGTTATTATTATACAGTATTATAGTACAGAGTAGTCATTCACTAGGAGTATTAACCAATACCTGTGCTCTTAACAGCTGCTTCTCTAAGGTTCCTTCACATTTTGTGAGAGCTCTGACAATGGATTGTTGTCTCCCATGCRTTTATGTTTGAGGTGGTTGCGTCACTGTAGTACTGCATCATTTTGAACACTGAAATGAGCTCGTGTGGCAGCTGTAACACATAGAGAGCACTTTGATTGTGGTTAAACACACAGTACCTGCAATATCTCCCAGCCAAGGAGCTCTCTTATATCACATGGATGACAAATTCACAAAGGGGCCTCATAAACAGTGCTCAGAGCTCTGTGATGTGAAACAATCCAGCTCTGCTAAAAGTAAATAGCTGGGAGAAACAGATCTTTGTGTCCTGGCTCACAGTACACTGAAGTGTTTCTCCTTTACTCTCTGAGGCCACTAAAAGCTGCATTTCCCTAATTCCCAATTCATTTCCAGGGCTACACATCAAACACCAGTGAAAACAATGCAAATCTTAAACCATCTCAGGGTTAAGAGGGTTAAGCTGTGTAGGGCCTTTGGGAAGAAAGTTACCCAGATAGATGTGTACATGCAAAGTGCCTCTTTTTTTTCTTTTAATTGCTCTCTGCTCTGCTGTGGGTCAGCACCACACTGGCTGCTGCTGCACCTGCAATTCCTAACTGTACTTCAAYCACAGCTTTGCAGAGATTTTCTTGCATTTTTTGGAGGGGGGAGGGAATGACAATTACAAGATGACAGAAGATGTTAATATTAATCTTACTCGCAAAGGAAATGCAGTGGAGCAGAGTGAGCAGAGAGGGGCTTGGTTCCATTGTCCACTCTGTCACTGCTCCCCTGTGGATTTGATTTTATATTCACCTACTTAAAATGTGGATATTAGTGCTTACTGTTTTTTGCAGTACAATCCAGTACCCTGGGGAAAAAAAGCAAGCAAAGACTTAAAAAATATCACTACSTTTCCCATATAAAGTAATGTTTTGTCACTTGACAAATCTTTATGAAATTAAATAACAATTTTTATCAATGTTTCTGAATCCCATGAGAATAAAAGTTTTGTTGAAAAACAGAAGGTGAGGTTTCTTGTGAATCAGATTGCTGATATGATACAACTAACACTTTAAGAGGCACCTACCCTACAGTGGCAGCCTATATGACAGGACACAATGTCCTATAGGTACAGAAGGCACACAGTGTGAGGTATGAACAGCTTACAGGTCTGCAAGCTGGGCATTCAGTCAATTATTATCACATAACTTAAACTGCGAAATCTTTTCCTGAAACACCACAGAGGAAAGCCCAATTCTTCATGTCAGATAAGTGGTTTTCAGATTTGGGACAAAATATATTATGAAGGCATGCATTTTATAACATAAAGCTGATGAGCACAGCTTGGACAGCTTTGTGTTACCTGGGAGACAGAACACAGGTACACCTTGACTCCATTCCAGAGTCCAGGCTTTGCTTCCTTCCAAGAAAATCCTGCCAGGTGGAAAGGCCATGCAGAACCCTGCAGCTCTGCAGGGCATGGACACAACTAAAAAGATATCAATAACTGTGCTGGAGTTTTCAGGAAGTCCAAATCAACTGATTATAAAGAGAAGTATTCCCTTACTTCAATAGACATTACTCAGATCAGCCATGATACTATCCCTGTTAACATTACTGATGGATTTATGGATCCTGAGGATAAGATCCATATYGTGAAGGTAAGATATATGTGGATATAGCTTTTCCAGGTTAATAGAGTTCATTGGGTTGAGCTTTCCACAGCTATTAAATGCTGCCTTCAATGCAACAGCATTAATGCCTGGATTCTCAGGCATCTATTTTGTATACATCTTGAGATTGCAGCTCTGTTTTACTAAGCAACCAACGTATCATAGCCAAAACAGATGATATTCCCAGCATATCCACAAACACATTACTAGACTRTCATTTGCAACGGGATATGAATTGTGCTACCTTGTAAACCATATAAAGCCTAGGTCAGAAACCTCCACTGGAATTCTTACCAACCAGATGGCTCAGTCATTGCGCTGCTGCTTGTTAAAAGCATGGGTTTGTTCACACCACTGTTATCAGAATGGCTTCTTTTTGTTTATTTTCCCAAACACAGAAGCAGGAGGATGATACTAATTTTTGGCCGTTGGTGTTTAAATACTTATATTTCACAAACAGAAAAGCAAACTTCAGTCTTTTCATTACAATTCACGAGTGTGGAAAGGAACAAATTAGCAGGTAATTGAGTGCCCAGCTCCARTTGTGGGTTATTCCCCACGGATTTGGTTTCCAGACTACCTTCACCAGGTGCCACTCACTTACAACCACCCTCATTTGTCTGATCACAGCTCTGTATTCCTGGCACAGAGAGAAAGAGAACGGCACAGAAAGCCAAAACAATGTCAAACCAGGGACTCTYGGGTGAGGTGTGATAATAAAATGGGAGTGCAGCTCAAAGTTATTATCAAACCGACGGTCCAAAGTCAACATTGCAAAAAAAACCTGGGGAATTTAAACAAACACATTAACAACAAGTGCATTAAGGGTAATTAAAAGTAATTCTTGCAATTGATTTTGCAATTTTACAGCATCTCAAAGTGGCCCTCAGTAATTGGTTTCCCCAGGATATCTGTTCACACAAGGGGCTGGGGGAAAAACAAAGGCCACAAACACCCAAACAAAAAGCTTTTCATGCAGAAGCTTGCTGGCAGTTAAGGCAAAACTGATTTATTTACAACTACCCTTATTTTCAGTGAATTTCTAATAAAAACTGTACCCAAAATGCACATCGAAAGATATAAAAATCATCCAAATCAGAGAATTAATGACAGATAGGATGGAAATCAGCAGACTCTGTATTTTAACTCTCTGTTCTGCTATTGCAGTTTCTAGTTTATTTCTASAGGCAGACAACAGTATGAACTGAGGAATGGAGAAAATTAAAATTATAAAGTATAAAATGATCAAATTTTTTAAATTAAAAAGTTAATCATATTTTTTTTAATTACAGTGGCTAGACTAAGTGAAATAGCAGAAACACTTTGGTCATTCAAMACAGAATGACTCTAAGAAAGCCTGCCTCAGTTTCACTATACTTTCACAGTGGTTTCATGCCTAAAACAGAAGAAATATTGATAGGATTTAATGGAAACTTCCATTTAAGTCATCATTTTACCTGGCTTCAAGCTAATTTTTTGGAGTAAATGGATGTGGGAAGGCACTACATAGAAAAAAGCCTCTGCAGCTCTGTAACACTTCCCTTTTTGCCCTTCATTCACAAGCCAGGACATTTAACAAAAAAAAAAAAAAAAAGCAGAATATTTTGTTAGAAGCTTTGCCTGATTTTTTCTGACCATTTAATTGTCACTGACATGTTAAACAAGTTACTTTCCTGCATTTAAACTGAAGTCTTCACAGGTTTCTCCAGACACRCAGCAGAACTTAGGGAAGAAACACATTAAAACCTGCTCCAAATTGCTTCATTAAAATGAAAGCTTGCGTGGGTCCTGTGGCAATGGTTCCATACGTATTAAAGAGAATTTAGGAGATAATGAAATCAAACATCCTTGGTAGAAACACGCAGATTCACAGAACATTGCTGGGCCAGTCACAGGGGGTTAGTGGCAGGTGAAAAGCAAAAAAAAAAGGCTCAGTGTTGCAGCAGAATTTTCGTGTAATGAAGACCCTGAAAGGCAATCCCTGCAAAATGCAACACGTCCTGAGACAGGGACTGAACTTCACTGGGTACTGATGAGTGAACACGTCTGAAAGCAGGACATTTCTGAAATGCTGCAGAAACATGTTGGRCAATATGAATTGTATGAACACATCACAGATCTGCTGCTGTGTCTGCTCTGCTTCTTTCTTGCTGCCATGTGCTGGCCTTGCTGTCCTGTTTTGTGTTATCATTAAGAAAGCAAAATATCTGGAAAAATGATTAGTTCTGAAATCCTTTTAATTATAGCCTGCAGATACTAGCATAACAAAACTCATCAAGCAGACTGGGTATAACCACAGTAATCCTGTCAAAAACAAGGGTAAGTCACTTGGAAAATATGTATTCTGTAAGAAAAACAGTTTTTATACATCCAACGACCAGAAAAAATAGAAAGAAAGTAAGCTCAACTTTAGTTTAAAGAATGATTTTTACACAGAAATCAAGAGGGGGGGAAAAGGCACTTTGTAGTTTCCACAGGAAATTCACTATTACACTTGGTCCAAATACCCCAGTGTCTGCTCTCAACCTACCAGTCCTGCTGAAAACCTTTTTCTACTTCTGGCAATATATTCCATTAGCAAGTCTCGGTCTGAAGGCAGGCTGGAAAGTTCTGCAAGGTTCCAGTGCTCTTTATCTTCATCTTGTGATGTTGTAGACAGGCTCCTCCAGCCAAGATTTGGGGTTGCAAACACACACCCTGCCAGCTGTTACAAAACCAGCAGAACAAAAAAATATATTATTAGAAATAACATGAATAAGAGAGCCAGGGGGATTTCATGGACACGTTAAGCTGATTTAAGCTGAAGAGATTTGGTTCAAAGGAAAATTCAAATATTTCATAAACGAAGTCTGAAGGACTCAGTGGGGTATTTTAAGATGCCAACAACAATTGCTTTGCCCTAAATAATAAGCTGATAGGTGATGCAAATGGGATGCCTCTGGTTGCACTGCAGTATGAGTCACTGGCTGAGATAAAGGAACAGAAGAGATGAAAGCTGTAACACACTGAAAGTGTGCCTGCTCCAGTGATGCAGGGAGAGGGATACTTTCCTCCCTGGCTGAGTGCTCAGCGTCTGAATCCTCAGCTGTGGAGTCAGTGCCTGGTCTGGTTTGTCTCTGAAAAGCCACAGGAGCTACACTGTAAAAATGCTATAAAATCTATATTCCATGTCTTTCATTTTCAGGCAYGGTTATGGCATTTCACATTAGATCTTAGGTGGGAAATCCTTTAGAAGACAAATCCCCTTTAGAAGACAGTGGGTTTGCACAGACACTTGTATGTAAATAATGCACAGGCACAATTAGTAAACAATGAGAGAGGTGAGAGCCCTAAAGTGCATTGCACAGCCCTAAAAATGCACCCTCTGGAAAGAAGTTCCATTGAAAGTGCAGCTGTCAGACTGTTTTAAACTGCCATCCATTGGATTAAAAGCTATGGAAATTGCAGACATCTCAGGCAAGCACAGTGTCAAGATGAGTGAGAAGGGGAAACCTCTCCCCACCAACGTTCCCAGCAGGTCAGAAGCTGGCAGGGCCTTTCTATGCCCCCACACTTCGGTTCTGGGGGAGGTCAGGGCTAGAAGGAGATTCCACCCAGACAGGGGGTGATAATTCTGAGCTGCTGTGCAGCACAAGGAGTCACTGCTGGTGTCCCTCACTCGTGTGTGCAGCCAGGACGGCTGAGAGATGCTGGAGCAGAGCAGAGGAGAAATGCCCTCACTGAACCACAGACAGAGACACTCCACAGCAGCTTCTCAGTGACTGCATTTGAAGGCAGGACAATATTTGTCCATCAGATGACCCAGACAGACAGCTCTGTGACTGCATTCCAAGCTCCAGCTATTCCAAATGCCTGAGGGTGCCTCAAGGTGTAGCTGCCTGGATGAGACTCATAACTGCAACCTTAAAGTAAAAGCTTCTTCAAGGATTTTGCTCAGTCAGTCGCTCGTGTCACTGCCTTCCAGGATAGGTCCAAAATAGCTAAATGCTGTTATTATTTCTGTTGGATGTATCTTATGCCAAAAGAAAAGTCACTGAAAATGAGGCATTGTGATTTCAATTAAGGTTAGATCTTTTAAAGTAGCATTCACTTTTGGTACGCAAACCTCATGGGAAAAAGTTCATAGAGACGGTTTTCAAATAAAAGGAGGTTTTTAATATCATTAAATACCTTGCAGTTCATTTTCATATTATCATTTGATCTTTTAGAAAGCATTGTTTTACTTATTTTAAGTTCCTGTGTTTTCATGCCAAGTTCATTCTAGCCTTTCAGAGCTTTTTATTTCAATTTTCCTTTTCATAAGAAATAAGCAAATAAGTATTGAAACATTAGAAACCACCTTTTCAATARCTATCCTGTTAACTTCTATCCCATCTCCATTTTCAATATTTTATGGCTGCAGMAATGATTCTCCCAATCAAAAAAATAGTCCTGACAATTTTACCTCATGTATAATGAAAGCAGTCCATGCTTAAGGCTTAAACATAGCTCTCTATCCTTCAGGTATTTTGCTTCATTCACTTACTTGAGCGTGATTTAAACCAATTTATTTTAAGCTTTAGTAATATAAATCGGMAGTTTTGTAATCACAGCTGAGTAAACCTGCACACTCTAAAGTCAGGTCCTTTTTCTGCTGTCAAAACAAGTGAGACAAAGTCAGATATCTTTAAAACTTTTATCACTGTTTTTCAACTCTGCTACTGTAAGAGGCAAGTGTAGAGAATGTAGACTGAATTTAGCAAATCAGGCATTCATTTTAGACACAGGAAGCTGTTCAGGCTGACACTGAGTCCTTATGTTCTTACAGCTTTTTTGTTTTATGTTTGAGCTTTGATTCAAGACGAGCTGCAGTACTGATGTTTATCTAAGAGCATCCTTCAATTCAGGGTAGTCAGAAATGGGTACAATAAATAAATAAATCATCACCCATCAAAGATCTCAGGTCCCTAATGTAACACATCCAACTTCTGTACGACTTGCCTCCTTTTTGATAAACCTGGTACACCCATCATCATTCTGGCCATCAAAGCATAAAGCACTGTGACCTCAGTAGTCACTCTTCCTACCATCCATCCGTTTATCCCTAAAGGAATTAATCCTATCTTTTCACAGCTTCTTAGAACAGCCCTTGCAGAAATTCCAGTCCACATTGCATTGTTATTTCACCTCTTTTTATGGCTCTCCTGTTGGAACTCTAATATGGCTGCTTTATTAAATGCACTCCTTTTAACATAGGTGGTCTAAAGCAAGTATAATCCAGGACCTAAGTGATTAAAGAAGGCTTTGCTCCACTGAAAACTTGTAGAATTAAGTCTAGATGTAAAATAGTTTGAAAGTTTTGTCATTATAATTACTGCCAGGGGAGAAAAACCCAGGGGAGTTACTGACACTCAGATTGTCCAATATTGGAAATATGCAAAATTAGGACCCAGTAACATGGATGTATGTAAGGGGAAAAAAATATATTTGAACATGTCTAAGCATTAAAAAACGAAAAGGTCGCCTAAGTTTCAAACTCCCTCTGAAACCTCACAAATCCAAAAAACAAACCCCCAAACCACCTGACCCAAAAAATGGCCCAGTGTGTCCCTTATCAGAGCCTGCAGATCAGACACACGGTGTGCCAGAAATCTGCCTGGGAATACAGAGTGACAGGCAGGCTCCTCTTCCCTGCACTCATTCTATATTCAGCCCAGAAAGGTGACGCAGATCCAGTGTCTGCAGGTGCATTATTGCTGGAATGTCATCCCCTGCTCCTCATCATGTGGTGAAAATAAACACCCGAGAGAGGTTTGAACAATTGAAACAAACAGTTTCTTCTTGCCTGAGTATCAAACACAAACCACCAAATGATATCTTTAAGGCAAAGCCATCCTGGATGGATTCCACCGGGGGATATCCTCCATTCCAAGTGGAAGAAAACTTCCTGYGAGTTTATCTGAGAAAAGCAGAAACAGGCTGCCATGCATCGGTTTAGTCTCACTAAATGGATTTTATATTAATTTCTTATTTCTCTTTATCACCAAGGTTTTGTAATTGTAAGTGTTGTCCTGTGAACTGTCTCATGATCTTATACTATTTGAATATCTGATTTTTTTATAACACACTGGTTTTCATACTTCTGCAGGATGTTCATTGGTGGTGGTGTCACTTTTTTTAGAATAAAACCAAAATTTTCAGCGTTTCAATTAATTGTGTAAATTAATAATTCATATTTCGATCATTGTTTGGAATAAATTATTGATTTAATGATAGTTTTACTAAAGGTAATTATTTTGATCCAATTAGGCTTTGATAGACAATGACTTAGTATGAATCAGTATTTTGAATTACTGTCTTCACCAAAGGGGCTAAATAAAGAAACTCCATTTTAAAGTGACATCCAAGCATGGACAGAGAAGGGGTGGGTGATGCAAACGTACTTTACTCACATCTCACACCTTTTGTCTTGCAAGCTGTCATTTAAATAAAATAGCTCATCCCAGAAATAATTTGCCCTTGAAGCAGATCTATGGGCTCAGGTGGTTGAAAGGGACCCAGCTAAGATTTCAAATTTATTTTTTTTTCTCCATAAAACTGATCACAGAACAGACCACACTCGTTCCCTTTAGTCCAAAAGTAAATTCACTTTTGTAAGTCATTTTTTACAAATGGAAGAGATTTAGTGCTTCTTAAGGGCAGTTATTAAATATTCATTAAATTTAAAAAACCAGCCTTCATTTCAACTTGTAGATATTGATTGATACTTACAGATTGATATTGTCTCTTGCTGGTGTCATAATCTAGGGCAACGAACCCGGGAAGATTCATATCCTTACACAAAAATAAAAACTAAGAAAGGAATCTAAATGAAAGCATAGTGTTTGCGAGGCTGAAGTCCAGCAAAGCACTTAAACACACATCCATATTCTCATTTACCTCAGGGAAACTCCTCCTGTGCCTTAAGCACTCTGCTGGGTCTGGGCCAGCCAGGAGCTGAGTCCTGTCCCCAGGACCGTGCAGAGCAGTCTGTATAGCTATCAACTCTCTGGAAATATTTCATTGCCATTAAATCCTATTCACTAGCTAGCAGTTTCACTCCCCATCTATTTCGTGACAGTTTTCCTCTCAGCAAGTGTCTAACGTGTAAAGTTTATTTAGAAGTGAACGAAAGAGAAAATAGTCTAAAAATCCCCACTCTGCTGGTGTAAGCCAGTGAAGGTGTGTGGAGCTGCGAGTCCGAAAGCAAGGCCTGGCAGAGCCAAAGGAGCTGCACAGGGAAGGTTATACAGTAAAAATGGCCTGGGGAAGTKTGGGAATGTGAAATCATTGACAGATCAACACAGTCCTGTCCCTTCCTTCTTCAGAGACGSTGAGAGGAGCACAGGGTGACTCCAGAGGAATTGGAAGTATCATCTGTTTGTCCTTTATCCCCAAAGGCAGTGGATACTCCCACCCCACACAGCTCACAGGAGCTGTTCTCCASAAAGGTCCCTGTAGAGCTTGTGAAACATAACCACAAAAGCTTCCAATATCTGCATCACCTGCKGCATTCAGTTTACTCTCAGAAAACATGAACTGCATGTAGGAATGAGCTCTCTGCAAGTGAGAGCCCTCAAAAATACTTCATTTCTGAGAGGGAAAGGGAAAATTCCTGAGAGCTGTGATAAAGGTTCTCATCTGTTCTTCCCTCACATCTCTACACAATGAATTTATGAAAYGGGAAAGAAATATGGAGGGTTTGCCATAAGGAAACAACAAATAAAAGTGCTTTTTACTGAAACTTAGGTACTATGGATTTATTTTAAGCTATGAAAAGAATGTTTTTCTGTTAGTCTCAGTAAAACAATCAATTTCCTAATGAAAAGCAAAGCAAGAGATCTTGAGTAGTTCAGTAACACAACACAGGAAAACTGAGCTTAAGTGGGGAAATCAGTGCAGTGCAGTCAGAGTATAGTGAAAGGATGCTAAGAAAAATTTAGAAAAAAAGTAAAGTTCTACGGGCAATATTAAAGCTAAATTCATACTTCTGTAATTGCATAACAAGCCTACCCAAATCACTCAGCACTTAAACTACTAATTAAGGAATTCGGGATCCCTGGGAGGAGAAACTGGAAACCATTTCACTGAGGCACCAAGAAGCTAAAGCATGATTATGGTCCGGATTTTTATTTTGCCATCTTCCTGGTAGTTTTGGAAATTGCACTTTAATAACCTCTAATGGCTTTGCATGGACTCGTTCAAAACTGATAGAGATGTCAATTTTAAAACACAGTGCACTGAAAAGTCAGTGGAGTATTGACATAGTAATGCAGTTAAATGTAACTATTTGCTTCCATCCTGATAAGTCAAATCCCATTTCTTATTATTTCTCCCAAGATTGTGAATTGTCATCTCACAGGGAGATTCTGCAGTTCTTATCAGGTAGAAGGATACAGTGAAAGTGCTTTGGTTAGGAACAGACTCACATGCGTCACACGACATATAAAAAGCACAAATTGAAACAAATCATCCATAGAAGGGAGTTAGAAATCCCCCAACTATTGGATTCAGCAATCTCTCTCTCCTCTGCACTCAGCTCACCTTCCATTGTCCATTATCCTGCTCCCATCCTCTGCTCCCAGTGTCCCAGACATGGGGTTTTTGGCTGGTCTAAACTCACCCTCATTCCCTCCCTCTGTCAAGAGCAAATGGCACAGTTTGGTCAGGATCTCATCCTCTGCATAACTTTTCCTTCAAATCCTCTTTMTTTACTCCAAATTTGATGTGACTTTAGTCCTGCCCAAGCATGCATGGATACAAACCCCAAAACAYTGTCCCTTGGGTCCACACACAGAGCTCACCACTCAGTTGTGTTACTGCAATAGACCTTCTCCTACTCCTTGTATTTAGGATCTTCCTCACTTGTCATTTATTCTTCAGCTTCTCTGCCCCAGTCCCCAGATACTGGGAATTGTGGATAACTCTGGTTCCATACTGAAGGGTACCTCTGCCTCCAGTTGCTCTATGCAGTGTTTTATTTCAGATATTTCTCTTTGGCCACTTGCCAGACCAGTCTTTGTTAGGCACCTCCTCTCATTTTATTTAGGGTTTTTTGGTCATCCTCTCTTGAATTCGTGATGTTGTTTAGTTTCCTCAGTGCTGATTCTTCAGTGCCTTCCCTCCAGATCAAAATGCAGGTTCCCTACCCGATGCTTTCAATATCAGTGTACAACTGAATTTACAGCACCAAATTTCTGTGTGTGGCCCAGGCAGACAGCCCCCACCTGACAGAGTATGTCCTGAAGGGAAGGAACCAACTCATTGCCACACTTTGAATCCATGCTCCTACTCCCCAGAGGAATCAAGGGCTATGCCAAAATTCCTCATGGCTTTGTTGACTTCCCATTCCTGCTCTTGCCTTCCCTGACCATACCAGTCCTCTTTCCTATTTAAGCCTTGAAACTGTTTACATGAACATAAATTGAAATAACTTAAAAATTAACCTGAAAAGTCTGCATTGAAGTAAGTCTGAAAAATTTTCATCCTCCACAGTTTATAAAGTCCCTTTTCCATTTGTGGTCCTTAAAAAATCTGTGGTTCAAAATCTGACCATATAATTCTCTTTTTTTCTTTTAATGATATCTTTAAGCTGAACTCCTTTATCACATACAGCGTACATTGCTATGTAAGGAAGTGTTATAATGCTCGTGTGTCCCAAGATGGTATTTCCAACCAAGGCTTGCCCTGTCCTGTGTTCTTTGTGTGGATAATCACATTAAGTTTTGTGAGAGCTCTTGGCTTATTAAAAGGCTCTGCCTGGGGATGATGTGGAGTGGGACTTGGTGCTCAGCTCCGGGATGCAGGCTCAGGCATCCCTCACTGCACAGAGGGAAGGGAGGACACCACTGAACTCCAGCAGTGCCATGCAGTGCCTGGGGCTGTGGGAGCTCTGCAGGGGCCTGGGATGGGAGTGGGAATGTTTTCTTCCTCTTCTGTGTTCCTTACAAGAGCCATGCCTTCGTTAATACCCTACAGAACACTTTTCCTAGTAGCTTCTGGAGCTTGACTACAACATCCCAAGCAGCAAAGCAGTGCTGTCAGCACTCTGCAGGCCTGGCAGGCAGGCACAAAGTCTGCACGGTCACACCTCAGCAAAGCCACCACTCAAACCCTCTTCACTCTCCTATCGAGGGACTGATTTGGTCACAAAGAACTGGATCCACCTCAGCAGTGGCTGCTCCAGGCAGGAAGGTCAGCACATGTCCTCCAGGGCCCCTGGATGAGGGGACAGAGACAATCACCAGGCCAAGCAGCTGAGAGTTCAGCTGAGGCATCAGCAAACCCTGGGGTAAAACTTCACGTCACATTTTTAAAGATTAGCACCAGTATGGTATCAACAAATCTGARTTAATGGAAAAAAATTCTACTCAAGCCAAGTGAAGTGCCTTCATCCTGTGTTCTGATTTACACATGCAGATAAACACAACAAGACAGGATCCTGGTGAAGACAGCAGCATTTTGTGTTGGAAGTTGTGTGGGTTAGAGTAAAGAGCTGGACCATAACTTCTCCCTACACAAAAAAGGCTTTAAAAACATTTTGAGCATTACTGAAACAACATAATGAGAATGAGAAGGCTGAAAGCTTCTTGCTYACACCGAAATCTTCAGTGTTTAATTCTTGAAAGTATTGGTGTTAGCATCCTAACGATCAGAAAGCAATTTGTGTTCAGGGCAAGGATGATTTTTGTTGCTTAGCTACCCTACTTTTCATTCTAAAAGGAAAACTCATTGCATTGTTACATAAGCAGCAGTGTTCCATCCATCCTGAGAAAAACAGGATGAAAACCTGCCTCACTGAGAGGAGGGGCTCACGGAATAGATTTCCATAAAGAATATGGAGGGTTTTTTCCATTTTTCTTTTGCACACAGATTTGCTCCAGATGGTCTGAAAATGCTCTAGATGTAAATGGTACAGCAAAATATGCAGCAATAGAGAAGATTATGGAACCTCAGAAAATTCTTTGGTCTCTTCTGCAAACATAAGACGGATTAAAATGCAAAGCCTTCGGTGGATCCTATCCCAAATACTCCCTGCACACCAGGAGCAACTTACTTTCAGTTCCCTGGATGCCTATTAAGAAGAGTGATAGAACAAAACAGCAACAAAACCCCAACAGTGAGACAATGTCATTAACAAAACAAGTCTTCCTTGCTTTGTCTTTTCTGGTAGACAAACCATTCACTGCAAATTAAATGGCTGCTTAATTATCAGCACGGAAGTTCTGTACACAAAACAACACATAATGTTTGGTTTATATCTTTATCATTAAATGCAGGGAATTAAACACACAGGAACYTTGAAAGAAGAGAAGAACAAGGACCAATGCCCAGAGTTGGAAGCTTGGTATTCTCCCTGCCAGGGCTCAGTATGGCTCTAGGTGAACACAAAGCTGGCCGTGCAGTGCTATTGCAGAATATTCCTGATCCTTTCTTAGCTCACTTGCAGCTTCAGCACCACCTCTGCAAACTTCCTGACTTTGAAGAAGAGACAGAAAGTTAAACAATATCAAGGATGGTTGTTCTAGTATGCCCAAAAGGGATGAAGGAGTATCAGAAATACATAAAGGAAAATATTGTTTGGTCAAGTAGAATCTTTGGATTTAATAACAGGAAAGGCATGGAATTCTGCTGTACCATGTGACCATTAGAGATCTGTTACAGTCCTAACTTTGGAGATATTGCATAYTCAAGTTTGAGTCTATAGCCAGCCTAAACAGTGGCATAAAATTCAAGGGGGTATCAGAYGTCAAGAGATACAGTTTTTCTCCAGAGTCTGAGAAGTTCATTTCCTGGATAAGACACACATTTTACTCCATTTACCTACAGGTAAGATAAAATAGAGTAACATCAAAAGGAAATAAAATCCCCTGACTAATTTTAGGACTGACAACAAGAGAAACCTGTAAAATACAAACATAATGTTATTCTATTCTATTCTATTCTATTCTATTATTTTCTATTTTCTATTTTCTATTCTATTCTTCCCTAAAATTAAATTATGACTTCTTGAGATCATTAATGAAATCTTCAAAATTTTGCATCTTATCAATGAAATGCCATAGCAGTCTTTTATTATTGAGAGTCAAAGATTAGCACCTCTAGTGCAGTAGTTAGTTCACATCAAAGTTCTGTTACAATTTTTTTARCTWTACTGATAAAAAATAAATTTACTGTTAATTAGGCAAAAAACATCCTTTCTAGAGTAGAGGGGTTTTTTGTTTGTTTGTTGGGTTTGATTTGGGGTTTTTTGCCTTGCAAGATTCTGTGACAGCAGCTAAAGTACAAGTCTAGATGGAGGAAGGCTCAGAGCATCAGAAGTCATTCAAGGGTTGCTAAGGAAAGGCTGTTAGTAAATCCTTATTTCAATATTGTCTTTCTTGTTACTAATGTAGGACACTTCTCAGACAACATGTCAGATAGGATTAAATATATGAAGAAACAGTTTTGCCTACTATTCTACAGAAAAGATCTTCTAAATCAGACATTGAATTATCACAAGCGAAACCTGATTTTGCTAGGAATCTCCTCTCTACTTCAGCACTTGCTTGGCCAGATTTACTTTTTAGCACTTTACAACCTGCTCTGTGTCTATTGAGGGAAATTTAATTGCATCTTTTACCTCACCACTTGGAGTATGGCATTATTAATGCAAATGGGACTTGTGCTGCTAACGTAAGAAGCTGGCATCTCTCTGCCTGCGGAGGAAGGACAGCAAACTCAAAAGCAGTTGAGCTTTTTGCTTTTTAGCAGATGAGCTCTCTACAAGTGACTTCTAATTTTAAGCTATTCCTCAAAGGTTAGATGAAGCTCAAGGGTGCACATATTTTCTAACTATAAATAAAAGCTGTGTGCGCTACAAATTAATGCTGCACAGTATCAGTATTATCAAAGGCAACCACACCAGAACCACGCTTTGGGCTGACCTCTATTTTACAAGTGATTACTGTTTTGTTTCTAGGAAGGAAAAACAGACATTCTGTCTGGCTGATCCTGCAAGCTTTTCATGTATGGCTTCCCAGGATGAAACCCAAGCACAGCATAATAAAGGCAGTGAGATAATTAAGATATCTGAGTATTTACTCTGAGTTCTTCATGCATGTGTCAGATGGGAAGCACATACTCTCAAAAGGAACAGCACACGTACTGTTCCAGCATTCTCTCGAAGGCCAATAATGGCACTTTCATTTTCTCTGAGCCAGAGGCAGTTTGACTTTAGTAAATGTTGCACTAAGCTAAAAGCCCACTGCTGCTGCTCTGATTTTCCTTGGAGGGACATTCTGGGACCACTGCTCATTGCCATTCACTGTATGTCTCAGTCAGCCTAGCATTGCACTTTAAGAATCACAGTTTCCATTTATTATTTTGAACATTTCTCACTTTCATCAGCAAAAGATGACCTAGCAGAATATCATTCTGAATGGAATTGGAAAAACTGAGTCATGACAGGCTCCTGATGGATGACAGTCACTTAACAGCGGTACAGAGCATGTTGTACAGGTGCCCTTTTGCTCAGGGAAAAGCACKGAAATATCTGGAGTTTAGACAGTGAAATGAAGAAGAATAACCATTAACATGTTGGTACCTTGGTAGCTGGCAAGGTGAAACACAAGAATAAGTGATGTCTGAAAGCTATGCATGTATTTGATTGCAATAGTCAGGTATGAAACTACTTTGGTTGAGTGCTACCACACTCATCCAGTTTTTCACAGTAGTTGTCACCCCATCACCCCGGGGTTCTTCCCCAGGTCAGATTACATTGCAGCAGAAAGTCTCTAAAAAGACAAAGGTGATGCCACCATATCAGGGCTGGGAGAGGAAAAGAACTTTATCACTGCAGGGAACTCTAAACAATGATGGGAGTAGAGTCTGSGTAAGATATAGAATAATCTTTAAACACTTCTGTCAATGCTACAAAATTAGGCTATAGATTCCCTTTTATGTATTACTGGCAATCAAGGTTTATTCTCCAAACCCTTCTGTCATCAAATACATCCCTCATTGTTCTGCTCTAGTTTCAATAGTTCAGTCAGGAAGGCAATGAAGTCTCCTTAAACACTCTCTGCTGTCTGTATTAAATAGTCTGAATAACCTTTGTCACACACAGGTTATTTTCTGTCTCATCCTCTGTCCACACTCCCACCACTCACAGCACACTTAAAACTGGGGGCTGACAATGCTGTTATGAGCTTATGCTGGGGAAGGAAACAGGGAAGTGTTGCACTTCATACTTGGAGCAGAAAATAACMAGGTTTGTAATAATCCTTTTACTAGGATTCTTGCTGCACTCGAAGTGGGAGATTAAAATAATAATTAAAAAAAAAAGTTAATTGTAAGGAAATTTGCTGTAACAATGTAACTCCTAAGTTTTATTAGCTATAGATTGATCTTACCGGTTGTACAAGCACCTAAAATAAAATGAAAACCACAGGCTAAGCATTTCAGAGTGATTATCCTAAGTATCCCATATCTTCTCTTTCCAGCAGCTCCTCATACAGGCCACTGACAATGTTAGAGATGAATACACATTTGACTAAGTATATTAAAGCTGTTGCTTTTATTCTCCCAGGTAATTTCAGAGTGTCTCTGTAAAACATAAATATTTACCCATATTTCAGAAAAAAACCCCAAATACCTGATAAGCAAAAGATACATAATTTGATAAAAATGTTTCACACGATAAAAATTAGTGAAAGACAAGTGACTAGTTAATTCCAGGGTTTAAAACAGCCCGATGTGGGTAATCTCAGAACATCTATTGGGAAGGACAGGGCAAAGCCACACTTACGGAAAAACCTGAAAACAAGGCAAGAGCAAGAGGTGTCATAGTTGCAGAAATACTTTCGGGTTTAGTTTATTCCAATAAGATCTGTCAGAAATGAACCCACATAAAGCACAAATCAACGGAGCAGATTTCAGTGCTCTATCAACAGATGTCTCCGAGACAAACAGCACAACTCCTCCGGAATGTTTCTGGGTGCCTGCAACGTGTGGCTGAGCAATCCCGAGCCCCAAAGGGATGCAATCTGGGAATGCTGTCCCTGCCACTGCAAGCCAGAGAGCATTTACATCCTTAATCCATTGCTCAAACACAGCGAAGACGAGTCTCCAGGTCAGTGTTGACGTATCTGCTGCTAAAGACAGCTGCAAAAACACTGCCTGCCAATCCTGGCTCAGAAACTGCCCAGGGAGTGAGCAGGTCTTTTGAAATGGGTTGTTTGTATGGCTGGACTTCAGCTGGTACTGAATTTCCACACTAGGCATGGCCCAAAACACAAAATCAGCCCCTGACTTGCAATCTGATGATTAAGAGGTCGATAACGGAGCCAGTATTTCCCCTCGGAAATGGAAAACCAAAGTATAAGGCACAAATTAATTTTCCAAGGTCATTATTCAATGGACATGCAGGGTTCCAGACAGTCTTCCTTTCTCCAGATTTCCTTTCCTCTCTCAGAAATTGTCAACGATTGCATTTCCATTTTTAATTGATCGGGAAAATTCTGATAACCTGATCCATGACCATAAATGCCTTAACTACGGAAATCTCCTACCATAAAGTATTAGATCATTAAAATCAAATGCTACAGAAGTAGCTTTCAAAATTGTTTCTGAACTTTCTAAACAGAAATCTATATTTTGTTGTGGGAAATGGCACTCCTTTCCATCTTCTCTGGCACAATGTCACTGAAAACCCGCAGTGCTCAGAAAGGGATTTACAAAAATAGTAGGTATTTTCATTTCCTTTCATCATTTCAAAAGATGACTAAATGGATGTCAAGAAGTTTGAAAGAGAAAGAAAATTTGACTTTTCTTTCTCTCCCACTAAACTTCTCCAGAGGTCAGCATAAGAAATATTGAATTATCCCAAAGAGGGAGAGAGAACACATTGCCTGGTTTGCCTGAGGATTCAAAACTCTGATAAAATTTAAGTGCTTAACCAGTATTTGACAACATTGCCATATCCTTAATAAGCTTTCATGAATGAGATAAACCCATATCTTTCATATCTTTCCTTCCCAAGTATTTACATACTACCCGATGGCTTGCCTATGGCTATTTGTATCCCAAAGCCTTAAATAATTAGCATGAATTAGACCTACCATACCAGGAATATTCAATGATCTCTTAATAGAAAGTGAATTGTACAATTCTCTTTCTCAGTCTTGTTTCTCCAGTTTCACTCCATTCATGCTTGTGAGATCAGTATCCTACACAAGCTTTCTTCTCCAGATTTTCCTGTTAGAGACAGAACGTGCATGTGGTTTCTTTTTTTTTCAATARTTATTCAAATTGTATAACACAGATTATCCTACCAGGAGAAGCCGTGACATTTTTTAGTTACAATGCAAAACCATAAGTGGCTGGTTACAAAAGCCCATGATGTAAATAAAAACATGTAGGAAAAAATCTTAAAAGCCAACACATTCTTAAACAAACCCAGTTTTAAACAGTTGTTCATTTTTTTTAAAGGACAAATGTATTCTTTCTTCTCAACTGTTTCCTGATCCCACTGTCACATACAACAAAACTCAGAGACAGATTCAGTTCTTAGCAAGAAAGCATCATGGAACCATCATTGCTCGTTTCATGAGGGAATCCCCAAGTTCAATCTTGGAATTTGGCCTGGATTTTGGTTACAAAACAGAAATAGTCTTTAACTGTCCTTATTGGGCACAGCCCTAATGATTGGCCCTGCAGGAGATGGTTAGAGAGGGGAAGGCACTGTGTTCACTCAGTGCTCCTTTAAACAAGCTTACGTTTAACCTCACAATATTCAATTCCTTAGACAAAAAAAAATCATGGCAAGATGAGAAAGGTAATATTTATCAGACTAAAGATCCATAATGTGAGCCAATTCACAGGGCAAGGGCTGTCATTGCTCTGTGATTTTCTGAGGAGATATATCCAGACCCTGTGCCTTCCATCACCAACGAACCTGCTGTGTTACAGAAAAGCAAAAAAGCACATGTGTGACAAGATACCCTGCACACAGAGCAGAGCCACTGCTCCCTGCAGCTGTTGGGCTGCCTGTGTTCACACTGTTCTGTTGGTCTGTGGRCAGGATTGTCACTTTCTGATAACCCCTGACGGTGCAGTGTACAGAGCCAGGCAAAGGCATCCTCTGCACAGGAAGTCTGCTGTAAAACAAGGATTTGGACTGGAAATTCAGAGTGCAGGTGGGCACAGTGACAGTGCCTCCCCACGAGGAGAAACGGGAAGAGGAACCACAGGACAGGARTGTGTGAGTGGGCAGATGGACAGAGAGACAGGTAAAAATACACAATATTTATGTCCCTTTTATTTCAGAGGAACCACTTTAATCAACAGGGGTTTGGCTTTGAGAAAATTGGCATTCAAMCCAAATCAATAGACTTTTGTATTAGTTTTGGTTTTCTTCAGTGACAGGTTCTGAATCATACATAGCCTCATCTATGTCTATGTCTTTATTCATTTAGTTAAAAAAATACTCAAAAAAGTCTACTTTATATTCCTCTTAGGTTTTCCTAATGGAAGTTATACACCAGCCTTCAAAGAGATTTATAGAATACATCTGAAGACTTTTACTATTAACACAAATTAGAGAATGTCTAAATGCTTTACTGAAGATAAATATGCATGAGGAGAAAAATCAATTCTGTTTACCTTTGTCAATGGAAAAGTTTCAACACCAGTTATGTGTAAAAGAAAGAAAAAGCAATACAAGCAAAACATACAAAGTGCTGATTCTGTTTTACACTTGAAAGCAAAAGAACTCTCTCCTTCCCCACCCCCCAATAAAATCAAAGCCTCACAAACAGCCAAACTCATATCTCACATTCTGGTTATATGTATCCTGGTATAAGGCCTGTTAGAACAAAGGAAATAATAGAAAATTGCTAGGTCAGGTTAACTCCACAACTCAAGGACATGCTGTTCTCAGGGACAGAAGCAGCAGATGCTTATCAATAAGATGATGCTATATCCAAAGTGTCCCTGGGGGCAGAACACACTGCTCCCACCTTTCTACTTACCTATCCTAGGCTCTCTTTTCCCTTGGGTGAACTAAAATTGATATATTGCTGCTTAAGAAAAAACATTCTCCACAATTCACCTCTAGAGTCACTTTGGAATTTTTTTRAGCTTTGTCTTTCTTTAAAGCAACTACCACATATGGAAGGTGGCAGACACTACRTCTGTGACAAACACAGACCTCAATTTTTTATTTCATGCTGCCGTTTTCCCTCAAAGCAGTCACCAAAAGAGTCTTTTTATTCGGGTTATCTGTTGAAAAGAACAGACTGCACCTACCTAACATTATTGTGTATCCATTTCTGGGAGATAGCCAAGTTGAAATTTTAGATTAGACCTTTGATAAAACCGGAGCGAGTCTCATGTCTTCATGGGAAGTGAAACCAAATTCTCTGATGACAATTCTGGTATTCAAAGAAAGGAACAGAATGTGATTTTTAAAACAATTGGAAGATGAATGGCTATACAAGGGTAGCAATGCAGAGTCTGGGCTACCTAAGCAGTGAAGGTGTCCATTGCCTGGTGGGTAGGACAAAGGGATGCTCACCTGAACCTGTGGGAAAAGCAGGTTACCCAGAAGTTATGCTGCATCTTATAATTAAAAGCACTCCCTGTTCCAATATGAGGCACCAACTCATTACTTCATATCTCCTGCCCCTTTTCCAAAGGTATCCTATTACCATGAAGACTGCCTTAGCTAACAGTGCTTTCATCTGTAAGCTTTTCTTAACACAGATGAATACTACACTTTTTTTTTTAGTAGCTTAAAGACTAGAGCCCAGCTCTCCAGAAAAAGCTGAGAAACCTCACAGATGAAGTCCTCAATCTATAGGGCTCCAGTGACACTCACTGTTTTTGGAATATTTTGCCAGCAGTCACATTCTGATTCACATGATTTGCTAGCTGCCTTCCCACACTGCATGCCACTTGAAGAGACAGTGATTTGTAAGAACAAAGCCTAGTGAAAACAATATTTAGGGACCTTTCAGCTGCAGAGACTGTGCATTACAAACACCACCTGTTTATAAATCAAGCTTCTGCTGCTACATCTGCTGTATCATCTCCAGGCTGGGGATGACCAGCTCCAGAGCAGCCCTGGGAGAAGGACTTGGGGTGCTGGTGGGTGAGAGCTGGACGTGCCCCAACCCAGAAATCCCCATGCGTGGGCAGGAGGGGATTCTGTCCCTCTGCCCACTCAGGTGAGACCCCACCTGCAGAGCTGTGYCAGCCCTGGGGCCCAGCACAGGAAGGACGAGGAGCTGCTGGAGCCAGTCCAGAGGAGGCACCAGGATGATCAGAGGGACGGAGCAGCTTGCTGGGAGGAAAGACTGGGAGAGTTGGAATTGTTCAGCCTGGAGAAGAGAACCCTTGGGGTGACACAACTGTAGCTTTCCAGTGCCTGAAGGGAGCCTGCAAGAAAGATGGAGAGGGACTTTTTAGGAGAGCATGTGGTGACAGGCCAAGGGGGAATGGCTTCAAACTGAGACAAAGTGGGTTCAGATTGGAAATTAGGAAGGAATTCCTCCCTGTGAGGGTGTGGAGGCCCCGGCACAGGTTGCCCAGAGAAGCTGTGGCTGCCCCATCCCTGGAAGTGTCCAAGGCCAGGTTGGACGGGGCTTGGAGCAACCTGGGATAGTGGAAGGTGTCCCTGCCCACAGCAAGGAGTGGAATAAGATGAGCTTTAAGGCTCCTTCCAACCCAAACCAGTCTGGGATTCTATGATCTGGCAAAACCATCATGGATTACTAAGTTTTAGACTATTGATAGGAATCTGTCTTTAGCAAAAAAAATAAACACTTGCAATTAAAAGCAGATAGATGCTGTGATTGTGCATAACCACCACACTGAGAGAAGAGGAGCTTCTTTGACTGGACTGTGCAGTCCTGATTTGCAGCTCTGGGGGTGTCTGCTGCACTGAACAACAGCAGTGTCCCTACATGTACAAGTTACCAGTGAGTGAGTTCTTGCATTTCACATCCACAATTTATTAAACTTGCTCACAATTCCCTTATTGGAACAGATTTCTACTGCACAGTATCTAATGCCTCTGGAGAAAAATAAAATTGGGGATTGTGCAGGAAATTGAACACCATGGTAGGATTTTTCCATATTGGTCAGCAGTGTTTTGATAATTGTAATTAATCATAAATAGAAGTCAGTGCTTTGCAAAATCTGCCCTCCTTGCAGGGCTGTGACTGAAAATGATCAGGCAAATGTTGGGTTTGCCATGGGAAATATGGCCCTTATTAGTCAGGTGTTAGAAGGAAAATTGAGAGGTTAAAAATAGCAATAACGTCCTTCCTTTTGTAGCTCCTCTTTTCCTCTTTATGTGGGTATTTTTGTCACCACTACAGTCAAGGCTTTGGGTCTTTTCTCCAGACAGCAACTAAGACCAAGTATTTCCATTTTCATGTTTCCAGGAGCAGTCAATCTGCGTCACAAGTGTCACTCCAACAAATGGCAAGCCCATACCTTTGGGATGTGTGGCTCAGAAATGTAATTCTCTTGAAGAAAGTTCAGAAAATTTTCCACAGTGAGTGGCCCTTTCACAGCTCTTGTGTGAGAATCCCATCCATACACAGTGACAAACTCAATTATGTAACAATATCTGCTCCTGTAAAGGCCTGTTGAAGCAGCAGTGAGCAGCTACAAAAGACAGAATAAATGCAGCTATGAAAAATCAGCACCTCTTCTGTAAGATTGTGCATAGACATAGCCAGAGAATTGAATCAGCCAGACCTAAACCACTTTCTGCTGCCTTCAGTCCAATCAGTTTCTATAAAAGTTTCAAACCTTGTTTTGGAAGCTTCATTTATTAATTAGCTTATCTTTAAAAACAATGCCAGCTCTTCTTTTTCCACCATTTAGCTCATTCTGTGCATCCCATCCTTGCTTAAAATAATTTAAGCCATATTATTAGGCATAACAGCAAGTGGGCAAAAAACCAACCAAATAAACACCAAAACCAGATGAGGACACAAACTTCAGAGCAGAAAATTCTCTGGAAAAAATGTTAGTAAGTTAAAAAAAGGGAAGATACAGCCATCACAGAAAAGCTAAGTGAAACCTTCTAGAGCTCTTCAAAGAAATCAGTCACCGTATCTGCTAAAATTACATAAGTGTACTGTAATGGGATTTTTCAAACCTCTGACATCTCACCATAGGCTATTCAGGAAAATAATTCTCTCAGAACAAAAAGAAAAGTCTTTGCATGGACTAATCTTTAAAYAAATAAAAAAGGTTAGGAGTAAGTGGAGAGTTTTCACAAAGAAGCAATGTTAATAATGAAAGCACATTTTGTGGGACTGGTACTGTTTAACACTTGCAGAAAAGTTCAGCAAGAAAGGGTGAAAACCACTGAGTTTTGAACTGGTGAAAATCATTGAGTTTTTAAAGGGTTAAAACCACTGAGTTTTCCAGTGTACTAAAACCTAAAGCAAGCTTCAAGGATCTAATTGAATGATGAGGAGGAGATGAAAGACACAATGTCAAGGAGTGCAAAGCAATGCATAGTCAGGAAAAATTACTTGGCTTACCTAATTACAGCTTTAAAATTGGCTGTTATGTCTCAGATAATATTTGGCAGATATTCTGACGGCTCTCTAAGAACACAGGATTAATGTGAAAAGACACTTAAAATGTAAGAAAGTAACACAAAAAGGATTGAGAAGAAATTGGAAGCTTAGAAGATGTTCTGCTACTTACTAACACTCTTAAAATGAATGCTTGGGGGAACTGTGACTTTCCACTGTCCCACCTCAAGAAACACAGATGGATTGAAAATGATAAACAGAAGGGGTAAAAAAACCAGTAAGGAGTGCAGGGAAATTTTCTTGTGGGAAGGACTGAGAAAGCAGGGATTCCTCAAGCAGGAATAGCAGTGGTAAGAGATGGGAAATTTGAGAAAGTCCTGTAATGTAAGTGAGAAGCAGTTCTATTCAAAACCAAAAGGAAATACTTGCTGTGGAAGACAGAGTAAAAATGTATTTGTTTTTAATTAAATGGCTTAATAGAGGACATGTCAGTTGGTGGCTGTGAAATACAATGGTTCCTCTGGCAAGTAGGAGGGGCCAGTGGCATCTGACAACTGTCTGCAGGGCAGCTGAAAACACAACTGCTCAAAATATGAAAGGCAGCAAGACCAGGGGCAGCAGGCACAGCTTCGAGCTTGGGCCCTTCCTACTGCCATGAGCAGAAATTTGTTCAGCAGCACTGGAGCACTGAGMAGTGCCCAGAGGGATGGAGCTCTGTCCTTGGCCAGCTGCTCACACCCCTCCAGGAACTCTTCACACTCATCCAGGAACAGGAGCAACCTTGCTTTGCGTGGGAACTCAGTCTAGGTGATCTCCAGAGAGCCTTTCCAGCCTCTGATGCTCCTCTGATGGCTCACTCTGCAAACATTCTCTTCCCACTGGCCTTTGCCTAGATGGTCACTACAGGCATTTGTCTTCAATGATATTTTTTATGTGTTTCACTTGAACATTCTCATATTGTCTTTCAGTCATGCAAAATGCCTCAAATGAAGTTTGGGTTGGAATCCCTTGTCCTTTTCCYTAGTGAGAAGGCCACTTCCATCAGGCAGGATTTCCTAGGCCTTGCTAGAGCTACTTGAGCTGTTTTTTGGTTGTGGCACTATTTTGTTTAGCCCTGCTTTTGGCTTCTGAACGTGCTGCTTTATCTGGACAAGAACAAAGCTCTTTCAAATAGAGGCAACACCCAGAGGACAGACTATGGGCATTTAGTCTCATTAATTACAATTACCAGGCAGCAAAAGCATTGTAACAGGAGCACTCAGGGGTCCTTTCCCCTCTCTGATTCTGTGAGGAATGATAAACTGTAGTGATATGTAAAGGACTTCCTTTGAGAATGTTAAATACTTTTTTCCACATAAAAATCTGGAACCATATTGGAACATTTTTTGTTTCAATTAGAATGACTAGCCACAAGTCAAATTAGCCCTTGAGAGAAAGATTCTGATCTTTGCTCATCCAAAACACCACCATTACTAGAGAACATAAGAAATCTTTCATTGTTTACCCTCTCTCAGGATATGAAATAAACTGTGATATTTTTATGTCAAGATTCTCTCATTAAAAGATTCCTACCTCCAGCAGTTATGAAATAGATTCTGTTCTCTAAGGTCTTGTGCAGGGAAAGTGGGAGAAGGCTCTAACYCACAAACCAGCATAAATTTCATCATTCCTCCTTCTGGAAAACAGTCAGAAAAGTGGGTTGTTTCTCCTTTAATTAGAATGTAAAGGGCAGAATTGAGAAACTGTGGCACATTTATCACTCCATATGCCAGTGTAAAAGAATGCCAAAGAGACTGTAGCTTTTTAAAAGATAAATGTGTCATATAAGTGTTTAGATTAAGCTAAACAAATATTTTCATCCTGTTTTAAATCAAAATACCTATGATCATGAAAAGGTGTTTCTCTCCATCTCTTTTCACCATCACTTACTCCAAATACTATGTTTTAAAGTGATTTTAGCCTGATTTTTTCTACTCATAAAAAGACAGTTGTGTCTTAACAATATTCCCTTGTTCTTTTTCCTCTTTTTTGTAATTAATGGCCTGCATGACTCAACATTTTCCTACTGTTTTTATCAGTCTGTCCAGGCAGTCTTTTTTTCTATCCTCTAAATACTTTCAAGCAACTGGTCTATTATAGCAGGGCTAAAATCCTCTTGAAAACCACTTTGACAATTTCAAAGAGGTGGCTATTTAGACATAGGTGATATAACTTTTTTTAGCATAGGAAGGGGAAATTTAATAGTCTCTGTTTACTGAAGAGCTCTGACTCATCTCGTCCAAGCTGTCAGTGCTCTCAGTGAGGTGGAGGGAGGGAGAAGAAAAACAAAAATAAAACAGAGTGTGCAAGAGAGCAAGAGAAAACTAATGTGATCATGTCATTAGAGACTGCATTCTAAATTATACACAACAGGGAGCTGAATTAAGGTCTTAAATCCCCGGTGTTAAGTGTTATATTTGCCTTGCTCAGAGAGCAAACCCATGTGCTGGCGTTCTAATTGGTACTTTCTAAAGGAACTACGCAAAGGGAAAACAGCATCCCTTACAGAGGAAGCAAAATACTCCTCCTGCATCTTCTCCCGGGCCTGTCTCCAAGCAGCACATTCATCTTGCAAAATATGGCACRCAAAAATCACAGCTACCTATGTCACACTTCCTTTTGTTTTGCTTGAAATGGTGATAGAATTTATTTATGTCTAGCAGATAAAAATGTAAGTGTATGCTTGGTTCTCTTGCCTGAAATACCCTTAAATCCAAATCCATGATTTCCCCTACATCCTTCACAGAAGTCAGGACATGTGCACAGGAACTGGGCTAAGAGGGATTTGTGATATTCTCTTTCAGAGGTGTGGCTGGTCCTCTGCAAAACCTCACAGGGATTTCCGTCCTAAGGTTTCACTGACACAAGGAATTCTGTAAAACTCTTGCAAACACCCCAGCCCTTCATGCAGTGTTGGCTCAGTCTTCAGAACTCATTTTTCAGTGTCAATCACATGGCTTGTCAGATGGAAGTGAGAATATCATTTCTATCCCATCTCATCCAGTTCACTGCTAAAGGCTGCCATTTAGCTTTCCTTTCAGTGCTGCAGATGATGGATGGGTGGGTAGAAGATTATTTGGATCACAGAACAGATGAGTGCTGAATATACACCCTGAAGAAAAACTTCCATATTGCATTTCAGAGGAATCATTAACCTGGTGAAGCCAGGTGAGTARCCCAGGTTCCAAGTAACAATCTTCCTAATTTCAGAAACGCTAAGTCATTAAACAGGATTTCAATTTACAAATCCCATCTTATTTTTTTACTGCAGTATGCTAACTTGGAGCCACAAATAAATTACGGTTAATGAATGAATATTAGCAATTCAATTAAATAACACTCTAATCATTAACTGCTGCAATAGGCATTTCTGGAAAAGGCCATACGGCCTGTATTTACTGTATTTATCTAGTATTTTTCAAAAACACCCTACAGGAATACTTAAGATTTTTTCACTCTTACAGATTTGAAGAAATGCTGTAATTTAACACAACATTGTTATTCCTATGCTAGTCCTATTCACGGGATTAGTGGAGTGGCAGAGTCTGTGTTTCTGACTCCAGTTTAATGTTCTGCCTTCATATCTTAGTACTGTGTTATGGCTAAATGGTGATCTCTGCCTGCACTCCAGCTGCTGCAAGCTCTGAAGGTGCAGTTTGCATAGTGCCAAGACCAAAGCATTCTATCAAAATAAATTCTGCAAAAGTGGGGCTTGTCTTCTGCCAGTGCAGGGGGAGTGTCCCAGGGGAATGACTCTTAGGCTTTCTGTGGTAAATACAAACAGCACGAGTCAGCCCAAACAACATCTTTTATTTAAAGCCTCTACTTACATTTTGGCCAGGCAGCAGTGTCCTTCAGTCTTTGTAAGAGACACCCACTCCATCCAGGGGACAATCAGCCTGTTTTGAAGAGTGCTCCTCTTGAAAAGCATATTTGTTGTCATCATTGTAGTTGGGACAAAAAAGGCAGTTTGTGGGTTAAGGTCTTGACAAAACTGCTGGATTAATTCATTATAAAGTGGTTTTCTTTGTTCACCATCTAAGGTGCCCATACAGTTTGCTATAAGGGGTATATTAGTTCTGACTCCTCAAGGTGGTAGGCATCTTCCCAGCTCCTGCTCAGGGTGCTAGCGGGGTATCTATAAGAATATTCTTCTAGATCAGTTCTAGAAAGATGGAAACATCAGTAGTAACTTGGCAAAAGTAAGAATCAGGCCCAAAAGAACCAGGTTCCAGCTTGTTTGGAACCACTGTTTGGCACTTTTTTCAGCTCCCATGTTGCTACTCACTATCCCTCTCCCCGAGGTGAGAGACAGCCCCCAGACAGGATCCTGAATCCTGCAAGTACTTAAGAACTTCTGTGAAGTGGCTGAGGGAATGCTGCCTTAGCCCTGCGTCCTGCCTCTGCAAGAGCCATCCCTTACCTTCAGTGTGGTAACAAAATACACAAAATATCCACCTACATTTCCTCCCCAAGGATCTGCAATATGTTTGCAAAAGCATTCCTGTTAGAGTTGAGCAATAAGTAAGTACATCAGTGATCAATGGATGTAGGAAGATCATTTTAATCTGCCTGACGTTTCTGTTACATCATCTTAGTGAGAGGAAACATAATGAAATTGTCAAACTGATTTGTTATAAATCCTGCTTTATTAACTGCACTGACTCCTTTATTCTTTTCCCTTATGCACATATCCTCTTCTCTCCAGAGTAATTTAGTTGTAGGAACAGAAAATAAGTACTGTAGGACTGCTGGGAATACCCCTGATCTTCAGCTATCAAATCACAAACAAAAGGTTTCCAGATATTCTTATAAATACATATTACAACTTATTTCCACATCTAATGTCAGAATGAAATAGTAGGTTCTGAAAGTGTCCTGCAAAGGAGACTGATTCTGAAATTAAAGATCCAGTATCTTGTTAGACCCATTTAGATTTTCACAGAGCACCATAAAGACGTAAAGTTCTGTATTTTCCTCCTTTTGATGAGTCACTGCTTGTGACATGGAGACATTGTGCAGACTTAGTGTCTTTATGAAGATTAAGTAGTCTTATGAAATGCAATTAGAATAAATATGTACTTGTCAATTTGTAATTACACTCAGAGCAAACTTTACGTTAACATCAAAATTAGAATCCAGCAACAGAAAAATTCAGTCTGCCAATAACTCATGTCCAGCCTGTTTCCCTGGAGCAGCAGGCAGAGATTCAGAAGACAATCTCCCTTTCTGATTTCAGCAGTAATCAATTTATGCCCCAAAGCAAAACATGGGAGCATCAGCCAGGCATTAGGGCTGTCTCTAAAAATACAGGGTTATCTGGTTCRTAAGGCTACTGACTCAGATTGATCTCACTGGCTCCATGGGAGGGTGTTTCTGGGTAATCCAGTAAGTAAGAAGAAGGGTTTGAACAGGAGTTCTGGGAAGAGCAAAATAAACTCCTGTTTGCTGTTCATTAGATGAGAAAAGGAACATGTGTGAGTAGAAGAGTTGAGGTTTGGGTACCACCCTACAGAATGCACTACTCAGGCAAGGCCAGGCAAGCAGTGCATTCACACCTCCACCCAGAGATTTCACATAAAGTGATCTTAAATATCTAGGCTAAGATATATTTTTGCTTTTGCTAGTACCTCCTGTACCTCAGCCAAGTAATGCTCAGCCTTCATCTCACCTAATTTTCCTTGGAAGGCATAGCTTAAAAGCATGACTATATAGAGTCAAAATGAGGTACCACTACTTTTACTGCCACTTCTGCTTTCTGATGTGATTATGTCTGTCACTTGGGGGAAAAAAACCAGGAAAGTGCTGCAGGATTGCAAATGCTACCAATCATGCCTCTAGTACAGATTTGACATACAGGCAAAAGACAATACTTCAGTTCTCTAGAACAGGTGAATCAATGCTAAGAAGCAATCAAAACACAGCTTTGTCTAATATTTTAACCATACAGAAATAATGACTGCTAATTGCTATGCCCAGCACTCTGTGTATTTAATTACAGGATTTCCTCAGGAGCACTGCACTTCACCTTGATTAAATAGTGAGGTGCACATACAAGGCATTGTGCATGTCAAAATTTCAGTTATTTCACAGAGAAAGAAAAATATTCCATGTCTTCACATGGGTATATTCACTATTGCTGGGAGTTATATGTCCAGAGTGCATGTGAAATGAGGTACCTGTGCTGGGGATGGGCAAAAGGGGAGCAGGGGCAGGCAGACAGCTCACTCAGGAAAGGCAGGAACTCTGAGCAGCCTGGTGGAGGAGGAAATTCAGTGCTCTCACTCTGGTGGGTCAGTGGCCCAGCAGATGCTTCATGCACGACCTGAAAGAAGAAGAGGGCAGCCAGTCACTTGGAAATGCGCGTGAGGGAACTTCTAACCCTCTTGAATTTGTATCGACAAAAACACCCACTGCTCAGGAAAGTTTTAATTAGACATGGTGGGGAACTTGCCAAAAGGAACTCATTAGTCTGTTGACTGTGACAACTGGCTACAGTGTGAAAACCATTGCTTTAGGTCCTTGTTCTGTCCTTCTCCCGTGCTCCCAGGTAAATCCCTAGCCAACAGCCTGCTCTGGGGCCAGCTCTTTCTTAATGCATGTATTTAATCTGCTGTAAATATTCACAACTCAGAAAAAGATTTTCCAAGCACAGATTTCAGGTGTTCAGTATCTTGGCAATATGAGTAGTTACACAGAATTATACAGCTCCAAAAAGGACAACCAGGAAAACTAGACAAAATCTTAGCCATAAAGGCACTTGGTATAATGGGAGATCAGTGTTTCTGGAGTGAACAAATATCTTAATATTTCAGGTTATTTATTCATATATTCTTACTGTTCTCAGAAATGTTTTTAAAACTCTAAGGATGTTTCTGTGATCAATTTTTAACATATTCTCAATTTGTGGTTATGCACTTGCAAGAGCCTTTTGTTGGCTCACACTCATAAGTGGTAATGAGAACATTACAAGTGCTAAAGGCTACAGACAGTGTTAAATAAGAATGAAAGATACTCTTGAACTTATCTAAAMAAAACTGTCATAATATATGAACTAATTATCTCCAATTGCAAGGCCTCAAAATCTTTGGATCTACTCCAAGTTCTTTCCCACACAGACATTGCAACCATGTTTGATGCACTTAGAAAGAGCTGACAGAGATATCAGCCTCTGATTTCACTCAGAAAAAGCAAACACACTTTCATTTCACTCATTGTCTCTTGCAGTAGTTTGTAGTCTGTTCCTGTGTTCCCCAAAGAAACTACAGCATTTACCTAGAGCTTGCAGCAAGTATGCAAAACACTGCTCCTGTTAAATTGGCTGTTTAACAGGAACAGTGCAGTGTGTTCCTCTTCAAACACTCACTTTTACATTCAAATGCATCAGAAATTAAGTGTCTCTCTGCTGTGTTCCAACACCTCAGGATTCGCATTTACCAGGCACAATCGTCATGGTCTTATTCCTTGGATTTTGTAGAGGAACTGGAGCTCTGATTGAATTTCTACAGCATTGGCTTTTGTTTCCCACTACTTATGAGCAGTTGAATATCACCTGCAGACCAGAATATTTACTCTTGCCTACAGATCTGTGCAGTCTATGAGACAGGCATGCAACCTGTATTATCTTCATTTGCAAACCTGTATAGGAATGCCCCAAATGAAATTCCTACAGAAAACAGAAGTGCAAGTTACTTGAAACATTTCAAAAGAAGACACTTTTTTCTATTTTGCCTTACCGTGGTCTCTTGTCACAGAATACTTGAAAAAATAATGAAAGCATTGCACAATGGAAAATACATTTACTGTAGCATGCAAGACATTTCTAATGCTTTTACTGCCTGACACATCAAATGAGATAAATTAAATACATGCCAAGCATCAGCAGACAAAAAGCACAAGTGACAAACACAGAAAAGGAGGACAGAAAAAGCACTGGGGCTTTGAGGATGTGGTTGTGGGTTTTCAGACAAAATAATGAATTTGTTAAGTCAACAACTCTATTCATGCTAAGAATTTCTTAAGTGCCAATCCCTTTGTTGAACTCTGTTCAAGGCAACAAGGTTTTGGCCAAACCTTTCAGTGCTATACCATGCAAGGTAAAGCACTGGTTACAGGCCAGTTCTGATCAGATTTAAGAGAACATATTCTCTAATGAAAGGACATTTTATTGCAAGGCTTTTTTGGAGTAATGACACAGTGAGTAGAGCAATTAGTCCCACTGCCCTGCATATCTGGGGCAAAACAAAGTTCTGGGTTATGGACAATGCCCAGCATTCACTGACATCCAAATCAAAGTTATGCAAGTCAACATTGTCCAAGTTGGTGTCTACCCAAAGTCATCCAAGTTGGAGTCGACATCGTCATTACCCCAGTCGTCATCTGAGTCCTGTTATCTGAGCTGTTGTCATCATCCAAGTCAGCATCGTTATCTGAGCTGTTGTCACCAGCCAGGTCAACATCCAAGTCAACATCTGAGTCATCACTGTTCGTGTCCAAGTCGTCATYGTCGTCATCTTAGTCATCCAAGTCATTGTCGTCATCATGGACGTYCAAATCTTTTTTCAATGTGCTGTAACACTTGTCCTCTTTAGAGACGTTTACATGCTAGTAATTTAAATTAATATTAGAGATGAATTATACTCAGTAAATTCAAAGTTTCCTAACCCAAGCGATTTTCTAACTTAACCCTGAGATATATCCTGTAACAGACACGTGTTAAAAAACATGTAGGCTTTGCAGTTTGGCTTTTCTTCCCTGGAAAGTTCTAGTGGGTACAGAGCAGGTTTTATGTCTATATAAGCTGGATATAATAGCAGGACGAATAACCAGAAAGTACTCTCCAAAGATTTTTAAAAGTAAATTGCGGAGTGTTACTGTTAATAATATAGCAAGATTAAAGTGCAAATAAAAGAATGAAAAATTATTTTTTATTAGAAAATCTGACTTCATTTTCACATTCTAAGGAGAAAAAAGAGAGAAAAGCAGAGCTTCTGGATTAACCAACAAGAGACAGATAATTTCCCCGTAATTTGAATGAACAATGTTAAAGTTGCATTTCTTAAATTTTAACATGCAAGTTAAAGCTAATGGTTTTAAGACAGGCAACACTAATTTTATTTTCAAAATACTGAATTAGCTTAATCACAAATTTCATTAAAATTCAGATAATTGTCCAGTTAAGGAAAGGTAATGGAAGTAAAATGGAGACAGAAGAAAAAGCTGCACTGTAACAAATAGGTACACGTTTCATACTTATAGGTTTTAGACTTCCATTATCGAAGTTCTCTACCCCCACCACTCATATATGGTAAGGAAACCCAAAATAAACTGATTCAGCATTAACATATGCTATTCAGCTACTGCAGGCAGTCATATTATGGTCCTTATAAGTGCTATACACAAGCAAATAATTTAACTGTCAGGACCACAGTAAAAGCAGTAACAAACACATTTCAAACTCTGAGAATTTTTCCATGTGACTATTAAAGAGCTATGCAAGGACTCGGAAAAAAAAACCCAGTGGATTTTTATTGAGTTATACATGTTTATATACTGCTTTTTTAAAAAGAATTCTGAATAAGAAATTATCTATATATTTATTTGTAAACACCAGAGCCTCTATAAGATCAAGACTGTTACAGACACGAATGAAACTCTAGACCAATTTGGAATTCTCTTCTAGATTAAGCAAGAAACCCTCATTGCTGACCTGAAAGAGGAACATTGTTATTCTCTCCCAGCTCTACACATCCAGGGGTTGCTTGCCTGGGGGCTATCGGGTGCCTGGCTGCTGCTGGAAGCACTGACAGCCAGTTCTGAGGGGTGTTTGCCAGGTGATGGAGCTGGCTCAGCCCATGCCTGCAGGCAACCTCAGCAGCGCGGCTGGAGAGAGCAGAGAGGGGTGAGATCGCAGGGAGGAACAAATGAGGATGAGCAAGTCACAAGACTTTCTTCCTTCAATAAGGAGAACTCTTAATCCAGTGCATCTCCATCATTAAATTATAGCCCTGTTTAGTATGAAACTTCAGCTTTCTCCTCCTAATATTTAGATCCTATTATATATAATTTATATCGTGTATGTATCAAACTGGAGATTTTCAAATGCTAGAAACCTTGTCTTCTCTCAGTTTCGTACGTTTTTTCCTCATCTTAGGTGTACTGTGGTGCTGAAATTGTTAATACAAACTTTCAACACACACTATAATTTGTCAACTGTGAATTTTACTGCAGCATTTACATTAAAATTTAGAAGTGGTATTAACAAAAAACATAATTCTTCATTTATCAGATATTCGTGTTTCCATTTATTTCTATTTGAAGTTCTGACTTCTTGCTCTTTCCATGTAAGAGCCCTTCCAATCTTTTTGACTTTACCAGGTTCGTTCTCCACTGATGTTGTTCTACAGTGATGCACACGAGAAAGGACTGAGATTTTCCTTGTGTGTTTTGTTGTACAAGACTGGCAGACAAACAGCACTGTTCACCAGGACAGCCAACTACTCAAAAGCACTTTGAGTTTGTCTTCCCACAAGGACTGGTTTCTTCCCTCAGCTGTGAAATCATGAGCATAAGAGGAAAACAAAGTGACCACCTTACTCTTCCTTTGGAATTCAAGGCTCAGTCTCCAACAAATAAATGAAAGGTAAGTCTGACTTATTAAGAAAAAAAAAGACGAGCAATGAACCAACCAATCATTTTCTAATTCTCCAGAAGAAACCTCCTGCCAACAGCTCAGTATTTAAACACATGGCTCATGCTGTAACCTCAGTGAGTCAGGCACACTGCCACTGCCATAGCATCAGCTGCTTGGCAAACCCAGCAGTGAGGTCAGGCAAGCGTTGCAATTCCAGAAACTTGTGCCAAGACACAAGCAAAGGCACCTTAATAAAGGGCATTCTAATGCCTCATAGGAGGTGCATCCTCTTACTGCTTGTACATGGGCTGTCTCCAAACCCATTCCTCTTGTTTTTATCCTGTGGGGTTTTCTAAGGCTTCAGTATCATCTATACACCATGGAAGCTCCTCCAGACTCTGTGTGTTGCTATAGGAACAGATTATTTCTCTTACGCTGCTCTTTTAAGTGGTCAAATTGGGTAAATGCAGAAATCATCAGCTGCAAAACTGAACTGATTACTCTTTTCAAGTTCGTTCTGAGCATACCAAATTTTAAGAGAAATGAATCAGTAAGACATTTGGCAACAGAAAGCAAAATCAGATCTGAAAACAACTTTAATGGGTATCTTAAATAATATCTTTAAATAAACCATAGAAAATACTCACTTAATATGGAAATCTGCATGCTACTCACTATATCTTCATTTCTGGACTGTTCCTATAAATCTAGACTGAGACAATATACATTTCCCACCTCTTCTTAGTGCTCAATGTATTTGATCACCCCCAATTTCCTGTTGAAATTCAGCAAGGAAAGGAAACTTCAGGAGGAGAACCATTTTAATAATTAAATCATGCTGTAATAAGGGTTACATGGACTGACCACAAGGAAAAGGGCCCAAATGATATTTCTGTCGTAGATAACAAAAAAACTTTCTATAGTCATCATATGTGATATTACTCAAATATAGTAAATAAAGTACTGACACTTAAACTGAGGAGGAGGAGAGGGAGAATGGTGGTCATTATTCCATGGCCAGAAAGTTATAACAATCTGGAATTCCMCAGAAAACTTCACAATCTGCAAGCAAAGCAACTTTTGGGTTTTTGCGATGTTAAAGGTTACAGACATTTTCTCATGGATAGGATCCATGAAGTTGAGATTAAAACCTGAACTAATAAAACCACCAASAGTAAGAGTTTGTTTCTATAACACACAGATATTAACCCCCTTGACTATCCTCAGACATTAGAATTACTTCATATTATCAATGTTATCAATCTAGATAATACTGTGGTATATTTTTCTCTAAAAGAACTTTGGACCTCTGAGTATCTTTTCATAGTGCACGAGTTATTCATATTTTGGGTCACTAGGAATCTTACATAAAATGGCTTTCTACTCTCATTGCTGACAACCATCCTGAGTGAAGGAASGCAAAACCTCAGGAATATTCTATTTGGTCTTCATATCTCACCTTTCCACTGTTACTGGAAAGAAGAGTGTAATAATTACGTCAGAGCAAAGAGCAGGTGGAGAACACCAAAGAACAGCTTTCATGCACAGAACAGCACTGGCCATTTCTTCTGCCTTACTTTCTGCATTAACAAAGTGTCCAGAGGGGATGGGCCAACAGACGGAGCGGTGATGCTGCATCCCAGGGAACGCCAGACTCTCCACTCTGCATGGAGCCTCTGGGTGTCCTTGTGCAGTGCAGGAGGCCCTCAGGGCAACCGGAGCAGCTCGAGGTGAACGTTGCCAAAATGTACAGGGTAAGACCTGAGAGAGGGAGCTCGGGCTGGATTTATTAGAGCTTGGAGAAAATGCAAGGAGAAAATATCGAGTGTTACATTCTGAGGGGGAACTGAAGTTTGAGATAAACTAGAGATGCAGGGTGGGTGATTGTACATTGAAGGAAGAGGATGAGGAAAAGGGGGGAAAAAAATTAAAGGAAGGTCCTGAAATGAAACCCTGGGAACCTGATGTAATGAGAAGTACCCCAAGAAAAATCTGTTTGTGAACAATCTTGGACATTTGATTGAATTAAAGATGGACATTCTTCCTTGAGTGAATCTGACAGGAATAACGTTTACGTCTGTCTGAATCCCTAATCAGCTTTTGCTACGTGCAGAATACACAAGACTTGAATTTTCGATGCTCGACCAAAAAATAAATCTGTGCCTGCATTTAAAACTCTGGTTATGCTGCAGATGCTCAAGCTCTTCTGCAATACTTTGACTAATTCACCTTCCCTTCAGAATAACATGAGTATTCTTTCTTACACCTTACTTTATTATTCTTCGTCCTACAGCTGCATTAAGGATATGACTCACTTAATAATGAGCGGTTTCTCACATTTTTGTAATTTTCAAGCAGGTTAGATTTTAACTGTACGTCCACAGGGCATCTCCCAGGCAGAAGAGGTTTTCTTTGCACACCCAGAGGCAGTGTAAACACTTGAATTCTCACAGTCTGCTCCTCAGCAGGTCTTATCATTGTAGGCAGGATGAGCTCTTGGCTCCCTGAACTGATGGGTGGCAGCTGCCCAGACCAGACCTCRAGAAAGCCACCCTGCTTGCCAGCAGAAACTTCCACAATCCATTAAGAGTCCTCTGCTGAACAAGCCCTTAATATACTTTCCTCTATTTGTCCTGTGGGAAACATCTTTCGGTATTTTGCAGCTCTATTTTTCTCCAGTGCTCTCTGTGAGAGAAAAAATCATTTGCTCATGATTCATTTTTGTCTGAGAAGCTCTGCACATGTCACCATGCAAAAGAAAGCACTCAGTGCCAAGCTGTGAAGTACCCTGCACTGCCAATGTGCTTTTATTATTTGGTTACTTGAGCTATAGACTTTTTTTTTTTAAATCAAAAATGAAATCTTTGCTTTGAAATCCAACCCTAAGATTGTCAGAAGGATCAGTCTATCGCTATTAGTGAAGGAAGCAGGGTTGGGGTTTTTTTATAGTGCCCAGAATGTCAACAGAAACACTTGACATTGATTCTAGCTCTGGAATGGAGGAGTCTTAAAGAAGTGAGATCTGAGCCAGCTTAATTGGCTTGGATTCTTTACAAATCTGGCTTAAAGTGGGTGAACTACTCAGTCAATACAGTATTTTGGGAGGCTGTGCATTTTATTCTGAAAACATGAGTTTTAAGCRGTGACATTTCAATTCTCCTGGAAGACAGCAGAAAAATAGATCTGAGAATTAAACCTCCTACATGGCCAGARACCAGCAGCAGAAAGCACGAAGTAGCTGCACCAACTTCTTCTGTGCTTCTGCCAATGAACGGCAGAGTTCACCTTGARAGATGCCTCCTGTGCTGGCTTGTAATCAGAACATTTTAATCATCCAGAATTAGAGTAATAATCTACACATTTTATAGGGATAGTCTCTCTTTGGATATATACAAACAGCAGGAACTAGTTATGAACTGGACAGATTCCACACAGCCAAACTTGGTCACCAGCCATGTGAAATGTGTTCCAGTCGCTGAACAAACAGTAGCGGTGGCAGTTCCCTTTAATGATCCAGTGTATGTTCTACTTCTTAAATTCAGGCTACCTGCAAAGGTKAATTAACAGAGAAATCTTTTTCTCCTTAGTAATATGGAACTAAGTCTGCCAAACAGACCTATGAAATTGTTTGCAGCATATTAGAATAAAAACCTTAAACAAAGCACTTACCCTTGTGCAACTTAAAATAAGTATGGAGAAAGGAATCCAGCACTGACCAAATCTTTAAAAACTGCTGTCCAAAATCCAAGAATATTGGAATATAACTTTAAATTTGGGCATATATTGGCTATATAATCACTTAYACTGAAAAAAGGGTTAACAGCAACATCCCATAGGCTGGGGTCAAAATGCATCCAGGGTTTACAGCCCAAGTATGCATAGGATAATTATGTCACCAATGTTAAAGAAGGCAGATACCCCTGAATTCGTTGGTGAAGGGCTCAGCAGAGCTGTACATCCTTTCCCAAGGGCTACAGGAGCACCTCAGTTTCCTCAAATACACATCTAAATACTGACATCATTAGAGCAGAGAGTGACCCTTTCAAGGACTGCTGTTATAAATATATTTATCTTTACAGAAGCTGACCTACATCATTAGAACAGACTGCTTCTAACAGGGAAGTCAAAACAGCATTTKTCTACTAAGAAACACTTGTTGTTCTCATTTACTATGAAGATAAACAGCTAGTCCAGGAATCGTCTGAATTTTCACTGTGTTTTAAGACATTGCTAATTAGAACCTAAGGAAAGCACTAAAAATACCCAGACATGCAGCTGACATCTCCCTGATTCAACGTGAGAACCTTCTGTGCTAGCTGAGAGCAGTGACTAACACAACTGCCTGCAGTGTGTGCTCTTCCTTGAACACTGTCACTGACAAGAACTACTTTTGCCTAAATAAGATGGAAAACTAAGGTGAGAAGAGGTTTTTTTTCCCCCCTCCTGAAGACAAGTAATTATGAAGTTATTCAGGAATTCAGTGAGCAGAGCAAACAGCCAAAACTTRATGTATTCACAGAGCAGTAGATTCAAGCTGCTGGGAAAAACAACTTCTGATCTGCATTCTAGGTCCATCAACTGTAAATGATATTTTAAGCAAAAGGTTTTTAGTGTTTCCAGACTTCTGTTAAAAGTCTGTGGTTTTGCTCTGACAAAACAGCAAATGAAAGAAGCAATAGTCCAAGGAGCAAATAAATAAAGCTCAGAAAATGTCCTTAACACTGCCAGGTCAGAAACCATGCAACTTTTTGCTCTGTGCATCACACAASCCTTCGATGTTATTGTTACTTTGGATTAAACTGAAATATTAACTCCAGACTTCTAAGGTTTTGATTCATTAGAATGGTATGACCCTACTGTCCCAATTTGTGCTAACTCATCAAAGATGGGAATCAGAAGAACAAACCAACTTACTGATCAAAATTCAGGCACTCAAATATGTAGTTAGAAGAGATACACTAGAAAAAGAATTAATTACAAGTTACTGAGCTAAATTAATTAAAGCAAGGTAGCAGTCCAGCAGGAAAAGGGGCCTAATAATCTTGTCAAGAACGTGCTTCTAAATCTATTATTTGTTTAGCTAATAAGAGTATTCCTAAAAGCAGACCAAACAGGAATAGGTAATACAAACTATACGTAGGACAAAAGAATATAAATAATGCAGTCTATACTTGTTAAAAGTTATCACTTTAACAACTTTGTATTTAAATAAATGTGATTTATGTTACAGAAAATGTCAGAAAGAGCATTTTACGTGCATCTGAATAGACTAAGGTGATGTGCATCCTCATCCTTCACAGTTTTCAAAATTCCTGATTCTCTGAGGACAAGTAGAAAAACAGTTTCCTACTAATTCTAAACATGAGGGCAGTACAGCATCATGCAAGTGGCACTTAAATGCAAGTTATCCAATTCAAAAGCTGTGGCTTTAGAGCTGAGAAAGAAAATTAAAACCACTTCAAGCTCCTTTAATAATCTTTTACTTTATTTTGAAATTAATTGCTTATTAAGAGTTTGCCTTTTTTGCTGGATTCATTAGGCAGGTCTCAGCCTTTGCAACACAGAATTTTTGCCAAATAAATAAGAATTTAAGACCTAGAATTAAGCAAATCTTCTCTGATAGCAGCCTGTCCACCTTTTGGTGCCTCCATCTCTGCAGTAACTCAGTGGAGTTTGCACAGAATAACAATAGTCCTTCAATTTGGGGAAACTGACAATCAGAAATTACTTCTCCTGGGTTTAGCACCTCCAAAGAATATATTTCCTGCTGCTTTCTCCACAGCTGCACGCTTGAATTCAAACAGGRAGAAAAGAAAACCGGGCAGTGATTTACTCTCCCTGGTTATACACAAGGGCCATCAGGCCAAATTTCACATCTTCCTGTAGGTGTGTTTCTCTCCCAAGGCTTCCTTGCTCCCTCCTGCTCATCTACTGCCTCGTCTGAGATAATTCTAAATCTGGGAAACAATACTCCTTTTACTGTTGCCTTGGGGAAGTTGGTAGGCATGTAATAAATCATTTATCCTGAAATGCATTCAGCTCTTCCTTTTTTAATTTCAGTTCACCATTGCTAAATCCCTCAACCACCTACCTGAATTAAAATTGTATCTCTCCATACCATTTGATACCATTTCCTTCATAACACACTAATGAGATTTTGTGAAACATTCTGATTTTAAAACATTGTACCATATAATTTAACACTTCCRTCTAGAGCATCTCAAAGATGTGGGATGAATTCTTAAAGTTAAGATTCCTAGGGAATTATCATTTTTCCTGTAATAGAAAGGCTTCTCCACATTTAACTGTCTATGATTACTAAGACTTTGGACATGAAGGTAACATTTAAGATGTATTATACAGATCTATACTATTAATTTCTTGCTTAAGCACCCATGTGCAAGACTGATTTCACCAGCTTATCACAAATTCTTCAGAGAAACTCAACAGTAATGTCTTATTTTGTTTCGGAATCTAAAGCAGACTCGAAATCCAAAGGATATTTTACACAAAACATATGTATATAAACAGAGACAGACAGCAACGTGGTTATTGAGAGTCTCAGAGTACAAATAAGGCCAAGAACACCTCATAACTTTCCCTCTGGCAACAACAAATCTTACACATCTATAAAACCCAGACTGCTTTATTAGCCACACTGGGATGTTCACTGGTCTGTATTAGAAGCTACTGTTTCAGCACCAACATATTTGAAAGGCAAATAAATTCCAATAATTAATAGAAACGTAGTACTCTAAGAAAAATAGCAATAGTCTAATTGAATTTTGATAAGTGATGTGAATGATGGTTTCAGCACTGAAGTATCACCTGCTTGCAGATAATTACCCTGGATTGATTGACTGAGCAAACCYAGGCACAGATTCTAATTGACCTGGATAAAAAAGGCTCATGGGCCAGGGAGAGAGGGTGTTCACACAGCCCCAAACTCCAGATTKTTTATTAACTATTGAGTGATACTGGACTCACTTTTGTCCCCTGACGAACTGCACTTGTCACCAGCTGCCAGTTCAGCTGAGACCCACCAACTGCTCCCCTCAGAGCCTGCCAGTTCAGTTTTCCACCTCTGATCCAGTCCATCCCTCACCAGCTTGTTTACAAGAATGTTGTGGCAGCCCAAGGGAATTTATCCATTTTCGACATACAAGAAATATAAAAAGCATTTATGACTGACTAACTATGCTCATTTTATATCATGCTTTTTTATAAGTCACATTAACGATGAGATTAATGTAATTCGTAACACTTTCAGTCAGCTAGCTCTACCCCCCAAGYAAAATTGAAACTGTTTTCTTACATAGCTGTATAAATTATGGATCATATAAGATACACAAACAAGGCAGCTTGCAATGCTATGGCAAAGTATGCTTATCAATGGGATTTTTGCAATAGTTTTAAACTATAAGTGAAAGGAAASAGGAATCCCTTCTCACCAGAAGTCAAAATTCAACAATTTCTCTTTTGCATTTTTCCAGTGATGAGTGCACTGAAGTCTGGAGATGTTTGCTCAACAGAGTGTCTTGAAGATTTCATAACGGCAAGAGAGACCAAGAGAAAAACACTCACCACAAAACAGACCTGGCTTGTAACAGTTGCTCTGCAAGGTTGTTCAACTCATCTGAGATTCTTCTAAACAAGGAAAACAAAGCCTTATGGAATTAAATGCAGACTAGGGAGGTAAATATAACCACAGGTGAACTGCAAATGTGGACTGCAGGCATTTCAGACACAACTACGTAGGCACTTCAAGGAGCAGCATTGATGATGAAAGAAATTAAGCATTAACCCTATAGGACTGATAACCTACATGAAAATGGCCTTTTAAATATTTTTCATTTCCACTACAAAGTTCATGTGAAATGCAGATAAGYGTGGTCATTTCTAAATTATTACAAAATGCCAAAAAATACATATTCTCATTTTTCATGAACACGAGGYATTATTGCCGTGACATTATAAACTATACTCAATATTAAAAGTCACAATTTTCACAGAATATGAATCCCATTGATTGTATCTCCCACTATAACAATTTCCAATAAATCAGCTTGAGTAATGCTTGAGCAGCTAGGATTCCACGGATAACAATGTAATACAAGTGAATGTTTTCATAAATGAGGAACTACAATGACAATTTGCCCTTCCRTCTATGGAATGAGCCTTCAGCTGGACTAGAACCTAGAAAGGATAAAGAACATAAATTAAGACTTTTTGAGGTACAAAAAATTCCTCCTGGTTAAGATCAAGCTCTTTACGAAAATGAAAGAAAGTTTTAAAATGACATTCTGAAGAAATGGTCACTAATTYTGTGTCAGTCGTTCTCCAGATCAGCCCCTTCACTCATCTTTACCCCATTTTGYAGTCCTGTCACCTTCCTCTCCTCCCTCTCTTGTTTCAGGACATGAAGGGCCTCACCCAGCCTGGCCAGGTACAGGGAAGCAGCAGAACAAACCCCTTGTTTAGTAGCAGAACTGCAAAAATGATTGTAGGAGACAAACTCTTTGTGCTTTCGCACAGCCCACACAAGCATTAGCTTAAAATATCACTGTAATGTATTTTTCAGTGTCACTTGCTGTTTATTCTGCTTAATGATCCTTTTCATTCTTTCTTGTGTGTGCACAGAATTTCAATTCTTTAGTAACTCATGATGATGAGGATATGGAGTTTGGTGGMTACAATTACAAGGCTAATAAATAATGTCCTGTATTGAAGCTATAAACTGCCTTCCTTATGATTTAAATATAYCAGTGTATTAGTAATAATAAAGGCAGTTAAATTCATTTTAGTTCAGACACTTGAATTCAAGCTGTTGTCCAATAAAGTTCCTCTGACACCCAAATGATACAAACTAATCACAAGATCTCACTCTTTCATAAACTACCATGTAACCAAATGTGGCTAAACTGTAGTTAACAGGTGATAACCTAAACCACACAGAAATACCCCAAACCCACTGCAGAATACACGGGGAACATTCAGCAACTCCAATTATCACACCCTCACCCTAACACCCTTGACATGACTTATCACCACCTACACATATTATAGGAAAAAACAACCATTATGGTTAATCACCCAATTACATTTAGAAATGTTCACAAAAATGGGATATAAAAAAGGATGATAAGGAAACATCCTGTCACAGTCAGTGCCCTTGAAAACATCACCCTCAATGAAATGACTTGTTTAATGAAATGACTTGTTCCTGAAGTCACCTTCGGGTGGTGGCCTCACAGAGCCAATGGCGAGCCACCCTCTGCTGTGGCCCTAGGTTAATGCTGCTGGGAATACAGCTGGAGTTCTGTTACCATTCCAGAGCCAGGGCTATGAATAATTCAGGAGTACAGAGCTGAAATAGAAAGTATTGAGCTGGGGATAACCTACAGCCTCTATTTGTTCCATCTARTAATGGCACAAGGGAACACCCTCATTTGTTACTGGGTGATGTGTCCACAGAGAGGAAAAAAACCCCATAAAATGTCCATTTTTCTTATCCCCTATCCAAGTACATAAATTAAGGTGTAACTTCCCTAAAAGCTTGCAGATGGGATATTAGTTTAAAGCATTCAGTAAGAAGAACGGCAGTGCTGTTGATCACTTCTGCAAAACAGGGGCTCCCAGCTCCCAGGGGATTTCAGCTGGCAATACTTGGTCCCGTACAGAGAGGTCAGTTTTCCTGAGCTCAGAAGTTGCTGGGGACAAAATCAATCTCCCTGGCCCGGGGTGCAGCAGCCTGCAGAGCACCACCTGCCAGGACACAGCACGATTTTCAGCTCCCAGTGCTTCACTGCATCCCACAGAGGGATGTGTTGCTGTGTAAAAATATGTCCTCTCACACATTGCCAGTCTGTCACAGAAATCCCTTCCTGACTAGAACAAGCAAGCACACAGAACCAAAGCAAGGAGAAAATTTCAGTATTTAACCACTTTTTATGCTCATTTTTATTTCAATTATCGTTACTATTATTTTTGCCTAGAAAAAATCCATTAGTTGATTGATTCTCACTGCTGCCTGCTAATAATCTCTCAGCAAGAGGTTATCGAGCTTYCGTGTGGTGATGGCTGAGCTGGTTTCAGCAACAGGTCTGGAAGAGACAACTGGAAATATCCAGCTACTTCTTGTTGGAAAATAATCCCTTGGCTACTGATGAGTCACAGGGTCACAAAGAAGCTTCTGGGGGCGAGGGGGAGAGCCACACTGACAAAATGTAACAAAGAGTGCACATTCCCTAACACTCCCAAGTGGCTTCACACCCCAACCTCTTCAAAGCTAAGAAAAAGGGTTGTGTGTCACCCTTCACCCCCGGGGTTTGTTTCAAATGAATATTTTCGAATTCAGAGGARGATCTCCAGGACGTAATTCAGATCTGATACAGAAACAGAGGACACCTGGTGGTGTGTAGCTGTTAGCATATACAAACAGCAATCCGATTCAGACGTGTGTGCAGCTGCACCAGCAACAATTAACAGAACCCACGCTTTAAATAAATAAAAGATGAAGTGATGGAGAATTTCAAATCGTGTAATCACAGAAACATAGATATTTAAAACAAACAACATGAGTTTCTGATTCCAGATGCTGCCACTACTTCATGAAAATGACTCTTTACTCATAACGGTTACAGGCAAGAAGTAGCAACTCTACGATCATAGGAGTCTGCCACCTCCAACAGACAGACACATGCTAGGGAAAAGTGGGACAGATTCCCACTACTGGAAAACGGAAGGGCACAAAGTTGTCAGTTTTGCTGGAGAAAGATCCATGGAGGCAAGAGCAGAGGGAGAACCAAACAAGCCAGCCCTTGGGCAGCAGTACCACCACGAGTAAGTTACCCAGCACTTCCCAAACCACTGCATTTCCAATCCTGCAGAGAGGAACCACTGGTGCACACAGAAGAGAGCTGAGCCCAGCCCCAGACTGCCCCCAACTCATGGACCGACAGACTGTAAGTATACAGATTTGCATATTAAGTCAGTGAAAATTGCTATTTTTAGTTGAAGACACTGTTACTAAGATAACTCTGTGAAGATCCAACACTGGACCTTCCTAAAGCSCAACAGACAGCATATTCTGTGAGCTGCATATATCTCTGGGAATTCAGACACTGAGAAGAGTCAACCTCTGTGAGACTCCTTCACTCTAAGGGGCTGGAGAACACAGTGGTGGCCAGGCAGAAACAAAAACTACACATGCAGTTATGTGGGGGCTATTCAAAGCATGCATTTTATTGCCAAAAAATAAAATAAGGCTCAAGGTATCACTCCTGTCATGCTYTCTCATGAGAAATACACTGCAGTAAGCATTAGAACTTACCTGGCTGGAAAGGAATGAATAAAAGCAAAAAGACYGTGCAACATGGAGAATAATGTTGCATTTATACAACTTTAATGTATAAATTAAATGTTACACAACTTTAATGCATGGACTCAATCACAGCCAAGATTTTAAGTGCGAAAATTCTGTTAAAAAAACCCCAAACAAGTACTTTTATCTTTTGAACTGGCACTGGCAACAGTGGAAGAAATCTTCTCATCTCTCCTGCTCGTAGCAACACAAACATGTGTGGTAAAGCACACCGGTGACCTGGTTAAAACCAGACCGGTTTCAAAAGCCCCAACAAGCCCAAACAGTTGGTTTTAACCCACATCAATTCCCCAATCTGTTCTGATCTGCAGCCACGCAAACACCTACACCGATACAAGCGGATAGAAGAAAACTGCTCCCTTCAACAGCAGTGCTGGCTGAGAGTGAAAATCAAACCGAAGACCTTCTGGTGTTTGCAGGCTTTCTTAGCAAAGTTAGCAAAGCAAAACTTCCACTGAAAAACAGATTAGAGGCCAGGTTTGGAATCAGKATGAGACATAAGATAGCTTTACATAAACTTTCACATAAGCTCGGAGTTTTGTCCCAGATGACAAGCTATTAGTCTCAACACTCACTGTGCTGCTGGAAATAAAACCAATTTAAAAGTCAGTAGTACATGTGAGAAACAAACTTCAGATTTAGCCTAAAATGCATTACAGTTAAGGAAGAATAGCAAAGAACAAAGTTGTAGAAAAGTTGAAAAACAAGGCCTGTAAGTTACATGAACAAAATCCACCTTGGAATCCTCAAGGAGAGAAGTTGAGCTGGAAGGCAGGGGTTGAGATGGACTATTCTGCAATACTTGAGCAACCTTTTCCTCAGATTTTCTCGAATATACAAATATCCAAGGAAAAATGCTCCAGATTTCATACTCTCTAAAGAGTTTGCTTTGTTACCCTAATTTTTAATGTCAGCCAACAGTATAACTTCCTTCTGAAAGGTTACCAGTCTSTTAATTTTCAAACAAGCTTCCCTTTTTTTACTTATTTATTAGAAGAAGTGCATTCTAGGTCCATACCATCCATAACAATATGTATAAAGGCCTTCAGCTTCTATTTCGATTTAATGAAATTAGACTTCTTTATAGCAGCAAAGAATGTGAATAGAGTTTAGAAAACAAACTTGACCAAGAAGCCAATATAGGTATTTGGAAGCTTTTGCATTAAGTTTTCTAGGTCATGACAGAAAGAACCAGCTGAACAATACCAGTTACTTACACCGCTCTTCTTTGTCAACTAATTAAAATTCTTAACTAATAGAATTAGATTGTTTACTGACCGGAAAGAAGTTCCCATTTAGAGCACATGTACCAAACACAGCCCCATGATTTAAAGGGGACTCTTTTAAGTTTCAGAAATCTACTAAAAATGGAACATTTAGAAAATATCCTCACACTGGTGCTCGAGAATGTGTTGAATTAGTACTAGTTTAAAAAACTCCAACTATATAAAGCCAATACTTAGATGGGTGAACTGTCATCTAACTTATATTTTAGTCAAGTTGACAAATATCAGACAGTCCCCCCAAAACGTTTCTTGGTGTACRTTCATAAATTATGCTTTAGAGTTAGATCATTCTCTCAAAAGTAATGCAAAATATTTTCCTAACCTAAGCAGGAGGAAAGAACTTTAAATGTGAGCTCAACAAATCTACTGCTCTTTATATCATGTGCCATGAAGCACTTAAATAATAATTATTAATTATAGATAATATATATTAATGTAGCACTTAATATCAATGTGTTATTAATACCATTAATAACTAAAATACTTTTACTAAGGAAAGAACAAGGTCCATTTTCTGACTTATGAGTAGTTACATCCATTCAGAGACATTACTGGGCACTGAATCACAATCTTACTGGAGAACAAAAATCTCCAAATCCCAACCATAGCGGGACCTTTGGGACCTTATTATTCTGAGTAGCAAAAATTCATTGGTTATAATGTGATTATTTCTAATATAAACACATTCCTTTTAGCATTCTATGGTTTCTCCTCTAAAAGTGGATATTTAGAACAGAGACTTCAGAAGGGTCTGGCTGGCTGAGTCATTTGATGCGGAAAAGCTCAGAAAAGTAGAGATCTGGTGCAGTTTTATAGTGGAACCTGCCTCACATCGTTGAAGTTTTACTTYATTTGCAAAAACAAAGATTGATCTCTTGCCTCATGTGCTCCCTCCAAAAATTCCTGATGCCCAGGGTCACACACATGCTGATTTATCACAGGTTAATGTGTCATCATCATAACAATTGTATAGATTGTGACTTAGCTGTGTATATCAGACTGCCTTGTGTGCAACAGAGGATTACAGAACTTCTCATGTTTGTTTGGAGCAGACTTTAAGAGCCTGGTGATGTCTAAATTCCTAATCATGTTTGGAATTAGTGTAAGCACAAATTTAGCTCAGACTGCCGGCCTTTCCTCAGACCTCAAGTAAGGAATTTTGAAAGCCATAAACCCCAGGAAGATAAAACGTGATTTCTGGGAACCACATTCAGAAAAGTGTAAAATCACAAGGGAACAAGGCACGCTGCAATTTCATGAGCCACATTTACACATTGAGCACTCTCATGGAGCTCAGACAGGTTTATTATGTAGGACTCGAACATTCAAACCGAGGCAGGCTGAGCACGAGGAGAGCGTSAGACAACCCTGAGCAGAGCCACGATGATTAAACGCCGTGGGTTTGTGTTTGTGTTCCACGGGGGATGTGTGAAGGACGGTAACGCCGGCAACAAGTCCTGAGGAAAGCCTCGGAACAGCATAAAAGATGAATTAAAAAAAAAAAATGAGGAGGAAAAACAATCGAAGAAGGGGCATAATAGAATTGTGATGACCTAAAAAAATTAAGCTGAAACGGTGRTGGGCCGGAAGATTAAATGTTAGACCCACCTGCTGGACGTCAGCTCGCTGTGCTGGGGCTGCTCAAGTCGGCGGGACAGCACAGGTCGGGGGGTCCCTGAGAAGAGCCTGAGGGGACCGTGAGGGGACTATGAGGGGACCGTGAAGGGAACGGTGAGGGAATCCTGAGAGGGTGCTGAGGGGACCATGAGGGGACTGTGAGGGGACCGTGAAGGGAACAGTGAGGGAACCCTGAGAGGGTGCTGAGGGGACCGTGAGCGGACTGTGAGGGGACCGTGAGGGGCATAGTGAGGGGACTCTGAGAGGATGCTGAGGGGAGCACCGAGGGCAGTGCTGAAGGGACCCTGAAGGGACCGTGAGGGGACACTGAGGGGACCCTGAGGGCACACTGAGGGGACCCTGAGGGCAGCGCTGAGGGAAGCCCTGAGGGCACCCTGAGGGGGGCACCGAGGAGACCGCTGAGGGGATCCTGAGGGGACACTGAGGAGACACTGAGGGTACCCAGAGGGCAGCGCTGAGGGGAGCACCAAGGAGATCCTGAGGGGCGCAYCGAGGGGACCCTGAGCGGGTCTCTGTCAGTCCCTCCGGGCGGCAGAGCGCGGCCGAGCCCGCCATGCCCACGCCGGGCTGCAGGGGGCGCAGCGCGGCGCCTCCCCGGCCGCGGCCTCTCCTCCCGCCGCCGGCGCGCGGGAGCGGCGGGTGCGGCGGGCCCTGGCCGGGGCCATGTCGCTGCCCGTGCTGTCCAGCTCGGCCGTGAAGTTCCGGCGGGTCCTGGCGCACTTCCCGCAGGAGCTCAGCCTGGCCTTCGCCTACGGCTCCGGGGTATTCCGGCAGGCGGGGGCCTCGGCCGAGCACGGCGAGGTGAGCGCTGGGGCCCCGCGGCCGCGGGCCGTGCGTTCCGGGAGCCGGAGCCGCCTCCGGCCCTGCGGCTTGTGAACGGAAAGGGGCGAAGATCSCGGATCCCTGAGGGAATAGCGGCGGGGCGGGGGTCCGGGCCGTGCCCGGGGGCTGCCCGGGGTGGTCCCGGYAGAGGGTTTGTCATTGTGGGGGGCTCGGGGCCCCCTTCAGGTTATGAACCGCTGTTTTTAAAGAGGGTTACAGCTTGTCCAACCTGCTGTGCACTGTACGAGGGGAATTTAAAATATGTTGCTGCACTGAAGTGGAAGTCTGGGGGCTTCCTCGTCGTCTGAGGGTCAACGGCTTGGAAATAATGTTTCTTTTTATTATTTTTGTGTGTGTGTTTATATAAGTTCAACCTTTTTAAAAGGTTAGTCCACAGTGTTGCTCATTGTGGCTTGACTCTTAAGCACTCCTCACAAATGTGACTTTAAATGTGCCTCGTTTTCCATTCTGGAAAAAGAAAAACAGAGGATAATAAGAATTTTAGAGCTCTAACAGCATCTCATCCTCACACAAGAGAATAGGAAAACAAGGTAGCTAACAGATTATCTCTGCAGTAGTATTAATGGCCTAGCTAAGATCCTGCCCACAATTAATAAGCCACAGTGAGCAGTCCTAGTGAATTCGAAGCAACACCACTCCAAAAAGTAGTTTTTTGCAGGTACAACTTGTGAACTTTCAGCCTGTGTGGGCTGGTTTCTCCAGAGGAGCAGTGCATGCACTGTAGGTTAGAAGTCTTTGGAGTTTGGGTGGTTTTGTTGACAAAAGCAAAGGAATACCCTAGAAAGGAATATGCTAGAAGTGCGGTTTCTTGTTGCCAGCTCTTGAGTGCCTTTATCTGCCCACATCCCCCCATTCATTTTGGCCTTTCAAATTGCCAAAAGTGCTGTTCATTGGCACTGTGAGTTGTAACACCGAGCTGTGAATTGGGGTGGTGGAGATCTTACACTTKCTCCCCTCTTTTGGAGGGTTGAAGTTTGGTCATTACCAGGACAGGAAAATTTTGGACTGTCRGATATACATACTACTTCATCAGAACCTTGAAACAGGATCTGACACCAATACTTACGCTTTGGGTTTTATTTTTTACTCATGAAAAATGATTAGCTGGAAGTTTGATRCTGTGTATGTCTTAAATTATTATGATAACATTGGCTCTTCTCGACATATAAACCCCAACACTCTTCTCCTTATCCTCAGAACAACATGCTGGACTTCGTGTTTGCTGTTGATGATGCTGTGACCTGGCATATGATGAACTTGTTAAAGAACAGGAGTCATTATTCCTTCCTAAAATTTTTTGGGCCCAAACAGATAACTGGTATACAGAAATATGGAGCAGGAATTTACTACAACACATTAGTGCCATGCAATGGCAGGGTAAGTACAAGCAGTCTGAGTGAATTAAGTCAAATGTTTGTGTGTGTGAAGTATTAAAATGATTAGCTTAAAGCAGAATTCAGGAAGCAAATATTGCAGATTGTAATTGTAGATTAACTCATGGTATCTTCAATATTTATGTCTCAAACTGCTTCACTAACAGCATTTTAATTAAAAAGCAAAGACAGCAGCTGGTCTTGCACCTTAAAAGTGTGAGCAATGTTTGGAATGTACAGCTAAAGCAGTTCAGAAACTGGATTTATATTCCTTATTACTTGCTGTCTGCCAGGTTTGGTGGGGGTGAAGTTTTGGTGGTGCTTAATGTCAGCAGCTGACCATGTAGTAACAGGAAAGTGGACTCTTACTGTTTGTTTGATAGAAAATGTGAGTTCCAACACAGCGAGATGGAATTGACATTTGTGTTGTTTGATGTTGACACTGTGAGGCTTGGGAGTAATTAATAATTCTGCTGAGTGGTCCTTGTCCAGCAAGTGCTGGTGCTGCTGCTCTGTGTGTTTGGTAAGGAGKAGTGAGGGAAACCTCTGTCAGTCTTGGTGTTCCTGTCTCTGGACGAGATTTTGGGGGTTAAACCTTGTTTGCTTGATGGAAAAAAGGGATTTGGGATTTCATCTGAAGGCCCAGTGGTCTTTGCCATGACATTCTGTTCTTGGCTCTCTGTGCCCTGGTCTCATGCTGTAATGACTCGGTCATATCAGCCTATGGTCCTTTGTTATCCAGAAATTCTGGAGCTGGCTGCCTTGCTGTGGTGATAATCTCTGGGAATTCAGGTAGTGCAAATTGGTAACAAACTGTTGAAAGTCGATCTTTTTTCCAGTTACATAAAATAAGCTACAAAATCACAATGTTTTTTCCTAACAACAAAGAGCAAAAGAGAAAGCTCCCTGATACACACCCACCTCACAATAACAGTACACATAAATATCTGAGGGTTTTAATTTAGGTCTTTGACAAGCTATTTCTYAAGCATRTCATAAAGRATRCTGTGGATTATTCCAACTATTGTAACATTTTGCTGCTGACTTTATTGCAACTTTGATTCTAGAAAGGATCTTAGAGTTCCATGCATTCCATTTTTTTTCCAGAAGTTTGCCTGTAAATAGGAAATTTTACCACCTGTGTTAATTAAAACATGAAAACGTTTTCCTATTATGCATCCAGTTTTTTGTTGGAGGTACGTGTTCCTTAGAATTAACRACAGTTATGGCAAGTAGTAAGTTTCATGTAGAGAAAATGGTGCAGGTATAGGGTTTTTCAAAAGCCTTTATTTTGCTTTTTTCCCCCACAGATGATAAAATATGGAGTAATTAGCACTGATGCCCTGATTGAGGATTTATTTCACTGGAAAACTCTCTATGTGGCTGGACGCCTACAAAAGCCGGTAACTGTTCAGTTTTCTCTCTGGAAATGCAGGAAATTACAGGGCTGGAGAATGATCAGTTGGAGTTTTAACTTTATCTGTTAAGGGTCTATGCATCAGGACTGCACACATAATCTGCCCTGATTTAGGGGTGTAGCCCCAGAGGGATAATCTCTCAGAAAGGAAGTGAAATGAAGTTCTTAATGATGTGCTGTGTTATGTGGAAAAAAACCCCTAAAGGTGAGTATATTAATAACGGTTTTCTGTCTGTAGTAAATCTTGAATAACTGGACTCTATTAATGCCAAGTCCCTTTAATGTTAAATGTATTATTTGCTTTTTATAGCAGGTTATAGGGGTCGCCAAAATTTCACACAGTTAAATAATGGAACCTTTAAAGATGAAAGCTGCTTTGCTGTGCAGTTACTGTCTGGTTCATTGGATTGTAAAAGTATCTGTAACTGAATGAACCATGGGTTCAGCACTCTGGTTTTTCCCCTCCATATTTATGTAATAAAAAATAGTCYCTGCTTTCCCCCCTGTGCCTGACTCGATGTGCTTTCAGCAGATGGCAGCAGTGCTAAGGGAAAATTTGTTGGGAGGGGAGGGGCAGAAGGAGAGAAGAAATCCCTTCGGGTCTTAGAACAGAAGTTAATTATACTTTTAAAAATTTKGAGTGAAAGTTTGAATAGATTGTCTCAGACTACTGGCTTTATCTCCAGAGACACTGCATGATCCAGGTTAGAGCAGCTGTTATCTCTGTAAAGAAGGAAACTGAATACGTTGAGAGAGATAACTGAGGGAAGAATTCTAAATGTCACGTCAACAGTGAATAGTGAATAGCTATTTTCAGGGTACCTGCATTTGCTGCTGCTTTGATTTGTGACATGGTACAGTGAGTATAAGTTCTCTCTACTGTGAAAAAGCCTTCTTTAACTTTGGTGCTCTTTCAGATTTACCCTAAGAATCAACACTCATCCTTGTTTTACCAGGGTGTTAACTATTGCACTCTGACTTCCTGGGAGATTTGTAGCTCTCTGAACTGTTTAAAATTTGTTCATAAATGCTGTCAGTATTTCAAGTGTTCAGATTTTGAAGACTGGTTTATTATTTTCCTTTGAAAAAAACCTACTTTTTATTAGGGGGCATTTTTTAGAAAAGGAGGAGGTTATTTCTTTTGCTTCACTAAAGCAAGGCTGGGGTCTTCCATGAGGAGGAATAGCATCTCTGCTGAGTTTCATGCTTTAAAAGGCTGTAATGGTGGTGTCCTTAACATGTCCATAACTTCCTGATATTTCCATGTCAATCCTAAGGTTTAAACATCTGTGYGACTGCTTGGGGTGCCACAGACTGTTCTGTCCTGTCTTTCCTTAGAGTTTCCCTGGAGCAGCAAGCTATGCATGTACATATAAGTGAATTAGTTGATGAAATTTTAAATATTAATTTCTACTCATGACCAGCCTGTCTTATTGAATTTCTTTTGAGCAAGTTTGTATTGTAGAATCCCAGAGTGGTTTGAGTTGTAAGGCAGTTTAAAGATCATCTTGTTCCAACTCCCTGCCATGGGTAGGGACCTTCCCCTAGACCAGGTTGCTTCAAGCCCAGTAAACTTCTTCCAGAGTTTTTGAAGAAATAAAATTTACTCTGGAAAGACAAATGTATTTTAATGTGTTTTATCATTGCCTTTCATTCTAATGCTAAAAAATACAAAGTAATTTGCAGGAGAAGTTAGGAGGAATTACGAAATGTTCACTTGTACGGTGAACTCTTCATTTCTAAAATTAAAATCAAAGAAAGGAAAACATCCTTCAAAAATCCCCCTTGGACCAATTCCAGACTGTCAGATAGATTTGATGTTAGGCAAACCCATGCTTTAGTGCAGAATGATTGAAACAAGCAGCCTGTGTACTGTTGTAGCCAATATCCTATCAAAATGAGATATTATTCCAGTTTTATGCCTCTTAAAGATTTGGCCATAACTATAAGTATGTTCTGAATAGATTATTGGCCAGCCATGACATTGCTTTGCCTGTGCCCTTTCTGTAAGGAGAATTGTGTGTAGCAGCTATTTCTGATTCTCCTTCTTCCTTTACTGAATCTGGGTTTGGTTTTGTTTTACTTTCTCCTTCATTAACAGAGTATTTACATTCCTGAAGAAAAATAAAGGGTACCTTGCCATTTCAGGTGATATTTCTGTTGATGCATTCATATTTCCTGTTTTGATTAATCTTAAATTGATGACTGTGAAAAGGTGACTAACTCTTCAGAGATTAGCTGATGCCTGTTGCATATAGCAGCTCCAAACCTGTTTGTAAAAGCAGCCTTTTCTAGCAGACTGTTAATTATTAAAAAGATGATCCTCTCTCTCACATGGTGTAAACTTATTGTACCATGCTAATAAGATCTAATCTTAAATAAATTTCTTATTTCTTTTTCGTGCTGGATTGGGTAACGTTTCTAGTTCCATCTTGTGTAGCACTCTCCTGAAGTCTTGCTTGGCAATGGCTCTGCTTTTCCAGGTGAAAATCCTGACCCAGAATGAGAACAGCAAGCTGCAAGCTGCTCTTGTCAGCAACCTGAAGAGTGCAGTCACAGCAGCCTTCCTCATGCTGCCAGAGAGCTTCTCTGAAGAGGACCTTTACATGCAGATTGCAGGACTCTCCTACTCTGGTGAGTGTGTGGGGTGTGAAGTGGCTGAGCAGAGAAGCTGAAGTTGGAGCTGTTGTACCACAGTTGGAAGTCTCATGTGTGATAAGTCATCAGCCTTCTTGCTTTGGGCCTGCACTGCTGCATGCACCAAAATTCTGTCTGAGTGTTGGGTTACATAACAGCTCCAAAACACTAATTGGGCTTATTCATAGGAAATAGGTGTAGGTACATCAGCAAAGCTGCTTATACCTGCTGGATTTATGAACAGCTAAGTATGAGTGATTGAATATGATGAAATAATGTGGGTTTTCTTCTGTTTGCATGGATTGTATTTTGGTTTAATGTTTCAAAACCTTGGGAAAAAAATTTTCTTTCCACTCTGTGCGATGTTGAGTCATCTGATAGTCTGACTCATACCTTGTCATCTCTTTTGGAGTGTGCTGCGTTTAAGGTTCTTATTTAGTTAACTTGGAGATCCAGATTATGAGTCTTTGATGTACATTTAACACTCCTGGTTGGTATTTGCTGAGTTTCTTTTTTTTAGTCATTAGTTAGGAAATTGGTAGAGAAAAAATTGAAGTAACTAGTGCAAATGGCTCTTCAATATAAGATGTAATCGTTACAATTTAACTCAGCCTTGCTTTTTAAATGTTGACATCCTTGCCGAAATTACTATGAATGAGTTTGGTTGGAGTTGTAYTTTACACAGCACTTGCTTTGCTCATGTGGAAATGCAAGTTTGGCTTTTAAAGAAAGCACAGGTAGCCAGGGGGGTCTAAGCTGCAGCTTGGCTGTACCAAGGACTGTTACTGTTCTTATGTAGTACTTCTCAGGGCAGTTTAGATTGCAACTTGTTCAGCTTTTCCATGGCAGTTTTTTCTGAGTTGTTGCATGTTTTAGAGTGACAGTGAGAGGGTGCTGACAGTGGGATTGCCAGCCAGGGCTGTTTGCTGCACACCTGCCCACCTGAAACCTGCCCAGCAATGGCATTGGATTCTTGGTGGGCACAAGTGACCAAGATACTTTTGAGATATTCTTTGAAACAGTGCAATTAAACAAAATGCAGTAGGGTGCTGAGACTGGCTCTGCTGTGTGAACAAAGCTGTATCAATGCAGCTCCCAGTTGGGAATGTTCAAGAAAAAGGCTGTTGATTACATGTTTGTGGATGTTTTATTTTGCTGCCATTTTGTTAAGCCTTTCAGAGGCTGTACTAGTATACATAATTGATTTTATGTGTTACTCTAATCAGTCTCCTTGGAGACTGCTGAAAAGAGTTGTTCATGCTTTAATTTAGAAAATGTTTATCCTTTATTTTTTCCTGCATTTCTTGAGAGCAGTGAGTCAGTACCGTTTATATGTGAAGTGTTTGTTTTGTGGCTTTGCATAAACTGAAATAAACTAAGGAAGGCTAGCAAGTTGCCACCTTTCAGCAACATTTATCTCCTGCATGTGGGAAGTGGGAAAAGGAATTGATTCAGAATTTTGGTTCTTGATACATGTTACACTGAGTGTCTAAGTCCTGGTTGGAAATCCAGGAAGCTACCAGCATACTACCTAACAGAGGTAATGGAATGCTTTATTACAGACTGACTGTCTTTTCAATTACTGTCTTTGAAGTTTTCAGTCCTGTATCGGAAAAGCAAGTGTAAAAGTCAGTAATGTAACAGTGATGTTAAAAGGAGTTGCTTTTTGAAACTACTAACACAATGCATGGCTAAGAGGAAAAGGTGATCCAGGGATCTTACCATGACTGCCACTAGCTGAACTCCACGTACTGCTCTTGAAGTGCAGATACAATGCAAATTATTTCCTCTCAATATTGGAAAATCTAATCTTATTTGTTTGTGGATACAAAGTATTAGGACTGGGCAATTTGTTTAGTAATCTGTTGAAACTGATGTATGGTTGCAAACATTGTGATTGTTACTGCCACTTGACAGCTGGAATTGTTTTGTTGTCCAAGGGAAAATGTGGACACGTGGGCTGATGACATTACACCATATCAGAAGCCACATAGCAGTATGTGCCTTCAAGGACATATTTTCTGTGCTTGAAATTATTTGAAGAGTTTTTTGATTCTCAGAAGGTGAACCTTATTGTGGATTATATAGGCCTTGGTAGAATTGGAGAATAGAATTTTAGATGACAGCTTTGTACTCTGTTGCTTTCTGTTATATTCTCCCTTGTGTTTTCAGATTTTTCCTAATGGATCAGCTTCCTCTTTTCTTGACCAGGTGATTTCAGAATGATAATAGGAGAAGACAGGTCCAAAGTGCAGAACATAGTGAAACCCAACGTTCCCCATTTCCAGAAGCTGTACAGTAACATACTCCAGGACTGCCCTCAAGTGGTGTACAAGCACCATCTGGGAAGGCTAGAGGCAAGTGTTCTCCTTCGAAACAGTTTTGAAACAAGCAAGTGGAAGTGCTTTATCACATTGACAGAAGGCAGGAATTGTGCCATGCACCAAGGAGAGCAGTTGCAGTCTCTGTGCTTGCTATTTGTTATGTTCCTGTTGTTTAGTTAATTCTGCAACCAGCAGATTTGCCTGAAATACCAGTCTCTGCATATGTAGGAACTACTGCTCATTTTCTCTGAGCATGGGCACAGAACTAGAGGGAACAAGAGCAGATCATTGTAAAATGTGTGTTCTAATGACTTCCATATGGAAATAACAGTCTAGGAAGTGATGAATAAACAGATGGTTTGTGTTAGAGAGATTAGCCTGTAACTCAGAGGTGCAACTTGCTGCAATCAAAAACTGCATCTCACAAAAAACCTCATCAAGTGCTAGTTATGAAGATCAGCTGACTAAACCCAAGTGAAATTCTGGCATGAATATGCATACAAAACCGTTTTTTCCTTAGTTTTTGGCAAATCCATAATGACCAGTATTTCGAATTCCATCTTTCTGGTATAACATTGCAGTGAGGGGAGAGATGCCCCAGTCAGGGGTCCAGTAGCAATTTTTCCTCTTGTAATCTGCATATCCCTGTGTGAATATTCAAGTGTGATATAAGCTTCATGTTGAAGTTACAAATAGCACAGGTTGTGTCATGGACATGGGTAGCTCTTCATCCTCAAGCTTTGGTTGTTATCTCCCAAATGTCTCCTTTTAGGATGTGTCTTTTTTAGAAACTGATATAACTACAGGCTTGAGTACAGTAAACAATTTTACTGCAATGCTTTGGAGTAAAGCATAGACAAATCTGGATTATACTGCAGCTGTCTCCATGTTTTCTTATTGCTTGTGAACAGTTTAGTAGAAGCAGTATTTAAATGAATTTGGGAAAGAATTAGTAATACTTTCTTCAAGAAAAAAGCCAGTTACTCCCTGTTGTTTTACCTTTAAACAAATCCTGGTAGCACACTGCAAGTGTATTGTTGGATAATAAATCTGCCCATGTTCCCATAATAGTCGTCAAGACTGTTGATTAAATGCCCTCATTTTGCTGTTGATTTGAAGCAAAGTGCTTTAATACTTCACTGCTCACACCTTACTCTGTTTATTGGCAGTTATGCCCCAGCCTGAGGTGTTTGACTGCTGTTGGGGGTGCAGTTTGGCACAGATTAGAACCCCCTTCTCCAGGAGATGTAGAGCTACAGAGAAAATTCTTTCTTAAAAGAACCCTCAGAACCCACTGGAGGCAGAGAGCAGTTCTCAGAGTTTTGGTTCAGGCCTGGATGCCTCCCACACAATGCTCAGAGCTGCTCATTGTCGGCTGCCTCTGGAGCTGCTGGGTGACTCATCTGGAGATCATTTTCTCCACACTGACAAAAGGGAGTGTAGAGGGCAAGAGACTCCTGTCTGATGTCTCCATGAAGTGTCTAAAACCTTGTGTGGGAGGAATGGAGCTCTTCAGATTTTCCTCCAGTTTTGGAGAGGTCTGCCCCATCATGCATTACAGTTTGTGTAAATACGTACAGGCCTGCATGTTGGTATCATTGTATTCAAAAAAGGGTCATTGAATTTCTGATTTAGATTGGAAAATGTGGAATGAATGTTTTCTTCAAATTATACAAACCAGATGTGGTTGGAGTTTAAAGCAGAGAAAATGGTTTTCAAGCTAAACTTGAGATGTGTGTGTGTCTGCAGTTTGATTATATTCAGGCAGAAGAAACTCAGCTAAGTGGTCTTTTGGGAACTTTTTTTTTCCTTGTAGTGTACTTATGTTTCCAAAGGAAATTGGATAGAGTAGGAATGATACAGTTTCAACGAAAACTTACTTGCAGACACAGCAACATCATGTGTGTCTTCCCTTGAATAAAAAATCTTCTCATTGAGTTATTCTTCAGGTTCAGAACTGAAATCCTGCATTTCCTTATGCTTGGGAAGTTTTTATTAGCATTGTCAATAACTTTCACTGGTGAAATGGATCAGGTTCTGTGAGATATTTATCAGAGGTCAAAGAAAGCCAAAAGAATATTCTGACTTCTTTAAAAAGAGAGAACTGAATCTTTTCAATGTCTTCTTTTTTATAACATTCAGATTGATAAAAGTCCAGAAGGTCAATTTACACAACTTATGGCTTTGCCAAAAACTCTGCAACAAAAGATAACTTCTCTGGTAAACCCTCCTGGAAAGAACAGAGATGTGGAAGAAATTTTACTGCAGGTTGCCCATGACCCTGACTGTGGACTTGTGGTGCATCAAGGTAGGCCTGGACCAGTGTCTGTATCTCCTTTAGGACATGATAGCTATACAAATCTATTATATATGCTCTGTTATTTCAGAAGGATGATTTAAAGAGAAGGGTGAAAAAATCCAAGAGGTTAATCATGAAATGCATTCCTAGAAACATGGCTTTGGATTTGTTTGATTGTACACAAACAGGTTATCTGAAATACCAGCAAATAGCACTCTTAGTGATGCAGGAAGATATGTTTTGGTTTGGGTCCTGAAAGAGGCAGCCTTTAGGGATTGGTGTGGCCTGCTTAGACCACCTAACTTTGAGATGCTTCCATCTTCAGGCATAACTTCATCAAAATATATCCTACCAGTCATCCATTGCAAGGCTGAGGTCATTTTCTGACTTGCTGACTTTACCCTTCCCAGTCATCATGGTTAGTCCAGACATGCGAGCTCTGGCAGAGAACTCCAGCTTTGAGGAAAAGGGCTGAGGTGCTTCTCATCAGCACAACTTCTCTGAGGCAAGATTATGTCATATGAGCAAGTCAAAGCTAATGCTGCAGACATCAATGTTTTATTATCCTGCAGAAAAATGAAAATCTTTAGTACTTGTAGTCTTTTACATATTTTAAGAACTTGACACGTTTTTACTTTCAGGTAGCAAATTTTGCAAGCTCCTTGAGCACAGCAAGAATTCCCTAGATGTCTGGGAGCCACTAGACATTAACCAGCTGCTGAGAGAGCTCTCAGATTGATTTCCTTTGGGGGAAATAAAGCTCCTGGGTGTTGCAGTTCTCCATGGCCAGTATGGGATGAATTGCACCTGGACACTGAGGTGTCCAGCTTCTTTCATGGCACCTTCTGTGCTGGGCTGCAGCAGGAATGGGATAAAAGCTGAATCTGGGAGTAGGGGATGCAGTATTTGAGCTGCACATGGTCTTGGAGCTCTGAGTCACCCTCCCTGAGCTCACTATCCTTGGGGTTGTATTTCTGTGCACAGGGAGCAGCAGTTCAGTATCCAACACTGGACAGATCCAGCCTTCTCAGGCCAAGCAGTTTAAACTCTTAGGAGAACAAATCAAGATGCTCTTTCACGTTCGTGGCCAAAGGACTTTCCCAATTCATCAATCTGGGTAAAGGCCAGGACAAGCCATTTGGGAATCCTACAAGACAAAGCTGATTACTCAAGCTGAATTGCATGGTCCCAGGATATTTTGCTGCATCAACATGATTTGTTCCTTTCCCTTCCCTACTCCCACCCCTCAATTGATTTTCCAGTGGAATTTTGTGCCGTTACTTATACATGGATTACACTGAGCTTTGTTCTTCATTATGGAAGTAGCTTTGAAAGAAGGATTTAAAAATAATATTTGAAATTATATTCTCCATGGTCGGTGCAGACCAGTGTCTTTCAGTTTGGAAGACTAACTCAGACTGCTGCATTTCTATGTTTTTTTAAAGTATTTAGTACTGTGCAGTAGTTTTGTGCATATCACTATGCTTTTCTATATATGCATTAGAGCAAATATAACTTAATCCTTCTGGAAATAAAAGTTTTAAGGTTTTACATACTATTCCATTAATACCTAAGAACCACTGGACAATGAGAACTGCATGTGGCACAGTGCAAAGTGATAAACAAGCCTTATCTCCAAAAGCTGGTAATTTAGAAAAGCCAAGCAAGCACTGCACAATGGAGGTATCTCTGCTTGGTCAGAGAAGTGCAAAGTCCCAATTTCATGTTGAAGTAAACAAGGAGTGTAATTTGTTCTGCTCTAGAATGTTAATTTACCAGCACTTAGATGAAACAACTGTGAATCCTTGGTGATTAATCATCTTAGTATAGAACTAATGGGAACACTAAATAAATTTATTTGATCAATTCCTATTGGTTGTTGTCTGTTTTAATATGGATTTGGGGTTTTTTCTGTATGTTATATATAAAATAAATCAAAATAGTTTAGAGAAGATTTTTAATTAATATGACAAAGCAGAGCAGAAACAAACTTTCTCAGTGTATGTTCTACTTTCAGCCTGGCTTGATTGTGTAACTGGAACAATATTTAACTTGTGTATGTTGGAGGGTAAAAAAAATCCCCACACAAGTGCTAAGATGGGTAACATCTGTGTGCTTTTCTCTCTGCAGGCATTTCAGGAATTGTGAGATCCTCCAGTATAGTGCAGAGTGCTAAAACCATCCTGACAGCTGGTAAGAATGTGTGTGATTTCTGTCAACATGGGCCTTCTGATTTCACAAAGGAAAAATTACAGGGCCCCAAGACTGTCTTGTTACAGGAATTTAAAGAAGAAACTTTTTGTGTGTTTAATTGAAAGTCCCTGGAAAATAAAAGGAACATTTAAAGGAGAAGCTGTATTACAAGTGCTGCAAAATTATAAAATGCTGAAAGGAACTGGAGTCTATGTGACTCTTAAGCAAATAAACAAACTAACCCCTCCACAACCCAAACGTAAGAAAAAAAAAACTTCTGAGTTCAATTTCATTTTCTGTGCAGGCCAGATTTGGCTGATGGGCACTAGTTCTGCACTTTTTGTATTAAAAAGGCTTAAAGTTGCTCAAATAACTTTCTGAACTCATTCATACCTGTTCCTAATTCTTCCACTAAAGCAATTATATTCAAGTGATGCCATTACTGGGTTTAAAAGCAGCTCTGTAGGTTCCTCCTGAGCAATCTTTATCCAGACTTCTCCAGCAGCTGTTCCCTTCCCTTTTAGTATAAAAATTGGTGGCTCCATGTTCTACCTCCTACCCCTTGTAAAGAAACACAGGTTCCAGTGTTCAGAACCACCATGGGTGTGCTGAGTAAAATAAGGGAGAGTTTCACTTTTTATATGCTTCTGTTAATAATTTAGTTCTATTAACTGAAAGAAGTCTGACAAAACTATAGCCTAACTTTGGTAGCTGGAGGAGAGTAAGGACATAACTCCCTCTGAGTAAAGCAATTTTTGTTATATATCAATCAGGCACGTTGCAGGTGTTAGTTTCTAATTTAAGGTTTCCAGCCAAGTAGGTGACATTTTTCTCCAAGGGTTTGTTGTCAGAATTACCTGCCAGTGGTCAAGAATTCTGCTGTTTCAACATGCCTCTCTTAGAAACATCAGCTTTCATCCCATCTGCTTCTAAACCCACTGAGAGCAGATTCTGTAGAGCAAAATAATTGGAGGGGAGGGGTCAAAGACTGTTCTCCTGTTGCATTCAGTGCTTGGGAAAGTTCTCCTGAGTGCCCCGTGGGGCAAAGCTCTTTGTGTAAGTGCAGGAGTAGGGAGAGACAGAGTTAAGCTGTGTAGATTATTTATGCTCCCTTTCTACCTGTTCTGATGGACACAAAATCACCTCTGGGACTTGTTAGCTCCTTTTGTGTGTCATGCAGTAAATCACTGACAGCCTCTTTTGGTACTGGGCCTTTGGGGGGTACTAATGCATCTTTGAGTAGCACTTGTAATTTTTATCATGTTTTCTGTGCACCTGAAACTACTTATTTGTGAAATGTCTTTATTTTCCTTTGTCTTAACTGCTTTTTTCTTTATATAGAGAGGCTTTTTTTTTCCCCTTTAAAACAAACTCTAATTTCCTTCTACTGAGTCGGTTATGTATTTGTGTTGTAGTTGTATTTAAAACTGTTTTCTACTAGTGCTTTTAGTGTTGAAAACATATTTTTGTGGTTTGATTCAGGCAGAGCAAAGCAATTTTGGTCCTTTGCCTCAAACACAAGSCAAATTTGAGCAAGGAGTCTTGGGGGAGTTGATTTTTCTTACTTTTTGCATAATTTAGTTCTTTTTTGTTTTTAATGTATTTACACTCTTCTGCTGGAATCTGGCCAAAACCATTAKTGACAGAGTTCAGGAGAGAAATTTAACTGATCAGGGATGTCACCTCGATATTTTTCAGATGTGATGTTTGTGTGATTTTCAGCAATCTTCTCTGGAGTTGAGGAGGGATGGGTCTCCATGGCTTTAGGAGTTAAAGTTAGCAAAAGCCTTTTTGCCCATTTTTTTWAAAATATTTATTTCCAAACATTTATAGTTTGTGTTAAACTTAATAGTTTGTGTTAAAAAAATCTGTCAGTATCTTCTAATGAAGATTTTCTCCCAATCATGGTTTCTTAATTTAAAATGCATCACTTCAGCTTGGACTTGGAGCTCTCCATGTTCATGTGTACACACCACAACACTGTGGCTCCTACATGGAAGTATTTGCTTGACTCACACAAGGAATGTGTTTTACAGGAAAATGTGGAGCTTTAAAGGCAGTCCCTGCGGATGCTTCATTTCTTTCTTCATTCTTTATCCAAGCCTTGTCTAATATTCTGTTCCCCTAAGACCTATTTTCACACTTTCTAGGAGAGTCTTTAGGAAAAGTATAAGGTTTTGACCTTCTGCAGTGCTTATGTCAAGAGCAGTAGCTTAAAATAAGAGAGTTATGAAAGAGATTCATGAAATCCTTGGCTCCATTAAGTAAGCTCTGACTTTTTATTGCTGTTCCTAGTAACTGTACAAATACTTTCCTTGCAAAATAAATAGTTTTCATTACCTGGCCRTCATTCTCTTCGAAATGTAATGGGGACACAATATGTTTTCCTTAGCTGATTATTTTATGGTAACTACAACAGCAGAAGTGAAATGCCTGCCCTGGTCCGTAGCATGGCAGTCCAATGTACAGCATGGTTCTAAATTCAGTGYTAAACCAGCAGTAGTTGTGCTGAGGTGGCATGCTGGGTATTAGCATTATTGGCAAGGAGCACCAGCAAAAGAAAGAATTTCAACCCATTTTAGAGAACTTTTTTCATCTTTCTCTGCCAATGTGGTTTTCAAGTTGAGCTCCATCTCTGTGTTTTTGTTTGTTGTTAAATGCCCTATTTAGTTTTTGAAAATGTGCCTGTGTATTTCTCTGAGTCTGTGGTGAGGTTGCCTCTGTTTCCCATTAGAGATGGCACCAGTGTTTGATTTGTTTTCCCACATAGCCAGAGTCTGCCTGGGCTTTGGGAACTCACTCTGCAGCTCTTATATTTAGCTTCTCTGAAGGAGATGTTGATACTTCTTTAGCTTCTTTCTTCTGTGTATTTTACTCAAGGAATGCTGCAAGCCTTGAAAATTTTTCTATAAATACAATATTATAGAATAAATCATCAGTTGAAGCATTTGTTCACGATACTTTTAAGTTAGTACAAATGTTCTGAATATTTGTTTTCTTAGAATGGAGATACTGGTGTGCTGCGTATGACACACCAACAGTATGTATGTATCTGCCTCCACACGACAGCTCCTCAGCAGTACATGCATCAGCCTTCCTTTTCAAAAGGAAATAAAGGACACTGCAGCCAGGCAAAGCTACCAGCAAACTTTGGGGGACTTACAGCCGAATTGCTGTCTTCCAACACCAACACTTGTGAAAAACTCTACGTGGAGTGTTAAGTAAAACCAGATACAAGCTGTGTTTACACTGAAACGCTGTGGTCTCGGTCCCATGTGCATCAGGCCTTTGTTCTGTGTCCTATAGTGGAAAAATCTAAAGGGGAGGTGGAACCACCAAGTCACAGATTCATAGCTGAAGCAGAAAGACATTTTCATGTGGTCCAAGTGCTTCAGATTCGGAGAGTGAGCGGTAATTACAACCATTAACTTTTACTACAGCCGTGACTCATCCCCCCGAGGGCTGCTGTGGGGAAGCAGCTGCACGGAGAAACCTGCATTCTGCTCTGCAGCCTCCATGGGCCAGCACTGCGAGCATCTCATTCCAGGAGGCTCTGCCGGGTGGAGCTCAGGGAGTGCTCCCTGCAGGGGGAACGGAGGAGGAGAACCATCTCCTGGTGCTGAGTTGCTTCAAGGGGCAGGGTGGGTTGGCAGGCTGACACAGAAGCTGCCTTGCAGGCTGCAGTGCCTGCACAGTTCACTGCGGTCCTGCAGGGCTGGGGTGGCTGTGCTGCAGTGGAGCTGCCACACGCTGGACTGCACTTCCAGAAGTACCTGGAATTCACTGGAATGGCAGAACAGCATCCATTCTGGCAGAGCAATTCCTATGTGAGAGGGGCTGGATCCTGGATCTTGGGCGTTTTCAAAGCCACGGTTACACAGTTTTAACTTTGTATGTTGGAACCACTTCTTTCTTTTGTGCTGTGCCTGAGCTCAGCCTGGCCTTGTGCTGCAACTGGAATTGTTACTCTGTGTGCAATTTCCATTCAGATATGTGAGGCACCTCAGGATTTACATGATTATTTACTTGTAATTTGAGATGCTGCAAAGAAAAGCCTGTCATGACTTCATTAGTGTGCTTGCTTTTACAAAAACCTATTAAATAGAGAAAAGTTTGAGCATACATATGGGATGCACATGGGTTTGTAAGTTCAAAATACATGTATGGATGATTTCTTACAAAAGGTGAAGTTGAGTTTATTTAAATTGCAATTGGAGACATGAGTAGTGCAAAATGATTCTGTACAGCCTATTTGTTATTATAGGCTTCTTACTGTGTCCCATTCCTTCAGAAATAGAGGGTGCACTTTTCCTTATTGCTGCCTACTTGTTTGACTTCTTGCAACTTCACTGTGGGTGCATCTATCACATAAAATATTTTAGTTTTATTTGATTACTTTATTTTACTCTCCTTTCTTTACTTTTCTTTTTTTTGAGGTCTTTCCAAATCAAATATTCTTATGCCCCTCCTGCCCAGCCCTCCCCCCCCAAAAAGAAAGTCAGTGCAGCASATGGCTAAACCTGGGTTGAAGGTGCTTGTTTGTTCCAGATCTTTCCTTGTGTGCTGGCCTGTAATACTGTGTGACTTTTGGCTAAATTGCTTCTGTGTATTTTTAGTTAATCTTGTCAGGTGTTCAATTAAATAAACGTAGGAAAGCTTGTCGTAAGTATGATCTACTGTACTTTTAATCTGTGCATGTGTCGGAATTGAAGCTTTTTGTACAGCATTAAAAACTTGCCTTTTCATGTCTGAGTTTGTAAGGGTGTGATTAGACTGTTGTAATCTGAAAAGTCACTCTGTGTGTTATGTTGGGATTTTTATTTGTTTGTTTTGGGGTGATTTCTTTAAACAAAAAAAAAAGCTGGAGGAAGAAAAAGTAAGTAGCTCCACTGGCTGGGATCTCAGAAGTCCACTGAAATGCCAAGACTAACAGTGTTTTGTTTTTAAGTTTACAAGCACTAGATGGCTAAACTCAGCAAAAGGCTGTGGGGTTTTTTACTCTAGGTCTGTAAGAGAAGGCTCATCTCTGGTAGAAGTTCAGAAATTCTTTAACTGAAGGGTACATTTCACAAATTGTGTGGGAGTCATCCTCAGTCCCTTCATAGCTAAAACTCCTAAATGCTTGGAGGCAAGGACTGCTGCTGTATCTGTGAAAATTGAGATAGCTGCCTTCATTGTAGGCCAAGTGCAGTGGTGTGGTGTTTACCAGAATTCTGTTCTATTTTGTATGCTTTGGTACTATTAAAAGCATTTCTGGTGTCATTATTTACTGTKTTATGACTGTGACAAGAAGGTTATTTGCATGTCTGCCTGGTGGATTAGGCTGTCATTCCCCCAGGGAAATACCTCACTTGATGCACTAAGCACCTTCTGTCTGAGTCAGCCTTCCTAAATGTTGTTTTTTTTTGTTTTGTCTCTTTTCTTTTTTAGGGGCAAAGAAATCTGTAACTTACAGTACGAAGAAATTGTATAAAATGACAAAGGGATGGTTAAAGAAGGCATCCTGAGTCTTTACATACTGTGTATGGGTAAATAAATGGTACTTTTTCTCTAAATATTTTGCAGATGCGACTTTGCATACTTGAGAAGATTACAGTGCATTTAAGAAGTCTGTTCTAATGATTTACATGCCCAATTTTACTAATGAAATAGGAACTTTTTTAGTGGGAGAAGGTTTGTTGGCAATAGGGCAAAGGAATTATACTTTGTAAATACTGAAATGAATTTTCCTRTGTATTAGAGCTTGGATTTTGAAGAACCCTAAGTAAAAAGGATTAATTGTACAGATGAATTAGAACCCAAAGCCACTAATTTTCTAGGTATTGCTAGCTTTATTTSCCAGAATACCCTCACAGTCTCTTTCAAACTAATCACTGTCCCAATTTTAGTTCTTTCAGGGACTTGGAGAACTGGAGAATCCATTGAGTTTTAAGTAGATATGAAAGTGTCCTCTGACRGTTCATCCTTACAATTCCTCTGAGGATGCTCCCTGGCTGCTGCTGCAGGGTAGACCCTGTGAATAGTAGATTATTTCTCACATGTGTGACATTCTGAATCCAAAAAACTTCCACAGTGACTTCCCGTGTGGGAGAAAGAAATGAGCAGCTTGTCAGGTGTCAGATCCTTTAATAAAAATTGTATGTTCCTCTCATGAGGCTGAGATGAAAACTGCCCAGCTTATGGCTCAGCATTGTCACAAGTGCCAGAGTTGGAAGGAAAAATCATAATTCCATGGATCTGCTTGGGCAGACTTAGGAAATATGTGTTGTTTGGCAGAAGATTCTATCAAAGCACTTGAAAGTTGGGAATATTATGAACAAAAGCACATGTTGTTTGATTCTTTGATTATTGTTTTTTTCCGTGAAAATACTGTCCACAAAGATGAAATTTGTTCTCCCTTTAAATTAGCTGAACTAGAGAAAATTGGAGTTTGACATGACATGTTATATTAATCATGCCATGAAAGAATGGACATTTCTGGCAATATTCATGTCTGGTGCAATCAATTGAGAGGATCTTTTGTAAACAGAATATGTTTCACACTGACTCAGGTGAGTTTCCTAATTTGGGAAATTTTTCTTAATAAAAATAAATTGAGCCAAGATTTCATTTTATTTGTGAGAATGTCAGTGATAAAAATAATTTATTGGTGAAAAATGGAAATAAAATGTATCTTTCCTGATTAGCATGGGTTTTTTTGTTGTTGTGTATTATGTGATCATTAAGGCCATTTCACAAGCTTCAGTGATCTCACTTTAAAAAATAAATTACTGGAATGAAGTTGTCTGATAATTGTTTCCAGGGAGCAGTTCAAAGCATAAATTCAAGAAAGACAATAGAAAATATGTTGTATGCAATATGACTCATGCAGGTTTGCTTTAATCACAGGGAAACTTTTAAATATGGATTATTTTTAAATATTTGAGTTTGAAATTTTAGTCCAGACTCAGGAAATAATTACTGTGAAATAGTAAATCCACAGATCACTGTGGAACTTTCTAAGGTCATAGGCAGGTTCATAACACTTAGCATTATCCGTTGGTGATAGATGCAGAATGTATAAAACAAATCCCCTCAAGTGTCCCTTTGCTGATGGTAGAAGGCTGACTGACGTTTTTATGGGGACAAAGAATGTTTGTGTGGCACTGCCATTCTCTGTCCCTATTAGTAAGAGTCCAAAGTCCCCAGTTTGAAAAGTTTATATTATAAAAATGGAACTAAGGGATTTAAGCCACTTAAATAAACTTAACTTTGGGGTTTGGCTGGATTTTTGTTTGCATGGACAGGTTCCTTGCTAGATAATCTAGAAGTCTTTTATCCATGATTTTTAGGTGGATAGGGTGTATTAATTTCCTGTGTAGTGAGGACTTGGAGTAGCCATACCAATTTTTACATTTCAGCATAAGATGTACAAAAAGAAATCTGAAATCAGGTGCTGACTTGCTTAGGTTGCTCGGTGGGGAGCTCCTAAGAGCAGAGAATACTGAGAATACTGTTCCCAGTGGTAGGAACAGACCCCGAGAGATCCAAAGCTTTTGGACAAATGAAAGGATTCAGGATGGAGCCATGGCCTTCTGAATGAAGTAGTTACCAGGTAAGAAGTGAGAACTGCCTGGTTGAGTCACCTAAAGAGGTGACAGCTCTCATTTGGTTGTCCCAAGGGAGGTTGTCTGGAGAGGAACCTGCACATGGGCAGCAGCGTGGACAGAACACTGATTTTTACACCAGGAATGTGCTGTTAGCAAATTTTTAGCAGGGTCTAACATAGAATTTGGGGAGGGGGAAAGAAAATCTTCATCGCTGAAAGTCTTAGGATACAAAAAATKTAGAAACTGAACTTGAGAGCACATAATGTATGCTTGTAGGAAAGGGGAGGATTTCAAACATTACCCTCAGCAGGAGTAGTTAGCAAAACGATTGATTTATTTACTTATTTTTAATTGAATTTTACATGTTCCGGGCTTTCTTTTGTAGTTGTGTTTATTTTCTTTTAAGGCTGTGTGGGAAAGAGTCTAAGAGAGCCTTGACTCCTTGCAAAGGAGAGGATATCACTGGTGAGGATTTGTCCTCRACACATCCAGCAGGATCACTCTTAGTGAAGTTGTGTTTTTCTGTGTGAATTCTGTTCCTGTAGCCAACTTYTTGGAAAATGAATACTGTGAGCAGAAATATAAGAGTTGTTTCTATGTTTTTAAAAAGTGCCAATTGCTGCAGACTGGATTGTTAGAAATCTATTCCATGTACTGAATACATTACCAGATAATTAAGGCTATCAACTAAAATGTTATTCCAAATTTTGCCTCATTTATTTCTTCTCTGTGTCTGTAAATGAAAATGTAGCTGCTGCATTTCTGTGATTCCCATCATTCCCTCAAGGATGCAGGCTTTCCTAGGTGCTGCATAGAAATGTGCRAGCTGGCAGAAAACAAAAGGGACATCTGTGGTGCACAGATGGAGCTAAAAGTTTTCCATRGGATAAGAGGGTAAGAAACATGACCAAATTTTAAAAAATAGGCACAAAATTAAACAYATTTTGAGGAGCTCATTCCTTCCTCCTGTAATACTGTCATGAAGTTTTCCATCATGAGCCATTCTGGGAGGGAATACCATTGGACAAAAGCATCCTGATCCACCTGTGCACTTTTTTCTTTTGTTTTCTTGACCCAAAAAGGTGAGATGGAGGCTTTTTAACCTGGCTAAATAACAGCACTACAGGATATGAAACCTGTTCATAAATTCTAACTGCTTCAAGCCGTGGTTGAGAGAGATCATGTGTCATAAGATTGCCCAACATCTGGTTGAGAATTCCTATTAGCAGAGCATTTAATCACATGCTTGACTTAAAATGAATAAGTTGTTGAGTAGGGATGTCATTGCTTTTGGAGGTAATGGCAACACAGAGCTAGGCCTTGAATCTACAGGAGTAAAATAAATTGTCCAACTGTGTGATGTACAGAGCTGTACAGTCYAGCTGGACACAGCTGAACCCCTCTGGGATGTGGCTGCCACATCAGTAAAGCTGGGTTCTATCAGCTCATTCCMTCTGCTGAGTTTATGTGTTACCTGGAAGTTGTGGCTGTTTTCCCTTTTGTTGAGAGAGGTACGTTGGAGAAGTGTGTGTACCAGAACTTTAGCTAGAATATGCTGTGGGRATATCTTGTATCCTAAGAGGCTCGGTGTTTCTCCTTCTCTGCAGTTCCTCACTGTCAGTAAGGTCGGGGATGAGCAGCAGGTAAAGCTGGAATTTTTTAATGTGAAATGCAGTTGTTAGCATTTAAAAGAGCAGCTTTCTTTTAAAAGTCCTTAGCAATACAGTTAATGTTCTAAATGTTAAAGACACACTTAAACGTGGTTTTGGTGTTTCAGAAGGTGCTTGCTACTGATACGGTGGTTCAGAACATTAGAGGGCAACAACAAATCAGTCTGGTGTGAGAATGAGCTGGCCTCRCTGCTGCAGTGAAACACCAATCCCCATCCTGCACCTTGCTGGCTGAGCAAGGGCATTTATCCCAGAAATAATGTTCTTGTGGGGGAAAAAAAAAAAAAAAGAAAAAGTAATGTATTGCTTGCTGTTTAGCAGGTAATTAACCATTTTTATGCGCAGCAGATGCTGTGTGGCATCAGGCCCTGCCCACCTCTGAGCTGTTTGTCACTGTCACCCTGCCAGAGGATCCCTGTCCCTGCACAGGTGTGACTTTACTGCAGTTCCCTGTAACCTGAGCTGCCCGTGTTTGTCTTGTGTTGCTGGATACCCACTGCATATCTTGATCTGGCTTTATGAACTTTCTTTGTGCACAGCGATAGAGTGGGCCATTTCTTGCTCTTTGGAGAGAGTTTTGCAAATCCCAGTGTAACAATTCCTGGTTCCCTCCATGTGTTGGTACGCTGCCAGTGTTCAAGTCTGCGCACTAAATCTTTGGGAGACATAAGAAAGTCCTTCCTCCTCATCCATATAGGCTGAAGTCTTCGCCTGTATTCTGCTCTGTAAATCATTTATCTTGTGCTTTTTAAAGAGTGGCCTACCTTTCCCCTTGGGGCCACTGGTCTTGAATGTATTTATTTTTTTGGCAGAGAGCCACGAGTGAATCATAGCCCTGAGCAGCTCGCTCTGAACTCCTCGCGATTGTTAAGAGAATACTTGGGGCAGTTGTTACAGAGCTTTGCTATGTAAAACTTTTAAGAGAAGAGAGATTGATTTCAGCCTTGTTAGCTGCTTTTGAAGTTCCCCACCAGTATGTGGAAATGATTTCTTATGGTCATACAGCTGTAATCCACTAAAATAACTGGGGATTGTTGCACGGGAAGTTGGTACATGGGAATATGTTACTGACTCTTTGTCCTAATGAGGTGTGTTTGTTCTTTCACAAAAAAAGTCACTTTAGCTTTTCATTCCATTTGTAACTTTCCTGTTTATACCTTCCTGCTCCATTTCCATACTGTTTTATTGTTTCTCTTCTTGACTTAATTTTCAAGTCTTTCGTTCTGTTCTTCAGACATCCCTCTTTTCTGGCTTGGCTGTTCCACCATGGATATTGTTTCATGCTCCCTCCCCCTTTTTCCTGTGTAACAGTGCTTTCATTAAAGGCAACCAGGCAGATGATTTATTTCTGATGTCTTAAAAGGCTTCTTTGTAATGAAGAGCCTGGACCCAATCAAACTACTAAGGGTTTGTGAAGGTGAGTCAGCAGCATGGGCCTCACTGGCTCTGAGATCCAGTGGAGTGTGTAACAGCCTCGTGCTCCACAGGGGATGAACTAGATGACACAGGAAGAAGGGGAAATCAAAATTTGACTGGATGCATAACCATTTGGCTGCTCCCAAACTCCATTTGGGGAGTGCACAAAGCTGAACCACACGGGCTGCTGACCTCCATCAGCACATGTGCGACRTGTTCCTCATCGCTTGCACATTCCCCCTTTGTCCAAGCGTTGGAGCAGGGAGTTTCTCCAGGTGCCTGGCTGTGGGACCCTTCAAATTCCACCTCTATCTGTGCACCTGTAAGTGCAGAGCCTGTGTTTCTCACCTGTGCTTCCCTGAGGTTCTCTTTAGGTGTGGTTGACCTTCGGTGTCGGTGAATTGGAGTAACAGATGGGGAGTACCTGATCATAAAGAAGGTGCCCACAGGTAGCAGACTGCTGAGCAAGTGGGATCCCTTTCTGGTAGAAATGTTTTGCAGTATCCCAGAGCTTCCTGATGTTTGCAACAATCATCTGTGCCAAAATGGGGAAGGTAACGATGGATATAGACGCCAGTGTTCCTGGGTGGCTCAAGGAACTGGACTGTGAGCTGCTTGTTCTTCTCATTGAGGTGGTAATGCAAGAGCCTGTTCTGACTTGGGAAACTTCAGAATAAACATAGCCCTTGGTGAGTGTCCAGTGCAGGGGGATCCAAGCAGGGTGGTGACTCATGCCTTTTCCCAGCAATTTAAAAATAGAATTGAAATTGAAATATGCTTTGAAGGTCAGAATGTCAGGTCAGTGTGTGTCTGATAGTTTTTCATGGGTAAGGTGTTGACGGAGGACAAAGCTTTCTTCGTTTTTAAGTTCATTGGCCTTACAGTCTGTGTAGAAAATGAGTTTTCTTTGCATTACCTCGTGCAGGAAGAAGCGACATTACCTCTCCATAGCTATTTTCTGGTGTGTTTTTGTTTGAGTGAACAGCTGCTCTGTCACTATTGATACTGTGGTTTCATAAAGTTTTGCAGTGACCTTATTTACGTGTTTTTCTAGATAAAAATCTCCACCACAGTTGCTAACTGATCCTGAACTTAATGACTGCCTTAGGGAGAGGCAGTAATCACTTTACTCCTGCATGTTTTAACCTCTTACTCAGCCTGGTTAAATCAGAAACGTTTAGAAATGGATTAAGTTTTGGTACATGAACAGGAAGCTTCAGACTATACATTCGAAAATTATTCATGAAAACTCCAAATATTTTATCTTTAGTGTAAGAACTTCCATGTCATTTTTGCCTTTATAATCCAGCGTTCTGCCAAATCCTTTCCAGGAGTGCTGAGTGACTATTTTGATGGTTATACTCATTTCTTTTTTCAGAGAAATTGATGGTCTTGCAGCTGCAAAGACAATACCCTGATCTGACTGAAAATTTGTGCAAGTGTAGTAGGTATAGAGGGTTCTTCCTGGTTTTAAATTTGAATAAATTTGATTTTTAGGAGTTTGCAGTCACAAGGAACTGCCTTGAAAATAAAAACAACCCAAAAACTGATCATAACACTCTGTGTTTTGGTTCCTTCACTTCCCTTTGTTGTACTGTGAGACCTTCTTTGAAAGCCTTGAACCTGATGTTTAACATACCCCCCCATCTCAATTAAATAAGCCAAGTGAATAGTAAAACATCTCATTTATTGGGTTAATTTGTATTACTTCTCTACATGGGATCTATTTAGCTCTATGGTATAGCTCGTAAATTTGAAAGGTAGTGTTCCCACACAGACATTATTTTCTTAATCTCTGCCTCCTGCGAAAGTTTCTGCAAACCTCCTATTTTAAAATTCATAGTGAAGCATGAGAGGGAGGTATTCAGTGTTTTCTTTGGTTTTGTTTGTGGTTTTATTTTTTTCTTTTAATGTTGCCATCCTCAAGTTGTCTTGCTGTTCACGGTGGTGAAATGTCTGGTTCACTCCCTGTGCAACAGTGAGAGCCAAGTTTGTACCTTCCTAGGATGCTCCAAGAAGTGCTGCAGGAGAGGGCAAGGGCTGACACAGAGCAGCTACCAGTGTCTGCCTCGTGATGCTGTCACAGTGCTTTGCCTTTACAGCCTGGGGCAAGGCTTTTTAAACCAAATTATTTTCACAATAAATTCTAGACAATCTCTCTTTTTTTTCTTTTTTATTTTTTCCTGTTTCTTTCGCCTCGCTGCCTCCCAAGTGTGGTGTTGGGTCATACATCCTAGATGGGGAGATTGTGCACGCTCTGTGCACTGCTGTTAACTCTGTCCCTGCACCCCTGGGGTAGACTCTTGCCAAGGAGAAGACTGAGTCAGCAGCAGTTTGGCAGTTTGAAGGTGAGTTGCTGCAGACAACAGTAGATGATGAAATACATCACTGTGCTTTAAATTCTTATAAGATTTTAAAGTGGATTATRTTTAAGGGTTGTACTTGCACTGGTGCTTTTAAAGTGAAGATCTGTTTTATTTTGCTTTATTTTTTGTTGTTTAAAGACTGTCTCYTCTGTTGTTTGTCTGCTTTGTTTGTGACTAATTTTAGCAGGATTCCCTTTCCAGTATAAAATTGAGAATTAGTGTGTTATTTGTATTATAGAATAATAGGATAATTTAGGTTGCAAAAGCCCTCCCAGACCATTGACTCCAACCTGTGACTGATCCCCACCTTGTCCCCAGCCCAGAGCACTGAGTGCCRYGCCCAGTCCTTCCTTGGACACCTCCAGRGATGGGGACTCCACCACCTCCCTGGGCAGCCTCTTCCARTGCCTGACCACCCTTTCCATGAAGAAATTCCTGCTGATGTCCAACCTGACCCTCCCCTGGCACAGCCTGAGGCCGTTCTCTCTCCTCCTGTCCCTGTTCCCTGGGAGCAGAGCCYGAYCCYCCCTGGCTGCCCCCTCCTGTCAGGAGCTGTGCAGAGCCAGAAGGTCCCCCCTGAGCCTCCTTTTCTMCAGGCTGAGCCCCTTTCCCAGCTCCCTCAGCTGCTCCTGGTGCTCCAGCCCCTTCCCCAGCTCCGTTCCCTTCCCTGGACACGCTCCAGCTCCTCAACGTTCCTCTTGCAGGGAGGGGCCCAGAGCTGGACCCAACRCTCAAGGTGTGGCTCAGCAGTGCCCAGCACGGACTGAGGGCTCTCTGAGGAGTCCCTGGATTAGTGCCACTGCCCACAGTGTTAATTAGTGCCTCCAGCCCCTTATTAGTGCCTCCAGCCCCATTCCTGGCCCTGACCAGCAGCAAGGCCAAGCTGGGACAACCCACAGCCTCCTGTGAGCCATTCGGAAAAAACACTGGGAAGGGCACACCTGGAAAGCTGAGGAGAGAGTCCACTTGTCCTGATGAGATAAGTGACCTTAGAAATCCCTGGTCAGGAAGAATTCTAAGTCCTCAGTACTTAGCAGGGTCAGACTGTAAGAACTATAAAGCTGGCACACAGAAACAGGATGAAAGTTGGTGTGGGTGTTTTCATCCAGCAAGTGTGACTGAACTTGATTCTTCCAGAGTGATTCCATGACACATCCTTGAGCTGATAGATGGATATTCCAAAGGGCTTCAGACATTCATTTGATGCCCAGTTCCTTCTGTCCAGTGATCTACTGCTGGTGTCTTTGGTTTAGAAGGGATTCTGGTGACTAAAGAACCTATTCTTACAGCCTGCAAATGTGTGTAAATTATGTAGCTTACAATGAAACTCTGAAAATAATTTTGAGCTGCAACCTGTTCACGATTTTAATGATCCCAGCTGGACTAAAGTTCATCTTGTCCTGTGTGAGAGACAGGATACAAATGAAATAGGGAGTTAAGTCTAGTATATGTATGTTTGCTGCAKAAGAAAAAAGTGTATACTCTGAATATTTACCTTCAGCTGAGTGTCACTGACTATACTGACCTTTCTTTTGCGCTTAGTTTGTCATTTGGAGTTTTGCTGTCAACCATTTGTGGTCTTTTTATCAGTGTTTAACAAAACTTTAACAAATTAAAACCAGTGGGTTGTGGCCAAAGATTGCTTTTAATTTGTTAATCTAACACTCCTTTTGTATTTAATTTTTTTTCTCAGCTATCTTGTCTGTCTTCATCTTATGGGAACCTCCGTGGGGTGAAATCTTTTCTAGAACAAAGCAGRCAAAAAGTACCTGTGGTTAAGTGTTCTGAAAGAGCAGATTTACTGGTGTTCATGTTTCTGTTTGAGTCTGAAAGTATCTCATTGTTTGCCTGAAGATTATGCTGCTGTTATGACCCTGCTCCAACTGAAATTATACTGCCTCTTTTCATCTTCCTTTGGATGATGGGGCAGACAATTATGGAGAGGGCAAGCTTTGTCTTGAAGCAGGTAATAAATAACCATCTCCATCAACTTACAGTTTGGATCAACTTGTCTGTCTGGAATTAGTGCAATTTAACACACTGTGGTGTAATGAAATAATAAACTATCTTCAAAAAAAATTTAAAGTGTCTTTTTCAATCTTATGTGCCACAGTGTTTTGAATTTTGGGTGTGTTTTTATATAAGGCAGCTTTGGGATGCAGCGCAATGAATCTCGATTTTTGCAAGGAAGAGTTTTACATTCAGAGTTTAGGAGTGTTAACACTGCTGAAAAGCTGTTTRCTTCTGAGGCTACAGAACTTGTGTGTGATAAAACGTGTTGTGAGATTGATTTTAAAAGCTGCTGTCATTTGGTGTAAAATTAACCCGTTTTATTGAAAGAAGGTGTGGATAGATGGAGGTATGCATTGTAATTGGACTGACAGAGACTGCAAAGCAATGACATGCCTTATTAAGCCTGTGACAAATAATGGTGGTTTGTGATAGCTCTGAGAAAAGTGTTTGCTTTTGGCACCAACTTCACCATCTTTGTGCAGAGTTTGGGCTTCTCTTCAGACTCCAGGGAACTTCAGGCATTCCTGTCTGTTGGAAAAGAAGTATCTTTGTATTGTTGCTGTTCGAAAAACAAAATGAGATTGCAGTCAGAAACTGGAAGAACTTCCATAAATTCCTTTTTTTTTTTACATGCAGTGATGCCAGCTGGCAAATTACTTCCTTAGAGGGGCACCTAAAGAAAACAGAGCTCTTTGTAGCCTTACGCTCGCATTGTTGATTGAAGCAACACACAACATGTGCCCCCTGCTGCTGTCCTTACAAATCCCTGCCATCACTCAGAAATCCTTCAGCAGGCCGGGTCTGAGTCCCTCTGCACGGGGAGTACCCGTGCTGGGAACACTGCAGGCTTTCACAAAMCTGAGGTGTGTCACTGCTGGGGCCACACGGAGGGGGAGACTTGCCCAGGGCGTTTTTAACCAACTCTTATTATAGTGGAAATGCTTTATTTTCTTGGTTGGTCCTGGAACAGATGTCAGGCTTCATTTCAATAATAATTACAGGATTAATGGTTGAGTAGGGTCTGCAGAACTGGGCCATCAGATTTCCCTACAGACTGCAACTGCACTTGCTRGAATATGTCTTTTTTTTCCCCTTTGGTTTCGGGTCCTTTCCTGCCTCTGTACTGGAAAAAAACCCAAAAAGTCTTAAAAAATTGTCCTGAGGCAGCCGAGATCCATGGCCAGCCACAGGCCCAGCTCCCTCACGMAGGGGTTAAACGTTCTGTTGTATTTGCTATACTGTGTGGAGAATGTGACTAATTTGGGGTGATTAACACACATTTGCAGCAGGAGTGGCAACTGGAGCCTGTCCTGGGACTTGCATCATACCTTGGGTGCCTTACCTGGGTGCTGAAGCACTACTCCTGTTTTAGTTCAGCTACAAACCCTCAACTTGGTCAGTTTTTTGGTTTCAGCAAAGTAAATTTTTGCTGGTATCTGAGTCAGCAGAGAGCCTTTGACACCACTGAGTTAGAAAGCACATGCTAAATGAAACCCATATTTTAACACCCAAGCAGAACAAAATGCAGTTCATCACCCAAGACTGGGTTTGCTTTCCCAATCTGTGAATCTGCCTGGTGAGCAGCGTGGCAGAGCATGAGCATGTGTTGAGTTCAGCAGCTCCAACAAGGCTCTCTTATGCTGTGTTAAGATTTGTTTGCAAAGATTACCAACGTTTGACAACTTGCACTTCATTTTTTTGGTTTGTACAGATGTTGACGCCTCACTGCAGTGGGGAGGTCTGTGTGTGGGGGAATGCACAGGGTCACTGCTCCCAGCCAGCTGATGCTCCTCAGACTCCTTAGATGTTTAATAAATATCCTGTTCTAAAAGTTTTGCTAGGAGCTGTAATAGCATATCCAAAGGATCAAAAGCTGTTTTGACCTCTCCTTTCTCAAGCTCCTCCTCATCCCAGGAGCTCTGTCTGGTTAAACAAAGAAACCCATCCCACCTCTTCCCTCCAGCAGTTATAAACAGGAGTGGCAGACTTTTTTCTTCAAGATACATATTAAAAAGTCTTGTAATTAGTCTGCAGCAATTAATTCTTGTGATATGTACCAATGTCTAGTTCAAATCTTTTCTCAGTGCCTGTGGTTTTGTTTTCCATATTTCATGGTATTTTTCTTGTCCAGTATCTTTGTTTCTCAAACAAGTTTTACATTACTATTTTGACTATTATTTTTCCAAATATTAGATCATCAAACTCCTCTTCTTGCTTGCTGGTAACGAAAATATTCTCCAGTAGTCTATTAATACAATATCAACTTTAAAAAATACAAGTACTACCTTATATTGTTATAGATGTCATAGATGAAGGTTTTGGAACATGTATGAAATGCTGTTCATGGTTGTTATGAGACTATATGCATTTCATTTTTTTAGCAACTGAAGTGTTTCTATTAGATATACTGAGCGTGTGGAGTCTAAATCTGGATTTAATTTAGATTTGGAATGTGCTTTTGGCTTGCTTTTGGTGGCCCGGAGATCTCATGACCTGTCCTTGCAAGGATATGAAAATACTTCGGTGTCAGCTATTCTTGCACGATTTTGATGGACTTTTAAATGGGAACTGGACGGCACAGAGCCTTCATGGGCTCCGGATCTTTCAAGGAATCCAAGTGCAGGGTGTGTGGGTTCATCCCCGGCCGTTCCCTCCCGTGCACCTCCCACACCGCTTGGCTGGGCTGCTGCTTTGGCTGCACCTCTGGCTGTGTGTGGGAGCTGTGCTCCCTCCACCATTTCATGCACAAATCCCAGCTTCAGCAGCTAAAATAAGCCCTGCTGAGCCTTGGTGCTTTTTCTCCTTGAGAAAGCACAGGCAGTTGTGCTGCCATTTCTGTACTTGTGCATTTATTGTATCAGTGTGTACTCTGTCACATTGAGGGGAGGAGGAGTTGGATGGGGGGAATGCCACGAGCAGAATTCCGTGGAGACGCTCTCTTTCTCTTGCCCTGTGCTCTTTTTGGGTTCCACCACAAATCTGCAGCCCTAAGGCTCTTCATGGGGCTCAGACTGATTCACTGTCCCTTTCTTTCCTTTTGCAATGCACTCCAAGAGCTGCCTGAGGCAACCTCAGATCCTTGTGAAGGTAAAWGCAGAACTGTGGGACCTGTTTCTCTAGGAACTGATGTTCAGTGTGGACAGCAGAAGATCAGTGCAGCACTTTCCCATATCCTCTCCTGCTCTGTAATTTATTTCTGCAAGCTAAATGCCTGTTGCTGGAAACAGCATTCCCAGGTTCTTCAGAGTTCATGGAGAAGTCTTAGCTTGGCTTCTGAGAAGTGGTTCTTCCAGATGCACAAGCTGCCCCCCAGTTTGATTTGATAGCATTGCTAAAAACAAAGCGTTCTAGCGAGACGTGCTCCTGCATTGGTGGAGTCTTGGAAATGGCACGCTTGGAATGAACGCTGCTGCAGCGCCCTGGGAATGCCGAGGATGTGMTGGTGTTCGGGGAGTGCTGGGATGCTGGGAACAGGTGTGTCCCTTTTCCAGCAGCCCGGTGTTCGGGGACGGGATCGCTCTGGCTGCTGGCAAGTGTTCAGGCTCCGTGCAGTTGTGCGGAGGAGCTCCTGCCCTGCAGACGGAAGCGGAGGGGAACAGTTTGTTGACCGTGGCGAGAGCTCAGCTTTAGTTTCACACAAGTCTGGCTGCTGGCAGCTCCTGCGATGGCTGAATGAGTCATATCAGGAGAAGGGATTCTGTAAAAACCCGCTCCGGTGCGAGCAGTAAACAGGAAACCAAGTGACGGATCTGCTGAGCCCCGTTACCGYCACATCGTGTGGAACACGTGGATGTGACCCCATCCTCCAGCCGAGCTGCAGAGTGTAACGTCAGCTCTGGAACGCTTGCTGCCCGTCACTCGTGCGTGTTTCAGTGTGTCTGTGCCTTCTGAGCCGCTCTGTCAGATGCTGAGCGACGGTGTGCTTTAATTCCAAACGCACATGGGGCATTTCTGCTTTTATAAAGTGCTCTGTTCTTAAGCTTTTTTTGTTGTTTCCCTGTAGTTTCAGTTCCGCTTTTGTTGTTTTCCTGCAGTTTGTCCTGCGGGGGGAGGACGAGCATTAGGGTCAGGGTTGGTTTAGTTGTAAAGCAGGTCCTCGCCGTGCTCGCCTGTCCCCCCGTGTCGCTCCCGGGGTCCCAGGGCTCGAACCCGCGACCCTCCGCCCCCGGCCCCGGCCCCGGCCCCGGCCCCCGCCAGCCCCTCCCCCGGGGGCGGGGCCCGGCCGCGCGCTCCCTACCTGCGAGGATGTGACGTCAGCGCCTCATTACCCTAATTGCGCTGACGTCACGCGGGCCCCGGCCAATGGGGGCGGCCCGCGCTCCCCACCTGCTCGCAGCAGAATTCCATCATTCCTGGGATTCCTCCCCGGGCCCGCGCAGCCAGCGGGGCCGGGCTCGCCGCGTCTGCTCCGCCCGCCGCCGCCGGGCCGACACCGCCGCCGCCGCCGCCCGGCCCGGCCCGGCCCGCGGGCCGCCGCGGCCACGCCGCCGCCGCCCGGCCCCGGCGCCCGCCCGGAGCGCTGGTGAGTGCGGGAGCGGCCGGGCGGGGAGGGCGCACACCGCGCGCAGGTGCCCGCGGGGGCGGAGGGAGCGGCGCCGGGACGGGGCTGCCCCGGGCCGGCCTCTCGGCGCTGCGGGGCTTTCCCGGGGAGCCGCGCCGGGCCGGGCGGCGGCGGGGCCGGGAACCCCCTCGGGGCGGCCGCGGCGCTCCCGAGCCCTCCCGGCGGCGCCGCGCCCGCTGCGGGCGGGGAGGGCTCGGCTCCGGCTGCGGGAGGGACCCGCTCCGCCCGCCCGGGAGCGGGGGAATGCCCCGGCAGGAGCGCCTGTCCCGGGTATCCCAGCGCCGGGACGTGCCTGTCCGCTGTGACTCGCACCCCGGCTCCCGCCGAGCGTGTGCTTCCTGCGGGGAGAATCCCCGGGAGCGGGTCAGGAGCAGAGGTGAAACCTTCTAGAACGAGTCCCAGGGGCGCTGTGAAGGCTTTGGGCGCTGCATCCTCTCCATTCCTTTCGCAGGGATGTTTTAGTCAGTCTGTAGCGGTGCGGTGTCAGGCTGGCTGTGTGTGCCCCAGACGTGGTCAGCAGTCATTAATTCTGGGTTAAGCTGTCCGCTYTGACACCGCTGTACCCCTTTCCCGAGAGTGGATGAATGGGAATTGAACACCCGTTTCCACTGACACTGGAGACGCCGTAAAGCCAGCTCACTTCCCGTTTGCTGTGTTGGTGCTTCAGGATTGTCAGGAGCAAGAAATAATGGACATTTTTTTAGTTAAACCAAAGAGGACTGGCTGATCAAGAGCTCCAGGATTTCTCCTRCAGGGTAATTTCTCTGCTTAGATTTTCTCTAACTTCGGGACAGACAGTTGTTTAAAGAGCGTTCCTCATAGAGAAACAAACTGTAAGTTGTGAAACTCTTTGCAGGCTGTGATCCTTAGATCCAAAMCTGTGTAAAATCGGGCAGTGATCTCCCTCTCCTGCCGTAATAATAAAGTTTTTRAAGGTTCTTCTCCAGACTTCTAGGCCTTTATTTGTATTTTCCTATCTGTGAACTTSTGAGGAGAGTTCTAATGTGGAGTGTGTTTTGCTTAAATTCCCTACCCCTCTTTCTTCTTAACAGTTGTAATCTTGATATTTGGGATCAGGCTGTGAGGCTTCTTGGGATCAGTTACAAGAACTGCTTTGATTCACAAGATATGGATCTGACCCGTTAGACTCCTGCTAGAACTTGGGCCTGTCTGTTGTGCATTTGCATTTTCTTAATTAACTGACTGGGCTGGAACAGTTGCTGCTGAATCCCCAGCACCCTGTGGAGAGCAGGGACAGGGTGTTTTGGTGCAGGATGCCGTTCCTTACCACTGCTCAGGAACCCCTCAGCATCTCCAYGCTGCAGTAGTTAATTGGTTTGTTTCCGGAGACATTTGAAAGYTTTTTTCTTTTAAAGGGAGCTTTGGTTCAGTTCTCTTTACTGTGGTTAAATGTTTCATAATGTGTTTGCAGCAGATTGTGTAACATAGAGGATGCACTGAGTAGGTACCAGACAAGGTCAGGCTGGACTTTTCCACCTTGAATTTCTTAGCTTTGTTAGCTTTCAATTCAAACAGCATTACTAATAGCTCTCTTCTTAGCATGCTGCCTCGTTAAGGAGGATTTGTGCAACAAGACAACAAAAAGCACAAGGTAAAATACCAAAGCTCTGCTTTAAGCTTATAATTTTCTGTGTGATGAGTTAAATTGTTGTTTCTGTTTGAAAACTTGCCTGTTCAAACACATTTTCCACATGCATAATGAGCATTGTTAAAAAACCCCAAAGTACTGAATAAAATACATTTTAAAAAAAATGGTATTTAGGTGATTCCTTGGCTAAGTCGCCTGAACTTACTCTCAGAACTGTGAGTTGTAAAAGCAGGGGATGATCAGTGCTACATGGTAATCACGACCTAAACTGAGCACTAAGTTAACATTTCACATGGGTGTCTCAACACAGGAGTTTTGTATCCACAAGTAGAAGCTCTGGTCTAAGCATAGCTGGAAGAAATTTAAATGTATTGTGACGATTTGGAACACTTATTGAATACAACATGCTTATCATTATTCTCATTCATGGGGCAAATATGCTTTACTCTCTCCTATCATGAAAAATAAACTATATTTACCTATTTTGCATCAAACTTCTGCTTTATCTTCCTTTCCTGTGTGGACTTACTGGTCGTGCTGATAAGTTGTGTCTGGATTTCCTCTTCAGTTTCACTTTCTTCCATAGAAATCAGCAGAGTTTCTCTCTCTAGGCACTTCTGGGTATGAATCTGGGCAGTACTGGGCTTGTATCTTCCCAGCTGGGAGCTGCTTATGGCCTATTTGACCATGCTCTTCAATTAATCTTGTTTTCCCTCTACTTGTATTTATCTACACTTAGTTCACTTTAGTCTTGATGGTTCCTCGAGTGTCTTGTCATTCTCAAGTCACTTTTTTGTTGTTATAATGGGCTTTGTTTATTAATCCTCCTCTACTCCCTCYAGCCTTATCTCTGTAATTTCGAAGTACCAGATTTTTGTCTCCATCATGGAAAGGTTCAGCCTTTCTCCCTTGGCAGGGTGTAGCTGTCTGAGTGTAGTTCACACTCCCTGTTTCTGGWGTTCCTCCCTGGGGTGTTTGCAGTGGCTGTTGGCTGTGCTGCTGTTCTGTCAGTCCCTCCTGTAATCCAGGGATTGTYCTGGCTGGGACTTCTCTGTAGGATTTTATATTCAAACTATGTAAAAATTCTTATGATAGTGGGATTATTGCTCAAACATCATCAAGCAACCTCAGGGTTTTTCCCTGCATGCATTTCCTTCCTGGTGCTTGGCAGGTGCTGTATAAATCCATGAAATCACTTAACTGATCATTTTAAAAAGCTTTAACTTCTCTATAGCCTTCAAAAAAAAATGTTAGCAGACATTTACAAAGCCGAGAGTACTCCATGTGGTTCTGGAATTTGCAAAAATGTGGAAAGGAGAGGCAAAATAATGTGCTGTTTCATTGCACTAATGGGTATTGTGTGCTTCAAGGTTGCATAAAAAATTACAGGTGGATCAGTGYTGAGCTCAGTCTTTCAGACAATCTATCTCTGATTTCACATTCTRTGTCTTTACTGTTTTCCAGAATGTTTCTCTGCTGCTGTGTAGGTGAGAGGACAGAATAGGCAATGCTGAGTGGGAGCAGTAACTGATAAATAAGAGCACCGAGTAAGATATTAAACTAATATTTGAAATTACAGTAGATAAAAATATCTTGAATGCTTGTAAAAGTCCTCTTGGCTCMTGTCTATTTCAATCTAATAGTTAAGACTTTATAACAAGTGAGATATTCTTRGGAAACTGTTTCCATAGTGTTTAAATGAGATGCAGCAGGAGGAAGTCCAGTTGTATCTTGTATTTCACTTGCTTTCCCTCACCAGCTCTGGGTGCAGAGCAGTGCTTGCACAGAGTTGGGTTTTGATGGGGATACTCATAAAAATTCAGGGTTGGTTTCTGCTGCATGGACAGGTTTCTGTGTGTCACACAGAGCATTAGCTGGAGTTTGTCAGGAGTCTCCTTTTTAACTGKTTTTTTTTATTTCTTGGAACCCTGGGAAGTGCTTTGGTCTTTCCTTCCTGAAATGTGACTCCCCAAGGATGGCTGGGCTGTTCTCTCAAGGCAGCCCTGGCCCAGCTGTAGCACTTGCTGACCTTGCCCAGATCAAATTAGGCTTTTAAASTTTGAGCTAAGAGAAGATCCCTCCTCTCATTCTCATGGGAAACCTTTATTTCTTTCCTGAACTGTTATCACTGACTTGTTGGTCTAATTTAGAGATAGAGGGATATTTAGTATTGTTTAAAAAATAATCTGAAAGTTTATGGCTCCTTGCAGGTAATTTTCCTAACTGTTTAAAAAATGATCTGGAAGTTTATAGCTCCTTGCRAGGTAATTTTCCTAACTGTAAATGTGTTCAGGGTGTTTAAGAAGTCCCAGAATATCTGGAATTGCACCCTGGGATTTTGCAGTTTTTGAATGAACACCTCATTCTTCACGAGGCCTCGGTGTCAGAGGGACACCTCAGCAGCTCTCTCATGATGTGAACTTTAATAATACACAAAGCTGCAAAACCGTATTGAGGCCACTTCTAGTCAAGTTGTTTTTAAAGTGTCTAATTTCCTGAGTAGAATWAAGACTTGGTTCCTGTTTCCTTCTCTCAGTGTGGGTTTCTGTCASCAGCTAATTCTCCTACTAGGAGCATGTTCCGGAAAGGGACTGGGCATCTGCTACTCCCATTATTCGAAAATTACTGGAAAACTTAAAGAAAAAGGACAATTTGTTTTTAATAAGACATTTTACTATGCTTTACATTGTTCTTTATCAAGAGGTGGGGGTTTTTTTCCTAAAGAGTTGACCAGAAATATTTGTATTACTGTCTTTGAAATGTAGGACAAAGCACTGAGTCATGAGTTACCCTTCAGTCTGGTGTAGCTGCATCACCTGATCAGACACATTTTAATCATTTTTTCCAACTGAATTTTTACTCTGTTAGAGGAATTTTTGTCAGTAATCAACASCTTGCTACTTTAAACTCCCAAGAAAAAAAGATGAAAGAAACCCAGCATCAAGGTCTGAGGGATCAAAGTGGGATGATGCTGAAGGCTTTTCAGGGAACACGCTCTTCCAAACCTTTGCTTTGCCTTGAAGGAGAATATGGCCAGGTGTGATATGAATAAATGTTTAATGAAGACAAACTTAGTAAAATAAGAAGCCAAGATCTTGTTTTCTATAACCTCTTGCTCCCAGGTACTGTCTTTAAATGAAAGGGTTAATTGGCTTTATAAGTTTAGTTAAAATATTCTTCTTGAGCAGAAGCTGATTCTGACAGAGAGGGAGAATGCAGGTTTTAATCCTCAGCATACTTGGTTATTTCAAGTTYGTGTCTTCTTGCATAGTTCTAGGGAAACGTTACTGGATTTAATTATTTAAACTTAAAAATACATGATTTAAACTTAAAAATTCATTTTTAAAACTTACAAATACTTTAAAATCCTTTCTCTTATGCTTTAAAATCTTTGATCAGTTTAAAAAGTCTTTGACTTTATTTAGGAAGAGGGAGAGAGGATAGTGAGGTTTATTGTTCTAGTGCAAAGGCAAGGAAATTGCTTCCCAAACATGTGCTTGTTGTTAAGTCAATGTACATGTTGGACATGTGTTTGAGATTTCTGTAGTTACCACTACCTTTTTTTTTTTTAAGATCATACTGTAAAGTAASTTACAGTAAACAGTTTTTATGACAGAAGTTCATGCTAAGTTTTTTGTGGAAAAACCCCAACAAAACCTTTAGTTGTTTTGGGTTTTTTATCTTTCTCCATTTTTTTTCTTAACAGTTCTGTCTATGCTGTCTGTGCTGTTACCTTTTTATTTGAAAGCACATATAAGTTGTTGGCCTTGTAATAAAAGCATCTTGACATCATGTTATTATTTCCCTTCCATATTTTTGGAATTTCTTGTTGGAACTTCTCTTTTTGGTTTTGAGGCCATTTGTGTGAAACTTTGAGAAGCTTCTGGAAGCTGCAATACAATCGTTGGTTTTGTGTGTGTCTGTTGCTTGGTGCAGTGCTGAAATAGGCATTTTTAATGTGGTGGGGTTAATTTTTCACGGATGGGAATTGTGTTGTAAGGGGCAAAACCCAGGGAAAAGCAGCTACTGGGGTGTTTGATTATGATTATACAAATGACAGTTCTCTGTGTGGTTGTACATACTCATACCCAGAGTTCAGCTGTATGGTCATTAGTAAAGAAAGTCTTAATGGCTTGTAAAGTTTGGATGACTCTGCTGTACTTGGGAATTTGGTTGTCTGTTTCCTTGGTGAGTAGTTGGTGGGAAAGCCAATTCCAGTGTCTCCTTGCTTGCAGCAGTGATTCAGTTTTAACAAGTCCTGGGCTGGTATAACACAAAAAGAACAGCAGAAAGTTGGATTTTTGATTCTTTTTGCTGTCTTGTTGTTCATTACTAATTCCTTCTGTAAGTGTGCTGTGTGTGTGCTCTGAGCAGGGGGCACAGCACCCAGTGTGGTGTTTTAAGGACTCTGAGCTTGCTCTCTAAAACCTTGGTTCTGAATTTTGCAGGATCCAGAGAGGAATGGAGACTCCATTGGATGTTTTGTCGAGAGCAGCATCTCTGGTACATGCTGATGATGAGAAACGTAAGTCCTGTGCTTTTTTGGATGCAGATGCTTYGTGTTTGCACTGTTTATCAGCCTGGATGCTGGTTTTATCCATCTTGGAATTTCACTGAATCTAAGAAGTGTAGAAAACCCTCTTCAGGAGCCCCTCAGAGGTTGTTTTCCYCAGGTGCAAAACCAATACCTTGCATTTGAATTGGTCAGTGGGCAGGAGAGAATCGCTGCTCTTACTTTAAAATGTACTTAATTCATATGAAGGAGCCTCTCTTTTCCCAACTGCATTTCCGTTGTTAATAGACAAGAATTATAATGGAACTGCTGCCAAACTAATTTGGAGAATTCAGACTCTCTAATAATTTTGGTTAGACCTGCTCTCACTTAAGAACACAAAACTGGGTGGGCACGAGTGGGTTGCAAAGATTTCAGTTCATAGAAATTATCAAATTGACTGTTACCTKTGGTAATGAGCTCTTCATTTGCCTTTCACTGCCAGTAAAATGTGATGACAGGTTTGTAACAGTCAGTGATGTCAGAGGCTCGTGTTGCTTTTTGTTTGGGTGCTATTTTGGCTTTTAACATTCATGGTGAGAGTTTCAGGTGGGTTGTCTAATGGTAGAATATTTTCAATTCTGCCAAAGTGCAGTGCCACGTTGCAGATCAGATTGTTATCTGTGTGCTCAGTAACAAATGTCTCTGCCTTCTGAGTAGTGTGTGCATCTTGGGTGTCACCCTCGGCAGGTGCTGACTGSAAAAACGGTATTTTGGATTTCAAACTGCTTTTTTGTGCAGCTTCTATGCMTAAAATCCCATTTTAGGATTAATTCAGCTTTTCTTCTTTTGGTCTTTGTTCTGTATATATTTTTGAAAATCAATTGCCTTGAATGTTGAATAAAATAATTGATTTACTGGTGTAAATCTACTTTATAATGAATATTGGGTTTGCTGTTCTTGCATTTTCAGTTTGCTACTGGATAAGTACCAAGTTTTTACTGGTGCTGCTCCAGAGGGGTGATTTGGTTGATTGTCACAGTTATTGACTATTGCTGGTAAAATGAGCAGCAGTGGAACTTCTTGAGGAAATAATTTCAACCGTGATTTTGGCCTGGGRGGATTTATTTTGACTAGATTTTAAAAAACATATTTTGAATATGTATCCTCAATTTTCTCGAGCTTAAATGCATTCTTTTTGGTTAACTATTGCCTAAGACTGCAGTTTGATTTTGAGCTCCAGAGGGTAGGAATGTTGGACTGGATTTAGAGAATCCAGAGGAAGTCTGATTCAGTGCAACTTGCATGTGAGGAAGCTGATGTGTATCTGGTTCTAATTTACATTCCTTTAGTCTTACTACTTAGACTTAATTAGATTTATGCCACTCTGCAGCTTCTAACTTGTGCTRTCTCCAGCTTGCCCTGTTGTTGTGTGTATCCCACACCAGAGTGCTGCAGTGTGAGGAGCTGCTGGGAGGAAGGAATGAGCAGTCCAGAGCAGTCCCTGAGCTTGTACCTTTTTGTGTCAGCTTTTGGACTTCATTCTGTGTTACAGAGTGGGTTAAAAAGTTAGTTTTAATCTTGAATTTAGCAGTTATCCTTGAGCTTTCAGTGAAGTCCTAGSAGTGGTCCTGTCTGCATTTCTGTATCCCCTCACTTTGTCTGACACACAGGATTCTCCAGAGTTTCCAATATTCCAGTCATGACCAGGACTGCAGGAATATTACCACTATTTATGAATTTAATGCTTTGAGTGTGAAGGATCCTCTTATCTCTGTGGGCACTCACTGCAGGGCCAAATAATATTGAAGTGGCTTAGTGTATATACAAATAATGAGCAAAACACAGCACTGCACCAGCTACTAGGAACAAAATTAACTCTGTCTCACCTGGAACCAGGTCATGCCTGTGTAAATTGCCAAAAATGGTTGCTGGCTTCTTAAACAAATATGACCTTGGAATTTTTTTGTATGGTTTGGTTTTTTTGGCAGCTGCACCCTTGGTCAGTGATAAGTTAACCCTGGCTGTTGCTTTCAGCCTCATCTCTGGTTTAACTCAGGAACTACACTGTATTTCAGCAGCTCCCAGTTTAAATCATTCTGCACTTGTTAGCAGTGAAAATTTATGAACCACATTTGTTTAACTACTGTGTCATGGAAAAGATTAATTATGGAGAAGAAATGGCTACTGCAATGTTGTATTTTAACTCTTACCACTKTGATGGAAGCAGTTGGTTAGTTTATGGTACAGTGGATCTGTTCTTACAAAAAAAAATACAAGGAAAGCTGAACAAAAGAAGACAGGCAATGRTGTCATTATTAGCCAGACATCCTAAAGATTTGTCACTGATTTCTKACTTGTCATCAGGGGAGGAAAGGCCACAGGGAGCCTGTGCCCCTGATGGGCAGCTGTAGGGGATGTGCAACTATTTCAGCTGTAAGTGGCACCTGTAAGGTTTTGCTGGGTTCTYCTCAGGGCTTCAGAAACGGGATTTAGATGAAGTAATCATCTCTATGATGTGCATCCATGCTGGGTTTTTATTGTTACCATGGCCTCAAACCTTACCAAATGTGGGGTATTGTAATCTTGATTTTTGCAGTTTCCAGCAAGATGCTTGGTACCTGTTACTCTTCTGTTCCTCTTCTTTCCCTGGACTGTCCTTACTGGGGTTGTGCTGATTTCTCATAGGCTCAGGATCCAAGCTGGCTGGTTTTGGAAGACCACAGTATAAGCTGGTAGGATTTAAGCAAGTTTTCAAGCAGTAGGGAGGATTATGATTTTGTATKTATCTGCTATAAGGGGTTTGGGAACTGGTCTTTCAGTTATAAACAGAGTTTTAAAAGCATAATCTTGTTACTGAGAAAATAGTGAAGGCAAACACCAAGAAGGACTTGTGTTTGTGGTGTGTACTCAGTCTGTGTTATAATAACACTTTACTTACACTTTCCTCCAATAGGTAAGCCCAGTTAAAAAATATGAGAAAGAATGAGAAAAAACATGTCTTTCCTCACTCTCTCAGGGTAATATAGTGAGAAGCCTGTTGTGGGCAAACAGCAGAAAATATACTTCCACRAGGAAATGAAAGCTTTGGAAACAGCTCATAAATGGCAGCACCAAGCCCTGGGTAACAGCTTTGCCTTCTGATGCCTTGAACCAAATCCATACCTCTTGAGTCTTGATTTAGGCTTTGCAAAACTGATAGAGAACTACATTAAAAACCAGAATTGTCTTTGCTGGAGCCATGCTCGTTGCACATGTGCCATGAGTCACATGTGTGCAGGGAGGCCTGCAGTGGCTATGGCACACTTCTTGCCTGTGACCACTGTTACTGTTTGGCAACAGTTGCTTTYATGTGGTTTAGTTTAATCCACTTCAAATAATTAAGCCAGACCATACAGTTGATATTTCTAGCACAGAAGAATTATTGTGCTTTAAAATCCCTGCCCTAATCCCATTTGTAATAAAATCCTCGTGTAGACAGGACCTACCAATCAGTTTTTGCTGTTCTTCATGCTATCAGTAGTTCATTAGGAGCATGAATTTTGTGCTGGCTACCACCTCCTCGGGAATAAATATGCAGTGATCAGTTGTTTTGGATAGCTGATCCTAAAAAAAGGTACTGCTTCAAGGCTGAGTTGAGAAGAATTTATTCTTTTTTTAACACTATTGAAGAAGATGATGGCTCTCTAAGCTTATTGTTTTAAATAAAAAACAATATTTATAGTAGAATTAGGTTTGGATGTTGCTATTTGTGTTGAAGATGTTAATGATGAAGTATTTCCAGGATGACCAGGACTTTCCACCCACACTGCTACTGTTTGTTGTGTAAATTTAGAGCAAGTGATGGGCAGTGAGCCTGAGGCAGGTTTTAATATCGATGTTTGCAGAAGTTTAAAGAGCTTCCATCCCACTGTGTGAACACTTACATCAGCACTGGAAATACCTCAGATCCTGAAGGTGTTTTGACTGACTAAAAGTGAGGAATTGGGTGGAACTTGCTGTATGAATGCAGTTGGTACAAAGACAGTCTCAAGGATTGTTTGAAGTTTGAKTTTTGAAGGATTGTGAGGGTTTCCAGCATTGATTTGGTTGTGTTTGTTTTCCTTTTTTCTAGAGATTCATCTGCTTCTGAGAAATGAGAAACAGGACAACATTTCATGTCACAATCCTTGTTTATTTTGTATTTACAAGCTCACCCCGTTCCAAGTAGAACTGGCAGGAATTGTAGTGCTTGTAGTAAGGACAATAAATATTCTATAGCAAAATATTACTTAAAAAATGAAGAATTTCCAGTAGAACATAATCTTGTCATGTGACTTGACCTTTGTATTTTTATTTACACATGTATGTCCAAAATAGCAAATCTTGTACCAGAGAAATAAATGGAAAAGGTCTTGGCTGCAATCTGAATTAAGAGATATTTCAGTATTGCTTCTCGTTTATGGAACTGTTCCTTCAGGGGTGGAAGGGRGTCAGATTGGTTTATTAAGGGCATCCTAAGCATGCTTAGAGTTCTTTTGACATCTAAGATATGTTTGTATCCTGAAGAAACTCCTTTCTTTGGGTTCTGTTCCTTTACCTGGGAGTCATTGCAGAGAACCTTAAGGCACCATTGCCAGCAGGGCTGAATAAATCCCTGTCTTGGTTTTTCCCAGTTTAGGCTAGATAAAAATTCACCTTAGGATGAAAAGGTTGTATGTGATGCTTCTACTAAAAATCTTCTTTCTTATGACTTTCAGGACTCCTCCARTTACAAAGATTTTTGTTTTGGAGGAACAATGTTTGCTGCAGTCCTGCTTGGCTTGGTTGAGGGCAACACAACCACTTTAACTTAGATTTTTCTTTTGCATTCTGTAAATAAATTGAACAGTATTTTGTGTGTGTGCTGCTTTTCAGTRCTTTCAAAGTTTGGGGATTTTTAGTCAGGGTTTGTCAGCTCTTGGGTGTCTCTTATTAACCAATCCACTACCAACTGTCATTTAGAGCTTGAAAACTTCTTCAGGAGTTTTCCCTTGTTTGGTTGAGAGGAGAGTAAGAAGTGCTCCATGATGATTCCTCACATGAATATAAATGGATTCACCACATGGCTGTGTGTTTCTTCTTTTATGGTTAATGAAAATATTGATTTGGTTGTCTTTTTGCCAGGTTGGTTCAGAGAAGAGGCAGATATTTGATATACACAAAGAGTTGGTCTTAAAAATTACAGGTATGGTTAGACTGTGGTGTTCTGCAACTCAGTGTAATACACTGGATTCTTTAATTGGGAAAATTAATGTGTGATGAAGTAACTGAATAGTTTTTTTTCATGACTTAACAACTGTGCTTGTGGTCTGAGCTTATCTGTGATGTCCAGCAGAAGAGAAACTGAAGTTTCCTGAAGGAAAAGCTCTGATTTCTAAGGAGCAGTGTCAGCAAAAATCTACATTTGTAATCCCTTAACAGCTATGAKAGGTGTTAAAAGTAGATTTGTAATTTGCTCATTTAAGTAATGTTTGCTCAGTGGTGGGGGAGTCCTGTTAGTTTTGGAGTGGAATTTGTGACATAAATCATCCTTTTTTTCTTTTTAATGGAAGGGGAAGGAGTATGGAGATGTGATGTTTCAGCTTAGTAATAATGTGAYGGAAAAACATAAATGGTTCAATCCTTGAGATGCAGCCTGAATACCAAAAGCTTGAAATAATAAAACTCTGAGTGATAACATGCATAGGGTTCTGCTTTTAAATTGATGAACCTTACAGAAAACACCAATATCTTCTCTGTTTTAAATATCAGTTAATGTATTTTTAGTGAGATATCTGAATGGCTGAATTCCTGACCTTCTCCTTTTTGTCTTTCCGAAACCTTTAGCTGCTTGTATTACTCAGGATTTTACAGAGTAGCTTCCTGAGTAAGTGGTGTCAGGGCCATTCCATTAATTTTAGGATTTTCCTGAAAGTAGGAGTGTTATGTAGGACAACTGSTTGTTTGGGTTGTTTTGTTTTTAAAAAAACCAATAAATTATTCTTACCCCCAGACAGTTTCACCCTCTTTTTCTCCGAGTTTATTGTAGCAAGCAAATAAAGAATGAGTAGAGTTATGTTTTCAACTTGTTAAATAGGCTGGAAAATGGGGCAATTGTCTGCCTGGCGCCTCGATGGGTTTTGGTAGCAGGGGAACCCCATTAGCAGAGCCAGTGGAGGGCTGGAAATGCCTGCAGGAACAAAGGCCCTGCATGTTCCTTTGGAATTAATTTTAAAAAACATGCAAGGAGTTCAGCTGCCTGAGTTGGTAAACATGTTGTAGCATCCTTCAGCTTACCAGATGTTCCTGAGCAGTGGCAGCCACACAATGTGGCTTTTCTTCCTGCATCYTTTTCAGCTAATTGGGGATAAAATATGGGGCCTGGTGGCATTACCTCCAGATAAATGGTGTTTGCAGAAACACTATCTCTTGAAATGTTGTCTGGCAAATGGAAAAGGAGGAATCTTCTTACCAGGGTGGAATTTGTCATCAGATACCAACCACTGCTCTGCAAATCACAGCTGGCTGAATACCACAGCAAAGTGTGATAGCACATCCCATATGGAACTTGTCAGTGCACATGCTCCTAAATGATTGGCATTTCTCAAATGCTGGGCTTGGAACTCTGTGCTCAGCTTGTCTGTTTTRCCATAACACATATTTGTTACAGCCTGGATTTTCCAGCAATGCAGGGAAATCGTGCACTGATCAGGTTTTGTCTGTGAAGCTTTCTGGTGGTGACAGAACCTACAGAAGTGGACTGGGTTTTACAACTASAATATACTAGCCTGTGGAAATCTGGCCATTCTTTCTGTGGTACATAGTATTTGGCTTGTTTAATTTGGTTTTAGAAAGCAAAAGAAGTTCTTTGTTAATTAGAAGTACTGCAGGCTGAGTAGGGAAATGCAGACTGCTTTCCCAGGATGTCCTTTCCCCATCTTTAAGAGCACAGAGAACAAACAGGACACTCTTGGAAGTGGCAGTGCCACACATGAAAAGGTAGTGAGGCAGGACTGGTAAGAGGAAAGGAATTGAAATATTTCAGAAATGCTTTGGATTTGGCATATTTGCTGCTTTATCTACTTTTTTTTTATGTACTTGTTTTTGTAGGTACTTACTACAGCACTTTATCAAGGTCTGGAAGGGCTGGAATAGAGCACTTTGCAAGTTCCTTGTTGCCTCTGTAACACCATGTCTTAAACCAGTCTCAACATCATAAAACCAATTCTCTTAGAAGCAGTTAAAATTGCCTTAAAATTGAGGTGGTCCTCTACAACCTTTACTCCCTGTTCAGTCACACAGTCTTCAGTGRAATGATCATAGAATTTTTACAGTTCTGTTGTAAAAAGCAGCATGCAAGTTCTTAGTTAATGAGCATCTGTTTGGTATTTTCTTCTCCCTCGCTGGGAACCCAGACGTCAGTTATGGTATGCCATTCAGATTCTGACCTGAGGGAGGAGGGAGCTGAACATGGGGTTTCCAATCCAAGGTGAGTGTTCTAATTGAATGGCTTATGAAACAAAAAGAGGATACAGTCAATTAACACACTGTTTTACTGACCTCTGCCTTATGTTCTGTTGTTCAAGAAAACAAAAAGCAGCAGTGCTTAGCTTCAGGCTAAAGGGAACATATTTCTTCCCCGAGAAGCAAACACCAAAATTACTTGCTTTTATTTTTTCCTGTCTTTTGCTGCTGAACCAAAAATCAATTCCTTGTGAAAGCAGAATTCTGGCTACAAATCTGCAGCGCAGCTATAAACAATGTCACTGCAGAAACTTCTGTCATCCATAAGCTTAAAAGGAGAAACGCTTCTTATTTAGCAAATTGAAGAGTGAAGAGTGATTTATTACTGTCCTCTGATTTTTTTTTTTCCCTCCCTTCTGTTCTGACTTGAAACTCAATGACACATTCATTGAGAGGTGCCCCAAAACACTGCATTGTATTACAAGGGTATTTTTGTGCATCCACTACCACAGTATTGTACTGGGTGATAATAACTTCATAACACTGGAATAAATTTGCTTTGGGTACACATTTATTGCTCTGTAAAGCAGGGAAATTCTAAACAGTAGTCGGGCAGGAATGGCCTTTTGTGTGTTTTCTTGTTTTAAATGGAGCAATTTCAGTACATGCACTGGGCTGGATTTTTCTGGAAGTGTGCCAAGACCAGTAACTGCTTTTATTTTCTGGGTCATGCCCGTGTTGTCTGTTTGGTTTGTGTGAAAACATCTGTGTGCTACAACTGTAACTTTATTACTGGAAATCTCCTGCCTTTATTTGCTTTCTCTAGAGCCGGATGTATCTGGCTCCTAACAGAAGAGTGACCAGTTCATCCCTGGCTCCATCTGTCTCTCTTTCCAGTTTCTGTATCTTAATGCAATAATATTTGATTATATAAACATGCAAAACTTCTACTTTCCCATTTGAACTCACCTCCAAATTATGAGGTCTGTTAAGGACCTCTTTCAATTGTTTTTATCCTCAGAATTGTTTTATCAGTAGACAATATAATGGTTTTCCAATTGTGCTCCAGATTTCCAATCTATTCAAGCTGAGCAGTGTTTGGCTGTGGTTGAAACCCCTGTGAAGGGATCTGTCTTTGGGAGAATGCCAGAATATATTTATTTCAGAATATATTTATTGCAGAATGCTGATACTTAACCATAATTGTATCATCTTCTGTTTAACTTACCTACTCAAACTATTCTTTGGTTTCAAAATGATGAGCTGCATTTTTAGAAGTATAGTTAAATAGTTAATTAGCTTTAAATACATTAACACTTGTAGTAGTCCCTATTAWAATTGTTATAAATCAATAATTTATTGATATCTTAAATAAAATACRTGCACAGTTTAAGGATGTCATTTGTCAGTGTTTGAATACAAAGGAAAGTAATGGGCTTTGCACTGTTGTCTTCCATGGAAAGGAAAAGGAACTTGGAATATCACAAAGATTTAGATAGATGTTTGTTGCTTTTTTTCCTTTAATTGAATAAGAATTAACTAATCTCCAATGGAAACCTCTGAGCTGTCTGACTCCTCTTGACAGACTCTGTGAGTTGCTAGCAGGAGCTGCTCCATGAGCACCCTGTGGCTCCAYGAGGCAGTGGCTCAGCTCCCCTAATCCTTTGGACTGAGCTTCTCATGACTCCCAACAGATGTTTTGCCTTTAAAGGTCACTTTAACTTTCTGACCAGGCTGGCTCCTCGCTTCCCAGAGCGTGCCAGCAGAGTTCAGAACTGGAATGTGGCTTGACATCAGGAATGAGATTTCATGAATTTCTTGTTCCCTTCCTTAGTTATCCAACCAGATCTCACGATACCCACTTTCATAACAACTGGCAGAGYGTGTTTTAAAAGGGTCATGCCATGGCAGAAGAAAAAGATGATGTGAGTAATTAGGATGTGTTGGGGTTCTGAATGGCTTAAGATACAATCATTGGAGTTCTAAGTGCTGTATTTTTGCAAGACCTCAAGATTAAATTTATCCATGTCTATAGGTAGAGCAGAGGCACATGACAGCTGCAGTGTCATGTTGTAATAACAACTTGAATATTATTATCTGCCTGTATTCTCATGTGTTCCCAGTGTGGATCTCCCTAGCTAGGTTCTTTTTTGTGGTCATCTGTTCACATTTGCATGCATATGTCTGCCTGATCTTTTCATAATCTGGCAGATCTATCTATGCTAAAATTCTATTTCTTTTTCCTTCTCAGAAACAGGGCACAGTGGCATTATGAGCTGTTCCACTGACCTTAATGCAGTCCCATTAATGCCACTGTCCTTCTGCTTTCAGTCATACCCAAATATGAATTAGTAACGAGAGCAACACTGACAGTAGAAGAATGTAGGTCTGGTGTTTACCCCTGCTCGTGGCTGTTCCCTCCTGAGCAGCCCTGATCTGATCAAACCTGTGCCTTGTGCTCCCCTCACCCATTGCACTTATTGATGACAGCACCTTTGGGCTTTCTGGGGGCACTCCAGTGCTTTCAAGTCCCTTTTGAAACAGGATGGATAAACACTGGCTGCCTTGCAGGGTTGTACTAGAAAGAAAATTGGGAGTGTGGGTCCAGCATGGGATGGATGTGATAAGGCTGAGGAATTTTGGATGGAATGGCAAAGAAAAAGCTGAATCAAGGTGATTGTGCCAGCAAAGTAGGGAGTAGTGGACAGAGGACTGCAGGGAAAGGTCTGACCACTTTAGAAGGCTTTTTCCCTGTGATGTAGGATGGGATTCCAGGCATAGTTTATCAATAAAATTAACATGTGTAAAGTGCTAAAGAGACAGTTTTGTGGAAAATCTTTTATATGTTTCTCAGATTGGATTCTGTCCTGGTTTCAGCTGGGACAGTTTTTTCCTTCTGATATGACAGATTCCAAATATATTTTTTCATACTCTATTTTCCTTTCCTTTTTGGATTCCTTTTCTTCCTCGAGTTGGAAAGGGGTCATCATTTTCATTTTATGCATATTCATTGAAGTAAGGGGAAAATATTTATACAAATGATGCTACCATGTGACTTCTTTTGATTGTTAAAACACAGAGAAAATAAATTTCTCCAGTAGCTATAGAATAACAGATGTTTCCTTTGAGAAATAGAAGCTATAAATGAGAATTTTTTTAAAGTCTCTTTCAGTTTACTCTCTGCATTCTCTGAGGTCTTGCTTTTCATTTTCTCTCTACCTGCCATTATGGAGGCAGTGGTGTGTGGTTTGTCTTTTGTTCTCTGTGTGTGTGGGTAATAGACTGGAGGATGAAAATGAGTGTGCAACTTATTGTTGGAATTAAATTCCATGGACTAACTATTTAATGAAATGTTCCACGTGAATTGGTGTCCTTGATTTTGTATGGCTGTAAGGAAATCCACATAATGTCATTTGTGAAGTAACTGTGATTATTTTGATTGCRCTGGAATGAATTCTATTAATGTAATGAAACATTTAAAATATTTAATGCTTTTAAGCAAKAGTTAATTTTTTAAAAATGATAATTTCTTTYGAGTTTTGTTGAAATAGCAAGAAAAAATTGGAAGGTATTTTTGTTTCAGTTGAGAAGGTGGAAGAGAGGTTTGTGTCATCAGCTTTAACTGAAATGTATCTCTGCAATTTGAGATTGGTCTTGTAAAGGTGGAAAATTCTAACAGTGGGTAAAAGATGAGGTGAGAAATGGTGAAAATGGGGGTGAAGGAAGGACAAGGCTGTCCCAGGTTAGAACGTTCTTAGCACATTTAGCACAAGTTCTTTGCCATGCTGTGAATTGTTGTTTTAGCCCATAATTCATAAAAGTTTAGATATGTAAGTATTTTATAAGGTTTAATATCCAGGTCATTCTGAAGTGAATGCATGAGAGGAAAACTGGAAAAGCATAGAGAATTCCGTAGGGAATTAAGCTGGAGGCTGAGGGGTGGGGGAGAAAAGAGTTGACAACTKAAAAGTTCCTTTAAGAGCTGCAACATTATTTCTCAAACTCTGCTACAGTCGTATTTTAGCTGGTAACTGTTTTTTCAGACTGTAGGKCTTGGTTTTGTCTCTGTACTGAGAAGCAGGTATGGAGTCTGTTATGATTTAAATCAGTGACAACAATTTGTGCTGGTGCGGTGTTAGACAAATAGGAGGGATAAAATAACAACATGACTGTTCGGGGACTGTTCGAGACATGGCCTGGG